>JAULUF010000001.1:27740000-28340000 GCA_031834385.1 Semotilus atromaculatus
CTCACGTCCTCCCCGTAGAGGAGTCTCCGCGCCGCCTGTAGTCTGAAGGCTCGAATCCTGGAACTGATGTCCACCAGCCCCTGTCCTCCTTCCTGCACAGGCAGATACAGTACGGGCGCCCTCAGCCAGTGCTGTCCCGACCAGAAGAAGTCCACCAGGTTTTTCTGGATTTCTCTTACTAGATCTTCTGGAGGCTCTAAAATCATCATCCTGTGCCATAACGATGAAGCCACCAGATTGTTACAGACCAGAACCCTCCCCCTGTAGGACAGCCGAGGCAGCAACCATTTCCAGCGAGACAACCGAGCACACACTTTCTCCACTAGGCCCTCCCAGTTCTTCCTTTTATATTCGTCTACTCCTAAAAACACCCCAAGATATTTCAAACCTGTTCTCCCCCACTGTAATCCACCAGGAAGCAATGGACTATTCAGACCAAGACCACACCAAAGAGCCTCACTTTTACTCCAGTTAACTCTAGCCGAAGATGCCTTCCCGTAACATTCTAGAGCTCCTTTTAGAGATTGAACCTCACTCTGGCCACTAATTAAAACTGTAATGTCATCTGCATATGCAGAGAGTTTAGTAGGTTCTTTAAAAACCAGTGTACTAACATTTAAACCCGTGAGCTGTCTTCTTAATCTACATAACAGAGGCTCGATAGCTATGCTGTATAGCTGACCCGAGAGAGGACACCCCTGCCGAATCCCTCTGTGAATCTGCACAGGAGTACTGAGCCCACCAGCCATTTTAACCATACACGTAGCCTCAGTATATAGCAGTTTAATCTTAGAGATAAAAACATCCCCAAATCCAAAAGCCTTTAAAGTGTTAAAAAGAAAAGTGTGGTCAACTCTGTCAAAAGCTTTTTCCTGATCTAATGACAGAAACCCAATATTAATATTATTTTGAAAAGCAAAATCAAGCATGTCCCGTACCAAATGTAAGTTATCTGTGATGGATCGATCCTTTATACAATAAGACTGGTCTTTGTGTATGATTTCATACAATACAGTATTTAACCTGTTGGCCAGACATTTAGAAAATATTTTATATTCGGAGCATAAAATTGCTACAGGCCTCCAGTTCTTTAATAACGTTAAATCGCCTTTTTTTGGGAGAAGTGTTAAAACAGCCCGCCGACAACTTGTGGGAAGGATTCCTTCTGTAATGCAGTTTTGCAAAACTTCAAAATAGTCCTGTCCTAAAACAGTCCAAAAAGTCTTAAAAAACTCTGCAGGTAATCCATCCAGGCCCGGTGCGCGTCCTGAAGAGAGCCCCATGACGACGGCGGTGACCTCCTCAAAGCTGAGCTCAGTCTCTAACAGGTGTGTGTGCTCTGGGGTTAGGACAGGAAGGTCCTGGAGCAGTTCATTTGTGCATTGCTCATCTGAGGTTTCAGCAGTAAATAAGTCAGAATAAAAATCCACAGCCATTCTACGCATTGAGACTGGATCAGAGGTTTCTTTTCCGTTATTTTCCTTCAAACAGTACATCTGCTTTTCTTGACCAGATTTTCTCTCCAAATTAAAAAAATAAGATGTAGGACCATCCATGTCCCTTGTTGTTAAAAAACGGCTCCTTACAAGGGCTCCTTTAACTTTTTCATTTAGAATGAAGCTCAGCTGATTTTTCTTTTCGGTCCACAGTTCTTGTAAATCTACAGTATCATTAACAGTCATGGTTTTCTCAATATCAATGATCTCCTTTTCTAGCAACTCTAGATTCTTTTTTAAAACCAAGGAAGAATGAGATGCATATTGCTGCCAGAACCCTTTTATATGAACCTTACTGATTTCCCACCACTGAATTTTATTTTCATATAAACATTTTTCAGTTTTACAGGTTTCCCAAAAAACTCCAAAGTTCTCACAGAAGTACTTATCGTCCAGGAGTTTAATGTTAAAATGCCAGTAGTAACTCTTTTGAGCTCTTTCCACCAATGAACACTCCATTGTAATGAGTTTGTGATCAGAAAAAGATGTAGGAGAGATAGCTGTGTGTTTAACTCTATTTCTCATGACGTGTGATGTGTAGAACCTGTCCAATCGTGCCCCAGAAATCCTACCATTACTAAACTTTACCCATGTGTATTGTTGTGCTGATAGATTGTGTTCCCTCCATATATCTGATAAATTTTGTTTTTTTATCACATTGGCTAATACTGCAGCGGACTGCGCATGAGGTTCTTCTCCGTTCCTGTCTTTTGTGAAATCTAAAGTGCAGTTCCAATCTCCTCCTAATATTATTAAATCCCCATCCTGCTGTTGGTTTAAAACTTTCTCGAGTTTGGAAAAAAACTGCAACCTGTCTGGTCCTAAATTAGGAGCATAAATGTTTATGAACACAAAAACAAGATTACTAATTTCAGCCCTAATAAGTAATAATCTCCCTGGTTCTACCTCATTTCTTAATAAAATGTTTGCTTTAAGACCAGGGGAGAAAAGCACAGCCACCCCAGCACTAAGATTAGTCCCATGACTGAGAACCTTCTCTCCTTCCCACCACAAACCCCAGTCAGCCTCATTTCTTTGGTCACTATGGGTCTCCTGCAGAAAAACAACACTTAGATCTTTCAGGCGTATAGTTTCTGAAAGTAACCAATTTTTCTTCCCATCCCTCATCCCATTTACATTTAGGGAACCCACCCGTAAGGTCTCCATAAGGAAGAGAGAGAGAAAAAGAAAGCAGTAAAGAAAATAGAGATTAACAGTCATAATTATTTAGTTTTTCCCCTCGCTTTTCCTGCTTTCTTGCCTAATCTTAAAGTAGTTATATGTTTCTTTAAACGAAATCTCTTTTGTTGTGAAAGCTCATCATAGTTGCTCATTTTTCTAGCCCACATTACAGAAGAAATAAATTTTTCCACATCAGGAAAGTAGTCTCCTATTTCAATACCGGGTTTTCCTTTTGTTTTATCAAGAAAAGAGTTTATTTGCTCAACAGTATACATGTCTTTTACAACCTCTGACCACTGCTCATCATCTTTCATTCCCTCATTACTACACTGAGATAAATCCTCCATTTCATCATCCATATTTTCCTTTTCCCCTTCTACTTGCACTGTATCATTACTCTGACACACCTCCTCAACATCACCTTGAGTCTCAGTCGTATCAACAACATCAGACGCACACACTGATTGATCAGAAACATAACTGCAGCCAGGCTGTTCCTCACTCCCAGTATTTACTTCACTCACCTCCTGCTGTCCCTGGTCTTCCTCTGTAGTAACTTTATCCTGCTCCTCAGCGCTCCGTGCTCCTGTGTTATTCGCTGATTGATCGGTGTTATTCGCGTCTGATGTGGACTCGCGCTGTTCGTCTCTGTGTGGACACGCGAAGCGCTTATGGCCCAGATCTCCACACTCAAAGCAGCGCAGACTGTCAGTAGTGGCGTAAACCATAAACGAATTTCCACCTTGGGTGACACGGAAAGAAACTTCCAAAGTTCGCTCCGGTGAATTTAAAAACATGTAAACATGGCGTCTAAACGAAAGTACATGTTTTAACTCTGTGTTTTTACACCCTAAGGGAATCATTCGGACGGCACCCGCGATTTTACCAAATCGTTGCAACTCTTTGATGATAACGTCGTTAGATACAAAAGGTGGAATATTTGAAATTGTGACTTTAGTTGCTGGAGCGGATAGCGGGGTTACGGGGACATATGCTTCCTTCACCCATATCCCACTGACAGTCAACTGATTAACTAGCGCCTCGGATTTCAAAAACACAACAACTGCTTTATTCATCCGGGAAGCCGATACGACATTCTCAAACTTTACCTGCTCTCCTATCACCAGCAGCAAATCCTCCACTGTCACTCCAGGCTCCGGCACACACCTGCACCCGTTACGCAGTGACAGTGTTGGCGTTCCTGGCGTGGGAACAGACGCCATACTGGCGTCTCAAAAACGCACACACACTGAGAGAAAAAAACCTTTTCTCTCCTATTCTGTGTAAAAACGAGGGGAAAAGAAAAGAAAAAAGTCCGCAAATGCTCTCAGCAAACACACTCAGCTCCCACACACACTCCCAGCACACCGGAAACGACGAGAGAGAGAGAGAGAGGGAGAGAGAGAGAGAGGGAGAGAGAGAGAAACGGAGATCCGTAAGGGTCAACCGTTTGGCAAAGTTCACCTGGACAACGGAACCTCAGACCTGACAACAAGGAATCACAAAATCGCCCCTTTTGAGGCAACAACCGTACAGCATAATAAATCTGGATGAGAAATAAAATACTTGCACTGTCTCTTAGTTTGCTGAGGAGAAGGCGTGCGTGTGTGTGTGTCCTTGGGGCGCGCGCCTGCTCGTTCGTTGAGCGGTTGCGCGTGGTGGTCCATGTGGTTTCCTGGTGGTTCAGAGCGCGGACTTTCAAACGCATGTTTGAAGGTCTTTGAGGTAAATTTACCAAAGAAACAATTCAGGCTAAGTTCATTCCTCGTCGCTGGAAATGAACTCGGTAGGGTACTTAAAAGAACTTAGAATTAAACAAAGAAAGAAAAAGATGAAAGATCTCCGGAGGAGATCACTAAGAAGTCACATCCTGACGCCGGGGGTAAGAGGCAAGAGGTCAGAGGCAAGAGAGAGCGAGTTGGGCTCGGCGCGTCTCTTTGAAGACATTTCGGTTCACGCCTCTCCTGGCGTGAATGCACCAATCAGCTGGGAGAAAAGTGCACGGCAAAGGTTTTCCTTTGTCTCATCGAGATCGACTTTGCATGTTTTATGACGGTGACCTAGAATGCGTTCGATTTTACTCCAGAGATGATAAAACATAGTAACACATATCTGACTGTTTGTATACATGTATATATGGTTTAGTCAGATCAAGAAGATTCTAAACATATGAAGAACGACTTATAAATTGGATGACACAGCAAAGTTACATTTAAAAGGCATACTTTCCAAGCATTTTGTAGTTATTTTAGAACTACGATACTATCACAGGTAACCATAGGAGCTGGTTAACACACACACATACAAGCATATCAAAATATATCTCAGTAAAGCCTTTATATGATGAAGATAAAGGTTTGTGTATGTGTGTGCGTGTCCATGAGTGAATGTTCTTCTGAGTGGTCTGTCCTATCTCTCTTGGTAGAAGAGAGAGGGGGGAGGGGGGGGGGGGGATTCATGATAGTATGTAAGTCAAAGAAACATTAACCCATTAGAGTCTTCAAGGACGCACAAACCAAACACATAAAGAAAAATCATGAGATGAACATTAGATGCATGTATCACATGGTTATGCATAGAATATATAAATATAGGATTACACAGGTTTCATTTCTCCTTCTCCAGGACTCAAGTCCATGCACATTCCTTTGGGTCGTAAACTCGTAACAGGACACTTTCAGCCAGTGTTAGCAGTTTGTGTATGTGCGTGTGTGTTGAAGTCCCAGGGTTTATGGGAAGAAATACATTTAGTTATTTAGATGATCCGTCATTCCGCTCAGTCCTTACAACACACCACACACAGGTATCTGATGTACATGTACAGTTAGGACAGGTATCTCCTGTGAAACCCCTGTAAACACACACACAGGTATCTGATGCACATGTACAGATAGGACAGGTATCTCGCATGAAACCCCTGTAAACACACACACAGGTATCTGATGCACATGTACAGTTAGGACAGGTATCTCCTGTGAAACCCCTGTAAACACACACACACACACAGGTATCTGATGCACATGTACAGTTAGGACAGGTATCTCCTGTGAAACACCTGTAAACACACACACAGGTATCTGATGTACATGTACAGTTAGGACAGGTATCTCACATGAAACCCCTGTAAACACACACACAGGTATCTGATGCACATGTACAGTTAGGACAGGTATCTCCAACGCATTCTCATCCTTTGGCATCATATAGGTGACGCCATATGACATTTCGTCGAAATCTTACGCACATGGGATCCTTTAGCGTCAATATAACACGCACTGTTATGGGTAGGTTTAGGTCTGGGGTAGGGTTAGGGTTATGACGCCTTGGGATCTGCGTCTCATATTGACGCTAAAGGATGCTATGTGCGTCGGATTTAGACGAGCGTCACCTGTATGACGCCTTGGGTTCTGCGTCTCATATTGACGCTAAAGGATGCTATGTGCGTAAGATTTCGACGAAATGTCACAAGCGTCACATGTATGACGCCTTGGGGTGAGAACGGGCTGGGTATCTGATGCACATGTACAGTTAGGACAGGTATCTCCTGTGAAACCCCTGTAAACACACACAAACACACAGGTATCTGATGCACATGTACAGTTAGGACATGTATCTCACATGAAACCCCTGTAAACACACACACACACAGGTATCTGATGTACATGTACAGTTAGGACAGGTATCTCACATGAAACCCCTGTAAACACACACACACACAGGTATCTGATGTACATGTACGATTAGGACAGGTATCTCCTGTGAAACCTCTGTAAACACACACACACACACACAGGTATCTGATGCACATGTACAGTTAGGACAGGTATCTCGCATGAAACCCCTGTAAACACACATACAGGTATCTGATGCACATGTACAGTTAGGACAGGTATTTCACATGAAACCCCTGTAAACAAACACACAGGTATCTGATGCACATGTACAGTTAGGACAGGTATCTTGTGTGAAACCCCTGTAAACACACACACAGGTATCTGATGCACATGTACAGTTAGGACAGGTATCTCGTGTGAAACCCCTGTAAACACACACACAGGTATCTGATGCACATGTACAGTTAGGACAGGTATCTCGTGTGAAACCCCTGTAAACACACACACAGGTATCTGATACACATGTACAGTTAGGACAAGTAACGTTATCTCACGTGAAACCACTCCTTACTTAGAATCGTACCGCATCTTTTACAAAACCTTTTTACAAAACAAAATCTTTTACAAAACCTTTACAAAACGTTTGCCTCTTGATCATAATAAACCCTCAAAAACAGTTACCGAATCCGCTGTTTTGTCCTTGATTTTCCATGGCTGTTTAATGTTTCCCAGTCTGGTCTTCATCATCCATCAGTTCTGTAATTTGAAAAGCGCGCGGGAAGAAGGGACTATACTCTGCGCATGTGCGGTGACCTGCAAATTATTATTATTCTTTTTTTGGAAAGGGGTGTGATGGCCACACCCTCGGATACGCCCTGTGTGCGTCGCGGTACTGAAACCCCTGTACTTTAGTGAATGCCCTATATTGCCACCAGAGAAGGCTATACTAAACATATGACACGTGACACAGGTAACAATAACAGGACAAGATATTACTCACCATGTTTGTTGACTGATTCTTACTCACCTGGGCTTTTAATGAACTCAAAGGCACGGGCGCGCAAGAGAAAATAAATAAATAAATAACTGAGCGCACGGGTCGTGCGTTAACAGGCTAGCGAGTTACTAGCGTGTTGTGCTAACAATAACGGAAGCTAGCGATGTAAGGTTAATCTGAGATGTTGGGTAAGCTGTATTTAGTAGTATAAACAACTAGAAATTATAGTAAATGACGGTTCAAAACGGAAAGAAATGTGAGGGTTAGACAGAGCTTACAGCCTCGAAGCAAACAAACTCACAGCAGGCAGCGAGGCAGACAGGAGCAATCGATCAACTGTCAACATCACCTGCTCCTCCACATCGAGAGGGGTCAGCTGAGGTGGCTCGGGCATCTGTTCCGCATGCCTCCTGGACGGCTTCTTGGTAAAGTGTTTAGTGCTGCATTTGACACAATTGACCACAACATTCTTTTAAATAGACTAGAAAACTACAGTATGTTAGCATTAGTGGAATTGCACTTTAAATCATACTTATCTGACCGTTATCAGTTTGTAGCAGTAAATGAAGAGATGTCTTATTGATCACAAGTTCAGTATGGCGTACCACAAGGCTCAGTACTAGGGCTGCTGCTGTTCACTCTGTACATGCTACCATTAGGAGATATCATTAGGAAACATGGAAATGGAAGCTCTAGCATCAGACTTCTGCCAGGAAGACTCAATTGTTAAGTCACTCATTACCTTCTCATCTATCCAATCGTGTTCTAACACATGTGGTATAAAAGATGGGAACTTACATATGTCTGAGTTCGCAGATGCTGCCGCTTTCGTTCAACTCCACCCTCCCCACCACTAAGATGATTCCTTCCCTTCCCATACCTCACAGGGGGTCGGCTGTGCCCCTGCCTTCATCGCCAGGCAGGAAATGCAGAGTCTGGACCCCCGGATTGTGAGGTATGGACGGGGCCTACACCAAAGTACTTTATCATTATATTGTTTGCCGAGCTGTCAATAAATGATTAATTGTTTCAGCATTATTCTCCCGAGTCTTTCTGGTAGAATTAGCTTTCACTGCTATGCCGATGATACTCAGCTGTATATTTCTTCAAAACCTAACAAAACTTACCAATTCACAAAATTAACGGAATGCATAGCTGATATAAAAAATTGGATGACTAGTAATTTCCTACTACTAAATTCTGAAAAAAAAGAAATTCTAATTATTGGACAAAAAACGTCCCGGGTTACGTATGTAACCCTAGTTCCCCGAAGGGACGGACGCTGCGTGTAATCGCAGTGGGAACGCCCCCCAGCGTAGCGCGTCTGAATATATGAATAAAATCGGTCAATGGAGAGAATGAGCGTACGGCGAGTGACGTCATCGACCAGGAAGCTATAAATATCCCCTGAATACACAAGCCGCCAGCTTCTAAAGTTACTGAAGCAAGCGACCCAAGGGGATGCCGAGAGTATGGCAGGACACGCAGCGTCCGTCCCTTCGGGGAACTAGGGTTACATACGTAACCCGGGATGTTCCCCTTCAGGGTGCGTGTAATCGCAGTGGGAACGCAATATCCACATCCCCATACGACCAAATCCCCGTCGTGTGTCATTCGGAGACACAAACCGACGAGAGAACCTGAGCCCCGGGAGTGGAGCTAAGGTCAAGGGAATAAAACCTGACGAAAGTGTGCGGTGAGGACCAGCCTGCCGCATCACAAACGTCCTGAAGAGAAGCTCCTGAAAGAAGAGTTGTAGAGGCAGCCATACTCCTAGTGGAATGAGCCCTTACAGCCAAAGGTGAAGGCTGATGGGCCGAACCATAAGCGAGCGAGATGGCCTCGACCACCCACTTGCTCATCCTTTGCTTAGATGCAGGACACCCTTTCCTGGGTGACCCAAAACAAACGAATAGTTGTTCCGATTTCCTCCACAGGGCAGCTCTGTGGACATACACATCTAAAGCCCTAACGGGGCACAGCAAATTAAGTTTCTCCTGGTCTGACGTCATAAAAGGCGGAGGACAGAAAGCCTGCAGAACTATAGGTCTATCAAAAGTAGTTGGTACCTTAGGAACATAACCTGGTCTCGGACAGAGAAACGCCTTAACCATACCAGGCGCAAATTCCAGGCACGAGGGAGCCACCGAAAGTGCTTGAATATCTCCAATTCTTTTTAGAGATGAGATAGTGAGAAGAAGGATAGTCTTTAGAGTAAGAAACTTTTCCGAAACTTCCTCAATGGGCTCGAAAGGAGCTAGGGAGAGACCCTCTAAGACGATGGCCAGGTCCCAAGCTGGTACCCTCGTGCGAACTGCAGGCCTCAGCCTCAAGGTGCCACGAAGGAAGCGAGATATAAGTGGGTGTCTCCCGAGGGAACCTCCACTTGAAGGGGCGTGGTAAGCAGCTAAGGCCGCCACATACACCTTCAGTGTGGAGTGGGATAAACCCTGTGGAGAGACGGTCCTGCAGGAAATCCAGCACTGTACCAACCGGGCAGTTAACTGGGTCCTGCTGGCGCTCTCCACACCAAGAGGTGAAAAGTTTCCACCTCGCGGCATATAACTTCCTCGTGGAAGGAGCTCTGGATTGGAGGATGGTCTCAACGACCTCAGTCGAGAGACCAGAATCTATGAGCTGGGCCCCCTCAGAGGCCAAGCCCACAGCCTCCATAGTTCTGGGCGGGGGTGAAGGATCGACCCATTCGCCTGAGAAAGTAGATCTCTCCTGATCGTTATCTCCAGGGGAGAGCCGTCGAGGAGAGACACTAGGTCTGCAAACCATACTCGGGCCGGCCAGAACGGGGCTATTAGCAGGAGACTGAACCCGTCCCGGCGAACCCTCTCCAGAACTCCCGGGAGCAGAGCAATCGGGGGAAAAGCGTACAGACGTGACCTCGGCCACGGATGTACCATCGCGTCCAACCCCAGTGGGGCTGGCTGGCTGAGAGAGAACCACATTGGACAGTGTGATGTCTCTCGGGACGCAAATAGGTCTACCTGCAAGAGGCCAAAAGGAATCACGTTGGACGCAGCTGCCATGAGACCTAACAGCCTCTGGAACTGTTTTACAGTGAGTGACTGGCCTAGCTTGACCTGCCCTACTGCGGCGAGAATCGAAGCAATACGAGCAGGTGACAATTGTGCCTGCATCGTCGTCGAATCCCATACTACACCGAGAAAAGTGGTTCTCTGTAATGGAGAAAGGACACTCTTCTTGGCGTTGAGCCTCAACCCCAAACTCTTGATGTGAGCAAGAACGACATCTCGATGCCGAACCGCCTGATGTTCCGATTGAGCTAGAATTAACCAATCGTCTATATAGTTCAGAATACGGATGCCCTGCAGCCTCAGCGGGGCAATGGCTGCATCCATACACTTCGTGAACGTGCGGGGTGATAATGCTAGGCCGAACGGAAGAACCTGATATTGGTATGCTTCGCCCCCGAAAGCGAACCTCAGGAACTTCCTGTGTTGAGGGAGGATAGATACATGGAAGTAAGCGTCCTTTAGATCTATCGTGACAAACCAGTCCTCGGATCTGATTTGTGACACGATCTGTTTGAGAGTGAGCATCTTAAACTTGAGCTTCCCTACAGTGCGATTTAAAAGACGCAGATCTAAAATGGGACGCAACCCTCCATCTTTTTTCGGAACGATGAAGTACCGGCTGTAGTATCCTAACTCCCTGCTGGGTGGAGGAACTCGTTCTATAGCTCCCTTTAGTAGCAGAGTTTTTACCTCCTGTTCTAAAACCAGAGCCTGCTCGGGGCCCACCAGTGTAGGCAGAACCCCTCTGAAACGAGGTGGACGCGTTCTGAACTGAATAGCGTACCCGTTCTTTATAATATTCAGGACCCACTGAGAAACATTGGGAAGCATTTCCCATTCCGCCAGGAACTCTACTAAGGGAACCAGCCTCTCGAGGCTGGCCTCTGGATGAACATCCCGAGTGACAGACACAGCGCCCTGTAACATACTGGCAGGAAAAAACTGGTCTGAGCACTCCACAACCCTCCTCGGAGGGGGCGAGCGTCCTCAGGAAAGCACTCGCCGAGTCTCTCTACGCCCTGTATAGGCAGGGTTAGTAGAACAGACCCCTGAGGGCATCGAGAAAGACAGGGCACCATGTTCTTGTGTGGTGAATTCAAGTCTTTCCCGATGGGGACCACCCTCAGAGTCCTGACGTTCAGCACTTGGCTTCTTGGCCAAGAATGACTGTCCTCAGATCAGCCCTGCCCCGAAAAGGCCGCGCCGGAGAGCGCCCCGCCTCGTCCCTCCAGTTTCTCTGCGGGGTGGCACGAGACGCGACACTCTGCTTCTGCTGCGCTCTACTAGAGAAGGAACTCGGCGGCTGGGACTGCCCTTTTCGTTCAGCAGCCCCAGCGACACGTACTTTGAGGGGAATAAATTTATGAAAAGCAGCCGCCTGTTTTTTCTCTTCCTGGAACCTCTCAGTGACAGAAAGAAGAGCGTCACCAAAGAGACCCGCAGGCGAAACTGGAGCATTTAAAAGAAGAGATTTATCTTTTTCTTTCATAGAAGTTTGACTCAACCATAAATGTCTTTCTGTGGCCACCATGGCTGCCATAGACCGACCAATAGATTTAGCCGTCTCCCTGGTGGCCCGAAGAGTGAGATCAGCGGTCTGCCTCAGCTCATTGATCATATCAGCAGAAATCCCCCCCCCCCTCACAAGCGTCTTTAAGCAGGTCGGCTTGATAAGCCTGCAAAATGGCCATAGTATGCATACATGCAGCCGCCTGACCAGCAGCCGAGTAAGCCTTCCCTACGAGAACACAGATGTATTTTTTAAAGGTCTGGATGGAAGAGTCGGTGCTTTAAGTGAGGATGACGAAGCAGGAGAGAGATAGCTAGCGAGCGTCTCCTCCGCCTTCGGCATCGTCACATACCCTGCAGATTTAGCACTAACAATGTTACTATAAGCATTAGACTGGTTAGTGTAAATCCTGCTAGAAACAGTTCTAACCCAGGTTTTTGAAACCTCAAGATCTGGAGATCTGGGAAAAATGGTAGGCACCGACGAGAGGGCTGAGGTTGTGCAGACAGAAATCTATCGTCTAGTTTGCTTTTACTTTTAGACTCCTGCCTATCAGCTGGCCACTCGATGCTGAGCTTTTCAACAGCCCGAGATAACACATCCATCAGCCCTTCCTCATTAGCAGTATAATGTGAACCTGAACTAACTGAAATATGATCATATTAGCCCGGTTCTGTCAACACTGAATTGGCTGCCCATTAAACATCATATACATTTTAAAATATTGTTGATTACTTACAAAGCACTAATGGTTTAGCTCTGCAGTACTTGAGCGAGCTCTTAACGCATTATAGTCCTTCACGTCTATTGCGATCTCAAAATTCTGGTCTGTTAAGAATACCTAGAATATCAAAATCGACTGCTGGTGGTAGATCCTTTTCCTATTTAGCACAAAAACTTTGGAACAATCTTCTTACCATTGTCCGGGAAGCAGACACACTCTGTCAGTTCAAAGCTAGACTAAAAACACATCTCTTTGACCTAGCATTCACATAATACATTATAGACTTCTACTGTATAATTCAATGTTAGGCTGCATAGATTAGGTCAGCCGGAACTGGGAACACTTCCCTTAAATCCTGATGTACTCGTTACATCATAAGAAGAATGGCATCTATGCTAATTTTAGTGTCTTTATTCATCCCAAGATTTTCCCGCAGGCTGCTGGATCCAGGCCGTATCCAGATCTGACTAGGACCTTCACCTAGACCCGATGACAATGCTGTGCTGAAGTGCCAACTAGCCTCTCCCTATGGAGGATCCCTTTCCCACTCTACAGATAAAGCGTTGTGGGAAAATCCGGTTCGCTTACCTACCCGAAGTGATAAAATAAGATTCTGTATCAAAAAGTTTGTTTAGGCATGGTTGGTAGGGAATTACAAACCTGCACACATATATTCAAACGCACATAACTATAGAATAATTTCTTAATGCGCATGTGAACGCCAAAAGCGTTTATCACAGGTTCACGGTTAAAGTCTGTTTAGAGAGAACAGCGTCTTAGCGACCCCTAATTTGTGGAAGTGAATCAATCAAAACTAACTTTAGCTGGAAATAACATTACTCAAGAATCGCTATAAAGCCAAAACAATCTCTGTTACCTTAAATTATACACTCACCGGCCACTTTATTAGGTACCCCATGCTAGTAACGGGTTGGACCCCCTTTTGCCTTCAGAACTGCCTCAATTCTTCGTGGCATAGATTCAACAAGGTGCTGGAAGCATTCCTCAGGGAGTTTGGTCCATATTGACATGATGGCATCACACAGTTGCCGCAGATTTGTCGGCTGCACATCCATGATGCGAATCTCCCGTTCCACCACATCCCAAAGATGCTCTATTGGATTGAGATCTGGTGACTGTGGAGGCCATTTGAGTACAGCGAACTCATTGTCATGTTCAAGAAACCAGTCTGAGATGATTCCAGCTTTATGACATGGCGCATTATCCTGCTGAAAGTAGCCATCAGAAGTTGGGTACATTGTGGTCATAAAGGGATGGACATGGTCAGCAACAATACTCAGATAGGCTGTGGCGTTGCAACAATGCTCAATTGGTACCAAGGGGCCCAAAGAGTGCCAAGAAAATATTCCCCACACCATGACACCACCACCACCAGCCTGAACCGTTGATACAAGGCAGGATGGATCCATGCTTTCATGTTGTAGACGCCAAATTCTGACCCTACCATCCGAATGTCGCAGCAGAAATCGAGACTCATCAGACCAGGCAACGTTTTTCCAATCTTCTATTGTCCAATTTCGATGAGCTTGTGCAAATTGTAGCCTCAGTTTCCTGTTCTTAGCTGAAAGGAGTGGCACCCGGTGTGGTCTTCTGCTGCTGTAGCCCATCTGCCTCAAAGTTCGACGTACTGTGCGTTCAGAGATGCTCTTCTGCCCACCTTGGTTGTAACGGGTGGTTATTTGAGTCACTGTTGCCCTTCTATCAGCTCGAACCAGTCTGGCCATTCTCCTCTGACCTCTGGCATCAACAAGGCATTTCCGCCCACAGAACTGCCGCTCACTGGATGTTTTTTCTTTTTCGGACCATTCTCTGTAAACCCTAGAGATGGTTGTGCGTGAAAATCCCAGTAGATTAGCAGTTTCTGAAATACTCAGACCAGCCCTTCTGGCACCAACAATCATGCCACGTTCAAAGTCACTCAAATCACCTTTCTTCCCCATACTGATGCTCGGTTTGAACTGCAGGAGATTGTCTTGACCATGTCTACATGCCTAAATGCACTGAGTTGCCGCCATGTGATTGGCTGCTTAGAAATTAAGTGTTAAGGAGCAGTTGGACAGGTGTACCTAATAAAGTGGCCGGTGAGTGTATGTTTCTGTAAACTTGCTTTGAAACAATCTACATTGTTAAAAGTGCTATATACATGAATATGACTTGACTTGACTCACAGCATTATTCATGATCATTCATGCCCCCACGCATATTGCCTTTCTAAACAAAAAGTGTCTTATAAAATTTAAATCAATGTATTGTTTTATGTGACTGAATAGGCAGGATGATTTTTACATCACTTTGAAGCAAAAACTTGGAAACGAAAACATCCATTAGTCAAAAGTCTTGTGAACACATATTTAGTTTGTGTTTGGTGGACTTATTTCAGAAACTTAATTTTTTTGTTTTTTCAATAACCCAATAACCATGTGTGATAGAGTGAGGTATGTAGCTCTTGGTTCAAATAATCAATCAAAGGGTTTTGTGTTCATGAGAATTTTATTGGTTGTTTTGTCTCACACATGTGTCGAATGGAAGGTGCACATTCCATTGCGACTCATGTTTGTCGGTTTTAGTCTTTTGTGCCTGTAAATAAGTAAAGGAGAATATAAGTTACACAAATAATGATTTGTTTGGTAATGGTAAATCTCTTTGTCTTACCTTCTTCCTGGAACTCCCTAATAGGAGGGGCTCACGAACAGGAAGCCTGATTTATACTTTCCCAAAGGAGGAAGAGTTCAAGAATTGAGAATATTGAGTGCATGTCTTTTAAGAGTCTCGTTGGTTTTTATGATGAAAATGGAGCATGAAAAAGAAGATGCTAATATTCATGTTTGAATGTTTATGTTACATATAATGTCATAAACAATCCATGTAAAATGTATTTGAGATAGCCTTGCTATTGGTATGTTTGAATCTGGGGGGAAGAGCCTCAACTATAAAAGAGTCCAATTGTTTGGACAAAGGAAAGAACGAAGGGTGACTGTTGGGCCAGTAGCCAACGTGTTTGTTCCTCATGTAAATATTACTTTGCTATGTTTTTTTTTCTTTTTCTTTCGTTTGTATTTAGTTTTTTCTGTACTGGAATTTTGGTGGCTGAATCACCTACAATTTACCTGTTACCCTGTTTGGAGCATGCCCTGAAGGAAAATTAAATCATCTTTAAGAGACTTCAGAGTTTTTTACTTTTTCTTGCTGCCTGCTAAGACCATCTTAACCACACCATGCATAAACATTATTCTCTCAAAAATAGAAACATGTACATATATATGTTGCTCACATAATATGGTAGCCCTGTTTGTGCTGAATAGAGTGTAATGACAACTTTTGCCATTAATATGTTTAACTGAAAAAAGCATAAATGTCAGGGCATGTCAGAACATCTCAAGGAGCCCAAAAACACCCATAAGGGTTAATAACTAATGATCTTTGCAACTGAAGTGAATCAATTAAAACTAACTTTAGCTGGTCAATAACTTTATTCTAGAGCTGCTGTAAAGCCAAAACAGTCTCTGTTACTTTAATTTACTATTATCTCTGTAAAGCTGCTTTGAAACAATCTATATTGTTAAATGCGCTATCTAACTGAAGGTGACTTGACTTGACCCAGGAGAATATGAAAAGGTCAAAGGTGAGCGCACCATGGGTGGTCAAGGTCGTGTGTGTGGTCAAGGTCAAAGGTCACCATCAATCATTTTGACACTCTGTACTCCATATCAACTACTGATATTGTGATGTATGCTGTAATGCAGCCATATACATTAAAATATGTTATTCTTGTCTTATAATGAAATACTTATTTATGTAAAAAAATCATTCAAACTTTTGAATGACTAAAAGTTCATAATATATGTAATGCTCCCTGTCAGTGTGTTATGAGTGATAATGTATGCTTTCGGAATGAGAATTTTTTGCCAGTGTTATGGTGGAACAAGCTTTATTTGAGATGTGTTGTGTTGGTCTGATTGAATTATGGAGATAAGATTAACTGTTTGGCCAATATTCATATTGGTAATGCAGACTGTATGAAGAGTTTTAAAAATGTGGATTCAGTATTGACTGATGCTTGCTAGCATTTAAAAAAAAAACTGTAAGCCATGTTTCATCCCAGCATGACATTTACGTGCACTGTGCACAAAACCTTATCATCCCTCATCTGTGTGTGGCCTTGTGCTAAGGCTTGAGTCTGAAGGAAATCTGAGCTAATGTAACAATTTATGTTCCCTGCATTACAATCGTATGTGTCTTGTGAGAGTTGCAAACCGTTCCGTATTATAAGGAATTGTTCCCTATTTAAGCCATCAAAAAAGCCATACACAACACAGTTTGTCCCGTATATGCAGACAACAGTCTATAGACCATACAAATAAGAAATTAATTCCAAATTAATTTCCTTATTGTTTGAATATTTGTGAACATAGCCGTTCGCTGAAGGCTTTTAGACCAAGCAAAATCCTCTGTCAGCTGCTTGGTTCAAGCCAAATCCCTTCTTTCACTGTTCACATTTTGAGTTCTGCAAATCAGTTTGTGGCGAAACAACATGATTACTGTTCATGAGGTCCAACATCCAGCCACGCAAGAAAACATGCAATCAACCTGAGGGAAGACGTGATCAAAAAAGGAAGTTAATGTTGTTAAATAGAGAAAAACATTTTACATTTGAGTAACTTAGTATATTCTTAACGTTGGGCCTCATTATTGAAACACAAAATGTCCAATTAAGTCTCAAGCACCAAAAGCAGACCATACTAATTCTCTATGTAGTCTTTTAGTAATTCAGATTTATGTCTGTCAAATAAGTGAATACCATAAAACACTTTTATTTTCCCAAATCGCCGAACTGCACCGGCTTGTATTTGAGACGACAGGCCTTAAATTTTGTGTGTTGAGATATTGTTCATTGAGTGTAGGCCTAGAGATAACGATCCCCAAATAGCATAGAATGATAGACTGAAAGCATGACAGTAGGAGGTTACCACATTATATTACGTTTTATTTATTATTCGAATGTGTTTAACAAATCAGTTAATGTAAGAATTAATCATATGTTGTCCCTAAGTTTTTATTAACATCTCATACATGCACGTACAAGTTTCTGATTAAATCAGCAAAACTATAGCTTGAATATGCCTTCCTACCAATGGCAGAAAGTTTCTCAAATGCTATAATGTATGTTTAAATCGTACGATAAGAAACTCCTGATATTAGCGAAGAAATCCTAATTTCAGATATAAATCGAGCATAAACCTTCTCTGACTAAGAAATCTCAGATTAGCTGCGCGTATAAATGGTACCAGAACAAATTAATCTGATTATGGGCGAAGAAATCCCAATTTTCAGTATTTTTGAAGGCAATTCAAGCGATGTTCCTCAATCACAGATTATTATTCGTTACGTCATTGTATTCATATTAAACTGCTAAACCGCTTACATGAAACAATCGCGTCAAATTAGTGGTATAAATTCAAGCCTAGCTAACAAGGAATATGCCATTGTCTGTGAAGGAACTGTGCTGTTTTGATTTGTGAAAAAGATGCATCACTTGCATGCAACATCATGCGTCTAAGGTGGAGTTCTCAATGCAAACTTTCAGCACAACTCGAGCGCTGCTCCGTTCGATTTGTGTTGTTGGTCTCTTACCAACACATGAGAAGGACTGGGAAGTGTGAGCAGGCACTTCTGATAATCTGATAACAGTACAAAACCCCCACAGACCCTTGTGTAAACAAGTGATTGCTGTAGTCAAATCTAGCTCCCTAACCCTACAACGCATACAAGTAAAGCCCCTTTACCTCGATCGATAGTTTTTAGCGCTGGCTAAAACTTAGAAACGTGTGAGCGTAAAGTGTAACCTTTAAACCAAAGACTATAGACTTTGGGCCTTGGCCCTTGCGAACAAAGGGAACTTAGTGATTTGAACACGAGTAATGAGAGTCAAAGCTCCTCGAGGCTTTGAATCAAAGGAGTCAATTGCATCACAAATGATTCTTTGTTTTGAAGCGCCCTCGCTGGCAATTCCTCCTGGTCAGAACAGTGTAAGTGTAGCGAAAACTCAAATCAATGAAATACCTTTTACAAAGCAATCGCAAAGTTTTTATCAAAGGTGTAATCATGTAATGGCAATCCGCAAACACTCCAATACCTTTTAATATGAGGTGTCTTTCAAGGCACGATATCTTAGTAAATTTTAGGGCTCGTTTTATGAAAGCTTGGTCAATCAGACTAATAAGAGACTACCCAGCAAACAAATTTAGGTTCTGGGAACGTTAGTTTTTGGTTCCCAGAACGTTCCTAGAACTTTCCCTTAAGGTTAGGGGAACGTTCCCGGAACGTTCTCCTTACGTTATAAAAATTCCTATAACGTTCTTGTTTGGTTCCCAAAAAAATAACCACATGGGACAATTTGGGAACGTTAGGGGAACGTTCTGTGTTTGCTGGGTATTAACTTCGCCTCTATGCATCATTAAATGTGTATGAATCTATAAAAGTGATACAAGATCACATAAAGACTAGATACACACTGGTTCACGAACCATTGACATTTTGAATTTGGGGGGTATATACGACCGTTTGATTGACGGACTTACTGTCCAATGATTCTAGGTGGTCTTGGAAATGATTGGCTGGAGTTTTTCGAGTCCTGCCCGTTCCACAGATAATTACATTTATTCATTTTCCTTTCAGTGCTTCTAACACAGAAGTAGGTTATGAATAGGATTTCAAGTGATTTTGAAAAAATTTACAAAAAAGAGAATCACATACCCCACCTTTAAATCAAATTGCTTATTCAAGTTCCCTTCTAGTTACCAGAACTAACACTCCATGTTTACTCTATATTTATTTACTTTTGTTTCAGCCTGAATTTTTATATTCTGCTAAATAAAGCTTAACTAAATTTGTTAACATTCATTAATAATGTGAAATAATGAGTGGCTAGTAATTTTGGAAAACCACTAGCCATAGTGGCTGGTGAGCAAAAAAGTTAATGTCAAGCCCTGATCTTAATTATTATTTTTCAAAAAGCCAGGGCCGGATTAACCATTAGGGCAACTGGGCACTTGCCCAGGGACATCTAAGGGGCCCTGGGCACCGTCAAATATTATGTTAGTTAAAATCTCCTGGAACCTAGAGCGAGCGAGCGAGCGAGCAAGAACGTGCATGCGAGACCAAGACTGTGCTCCAAACCGTGTAGCGCGCGAACGGCAGAGAGGGAGAGGGAGCGAGAGACCTTGCGTGATTGGCCTGTTTCGGTAAGTCAACCCAGGGCCGGATTAACCATTAGGGCAACTGGGCACTTGCCCAGGGGCCCCGGGCACCGTCAAATATTATGTTAGTTAAAATCTCCTGGAACCTAGAGCGAGCGAGCGAGCGAGCAAGAGCGTGCATGCGAGACCGAGACTGTGCTCCAAACCGTGTAGCGCGCGAACGGCAGAGAGGGAGAGGGAGCGAGAAACCTTGCGTGATTGGCCTGTTTCGGTAAGTCAACCAATGAATTGTCAGTGTGTCTTTTTATCATGAAGCACGCTGTGACTTGTTCCTAAGTGATTTAGTCCTATATAATGCTTGCATTTTACTTCGAATAATCTAAATGTTGACTTTCAAAGGTAGGCGCGCCAAGAAGGCTACTCGCTGTAGGCTATTTTGGTTCATTTTTTTGTGTGAGCCAGAAAGATGTTCAAGGAGAATGAGATGCGCTAAAGCAGCACATCATGTTATTTTCTTTTTTTTTCAAAGCCATGACATTTTGTCATTTTAATTTTACTGTTTCGAATGGTAGAGTATTAAACGTTAGAGTATTAAGTTATTTCCTATCCTGAGCAACAAATCCGAGTGACGGTGCCGGCGCATCGCTCGCTCACACACCATATTATGAGTTCACTTCTGGCATTGCTAACTTGACATCACAGCCTATTCATTATTACAATAAAACAAAATCAACCAAACATATAGGCTAAAAAGTTATTCTGCTTAATTTAATTGGTCTGTTGTACAAAATAAAGGCAGCGCAGCCTGCTTGCTGTTATTCTAATCTCATCTCCCTTGCTGTGAAGATGCTGATTTAGCATACGTGTTGTGTATATTGGGACTGACTGAAAGTACAACCCTTCTTTATATTGATAGTTAGCATCCAAATGTTACTTGCAAAACCAACGTCGGTACAGTTTCAGTTTCGATTCAAATAAATTAGTTTAGGCATGGCGTTTAAAATAGGCTAAATGTTGTTTATAATAAAGGGCACAATAGGCTATTTTTGTAAGCTATTATATTGTATTATATACGTGGCTACTTATTTTTCATTCTTGTCGTTTCCTGAATAGGCTACCATTCATTTTAGGATTTGACATAGGCTACAGTAAAGGGAAGCAAAATACACATAGAATAATATGTTATTAATAATGTTTATAATGTTAATGTTGTGTTTTAATTACCGGTATTTTATACTACGGTATTTCTGAATGGGCTATAATAAAATGCGTTTTTTACAACGATGTGACGTGCGTGTTTCCCTCTCTCAACATGACCCGGTGAGCTTGAGATATAAATTATAATACATTTTTTATAAAACATAAGGCCAACATCATACAACTCAGAAGAGTATGTATTTTAATATCTTAGTTATCACTGAGGCTATTGTACATATACATTTCGACCATAGACAGTATAAGAAGTGGACAGAGCCATCTCATTGGAACTCAGTTGAGACAGTTGAAGCCCATTTTTAGCGATTTTTTAGCACTTCCGTTCCTGACGCGCAGACTCAAACCGACTCAAACTAAGCTTGATGACGTGAGCAACCTGTCTGACAGATGTAAATATTCTAGTAGCTGTGCGTGAAAACTGCCAACGTTGATCTTGCAGAGACGGCGAGCTTGAGCAAAGAGTTCTTTGGCGTGAGTGAGCAGGAGTAAGTATTTTGTATAGTATTTATTTTAAAATGTAACGCCAGTACGCCATATGAAGTTAATGCATTGATTTCCTGCGAGCTTCTCCTCCTGTCTGTATGGTAATTTCTCTACTGTGCGACAGAGCGTCGAGTGGTTATGACGCAATCGTTAGCCTATTTTTACAAAAACTGTTTCTACGGGGCCATAATGTAACATAGAAGGTAATGGAGCCCTTTATACATTGTCGTGTGTCTTTAGAAATACATAATGGACAAATGGAGTCTTTAAACGCCTCAGATGTAAAGTTATTCGCTGTCAAAGTGACGCCAAAATTAATGGGAGTCAATGGGAATGCTAACGCAAGTGAAGTTCTGCTACAAGATGGCGGCACGCGGCCGGCTTCAACTTCCGGTCGATGGATTACCCCCTTGATTTCGACTGAGCCATGCAGAAGCCTGATTTATTAGTATAGAAGTGCTATGCTCTTGGTGATAGCGACTTTTGTTACTTTTTGCCATTGTTGCTTTGGTGGGGGGTCCCTTGAGTCTTGTTGCCCAGGGCACAGGAAATTGTTAATCCGGCCCTGGTTTTGGCAATTGAGAGCCACCAAATGACGAATATGAAAAAACGAATACGACAGTTTCGGACTCAGTCAGGGTGCAAGGACCTTAAACTTTTGAGGCTTGCGCAGCTTCTCGAGGAGAAATCAAACAAATGAGCGCCGTTTTCTAAAGTCTATGAGCGCAGCACACACAAATAAACTTGACATACTGCAGTTAAATTTTGCAGTTAAATGAATACACTTCAGCAACATACATCACGCGACCTGACGACCAAGAGAGCTGACAATTGACCATCACTAGGCTACCATCACAGTTCAAGTTCAACAGTTCAACAAACAAGTTAATGATATTAAGTCACTTACATTTTAGGCGAAATAATGACTGTTTTGGTATATTTTAGCAGCGAAAATTGATCCGATGAGAATCCAAACAAAGATCACAGCATAGCGCATCTCACAGCAACACTCAATCGTGTTTTGAATGATTCAGTGTTTTGAACGAATCGGCTGAGTCAAAGATTCAATGACCCATTCACAAACATCTGTCTCATTCTTGATGAATCGGCCGTTTGAACGAATCGTTTGAATGAACGACTCAATGACTCGCTTAATAAAACCGCTTATCACCTGCATTTGCGCTCACTATCGACAAAACCAATGACATTTGTTCAAAACCTTTTTTTTTTAAATCAGTCCAAACACATTTTAATTTTTATTCAGGAGTTATATATATATATATACAAAACTTTAACTTTTTATGGCAGTAGTTTAGTGATAAAAAAAAGTGAAAAATCCTGTGAAAAACCCCTCCCATCCTGTAGCCTACTCGCGCCCCCCCGGGAGAGTGTCGGCGCCCCCCCCCCCCCCAGGGGGGCGCGCCCCACCGGTTGAGAACCAGTTTAAACAGTGTGAACTGATCAATAAATATGAAAAATATTCCTTAAATGTGATGAGAGATGCTTTGGATAAAAAAAAATCATCTTCCAAATGCATAAATGTAAAATAAATATAATTTATTTTAGATACCAATATATTTTATAACTTAAACTAAACTTGCTGTCAAAAAGTTAAATAATCTAATATTTTAAAAGATTCGTTTTTTCTTGCATGCTGGTTGCACCACATTATTTAGGTTTTTGGACCACATGGCTTTAGTTTCAGACAAAAAAAAAAAAACATTGGATATTTAATTAATAGTATTGTTTAAGTTTTTTTATTTTTTTATTTTTTTATCTAATAGGACAAAAATATAGCATATATACATGTTGGGGACCATGGTGACTGACTTGACTGACCATGGTGTTCATGTTAGCTGATGTCTCTTTGAACGTGGCATTGCAGGGTATGGGAAGCTGGTAAGTCTGAAGTGCTGTAAATCATGGATACAATCTCCAAATACACGCTGCCCCCTACACTCTCAAAAAGAATAGAACATCACAATAATACATATTTTATGAAGGCAATGCCAGTAGCAAGCTAGACTTCCAACTGCAGAGAAGAGGATTTGAATGAGGCAGGTTGAACAGCCTTAGCTAGGCGCTTTCAATGAGTGGAACAGAAAATTAAGAGCAAAGAGATTATTTAAATTTGGGGATCTCAAAGAATGTAGGAATGCAGTTACAGACATGTGAATACTGAGCAAGATTTAGGAGCCCAAAGGCAAGATAAAAAATAAAATAAAATAAAAACTCTGAGGCAGCAAATGAGTATAGATGAGACATCAGATAAGTTCACCAAAAAATGAAAGTTCTGTTATTAATCACCCTCATGTTGTTCCAAATCTCTATGCAAAGGAGACATGTTCTTTGCTGCAATTATTTCCCACACTGTAAAAAAACACAAATCTATAGTAATTTACTGTGTTGTAGTAATATACTGTACAGTAGTTCACAGTAGAATACTGTGTATTCATTCAAAAAATTGCAGTAATTAAATAAGTACTGTTATAGGTAGCACTGGCAGTGTGTGATCTGGGGCCAGTTGCATAAACTTTGCCACCATGTTAAGACTGTGTCTTTAATTTGGCCAACTAGAAATTAGTCAAGAGGTAATCACTCTTACTTTTCTGATTCAAATTAGACTGATCTAGCTTTTTATATAACTGACTTTAAAAATCTCTCATGTTCTCACGCAGTGAAAAATACATCTCGGAGCAGAGAGGAGACTGACAACACGCTGACAGACAGGACAGACCAGGGGCCTGATGTATAAACGTTGGGTAGCCTACGCACAAAATGGGCATATCGGGATTTATGAAAAATAAACTTGGCGTAAATAAGTGCGTAAGGATGCTCTTGACCGTGCGTACGCACATTCTGGCGACACCGATGGTGAGCTAGAGTTATATCTTTTGGTCACTTTTAGACAGAAATTCTAAAGAAGATTATACATATACAGAAAGATAATACAAATATGATTTCACTCACCAAGCCTATAACTTGAAGCAAATCTCCATCCCTTCTTAAATGTCCGCGCCAGCGAGCGCGCTGGGCCGTTAGTGAAACTAACGCATAAAGCCTATCTAACGGCAGATCTTCATTATGAGTCCTAATCACCTAATCATAAAAACATTGCATGTTCACAATAACAGTTTAAATAAATGAAATAATTATTTAAACTATGTTTTACTTCTGATATAAACATTTAGATTAAATATGCCAAATTCTCATTAAAGGAGTTAAACACTTAAACTACATGAAATCATTACTTCTCAGTAATGATTTCATGAACTCACAACATTTTTTATATTCAATAAATAGAAATATTTGTTGTGGAACACGTTTCCTCTGGCATGCTGTGTTTTAATGTTTTAACTACAGAGATAATTGCTTATCATGATAATAGCAGATTGTCTGAGAAAATAGTTTCGTGCAAATAATGCACAACAAGGTCTATCTGTTTCCGTTCAAAATATAAATCAATTATAAATAATATTTGGCCTGTGGAAAAGATTGAGAAAAACTTTCTCTGAAATGTACTTTACACTATTTGATTTATGGATTCAAAAACAAGGCTAGGCTACTAAATGTTTTTTATTAATGTAATGACGGCACATCCATATTTTATATTTTCCTAATGTCTTGTACCCTTAAACATATCACGTGGATGAATAATCATATGTAAATTATATGCAGATGAGGATATGCATAGTAAAACTAGGCGTTGTAATCTCCATATATGGTTATTTCGGGGTGGAGACGCATGTGCGCACAATCTTCCGCTGACTGGGATTTATAAAGTGAATTCTGCGCAGGTTCTGCATATGAACGGTTTTATAAGTCTGAATATTTTTTGCGTACGCCCTTTTTGGCTTTCCGCCGCACATACACTTTTAGTAAGGATTCTACGCACAGTTTTATAAATGAGGCCCCTGGTTACTTTTCGGTTACTTTTGATGTTAAACATATCAAACAAAGTCTCACCTTTCAAATTTGGTCAGTTTTGGTCAAGAAATTTCATCAATAAATACCATTTTGTGGCTCTTTAAAGCTACAATCTGTAGCTTTTTTGGCCACAAGAGGGCGCAGTTTCCAACAATAACAAAGGCGTATGTTTATGACGCAGTTACGAGATGAATGATGGGACTTGCTGTCAAGCTGATGGATGTAATAATGTTTATGGATGAGTGAAAACACTCATGTTTTTAACATTACAGTGGTATGAAGCAGGTCGCGATTGCTAATAAGAGACAGATATCACACGCGAGTCCCGTGGATATAAAGGAATAATGACATTTCATCCTATTGAACTACACGCAAGTGCTGGATTACTCACACAGGTCAGTTTATCAGACGAATTAAACTTGTGAGGTAACGCAGTGCTGTTTCACTTGGTATAATGTTACACTATCACACTAAACGGCATTTAAATGTGTGTTGAAAGTTATAATGTTATTCTACGTGTTAGTTCGTTTGCTATACGAAACTAGGAGCTAGATCAACATTAGAATAACATACTGACCATATTCTAACATTTTATCATGTCAAGCTAACGTTATAACATTGATTTGTTTTATGTAAATTTGCTCACCTGTCTAATAAAGCTGTCAAGTCGTGACTTGTGAAGCTCTGTCAAGTCCAAATTAGTCTCGGACGCTAGCTCTCTGTCATGTAACGAATGTACATCAATAATAATATACATAAAATGTATTTAAGGGGGGCCGGAAGGCCAATTTAGCTCAAAAGGAATGATTCATCGATTTGCAATGAATCTTGACCGAATCACTATGGAACCAAGCAAATGACTCGTTTAGAGTTCATTTGAACGGGCCGTAATTATAACCTTGGCACAGATATAAATATCCAATCTATAGTGAAACACTATGTATTAGCAAGGTAACTTTAGATCGACAGTACAAGACATTAAATGTGCAAGCACAACACAAGGCAAATATCTTTTCAAATATAAACAAGACTTTATTGATTATCCTAAAACATAAAACTAATATCTAACACAAACACACGCACATTCATACAAGTTGCAGCAAGAAAGAGAGTGAGGAAAGAATGAGTTTTAAGAGTGAGATAGTGAAATCCCAAGTTTCTA
The DNA here is from genome assembly GCA_031834385.1 of Semotilus atromaculatus. Classification (NCBI taxonomy): domain Eukaryota; kingdom Metazoa; phylum Chordata; class Actinopteri; order Cypriniformes; family Leuciscidae; genus Semotilus; species Semotilus atromaculatus. The sequence goes on from JAULUF010000001.1 coordinate 27,766,578, forward strand.
TATGCACTTATAAGACATGACCTGAACGAACCATCAATCATTGATTTAACCCTTATATCGTTTCTTTGGCGGGTTATTTAGTTTTATATCATTGCACCAGTTCAGTTAAGAGTCTGGAAGTACTTGCTTGTCCGTGTTGCTTTGGGATTCCCTTGTGTGAGGGGGTTTCCCCGGGTCCCTTGTTTGACTGGCGGTCTTCTCGTGCCTGCTAGATCTTGGGCAGCCAATCACGTGGTGTGTTGGCGGATGGATGAAAGTCTTTGAAGTTGGAAGGGCTTTGCAGTCGAAACGTTTAAACGAAACTTTGCAGCAAAGCTTAACTTAGAACCGAGACTTTTAACGAAAAAGAAAATAAAGGAAGAAATGAAAGTAAGACGAGTTAGATGGCTTGAATGAGCTGTTTTAACCCCGATCTTGATGGGTTATTTGTCTGCTGGTCTAATTTGGTCTGGTCGATGTAAGCATGCGAACACGCTCTTTGTTGTTTTCAGAGAGAAGCATGAACGGGAACACTCTCTTGCTGTTGATAGAGAGAGGCACCAACTTAATTAAACACCGAACCGAACTCAAAACCGAACTCCCTGGATGGAAGTTTCTGAACACAACTACGAACTGACTGTAACTCCTCGGTTCGGGTCTTTAACTGAAAAGTTGGCCCAACCTCTTTTGGAGAATTCTGACCAATGAGACAATGGCATCATTTTAGGGGGTGGATTGAGTTCCTACTTATCGTTATCTGGGATCTGCTGGGGTTCCAGCACTTAGCAGAGAACAAGAGACCACAGTTTAAACATAGATTATTATAATCATACAAAACATTTTACACAGATTTCAATCAAGCCATCTTTTGAATTAAGGGCATACGATTCTTTTGATTGGAAGCACGATACTCTTTCATCCATACACACGGTTATAACACAATTACATGATTTATATGTGATCTAAGCATAATACAAACATGAATTGTAGGAACAACAAGAATTATGATGTTTGATTATAAGTCCACTGAGCATTGTTCTGTGTGAGTTTTAATGGGTTTGATATGTAAAGTCTGTGTAAGTCTGTGTAAGTCTCTCACATTCCATGAAAGCGTGGTCTGTTTTACATCTCTGTCCTGCTCAGCAGTGGTGCTGCAGGAGGGAGGTCAAAGGTGGTCAGACCCCTTGGTGGTCAGGCCTCGTTTCACCATTTCTGAGCAGCTTTGTCTTGCTTAAGGATGAAACATTGACAGCGTTTTTCATGTTTTAGGCTTATCTCTGGGGCCTGCGGGGCCATAAAAGTCTTCTCTGGGGGGTTTTCTAGACAATTTGGAGCCGTCTTGTGACTTTGGAATGTGGTTTTCAGATCCGGAATGCTGAATCACATTTGAATGAATCCCATGAGAGATTAATTTGATTAGTTTGTGTTTGGTTCATCCTTAAAATCTCTACATCCCCCCTTCGATCGATGATGGGTTGAGAAGAAGACATCATTGAACGCTGGAGAAACAGAAGAAGCAAACACACACAGCAAACAACAAGGCAAACACCTCCATGACTGGTCACTTTACTGGTGCAGGGCATTAGATTATCTAGGCCTAAAACAGGTTCACTCTCTCAATATAGTCAATCATGTGGAAAAAGTTTAGTTCAATTTTAGGACCGTTATTCTAGTTTGTTTTAAACCGGTGATTGATCAACTTTGTGACTAAATTTGATTTGTTTGTTTTATTCTCTTCTAAATTGTTCTAGGTTTAGACCAATTTACCTTTCAAATTTGATTCGAATGATGCAGGGAGTTCTCTAGGCTAACATTCGTTTTAAGGTGACTTGCAAACATCAGGCGTGGTGCGTCAATCCTTATATGGTAACCTTGACCCTTATGGGGTAACAGGGATTTTACTTAATAAAAGAAGAAGAAAGGGAAGAGGTAAAACACAACAAAGCAGTTGAGTGACTCCTGTATGGCTACTGTTGTGCAATGTCAGGTGTCACAATGTAATGAGAGGGTTCTACTTGTTGGGTGTATTGCTACATGTTTCCTATGGAAAGGATAGCTAAGTCAGTGTTGCGATTTCAGTGTCTACCTGTGGGAAGAACATGTTTGTTGAATGTTTTTCATGGTAGCTGTGTTTAACTTGTGTATGTTAGTGGTACAGTGTAGTGTAGTGCATGTACTGCATGTATACTGTATGTATGTCAGATCTGTCTCAGTCTGTTTTGCTCCCCCCTTTGCTTGATGGCTTAGCTTTGATAGGCTTGTTGCATCTTTGCCTTGGAAAGGGATCTTCTGTGATCTGCTGGGGGTCAGTCCAGTAAGGCAGGAAGTTCTCTGGCAGACATTGGGAGGTGGTTTGGCATGGATGCGTGAAGCTGTAGTGCAAAACGTGGTCTCCTTTGTTGCCTTCCTCTTGTGATGCCTTCTGGTTGTGACAGACTTTCTGACCTTCTGTGCTTACTGTTGTTGCTGTAGCACTCACATGGTTCTTGAGTTTGGAGCTCGTTTGGTGGTTTCTTTATGAGTGATGGGTAGCCAGGATGGTGTTTCCTGGTACCTCTGGGTGTTTGTCAGTGGTTGACTGTGAGAAACCACTTTGTTCTGTGTTGTTGTAGAACAGGTGGTCGTCATCTTCCTTAGGAAGGTGTACCAGATGATCATTGGTCATCTGTGTTCAGCTTGTTTTCGATGAACACTTGCAGTTGCCTCATTAGTCGCTCCATGTCTTCTGAGGGTAAACTGTCTTGTTCTTGGGCACACTCAGTGCGGTGTTTGGCTGAGTGGTGCAGAGGTGGGTTTCGTTGTCGATTACCCTCAAAGAATGCTTTTGGATGCATTTGTTGATTCCAGTTGTTTCCTTCTTGCGGGTTTCTTGAGAAGCGTGGCTGGTCCCATGACTTTTCCATGCGGTTGGTGTGGTAGGTGTCATCGGCATGGGAGTCACGTTCTCTGTGCTCCTTACGAAGGATGGTGGTGTTGTCATGCCACTGGGTGTCTTCCAGTGCAAGGCTTGTTTCATGGCAGATGGAGTTTGAAACTGTGGATGTTTTCAAACCTTTCTTTGAGGTCATCTTTTGTTTGACGTAGGCCTTGTGTGTCAGGTCACGTAGCTGCTGAATTGTCATTGTGCCTGGGCAGGCCATGATACCAAGATGATGACTCAATCCAGGGTGCAGGTTTCTCAGGAAGAGGGTTTTGAAGTTCACATCCTCTTCAAGTTCAGGTTTGCTATGTGCACCTAAGTAAGCTTGTCGAAAACGGTGGAAATAGGCTTGGGGAGTCTCTTGTCGACATTGTTTGGTTTCCAAGGCGATTAACACACCGTGTTCTGACTCTGAACCTGTAAATTCTTTAATCAGTGTCTCACGTAGTAGCTGGTAGTTTGACATGACATTAGCAGGTTGTCGGTCTAGGAAGCTTCGTACCTCTGGACTGGATGTGGATCTGATGAGGTATAACCTGTCTCTGTCAGTCATATGGGGTCTCACCTCTAGGTGGAAGTCGATATCTCGGAGGTAGGCCTGGATGTCGGGACCCTCTGTGGAGTTCGGGTTGAACTGAGTGATATTCTTAACCAGCTTGTCGAGATCTTTAAAGGTCATCCCCTGTGCAGCTTTGGAGTCTGCCTAGATGATCTCTCTTCCGTTGTTGGCAGATAAGAGTTCTGTGGTGAAGGCCGGTGACGTTTTGGGTTGTGGCCATTCACTTCTTTCACTGTATGCCAGTTCTTGGATGGAGGACTCTGTTCTGCTCAGCAGGGGTGATGCGAAGGGAGGTCTCTCCCTTCTTGGCTCTGGTTTCTGTTGGAAAATGTGCTGGAGTTCATCTCTGACCGTGTAGAGCTCGTCGTTGACGTCATCTCGCTGTTTGGTCAGGTGGTCGATGTCAGCGCTGCACCTTTCCAGGTGGTCTTCCAGAGCAGTGATTTCAGAGTTCTTACTTTCAATGTCAGCTTTGGCTTTCCTTAACTGATGTTCAGCAGACTGGAGTTGGTTTACCAGGTGTTTCTGGACAGTCTTTAATTCTTGTTTGTCACGTTCAGTGACTGCAAGGGCTTCTTGGAGCTTGTCAACTTGTGTCTTTGTTTCTTGCTCCGCTTCGTCGGACACTTTGAGTTTGTCTTGAGCTTCACCTTTGAGCTGGTCTTTGCAGTGTTGAGTGTGCATCAGCTCTCTCAGGCACTCGGTGGTCTTGGAGTCATCCTGGACTTTCACTTCCAGCTTGTCTATGCGGCTCTGGGCACGTGTCAGCTCCTCCTGGAGGTGGGTGATGTGCTTGTCGCTTAGTTTCAGCTGGGCTGTGAAGGCATTACTTAGGGAACAGGTGATTTTGGTTAGTTCCACATGGTTTTGGTTTTGGCTTGAATCGTGTGTCAGGAATCTTCTCAGAATTATGATTATTATTAAAAATAATAACAGCTCAATTGTCTTTGGTGTGAGGCAGTCTGTAATGCCTCTAAGCCAGGCGTCCACATCTTCCCTTTGGGCAGTGGGGTTTGTCGTCCACGACATGTTGATGCTGGGGTGAAAAGACTGACACAGATCTGTGTGGGGTATAAGCCTATATGTGGTTGAACAGCTAAGTGTCGTTTCAATAATTGTACACCAATAGTGAAGTGTCGTAATGACTAAGTGTTGGTCTAAGTGTAGCCGGGTAGGCTAGAGATGTAAAGATTTCCTCACTCAACTGCTTAAAGGAAAGAGAGAGAAAAAGGTTAAAACAAATCTCAATGGAAAGAAACTTTTTTTTTTTCAATGGGAGAAATATTTTTTATAAATATTTTCTATCAATGAAAAGCTGGTTTCAACTCGTGATGTGAGGACTTCGTCACTCAACTGAGTAAGGGAAAGAGAGAGAAAAAGTTAGCAACCAATTTCAATGAGGGAAAAACAAAAAAGAAAATTATTAACTAGGGGAAGTATTAATTTCTCATAAATGTTTCTTATCAATGAAAATCTGTTTTCAGAAAGGTAAACAATATTATTGTTTATGTTTACGAGGAAAAATAATACAATAATAATGCTGATACCTCTTTTCTGAGTTTGACAGGATTGACACACACACCTTCAGTTGGACCGCTTACAGCAGAGTTTACTGCAGGGATGCTTTGAAGGCGGGGTTTGCTCAGCACTTGTCTCTGTTACTTGACCTTGGATAAGATGTCAAAGTTTAAATTGCGTTTACAAATGCAGGGAGAGTATGAAGAACACAAGATTGTTGATTAAAAATCAAATACCTAATAATCTGTTTGTTGGGAAAGATTATCTTTGTCTCTTTTTAGAGTCGATTGATGGTTCTTCCAGGTTGTGTTCCCTACAAATGTGAAGAATAAGATGGAATAAAGCAGGACAGAACAGGAAAGACGTGATGAGGAAGAAATGAAGCAAGGAGGTTGGATCCCGCTACCTTTAGGTCTACCACGAGTATAGAATTGATAGTTGAGGAACAACTAAACACACAAATAAACTTTTGTAAAAGACGATTGTCTCTGGTTTATTTGAAACTCGTATGGAGATGGTAATGTCACCTATTGAAGCGTCCCGAAACTGAATTAATCAAATATAGTGGTTAAGTTTATAACCAACAGGACAAAAGGATAAAACGCAATGACAATAATGAGCAAGTCTGAGTCTAACACTATTTTTGTAATAGTAATAACAACTTTCAAATTTTAACTTTCCAAGTTCAAGACCCATTCACCTAAAGTGATTAGATCTCAACGAGAAATGTAAAAATTATGAAAATTATGTAATTAGAATTATTACAAAAATAAATCTAGAAATCATTAGAAATGATCTGTCTAGAAAAGGTAGAATTTCAATTTTGTTTAATATTTCCTTTTCTTTAAAATCAAATTCAAATTTGACAATTAGTAATAGTAAACCAGTATTTTCTTTTTCAAGTAAAATGCAGGTAAAGTAATTAATAATTGTAAACCAATATTTCCTTTTCAAGTAAAATATAGGTAAAGTAAAATGTGAGAGAGGTAAAAGAAAAAGGAAGAAAAGACCAACAGGTGTAAAAGTCGAGGTGTTTAAATGGTTAAATCACTTTAACTTTGTTCAAACAGACACTGTATTTAACCACTGATGTTAATACTAATGATAACAGTACATAATGCGTAAGGCGTAAGCATATAGGCCTCAATGTAAACAACTGCTTAGGTTAGCCTAGCCACCGAAGGGTTTGTTTACACTCTGGCGATTGCACGGGTCAGTGTTCACCCGGAAGCGTTGGTTAAGACTTCCGTGTCACGCTCGTAACTATGGTGACCAAACAAACGCTAGTGGGCAAACACGTGAAATGCAATGCAAATAGTTTGTACGCAGTTACGCATGTGTTACGTGAAATCTGAGCGCATTTCAATACTGTTCGAAGAATATGCACGTACAGTCGATCATATTACGGGAAATGTCGGCGCATTTCAACACTGTACAAATAAGATACACCACTCGTAGCTTAAGCTGGTTTTACGACGTGGGGCTTCACTCCGTTCGTTAAGAGTGATATTAACTTTAAGCAAGCGACAGCTTTGCGTTATAATAGATGGAACAATTGCGATCTCGGCGGATCGCGTCTGTGCAAGTTTATCTGGGCACACAAGAAAAACAACAACAACAACAGGGTTTTTAACTGTTGGTTCAGTTATCACGACTTTAAGTTACTATTCAAATTACACTCGGACATGCGCAGTGTTGCACGAGAATTCATTGAACAGACATAAACAGATAAACGTATATTTATTACAGGGATCGCAGTGGAACACGCACTGGCAATCAGATAAATAAATATAAGCCTTATGACTAACGTTAGATGAGGAACACGCTCTGAGGAGAATATTCGTCCTTACAGATAACGTTAACTTAAATTACTGCAGTTTAATTTCGTTCAGCACTCTGAGTGGTATAAACACACACACATAATGTTATAGCTATTTGAAAGACTCTGGGACACGCAGACGTCAGTTAAGCTATAATCAAGGTATTTCAGGAAATGAGGAACACGGTCAATTCTTACCTTATAGTGTGAGGTTTTATATCTTAACTCAATTTACTGCAGGTAAAAATAATAATAAGAACAAATAAGGAGGCAGACTAGACTAAAGTAACAGCTTTGCTCTGGATGCATTCACTCAAGCCGCAGCATCCACTTCATTCAAACAGGGCGCGCGCTGCGCGCTCTCCATACGTCACACACAGACTTTCAGAGGTTCGGATCTCGCATCCGAAACAAAATGAAAAGATAAATCTTGATATATGCTTACAATTTAGGTTGAACTGCCCGCATATTCTCCACCAACTAATGTAACGAATGTACATCAATAATAATATACATAAAATGTATTTAAGGGGGGCCGGAAGGCCAATTTAGCTCAAAAGGAATGATTCATCGATTTGCAATGAATCTTGACCGAATCACTATGGAACCGAGCAAATGACTCGTTTAGAGTTCATTTGAACGGGCCGTAATTATAACCTTGGCACAGATATAAATATCCAATCTATAGTGAAACACTATGTATTAGCAAGGTAACTTTAGATCGACAGTACAAGACATTAAATGTGCAAGCACAACACAAGGCAAATATCTTTTCAAATATAAACAAGACTTTATTGATTATCCTAAAACATAAAACTAATATCTAACACAAACACACGCACATTCATACAAGTTGCCGCAAGAAAGAGAGTGAGGAAAGAATGAGTTTTAAGAGTGAGATAGTGAAATCCCAAGTTTCTATATGCACTTATAAGACATGACCTGAACGAACCATCAATCATTGATTTAACCCTTATATCGTTTCTTTGGCAGGTTATTTAGTTTTATATCATTGCACCAGTTCAGTTAAGAGTCTGGAAGTACTTGCTTGTCCGTGTTGCTTTGGGATTCCCTTGTGTGAGGGGGTTTCCCCGGGTCCGTTGTTTGACTGGCGGTCTTCTCGTGCCTGCTAGATCTTGGGCAGCCAATCACGTGGTGTGTTGGCGGATGGATGAAAGTCTTTGAAGTTGGAAGGGCTTTGCAGTCGAAACATTTAAACGAAACTTTGCAGCAAAGCTTAACTTAGAACCGAGACTTTTAACGAAAAAGAAAATAAAGGAAGAAATGAAAGTAAGACGAGTTAGATGGCTTGAATGAGCTGTTTTAACCCCGATCTTGATGGGTTATTTGTCTGCTGGTCTAATTTGGTCTGGTCGATGTAAGCATGCGAACACGCTCTTTGTTGTTTTCAGAGAGAAGCATGAACGGGAACACTCTCTTGCTGTTGATAGAGAGAGGCACCAACTTAATTAAACACCGAACCGAACTCAAAACCGAACTCCCTGGATGGAAGTTTCTGAACACAACTACGAACTGACTGTAACTCCTCGGTTCGGGTCTTTAACTGAAAAGTTACCCCAACCTCTTTTGGAGAATTCTGACCAATGAGACAATGGCATCATTTTAGGGGGTGGATTGAGTTCCTACTTATCGTTATCTGGGATCTGCTGGGGTTCCAGCACTTAGCAGAGAACAAGAGACCACAGTTTAAACATAGATTATTATAATCATACAAAACATTTTACACAGATTTCAATCAAGCCATCTTTTGAATTAAGGGCATACGATTCTTTTGATTGGAAGCACGATACTCTTTCATCCATACACACGGTTATAACACAATTACATGATTTATATGTGATCTAAGCATAATACAAACATGAATTGTAGGAACAACAAGAATTATGATGTTTGATTATAAGTCCACTGAGCATTGTTCTGTGTGAGTTTTAATGGGTTTGATATGTAAAGTCTGTGTAAGTCTGTGTAAGTCTCTCACATTCCATGAAAGCGTGGTCTGTTTTACATCTCTGTCCTGCTCAGCAGTGGTGCTGCAGGAGGGAGGTCAAAGGTGGTCAGACCCCTTGGTGGTCAGGCCTCGTTTCACCATTTCTGAGCAGCTTTGTCTTGCTTAAGGATGAAACATTGACAGCGTTTTTCCTGTTTTAGGCTTATCTCTGGGGCCTGCGGGGCCATAAAAGTCTTCTCTGGGGGGTTTTCTAGACAATTTGGAGCCGTCTTGTGACTTTGGAATGTGGTGTTCAGATCCGGAATGCTGAATCACATTTGAATGAATCCCATGAGAGATTAATTTGATTAGTTTGTGTTTGGTTCATCCTTAAAATCTCTACAGTCAAGTGGAAGTCAGTCACGAACGCTAGCTCTCTGTCGAGTGGAAGTCAGTCACGGACGCTAGCTCTCTGTCGAGTGGAAGTCAGTCTCAGACACTAGCTCTGTCGAGTGGAGGTCAGTCTCGGACGCTAGCTCTCTGTCGAGTGGAAGTCAGTCTCGGACGCTAGCTCTCTGTCGAGTGGAAGTCAGTTTCGGACGCTAGCTCTCTGTCGAGTGGAAGTCAGTCTCAGACGCTAGCTCTCGGCATCTCGAAAACGCCACGCTGATATTGATCCTCATTTTAGTTCTCCTTGTTTGTCCCAAAGTCTGCTTGCCATGGTCTATGTTTGAACGAAACAAGAACTGGGTGCCGCTAAACGTTACGCACTACACAGTTCTCCAAGTTTGTCACCATGGTTACGTCATGGCAATGACAGTACGAGCGGAAACCGAGGATAGCGCGGATATTGCGTCATTGACAGGTGAAATTTTTTTCCGGGACGGCCACTTATTTAAAATTGGAATTTCTCTGAAATAAAAAATCTTTGGAGACTTTTGGGATATTGTAAGTACACAACTGCAGGAAATATATCACACTGTGCAAGTGATTTTTGGATATTTTATTACAAAATTCTTACATATTGGACCTTTAATGTGTCATGACAGTTCGCTGTAGAGCATCAGTTAAAGCTGCTCGTGATCAGATCATCTCTTCCTTCTAGTTCATTTATAGCATAAAATAAACATGAATGAACATAAGAAGAAATGTTGTTTTAACCACGGAAAGGCGTCAGTACACTCCGTTTTTCAAATTCAAATCCTCCCATGTTAATCTAATATCTCTCCTGACTGCTTTGTCGTACAAAATGGTGGATGGTGAAGTATGATTGGTCAGACTACCTGTCAATCAAGCTCCACGCGAAGGGTCAATTATGCCCAACTTCATGATCATTTCTCCTGGGAGGAGCCACAGACTGCATCCTCGAGGTCTTCACCTTCTGCCTGGCTGCCAGTTATTCCTGAGGGTCATTTGGTCGGCGACGTTTGGGGACAAGGCTAGCTCCACCACTACTCCTGAGACACCATCCGCTTCCTTCAGTCTTCAAGGGAAACGAGGGAGACGGATCTCGTGGGAGTCTGCTTCGGAGTCCTCAGCGACAGAGTCAACCCAGCCAGAGAAAGTCCCTTCTCTGCCCGTCACGGTTCCTGCTGTGCTTCCCCAACCGGTCATTAGTCCGGCTATGGCCTCTGCTTCCCGGCCTAGGAGAAAGAGGAGGAAGAAGGGGGCTTCCTGTCCTCCGTCTCTTCCTTCCCCTGAGTCCGCGATGGCTTCTCAACCTTCCACTACTGCAGAAAGAGCCGTTCCAGAGTCTGCCGCAGAGAAAGCAGTTCTGAATTCTGATACAGAGAGAACTCTTCCGAAGCCTGCTGCAGAAAGAGCCGTTCCAGAGCCTGCTGCAGAGAAATCAGTTCAGAAGTCTGATGCAGAGAGAACGGTTCCTGGACCAGCTGCTGAGGGTGCTGCTTCAGTCAGCGCTGTTCCCGAGCCAGTTTCAGTCAGCGCTGTTCCTGAGCCAGCTTCAGTCAGCGCTGTTCCCAAGCCAGCTTCAGTTAGCGCTGTTCCCGAGCCAGCTTCAGTCAACACTGTTCCCGAGCCAGTTACAGTCAACACTGTTCCAGGATCAGTTTCCGTCAATGTTGTTCCTGAGTCAGCTGCAGACATCGTTGTTTCAGAATCTGATATTATGAGCGCTACTTCTGAACTCTCTTGTTCCTCCGCCCCCCCCTCCCTCCCTTTTTTGTTATTTTTATTGATGCATCCCAATCCCGTTGTTGTTTATTTTTGTGTGCCGTTGCTTTTATTTGTCATGTTTTGTTGGTTCGTGTCTGTTTCCCAGTCTGTCATGTCTCGTGTTTGATGTTCTCTTTAGGAGCGTCGGGAAGCCACTCCTTAAGGGGAGGGTTCTGTCATGATTCTGCCTTCTTGTCATCTTCTTTATCTTGTCTTGAGGCAGGATCATGACAAACCCTTGTTTTGTGTGCAGGCACATGGCCTTGTGTTTGGGGTGTGTGCTTGTGTTATCTCGTTCTCTTACACCACCCCCTTGTTATCCTCGTCTTGTCATTATTGCCTGATCAGTGTCACCTGCTGTCATTATCTGTTTCTCCCTATTTTATCCCCTTGTGTTTGCTGTCCTGGGCTGGTTCAATGTCTTACATGGTTAGACACATTCCTGTGAGTACCTTGTCTAGAGTTCTGTCTAAACGAAGTAGTTTTGTTGTAATAGCTGTTTTGTTATTGTGTAGTTTAATGTCAAAGTCTTAGTCTAGTGTTGTTAGTCTTTTGCTTTGTTGGGGTCCTCACCCTGTGGTCTGTGTGGGTCCTAACGCCCCAGTATAGTGACGGGTACACTATACTGTCAAAGAGCACAATACTGTCAAAGAGCACCATCCTTCAGAAAATCCCAGGATGTCCTTCAAAAAAGAGTAGGGGTGTAACCCCAGCATCCTGGCCAAATTTGCCCCTTGGCCTCTGTCCATCATGGCCTCCTAATCATCCCCATATACTGATTGGCTTCATCACTGTCTCCTCTCCACCAGTAAGCTGTTGTGTGGTGGGCGTTCTGGCGCAATATGGCTGCCGTCGCATCATCCAGGTTGGTGGTGGTTGAGGAGAGTCCCCCTTCCATGTAGTGCTTTGAATACACAGAAAAGCGCTATATAGTAAATGTAACAAATTATTATTATTAACAGGACATTGGTAACAACACTTTTTTTTTCACTTTAGTAAGTACACATGTGTAACATGAATTATGTAACTACATTTTGTAACAACAATATGTATTTAGAAAAGTTGTTCCACTTCCACACGCAGTCTTAAATACTGCAGTTACTAGTTTGGAATATACTGAAAACATAAAACCTTGAATGTTGGTTTTAATGTAGCAAACAGGGATTCAAAAAACAAGAAGGATGAGAAAGCCCGACTGGACAGAGGAAAAGTGTTTACAGTTAGCGGTGGATGAACACAAGGCCATCCTTAAAGGAAATGCGGGCCGGGTGTCAAAGCACGGGGCAAGAAGCAGACGTGGGAGCTTATAGTAGTTAATAATAAATTATTAACGGTTCATTCCCCCTGATTGTGCGCACAAGGAAAACCTGCTACATTCATAAATGCAGTTTTTTGAGCCTGCAAGGTGGGAGTGTCCAGTGTAAAGGAAATGAACTGCGACACAATAAGAGTGCTATAATTGTTTGTGTGATCACTCTGCTTACAGAAGGTTGTGACAGACCCAAATCATCACTGCTGCATTGTTACATTTTCCCAGTTGCCAAATATTTTAATGTAGTGATTACTACAAATTTGACCTTAAGACCTGTTTTAAGGGTTAAGATGCTTTCTGAATTACTTTTTTCATTACTAGGATTTTTTATTTAATTTTATGAGTAAACTTTTGTCACTAGGAGCTACTCTTTGCTTTAAGATTTTTTATGAATTGTCTTGTCATGGTGTTCATGCCTTGTCTGGATTCATGTCTTGCCTGGATTCATGTCTTCTCTGTTTGTGGATTATTGTAACTGTGCACGTGTGGAATAAACTTTTTGCATTAGATCCTTATCTATCTTTATTCGAGACAACGCTGCAGATGTTACAGCTGGGTGCACTGCATGCAGTGGGACGACTGGATGTACTGCATGCAGTGGCACTGATGTCCATCATTTGGGCATCTCCAGTCATATTTGCCTCGGCTACCAAAGAGGATTCTGATGCACCCTCTAAAAAAGACAGTCAAGTCATCTTCATTTATATAGCGCTTTTAACAATGTAGATTGTTCCAAAGCGGCTTTACAGTGATAATAGAAAATTAAAGTAACAGAGATTGTTTTGGCTTCATGGCAGCTCTAGAATAAAGTTATTTTCCAGCTAAAGTTAGTTTTGATTGATGGTTCTTGTTTTTTTTTTTCTTTTAATCTTTAACTCTCCAGAAATTTACTTAAGCATATGATATATAGCTTAATTATCCACAATTTAGGATACAGCATTAAAAAAAATTTAATCATGCACAAACTGACTTTGACTTGACTAAGCACATTATAGGGACCATCTCTGATGGTGACATTTTGATACAGCAAGAGAGAAGACATTGATGACATGCTTTTCGTTTATTTGGCAAAAAAGGAGAATGTGTATTGCTATCTCTACACAAACTTATGTGCCTTTTTAGCACACAAAGATTGAAATTAACTTGCATTTATCAAACTGCCAACTTCAGTGTAGCTCTAACAAAAATGTATCTTTTAAAAGAAAAAGAGAGGAACTCTTAAAGCTCTGTGTTTTAAATAAGTAAAAATACGTTACACATAAGTGCCTATAATCAAAGGCCATAATCATAAAGTGAAGCATAAGGTCAACCAGCTCAATACAAAAATAGTATCAACCTTGCACACAGTCGCAGTTCTATCTATTGTTTTATTTCCGTTGTCATTATAGGTAATATGAAATCCAAGATGTTCCCACACACCGGACTTGTATGATGCTGGCGCATCCTCCAACTCCGGGTAGCTTGCCATTTCTACACGTGACATGACCTGCAGCACTCCGTACTCCCCTTTTACTCTGTGTTGCTGTAATTCATAGTAATATTTTCAAAACCAATAAGAAATCTAGTTTTAAATATACTTCTTTTGAAGTGTTGGTGCTTAATGTAAAAATATATAGTGTAAACGATAAATCACGTTTGAGAATTCTGCTGGCTACTGTATACAGGCCACCAGGGCATCATAACGATTTTATCAAAGAATTTGCGGACTTTCTATCAGAATTAGTATTGGCTACAGAATAACTAATTGTTGGTGATTTTAAAGGGGCTATATGTAGTTTTTAGTGGCCTCTAGCGGTGAAGTTTCAGATTGCAACCAATTTTGAGCGCTCGTGCACGAACTCATAGACAATACCGTCTATTACGCAAATATCTCAGCGAAGACTCGACGGATTATTATAAGGATAGTTGGAACCGTCTAGTCGAGCTGAAAAGAACCATATAAGTTTCATAATTTTTGGTGGTGTTTTCGTGGAGATATTAGCCGAAAACCATCGGGTGCGCTGCAAAAGAATCGCTCGTATCTCTGGAACGCGAAGACCCAGAGAGCTCAAATTCGGGGGAGGAGGTCCCAGGGGGACCCTTGCCCGAACGCTAGAGTGGTGGGCCTCGGGGACGCCCCTACCTGATCGCCGTTCGCTGGGACCCCCGATTTCGAACGGCTAGAACTCGGGGACCCGGGTGAGTTGGACCTCAGGGGTGGGCTCGTTCGAAAGGCCCCGTCCAGCACTACGAAAGTTTTGAGTCTTGGGAATATTGATCAAGGATTGACCGAGATATAAGTGAAAAACGTGCGCCTTTAGATTCACAATATAGATTGCATCAAAGCAGCTTCACAGTATCAATCGAAACAACACAACAATGTTCGTTTCTTAGTGGAAAAACATCCACGTTTGGTAGAGCTGATCAATGGTATTAATGATTGGTTAATTAATTTGAATATCCCCAAACTGAGCAAGCCAAAGGCAACAGTGGCAAGGAACCGAAAAACTCCATCAAGTGACCTAATGGGGTCCAAAAACTCCATCAGGTGACCCAATGGAGAAAGAAAAAAAAATCTTGGGAGATCCCAGGCTCAGTCGGGGGCCAGTTCTCCTCTGGCGTTTATGAACTAGAGGCCGGATTTACAGTAACTGTAAGATAAAAATGTATATGAATGTCTCTAAACAGACTTTAAACGCGAACCTGTGATAAACGCTGATGGCGTTCACATGCGCATTAAGAATTGATTCTATAGTTATGTGCGTTTGGATATATGTGCGCAGGTTTGTAATTCCCTACAAACCATGCCTAAACAAACTACTTGTCTATGAATTTGATACAGAATTTTGTTTTTATTTTATCACTTCGGGGTAGGTACGCGAAACGAAATTCACAACGCTTTATCTGTAGAGTGGGAAAGGGATCCTCCATAGGGAGAGGCTAGTTGGCACTTCAGCACTGCATTGTCATTGGGTCCAGGCGAAGCTCCTCGTCAGATCTGGATACGGCCTGGATCCGGCAGGTGGCAATGGTAGGAAGACTATTCCAAAGTTTTGGTGCTAAATAGGAAAAGGATCTACCGCCAGCAGTCGATTTTGATATTCTAGGTATTATTAACTGGCCAGAATTTTGAGATCGCAATAGACGTGAAGGACTACAATGTGTTAAGAGCTCGCTCAAGTTCTGCAGAGCTAAACCATTTAGTGCTTTGCAAGTAATCAACAATATTTTAAAATTTATACGATGTCAGTCTGCGTCACATAAACTCAATTGACCTATGGCTAAGCCACGCCCCCTCCACTCACTCGGACAAACAGTCAACATTCGGTGACGGCACTATGGCAGATTTCACAGTAGGAGACATTTCACAGGAGGCAATTAATGATTTTTATATAGCATTTTATTAGGAGTTATTACTCACACTAAATCAACACAAATCAATGACCTTTTGAACATCATGACCTCTTGTCTATTGACACTGTATGTAAATAGTTTGAATATTTAGTTATGTGGAAGAGGAGTTAAAAGGCTACATGTTTTGCTAAAAAAAAACACTAAATGATTTCCATTACACGAGAGTAGATGTTAAAACTTCATGCTGATTTGTACTCGGCTTTCGCCAAGATAAGCAACACTAAGACGTAGCTTTACAGTAAACTATGCTTCTCCATCCATTTACGCCTCTTTCCATATGAGGGTGTGACTCCCCTTCTGTCCGGCGTTAACGGCTGCAGTGTACTTGGCGCGTCAGCACACACGAAGGCTGCAACTACAGTGTGGTCTCCCTAGTGGACCAGCACGACAACTGTCTGGATTGAGCCGAGTAGGGGACATCTCTAGGGTCTTCAAGTGGGCACCTTCCGTCCTCAGTGTTTCGTCGACTAGCCCACGACACCTCAAGAGGGCTCGACAGTGACTCTGGCGTCCCAGAGTCACCCCCCTCCGTCCCCCACTCAACTCAGCCCAGTTGTTTTGGTATAAAGTTGTATAAAATATTGTGCTTCAATATGTAATTAATGGTTCATGATCAAATTAAATATGTACAGGTCTAAGTTGCATAACATTACGTTTTCATGACAAGCCTTTTTACCATCTTTATCAAGAGTACCTCTCCGTTAGTTTGGTGCTACAGTATTTACATGAATCATTCAGCACAACATTGCTAACATTTGTTATCTCGGTTATTTACAGATACGTTAATGAAGCTAAGTCACATGATGTACAACGCAGCTAGAAGCTAACGTTAACGTTTTCTAATGTTAGGCTAACGTTAGAGATGTTCAAGATAACGTTCAAATACGTTGTTGACTTACATTAGAACAGATGTAGACATCCTTGTTTAATTTATCCACTTTTAGTTAGTGTTGTGATCTAAGTTACCGCAGAACTTTATCCACAGTAGACACTTATCGTGGTTGAGATGTGGCTTGGGAAAGGGTAAATAATACACACCGTCGCCCAGCCTCTCGGGATACCTAGTGTCGGAGTTGCGTGTACCCCATGCACATCGTTTGACAATTTTAAACTTAAAATTACAAGAAAAAACATATAAAAACGAGTGAAAACTGACTAACTGCAATGCATTTCAATGGACATGGAAGCAAAGAATGTCCGAGTGTATTGGGTAAGCTGCGCACTGTGATTGGCTCATCGCGTTTTGGGGCGTGGCTTAGCCATAGGTCAATTGGAGTTAGACAACATGTGTCAGGACATGCATTGTCGTAATCATACTCTAGATCTAATACTATCACATGGAATAGATGTTGATGCAGTTGAAATTCTGCAGCAGAGCGATGACATCTCAGATCATTATCTAGTCTCATGGAAATTACATTTAGCCAAGGCTGCAAAGCCGACTCTGTGTTATAAATATGTTAGACCTATAACTTCTACCACTAAAGATTGCTTTATCAATAATCTTCCTAATCAGTTTCATCATCTCAGCATCCCGGGATATTGCAACAGAAACTTTTAACTCTCTCTTTTCCAGCACTTTAGACACAGGTGCTCCGTTGTGCTTAAAGAGGATTAAAGAAAATAGTCCAACACCGTGGTACAATGAGCGCACTCAGGCCCTTAAGAGAACAGCCTTGTGATTAAGTGATTCAATAAAATAAAATTCTATATCAATTTATAGGCAAGACAAGTAGTGGCATGGCATGGTTTGTAGAGAATTACAAACCTGTGCACATATATTCAAATGCACATACCTATAGAATCAATTCTCAGTGCGCATCAGTGAACGCCATCAGCGTTTGTCACAGGTTCGCATTTAAAGTCTGTTTAGAGAGAACAGCGTCGTCTTAGCAGTCCCTAATTTAATAACAAATGATAATTTCGCCAGAAGTGCATCAATCAAAACTAACTTTAGCTGGAAATAACATTATTCAAGAACCACTATAAAAAACGTCCTGGTTGCGTATGCAACCCACCGTTCCCTGAAGGAGGGAACGGAGGACGTAGTCGACGTCGACTGAAATGAGATTACGTCTAGGGAGCCAATCCTGTTCGATTACTATTGAACAAGCCAATGGAATTGGCGTGCGTGACTCGCATCACACACTCCGCCCCCGCAGAGCGGGCACAAATACGGAAGTGGATGCACGCACCAGTTGCTTTTTCGCTGAGGAGCCGATCGGCCCCCGGAGTCAGCGGTGGTCCAGCAGAAGTGGCAAGGGGACTACGTCCTCCGTTCCCTCCTTCAGGGAACGCGGGGTTGCATACGCAACCAGGACGTTCCCTTTCAGTCGAGAACGTTGACTGAAATGGGATCCATTTGAAAATGCCACTAGTGCTGCCACCTTCCAGTTCCTAGACAGAGCCACCTGATCCCCCTGATTTAAGGAGACGGGACAGGCGCTCAGGCCAGGAAAGTCACTGCTGTTCCTGCAGGATCACTGGGAAAGCGTTCCCTATACATGGAAGGAAGGGATGCTGCGGAACCACATCCTGCTCAAGGAGATAACATGTGGAAATACACATATGAACTGGATGGAAGACCATGCAGTACAACATATGGAATGTCACTGAGGTGGCTCCAGCCTATGACAGGGGGGAGTACTCACCAGACAGTGACGGCAGAGCAAACTCTGCCACGGGAAGACACGGGCTCGCTGCAGGGAGCCGTACCGTGGAAGAATACACATATGGGATCACCGTAGGGACCACAACATATGGACCCAGCCTAACACAAGTTCCACCAGTGCATACGAGTGATAGGCCTGGCTTCGGACGTTCCGCCACGTCCGTAGCCGAAGTCTATGGAGGAACTCAACAGGGTTCAGCTAAGGAGAACTCTACTGGAGCAATAATTGCGCACGTATCCAGTCCAAAGGAGGGGAATGGCGCAGCAAGCCGACACTTCGAACCGGGCTCACTGTGAACTGGCCTCATAAGAAGGGGGCCCACGAGAAGCAGCGGTTCCACTACAGGTGTCGTCCAGCCCCCAACTCTAACACATCTGTCAGCGAAGCACTCTATGTCAACGCCCAGGCGGGAGCACGCAACTCACTTCAGGAGGAGCTCACCACCTAAGTGGACACGTGCATCTTGGAATTCTCCCCAAGATGAAGACAACCACTAATTTAGTGGGCCAACCTCGCTTGGAAACAGCCTTCCCTTTCTGCTGATTTCCTTAACAGACAAGAGCTGGTCTGAGGTACTAAGCTTAAACTCTGTGCACGTACAACCGCAATGAAGTGGACGGACAGAGAAGCCAGGGCTGGGTCTGCCTCCTCCAGGCAGCGCTTGCAGGCTCGCTACCTGGTCCCACCTTTAGGGAGAGGTAGGAACCTTGGGCACATATCCAGGCCGGGGTCTCAACTTGTGAGAGTTAGCCGGCCCGAATTCCAGGCACAACTCGTTGACCGAAAGTGAGCAAGTCCCTACCCTCTAGTAGAAACCAGGCGAGCAGGAGAACTGTTTCTTAAAACATAATTTTTAACTCACTGCCTACAGTGGTTCAGTGGCAGACTCTGCAGTGCAGTAGCACCAGAGAAAAGGCCCAAGAGGATAAAGAGGGGTGCAAGGGGATTCATTTCCCTTGCCCCCCTCAGGAACATAACGATCAGTATGTGCTTCCCATGCTACTGCATCATAATGTGCGTCAAAAAATAGAGGCAACAACATTTTGAGGGTGGAGGGAAACAGCCCAACTCCAACCCATCTTGCAGGAAAGAGAGCACTGAAATGACCGAACGCTTTCAGGATCTCCTCACGGAGAGAAGACACACTCAACGAATAGGTTCCACTTCTAATTGGCGTAAGCACAACTTCCTATACTGGGAATGCTACCGCAGAAGTGATGGTGACTACCACATAATCCTGTGGTAGCTACCTGAACCACCGCGTCCAATTTTAGGACCGACCTGAAATCCTCCAGAGGTCTGAACGCGGGTGCCATCATACCCCGTCCCTGAGAATGTTTTCAGGGGAAGTCAGGAAGCGCTGTCGAGGGGAGAAATAGGTCTGGTTGTGCCAATAAGGGGCAACTATCAAGACCTGCTCCACTCCTGACCTAGCACAGTACGTGCAAGCGACATGCGCGCACCAGACAGGAGCCTTACTCAACACTAGGTGTGAAGAATATCACTGAGCTTCAGGAGCATTTCTGCTCAACACCTGAGTGTGATGAAATTCACTGAGCTCAAGGAGCATCCCTGCTCAACACCTGAGTGTGATAAAAATCACTGACTTGAGAGGGTGCAAGCAACAGTGAATCGCATAGCCGCTTAAGAAGGCTCAATGGAGAACGCAATTCTGCGGGGCCCCGGGGCCAGCTGAGAGCCAGTGTCTGTCCAAGGGATGTCCGCTCGGACAGAAAAAATTAAACTGGCAAAGGAACGAATCCGGAAAGCCAAACAGATGTAACTGTGCGTCCCCGAAGTGGTCCCTGCCCAGCTGGACCGCCTGGGGATGGAGTCTCCACTCTCCCTGGCCATAGGCTGTCGTGAGTCTCGTTGGCGGCACGGTTGAGCAGCCGGAAGAAATAGTGGAATGAAGCGACCTCAGAAGCTTCAGACTCCAAGGAGGAGGTGACGGGCTTGTAACATGCAAGGGAAGCGTAGCGCCAACAGTCGCAATGTAGACACTGAATGCCAATGCAGTCGGAGGGCCGCCCAGACCTCCGTTACTGCATGCCCTTTGTACGTGGCCCCTCAGCCGGTAATGATGGACACTCGTTCAAAAGGCCCGGCTGTTACGGACTGAGGCTTTGGCAGCAGGACAGGGTGCTTTCACACGGAGCGTGCCGCTCTGCCACGGTCACCTCGGGACTCGGCCAAGAAGTCAGTGCTGAATAGGGTTGGGTATCGGTTGGGTTTTATCCGATACCAGTACCTACTCTGTATTTTTTAAACGGTTCCGGTGCTTAACCCTCTGGAGTCTAAGGGGTTTTTGAGGTCTGTGAGATGTTTTGACATGCCCTGACATTTGTGCTTTTTTCAGTTGCTTATAAACATATTAATGGCAAAGGTGTAATTACACTCTATTTAGCACAAATAGGGGTACCATAATATGCGAGCAACATCTATTTACATATTTGTATTTTTGAGGGAATAATGTTTATGCATGGTTATTCAAAAAACTAAAAATTAAAGTTTCTGAAATAAGGCCACAAAACACATACTTAATATGTGTCCACAAGACTTTTGACTAATGGATGTAGTTGCCTAGTGTTTTTGCTTCAAAATTATCTGAAAATCACCCTGCCTAATCATTCACATAAAACAATACATTGATTTAAATTTTTTAAAACAGTTTTTGCTTCCAAAGGCAATATGCGCAGGGGCGTGACTTGCTGTGATTCACACCTGAGAAGACAAAGACCCTGCATAGTAATGAGCCTGCATACTAATGAGCCTGCATACTAATGAGCCATTCATTCAGGTGTGTCACACAAGAAAGAATGCGAGGACAAAAATAAATAAATAAATTATATATATATATATATAAAATACAAATATAAATGAAAGTCAAAAGCACATTTTTAGTACATAGTCATACCTGGAAACAAATCCTGTTCAAATAGGCTATATGGACCATCCTACAGAATTAGTTAGAGTTAGAAAGTTAGAGTTCTCAGAGAGGAAAAAAAGGTATTTTTTCACAAATTTTTTATACATTAAAATTGTATAATTTCCAAGGTAAACATTTCTAGTATGCAGTTAATTCTCATACTGTATTTTCAGAAAGTTTTGGAATCTCCTCAAATGTGTCACTAATAAAAAACAATAATATTAAGATTTTTTTTTACATCTATCTTGTCTTTTTTTTTTTTTTTTTAAGTAGGCCTATAGCCTGGATTTTATCATTCATATTTCAAAGTTAAGGATTCATTAGTTTGATATAGTCTACATTGGAACAAACACTATAATAACATCTTAGATTATGAGCTTATTTTTGACAAAACATTCTAACGTTATATATTTAACATATGAGCAGAAACTGGTTAACTAAAGCTTATTTGATGTCTATTTTAGAGTAAAAATCTTTATAATCTATCCCAAACTAGTCAGCTAAATGTTGTCTTTCATATTTCGTCTGTAACAACAACAGTGCGAATTCCGTTCATTCATCACACAGAGAAAGACACGCGATTCATTTTAAAACAGTATTCGCGATTAGAACAAAGAATAAACTTACTATGATCCTGGATCCATGGCTCCTCGAAGTGAAATTAATCCAGCACTGAGGTAAATTATCCAGAATTATTCCTCACAGCCTCGAAAAACGACACAGACTACCGGTACATTAATCTGAACTTGGTGTTTTATCGAGCTCGTGTGGGCGTTGGCAAGTTTCAGATCATTTGCGTTTCTATAGCGCGCGCTCTCTGTGGGCGTGGTCACATTAAAAGATAATTAGCTGAAATGAGAACGCCTGGCATCTCTCTCTTTTTATATAGATTACATAAACACAGAATATTTGTTTTAGTTTTGAATTAGATAATTTAAAAGTACACACTTAAATGATTATAAAGATGATCATGCCTGTGTGACTAGTATTTGCGGAGTTTTGTTTATGTTAAGAGACGTGCTCTAGAAAAAAAGTTCACGGAGACGGAGAGGCAGAAGGCACACCCTGTTTATTTTCTTTATTTTACAAAAGCACAATATTTTATTTCGATTGTAAGTGAACCCATAAAAAAGTAGACATTTAATAGTTTATTTTTTCATATTTCTTAAGTGTGTATGACCAAAGGTGACTGAGTATTTTAAGTCTATTTTGCTGCTATGTGAAAAAAATCGCGCAAAACGCGCCGGCGCGTTTCTCGACTCCAGAGGGTTAAACGGTTCTTGAAACGGTACTTAAGAAAACAAAACCGCACACACTTTGTCAAAAAGTAATGCCCTTTTATTTACAGGGCCAAACTGGACACAATATTAACTTAAATATTTAAAGATTTTCTGATTTCTGATTAAATTAAAAATTGCGCCGTTTAATAGGCTACTGATGTAAAATACTTAAGATCAACATTTTGTCTTCACATAGGCCTATTATGACTTTAAGCAGAGAAATATCTGACACTGAGCAGAAATATTTAACACACACAGTAGCCTCGTATAAAGAAGTGTTGGAACTTTGTTAAAACATTTTGCATATGTTGTCACACTCGCTGTTGAATGGCAACGGTGTTTGCTAGCCTACTTGATATGCAAGATTTGCAGTTGGCATTAAAATAGGCCTACTAGACTTACCCGAAGAGGAATGGCTGCTTTTATCATCGTCTGTGATGTCGCAACCCGATCACACTTCTAGGTCATCTCTATAGCAAGCAGTGTGTTTATCGTGTAATTTTTACGCGAAAATTAGTTTTTACGTGCATAGGATACGCATGGGTTGGTTAGTATGTTTAGTAGTGGTGTGGAGTGCGTGTGTAGGCCTATAATACGTGCTTTGGGTAGAATGAGTGGTGTGGGATGCGTGTGTATTACACGCAATGACGTGCGTATCAAATGCATGCGAAAACCTCGTAGCTTATCATATACACGTAAAATCTAATTTTCGCATATAAATTGCATGATAAACACACTGCGTGCTATAGAGACACAGCTGAACTTGAACTTTCGTCAAGCGTGTCAGAGGATCTGAGTTCCGCATTCGTACAGTTTTTTGTTCTTTTTTTTGTTCTCATCAAAACCGATTATGCTCATCAATGGTTGTATATCAAGCAGGGACACGTTTTTGTGCATTATATTTTGTGATTTATATTTTTTCCGATTTCACCGGAACGAGAGTCTCTCCGCAACGGATTGAAGCGCGCGTCTGAGTGAAGATAGTGTGAGGCAAAGAGCACTTTGATCACTTGATTTAAAAAACACGTCAGCGCTAGATCGTCTCTTATTTAACAAACAAACGAAATGAATGCTCTGCTGGTTAACTGGAGATATTTTATTTGGATCATTCATGCAGCGAGATGTTTTACAGGCTCCGAAATCAGGCACCGAAATTTTCGTTCTTATTCGGTCTGGTTACTACTGTTTACGTCGGAAGGGAACCGAGTTTCGGTACCCAACCCTAGTGCTGAAGCGGTATTCATATGGAGGAAGCCGACTGGCTGCATCTACCATATACCCCAGAAGCCTCTAAAGAGCACTAACCATCCACACACTCGTCTTTTCTCAGAGATGCGGTGGCCGAATCCATCTCCAAACTAGAAAAGAGATACTCAGTCTGTCGACGAGTTTACTCTTTCCCAGTTGACCTGAGGACCCAACTGGCTATGAGCACTTGAAGGGTAGGACTTGTACTGACACTTCACACCCCTCGGACGCACAACACAGGATGGCCTGTGGTGCGGAAGGATACAGATCTGAAGTACATGTCTCTCAGGTCAAAAGCTGCAGACTAATCATGGGGATGGAGCATTTGGAAATGCATCTCTGTGTAACAAAATTAAACGGAGGCCGTATCAATTAACACAGGACCAAGATAGTCATGACCAACCCCTCTAGGGTACAATGAAGTACAGGCTCATAGAAGCCGGCCTTCATATCGGCTGGAGAAAGCGGCAACATCGTGTCCTTCGCCAGCAGACTGCGATGGCGCACACAAGACAGGAGCAGTGCTCAACACTTAGGTGTGACAAAAAGTCTGACTAATTTTAGGAGCATATTTGCTCAACACCTAGGTGTGATAAAGATCACTGAGCTTGGGCGGAAGCCTATAGCGAAAAGAATCGCAAGCCGAGTCTGATGGAATAGTTCCACCTGGACTGGTTTGGGAAACATTTTTGGCTTCCACAAACCGGGCCAGGGACCAAGACGAACCCGAGGTGGGGCAGCAAGGTGGAGGACAGGGACCCGGTTCGGAAGGCCCGAAGGCGGCCTGAAGTAGGGTCTGAGTGTGGTGCACGACACTTACCTGTCTCCATGAGACGGCCAGGGATGCGTGAGAAGGCGGATGACCGGGTCCTCGAACTGCCCCCAGCGGCCGTGCTGGCGAACAAGACGGGGCTGAGGGGTGCAAGGTTAAACAGGTCACACACCGCCAGACTTACCCTCTTGGGACCCCCGGAGGGCGAGGTCAGATGCAGTGCGGTGCTCACCTATGAGCGCACGGTCTGGTCCACCCTTGTGCATGTCCATGAGCGCCCTGGCCTGATATACCTGTAGCAACGTCATGGCACACAAAGAGGAGGCGGCTTGCCCACAGGCTTTGTAAGTCCTGCCCTTAAGAACGGACGAAAACTCACAGGCCTTAGGGGGGAGACGAGGAACCCCCCAAAAGCAGCGGCCACCGGGCACAGGTGCACCTGTGTCACGACAGACCGCCCCACTGGAGGGATAACCTCATAACCCTTCACCGCCCCTCCGTCAAGAGTAGCGAGGGGGGAAGAACCACTCAGTCAGTTTTTGGCAGTAAAAGGTGCCGTCCACGACCTAGTAAGTTCTCCATGCACTTCGGAAAAGAAGGGTACTGGGGCGGCGGGCTGAAAACCAGCACGGCCCACCCCGAGATACCAATCATCCAACCGAGACTGAACAGGACACGGTGGTTCTCTTCTTTAGAGTTCCACTCGAGCCTGGCAGCCTTGGCGGCCCGTTTCAGCATAACTGACAATTCTGGATCCAGCTCGGGCAACGTCAAGCTCCCAGGGGGAGACAACGCAGCCGAGTCATCATCTCCAGAGGCCAGCTCACCCTCCGATGCTGCAATCGGCTTCCTGTCCTCTGGGGGGAGCCCCAGATAAAGCGACTGAACCACCCATTACAGATGGACCAGCACGCTCCACAGGGGACTCCAACGGCTGCAGTGGAAGGGAGGAGTGAGGAGCCCACAGGGAATGGTAACCGGGCGAGACATCCAACACTATCCTCCTATCACCCATCCCACGCGGCACCCGTAGGGCGGGGCGCAGTAATGGGGACTCGCGATTTGTGGACAAAGGCGAGTCTCGATCTCAACACCGCGACAGTCATTTTCCCGCAATGGAAACATAAACCGTCCACAAAAACTTGCCTCAACATGCTGTAAGCCCAAACACGTGATACAACAATTGTGACCGTCATAGAGGAACCGGGAACGACCACATCCAGAAACGCACGGGTGGCATCTTGACATCTTGAAAAAGACGCAAACACACCCGTGTTGCTCTTTCAGGAAATAGGACCCATCACCAGTGCCGGAGCACACAGGGGAATGACCGCGGCAACACTGAACAGAGAACTGAAACAGTGAAGCACTCACTTTTAAGCCCTCTAACCAGCCGTCAACAAACATAAACAAACAGAAATTTGTTGCTGTTAAAACAGCAGTTGAGAGCTCAAAACTCGCGATCACCGCTGCACTCGAGCTGTAGAAACCACCAGCACTGGGAGAGTCTTCCAGAAGAACACCGACACACTCGCTCGTTGTAAACAACAGCAATCTTCAGAGAAATCAAACAATCGGCTCCGAAGCGAAAGGCAACTGGTGCGACTGGTCCACTTCCGTAATTGTGCCCGCTCTGCGGGGGCGGAGTGTGTGATGCGAGTCACGCACGCCAATTCCATTGGCTTGTTCAATAGTAATCGAAGAGGATTGGCTCCCTAGACGTGATCTCATTTCAGTCGACGTCGACTACGTCTGACGTTCTCGACTGAAAGGGAATCTCTGTTACCTTAAATTATGTTTATCACTGTAAAGCTGCTTTGAAACAATCTACATTGTTAAAAGCGCTATATAAATGAAGATGACTAGCACCGGCTCTACTCTGAGCTCCTCCCGAGTGACCGAGCTCCTTGACTTGAATAGAAAAGGCATGAGCACAAGAGAGAAAAAAAGACGGCAAACACGGGTGGTAGATTAACAGGCTAGCGTGAGGCTAGCGCATTTTGCAAGCAACAGATATTTACATTTAAGCTAGCGAAATCAGATCAATGTGACAATTCTGGTTGATGAGTATGATATATTTAGCGATATAATCGATAAGGAAAAATGGTAAATAGAGATACAAAATGGAAAGCTATAAGGATCTTACAGACGCAAACACACGGCAGCAAGCAGCGAGGCAGACACTCGAACACTCTATTCCCTCGAACTCTACAAGGACTCCCACGACAGCGCAAGTTGTTGCCGGCTCACCTGGTGAGACGAACGTTGAGGCTCCGGGTCTGAGGCGATGGAAAGTTCGGCCCATTTCATCAGTTCCGGCACGTTCCTTGCGGCAGGCTGAATTCCTTTGTCTGTCGTGGGCTCTGGCTCGTTGTCTGTGCAGATGGGTGATGGTAGACTGAACTCTGGATTAGGAGTGGGACTGGTGACTTCCTCCTCAGCGAGGCTGATGGTCAGTGGCAAATCGCACTGACTCCTCATACTCTGTGAAATTCCCCAGAGGACCCATACCGGGCAGGAGTGCCTTCGTTTCCACGTTCAGGCTTGCATGGAAGAAGAAGCACAGCGATCGGTCCGGGAAGTTGGTGAGGCACACGAGGTCTAGAAAACCACTGGTGTGGGTCTCGAGGGATTGCTGCTCCTGCTCGAGACATGACAGCTGAACATCCGGTAAATCCATTTTCAGTAAGGTTTGTTCTTCTGTCACGTAACGTGGTAATGTAGAAATCGCACGACAAGGAATAGATCAAGGAAATAAATTTTGATGACAAACTCAGGAGATACCGACTTGCATAAACTTCACACTGATACATTGACGAGTATGGACAGAGAATGAGGGAGAACACAGGGTTTACATAATCAGCAGAACTTACAAGATGATTGACATACCTGGTGAAAGTAATGACTAATTAGACACACTGGGAACACTTATTCGGCTTCATACAGCGCTGCACAGACCGATTGACGGCAGACTTGTTGGTTGACTCAGTGCATGCCGGTTAGAAATTGTGCTCAAGTTAGAACTTGAGGCAGCGCAGACGCCACATGACTGTGACGTGAAAGCGATTCGAGAGCAGCCAGCTGATTCATTCTGCGCAGCTTCTCCAGAGCGGCTGCACAAACTCTGATGACGACACAACTTTGGCCGAATCCACCGCATGACAACGATCATGTATGTTTCGTGTTTATTCGAACAACTTCAGTTCCACTAATGTTCACAAATCTTTTTCTATAACAGTAAAAGCTCTTTATATGTAGTTGTGATGTTATATTGTGTGTATATATATATATATATATATATATATATATTAAAATAAAACTGATAAAAAAAACCCTCTACATTGGTCTTTAAATAGTATAGGCTTATGTTTAACTCTATTCTTGTACAAACAGATGCTGTATTTAGCAGTACATAATGTATTAAATTGAAAGGTGTCTGAAACATTAGGTGTATTTGACAAATATTGCATTTATTTCACTTCAGCTGTGATAGAGTATGCAAAAACTACGTGAGCGGTCACTATGTGTTTGACTTCATGTCTCCGTTTTCAGCTCCTCCTTGCCTGTACACGGCAACTCTCGTCGATCAGTTACATCCAACCGCAGCCGATGTCGAACCCACCTAATGTCAAACGATGGGGCAAACACGACAGAACCAAACACATAATGAAACAGAGTAGGCTTAACACTTAACAGTTTAACTATACAAAAATAGCACCTAAGCCACATTACAGCATATACACAAATAGCAAGAGTAATTACATCTATCATTCATGCACAAGCTATTCATTGAGCACTAGCAAAAGTGTTTGTTTTTCAGTAGATGGAAACAATCTTCCACTGCTAAACTATGGCACATTTAATGTTTTCACCATAAATGAAACTTTCTTTATTGTGAATTTTACATTAAATGTTGCTATTTTAAATAAACCTGCATATAAATATTATTAATAATTTTGCCAAACACATTTTAAAAATGCCATATCCCCCCAAAACTGTACAACTGTAGAGTAAAAATATGAATACTTTTTTTACTAAAAAAGTGATATGAAATGTGTTTAAAAAACTGGCATGATTGTTACAAAATCATTACCAAAATCACACTGTCTGGGGCATCTGGAGAACCCAGAACAGCTTTTTGCATAAAGCTTAAAGGGTTAGTTCACCCAAAAATGAAAATTCTGTCAGTAATTACTCACCCTCATGTTGTTCCAACCCCGTAAGACTTTCGTTCATCTTCGGAACACGAATTAAGATATTTTTGATTAAATCTGAGAGCTAGATCACTCCTCATAGGCTTCTAAGGGATTGAAACTTGTTCTCCCGAAAAGTTATTAAAGACATCGTAAAAATAGTCCAAGTGACTACAGTGGCTCAATCTTAAGTTTATCAAGCGTCGAGAATACTTTTTGTGCGCAAAAAAAACTAAATATCGACTTTATCCAATTAATCCTTTCCATCTCGGTCGGCCTCGACCGTATAGCTTCCGTGGTGTACGTCAGACGCATCACACACATGACCAGCGTCGGCCAATAGGGACCCGACGTGTGACGGAGCCCTACTGACGAGGCCAACAGAGATGGAAATGAATAGTTGAAATAAAGTCGTTATTTTTGTTTATTTTTGTGCACAAAAAGTATTCTTGTCGCTTGATAAACTTAAGATTGAGCCACTGTAGTCACTTGGACTATTTTTACGATGTCATTAATAACTTTTCGGAAGAACAACTTTCCATCCCTCAGAAGCCTATGGAGGAGAGATCTAGCTATCAGATTTAATCACAAATATCTTAATTTTTAAGAACGAAAGAACGAAAGTCTTACGGGGTTGGAACAACATGAGGGTGAGTAATTACTGACAGAATTTTCATTTTTGGGTGAACTAACCCTTTAAGGTTAATTAGCAAACATTACTAGAATCTGATTACTATGCAATCAGGTAAACTGTTCATTCATTACATCACTTCATCTGTCTTTATCCCATTTTTTCCTCTTCTCTTCTTCTTTCCTGCGCTATCTATGGAATACTATAGTGCTAATTTATAATGTGTCATGCGAATTCGGCCATCCGTCACAATCAGATAACTTTCACACCTGGTGCGAGCGGCCAGGCCCACTTCTACAGGGGTGCTTGAGTGTTATTAAGCACCCTGAAACTAAAGCAATGCTATCTACATTGGATACAGCGAGTGGCGACCCAACACAACAAATTTCCAACAGTAAACTGATTGCACGTTCTATTTCTGACGCACTTCAAGCACTCGCTGGGTGGGGAAAGATTTATGCAGCGGACTTGGATGAGTCGGGGGACTTAGTTAAGTTCTTATTTTTTTGCTTTATTTGGTAATATATCAAATAAATAATATTAAAATAGTATTAGTAAACAAAGCCAAAACAAATCACTCATTTTGGCACCCCTTTGGATGAGTGGCGCACCTAGCATTTGCCTATTCTGCCTATGCCGCGGGCCGGCCCTGTGCGCAAGTACACATTTCCCCCAGTGAGCCTCAGTGCACAGACACTGCGCGAAATCAGGGAGAACAAGTCTTATTGAATACACCCATTGAACCCTGGGAACATAGATCCACTCCCATTTCATTTGCTCCACAAATTTGGTAAAATAAGGATCTCTGTTTTTGCATTAAAATAAACAGGGGAATTTGATAGGTTGCAGTTATTTACAATGCTATAACCATAGCACAATGGTTACGTAAAACATTTTCTTTTAGTGAAGCCTCTGATAATCTGTAAAGGGTATTTTTTTTTATTGTTCTGTATTAGATTTTTGTATGTTTTTGTAGTGCTTATTAAATTAAAGTTGATAACTTTAATTAAACTTTAAGTTTGTTGCACATGTACGGCAATAAAAATATCTGATGAATTGTCTGACAAAATCAAAGTAATCATGTTGCATTTTTTGAGGATGTCTATCTGTCCAGCATATTTTTCTTTTTTTATATTACATATACAGTACAGACACCATCTGGATCTGTAAAAACTTTACAACTATAAAAAAAACTATTAAATGGAGAGACAACATTGCTGTGTGACTAATAGGAGACAGTGGGAGTGTTACTTGTTTGAAAATGTTTTAAATGTGAAAACAATTATTATTATTTTTTGAATATTGTTTTGTTTCACTAGTGGAACTGACATTATATACTTTATTATATACAATTATATACCTTTAAGGACAGAGCAGCGTTGTGAGACTGTAAATATGTGCAGCCTGAATTGGGTTTGTGAGGTCCATTCAGTATTCTGTTTGCTCACACTGTGAGTGTCACAAAGAAAATGTTAATGTATGTGTGATATTTGTGGAGTGTCCAGATGGAAACTGTGTAAAGGAGAGGGCCAAGGTCACAGGAACACACACACTTGTTTTTGTGGTATAGAAGGACTTTGATGGCTTTGGTGCTGGTATATGGGGACACACCTTACACACACACACGCACACACACACACACACACACACACACACACACACACACACACACACACACACACACACACACACACACATTGAGTTGGGTTTTCATGTTCTAAGGGGACATTCCACAGACATAATGATTTTTATACTCTACAACCTGTATACTCTATTCCCTAACTCTAACCCCTACCCCTAAAGACAACCCTCACAGAATACTGACTTTTTTTCCTGGATTTAATTATTATTTTTTAAATATAATTTAGTAACTTCTCGGGATACGTCTCAGCGCTTGATTCAGCGCTCTGGGAACTCTTCTTGTGTGACGGCTGTGAATATATGTAACACGTCAATGGAATTGACTTTGAACTTTTATAGCCTCAGACAGTGACGTCATCGGAATGCACTCTCGTCACAGACTATAATTAGATGTGCCACAGGTGCTTCGACAGCTATCATTTTGTATAAAGAGCAGTCCTGGGATATCCTTAGTGCAGCAGTAAAGCGCTGCATCTCGTTCCCGCTTTTTCAGGGAACAGGGTTACAGTCAAGTAACCCGGGCCATTCCCTTTCAAAAGCTACACTTAATGCTGCACTTGATTCAGTGCTCTGGGAATAAGAATACCCACGTCGTCGGACTGTGGGTGTCTGGACCCCTCACGGTTGTGTAGTGTGTGCTCACAAACCGAGAAAGACACAAACTTGTGATGTTGACTCAAGGATGTATGAGCCCTGAGTGACATGAACATCCAAACTGTAAAATCTTATGAAGGTGTGTGGAAAGCCCAGTGTCCCTCAGTTGGTACCCTTCAGGGGCCAAACATGAAGGTTCCACAGCTTGGGCCAGGGATGAAATAGTATCCCCTGCGCTTGAGACAGAAGGTTCCTCCTTTACGGTATCGCCCAGGGCCGTCAAGGAGAGATTTTATCTTAGTGAACCAAACTCTGTTCGGCCAGCGCAGCACTATCAGTAAGAGGCAAGGCCCTTGTTGGTAGAACTCCCGGGAGCAGAGAAACCGGGGGAAATGCATACAGGGGCATTATGGGCCATGTATGTACCATCGCTTCCAGACCCAGGGGGGCTCGGTGACTCAGAGAGAAGTAGAGGGGATATTGCGCTGTCTGTTGGGAGGCAAAGAGGTCCACCTCTTTGGTAAAATCAGGTAAAATCTTTCCCAAATTTGTTGCAGTACCTCGGGTTGGAGTTTCTACTCCCCCGTTGGCATTCTCTGTCTGGACAGTAAATCTAATCCCACATTCAAATGTCCAGGGATATAGACTGCTCTGAGCGACAGGAGCTTGTCCTGAGCCCAAAGAAAAATCCAACTGCCGCCGTGTTGTCCACCCACACTAAGACATGGCAGCCTCTCAGCTGCAGAAGGAAGTATTTCAAGGCCAGAAATACAGACATCAACAATGATGTGCCAACCGAGCTGATGACTCTCCCATTCTCCTTGGGCTGGACGACCACTTAAGACCGCTCCCCAGCCCAACTGGGAGGCTTCTGTTATTAGCATTTTGTGATGGCAAGACGCACCTAGAGTGGGATCCAAGGCGAAGAACCGGGGTCTGAACCACATCTGAACTGATGGCAGATAAGGGTTACGTGCCGGGTGCTACGTACCCACTTAGCACCTGGCACATAACCCTTATCTGCCATCAGGGATTGGTCCTTGGATGAAATCGTCTGGCTTTGAGCCAAAACTGAAATGGTCTCATGTGCAAAAGGCCCAAAGGGATCACCGTGGATGCTGATGCCATTAGACCCAACATTCGTTGACACTGATGAACAGTAGATTCTTGGCCTACCCTGACTTTGCTCAGGGTGTTACGAATGGTCTCCACTCAAACGGGAGACAACTGTGCCCGCAAAGTTATCGAATCCCATACGACCCCTAAGTATGTCGTTCTCTGGGTAGGACGTTGAGTCTCAATCCTAGAGAAACTAGATGAGCTAGAACGACATCTGTGTCGTGACGCCAGCTCTGTGATTGTGTTAATATTAGCTAATTGTCAATGAAATTCTAAATACGGATGCCCTGGAGTCGCAGTGGAGCCAGTGCTGCATCCATGCACTTCATGTATGTGCGGGGTAATAAGGCTAGGCCGAATGGAAGAACCCGATATTGAACCTGAAGAACTTCCTGTGTTGTGGCAGTATTTCGATATGAATATATGCGTCTTTGAGATCAATCGTGACAAACCAATCACAATGTTGAATTTGCAACACAATCATCTTGACAGTTAGCATCTTGAAATTGAGCGTTCTGTCGGAACAGTTCAAGCCTCGAAGATCTAAAATCGGACGCAACCCCCAGTCCTTCTTGGAAACCAGGATGTATCTGCTGTAGTAGCCTGACTCTCTCTCTGGAAGGGGAGTTGTTCTATGAAACACCAGAGGTGACGGGGATGGTACAGAGGTTTCGTGGGGATGCCAGGAAGGGGTGGGCTGATTTATTTTTATGCGCACCATCCCAATGGGAGCCACCCCTACAGAAGCTGGGCACAAGACCATCAGGTTTTTTTCTATTTTGAAATAATAGTCCTAAGATCTGGCCATATGGGGGCAGCTAAGGGCGGTGAGCCGGTCCCCAGTCTTGATGAGGGGGAACGCAACTCGCCACACTCTGCTTTTGTGCCTCACGTCTCACAGATGGACCTGGGCGAGGCTGGGTGGCCGGCAGCTCCTCCCCCTGAGTGCGGCGATGAAGAAATTGTACAAATGCTTCCTCGTGTTTTTTCATCTCCTGAAACCTGCTGACGACTGTATTGACCGAGTCACCAAACAGGCTGGAAGGTGAGATTGGGGCATCAAGCAGGAACACTCGTTCCTGATACTCCACACCAGATACTTACTGATTTTCGGGCCCCCCAGGGCTCCCCAATACAGTAAAACTGCACATTTCAGAGTGGCCTTTTATTGTGGCCAGCCTAAGGCACACCTGTGCAATAATTATGCTGTCTTATCTACATCTTAATATGCCACACCTGTGAGGTGAATGGATTATCTCGGCAAAGGAGAAGTGCTCACTAAAACAGATTTAGACAGATTTGTGAACAATATTTGAGAGAAATAGGCATTTTGTGTACATTGAAAAAGTCTTAGATCTTTGAGTTCAGCTTATGAACAATGGGGGCAAAAACTAAATGTGTTAATAATTTTGTTCAGTGTATATTTAGAGCAGGTCACAAAGTGTTCCCAGAGCGCTGAATCAAGCGCAGCATTAAAGGGACACTTCACCCATTTGTATTAAGCTTTGTATCGTTAGAAACCCAGTCATATTTTTTAATGGTCGTGCATTAATCCCTAATTTTTTCCTGAGATGGGAGAAATAAGGATTTCAGTGTTGCAGTTCCTGCTTACAATGATGTAAAAATCGTAATTTTGCGTCATTCTAAGCAGGAATTCCCATATCTTGGTAGAGGGGTTGAGACTACAAACACTCGTTCCTTATTTTCTCATGGGGTGGGACCAACTCACACTACAGACCTATTACAGATCAGTGGGTGAGACTTCACTTCCTGAAACTAAAAGCAATATCCTCCATCTTGTTTGGAAGCTAAGCTAACAGGCGCTGTGGAGCCAGATGTAAAGTTACGACAATGGCGAAATGTACTCAATATGATATGGAAGAAGAGGATTTTGAAAGTCTGATGTTCGAATCAGATGTTCGTGGCTACTTTTACGAGCAGCAATACAAATGCGCCCTAAAGTTACTTTCTGTCTTTCCTCGGTCAAGAAGACACCGAATTCGAAATTTATTTTACATTTCTACTACATGTATGGCCCAATTTCAATAAAGATTAATGTTCCCACAGGTGAAATGCACCTTTAAGTGTAGCTTCTGAAAGGGAACAAATTGTATGAGTTGTTTTCCTCATGGGGAAAAAAAAATGTCCCCATCTTTCTGGAGAATTTTGTCCGGGCAATGTAGGGTTTACCAGAACCACACACACACACACATGATAAGACAACAGCAACAACAAGGAAATGAAAGGACTGAATATTTATTCAACGAAAAGAACAGCAAACCAGGACACATAAAGATTGAAAACAACACTAGAATACTGTCATTAGCTCCACAAACAAACTTTTACAATATAAATAAAAGCAAAACACCTTGAAATCAAGATTTAACAAAAACAACATATCTGACAGTCTTTCTTAGTGCTACACAGTGGCAGGGCGGGCCATCATTCAAATGACCGAACAAATTCTTTAGATGTCACAAAATTTTGCTCAAATTTTTTCATACAAGTTGGCCATACATAAGACACTGCGAATGTTAAAGTCCATATATTTCATATACCTCACAGAAACCTTCACACTCAAGCCAAGTTCACAACCTCACAATTATATTCTGTAATTACCCAGGGTTCACTGAAGAAATATTTGGGTTTCAGATGTGTTTGACAACAGTGCCATTTGAAAACTATTGCAACATGCATGTTACAAAGTAAGTAAAGGTCATTAAGAGCTTGATAAAGTACAATCACTGTAATTTTTTATTCTCAATGCTTTAATATGTAATACTCTTTGTTTGGACTCCAACCTAGAATCTTTTGCCACCAATAGAAGAAGCTACAGAATCTGCTAGGCTGACCAGTTACATAAGCAAGAGGGTCATAAGGGCAAATGCAAGTACGTTGTCCTATTGTAAATACTTAAAATGCATTCTTGCATTAAATTGGGAAATAATAAACCTCATACTTAAGGGCTTGCTACTCAATAATATCTCTTCTGATTTGTGCATTAAACCAGATGGGATATTATTCAGCTAAATGTCAACAGTTTAAAGGGCCCCTATTATGCTTTTTTAAAGTTTCCTAATGTTATTTTGGAGTCTCCTACAACAGGTTTACATGCATCAAATGTTAAAAAAACAGTTTAATTTCCTCATAATATACATTTGCACATCACCACATTTTCAATGATTCTCAAACGACTCGTCAGATGAATCCATCTCTCTAAATCCCTCCTTTCTGTGAGCTACTCTGCTCTGATTGGCCAGACAGCTCTCAGTCTGTTGTGATTGGTTTACCATGTACAACGCGTGTGTTGAAAACAAAAGCGCCCATTGCCATAACAACGTCTGCTCTGCGTGTCCTGAGGCTTCCTACACCGCAAACTAAACACAGTAACGAACAATGACATAGATTTTACCATATCAATGCGAACGCGAGTCCGATGATGAAACATTGGAAGAACCAATAATTCATCCTGAACCTCCATCGCAAGGACAACTCGAGCAGGAAGTTTCTCAGTGATACGCAACTCAGGTTGAGATGTTGCAACTGTAATTCCTTACCATCAGCATTAACAAGTGCATGTCCATAAAAATAACGATTATTTTACTTCTACTAATTTATTTACCGCATATTTTTCTAATATATTGCGGGGAACACGTGGAAACTGTATCAATAACAGTGCATGTAAGCAATGTATACATTAGCCGAGCTCCAGCGTGAATGACTGATGTAACATAAACGTTGGTAAAACAAATCTTGTTCCATGCTTAATCTTTCTTCAAAGTAGTGAGAACGACAGACAATCTGCATTAATAAAAACAGTTTTAGGTGATAGTGTCCCACAACTGATTAGCAGAAGTATTTCAGTAAGACACTGATAACGTGAGTTAGCCAGCTAGCAGGAGACCTACACAATATAAAACTCAAAAGTAAGTATTTTGAACACCTTTCAAGAGCAAGTGGTTTGCGAATCCTGCATTGGATTCCAGCAGTCGTCAGTTAAAGGAAGGGAAGACAGCAAAAGTTTAGAAAAAAAAAAAAAACACTACATGAAAGGTCATTTTCAAAAATCCATACTAGGGACTGTAACTAACTTGCTCAACATGAATAAGAAGAAAAAAAAAACTGTTTACCCTGCTGCCTCTAGCGCCTCGTGTGGCAAAGCTGAGAATGTGACTAGCATAGTAACTCATCTTCCATAAACTATTAACAAACAACGATCTAGATGCTGAAAAAAATTCTGATGACAATATTTCGATAGTCCACTTTTTACATTCTACAATGTACAACAATGTACTAAAAACAGAAAACTTTTTACTTAGTTTTTTTGCATGCAGACGAAAACGTTGTTTTATGCATGCCAGGGCAGTAGTTGGCAATGGCACTTTGCGCCTTTAGACTGAACACGTTATAGGTATGCACATGATGTCACCATTTTCACAAATTTACATTTTTGTTACTTACATGGAGACGATGACAGTATCGTTTTCAAAAACTTGCACTTTGAAACATCTTTTCAAAAGTTTGTGTTTTCAGACCCCCATAACACCATTGTCGTTAAATGAATGGCCAAAACGCATAAAAAGTTTTCAGTTTTTAGTTGAAAATGGTGTAGGATTAATCCTATCAGTATTAGGATAATGTTAGATCAGGGTTCTGGTTAGGGTTAGTAGAATAAGTTGACATTTACTTGCATATTTATAGTCAATATAATATATGTTGGGGTACATCACAATAAAGTTCTAGCAGATATTATGCAGAAAATCTACTAATACTTTTATGACTGGTAGTTGACATGTAGTTGCAAAGTTACTTACAGTATAGGTAATATAATATATGAAGTGGACTTTTGAAAGAATGTGTTACCAAAAAAATAAAATAAATCAGTTTAAAAAATGCACAAGATTTAGGCTACCAAACCTCCCTAGTTTCCATTGACAAAACCAGGGGCATTCTGCAAAATTCACTGAACTGTATTTGACTCAATAGCATTGAGCTAGGCTGATGATCTAAAATGAGAGGTGTATAAGCTTGTTATTCCACTAAGGGTATAAATCGGTAATGGCTTCAAATAGGTTAGTTGTTCTACCATTGGGGCAAAGTCTCCATCTTTACATGGTTTCGCAAATTGCTGGGAAATAAAAACTATGCTAAAGCAATTTCTCTCAAATTAACCCATCACAAATGCTTACTTGAAATGCCTATGCAAGAAACTCAATATCAAAGGGCAAATCATTCCCCCTACACTTTCTCTAAAGGTCATTTGGCACAGCTGATAATTTGGCTATAATCATGATGTATGGCCGAGGCAGCAAATTGTAAACATAGCAGATTTTTTGAGGCTGGTGGCTTCATCAATTCACTTGTGCTTCAGCACAACACTTTACTTAAAATTTATTTAGACTTTCTTTTCTTTTTTAACATTTATGGTACAACTTTTATTGCAAACATATATCCATGATACACATCTTAGTTACTGTGGGACAAAAGGAGACCGTTCTTGCACAAACTGCACTAATATAAAATACATTGAATCTTCCAGTATGTCAGAGAAAAAAACTTTCCCACGGTCAAGTGAGTAAAAAAATCATGAGTCAAGAATTGTCGCCTTAACGAGATTTAAAGGGATTTTAGTCATTCCCTATGACATGGTCTATGTCTCCTATGTCCTTGTTCTATCAGCCTCTTGGTATTGAATCACAGTGTGACACGACATAACAAAATATCTAGCATGCGCCAGAGTACAAGCACAAGATTGATGTCTTCAAAATAAACCAACTGTCCTTACAAGATAATGTTCGTCTTACACTATTACATTAATAGTAGCCTGGCTTTCCCACTACCATTTATCAAGAATAAAGCTTTTTGGAAAGACCAAGCCACATTTCAAACCCAGACATTGTGAAAAGAAATCAGAAAACGGAATAAGATAACATCTACCACAGCTCCACAAACCACAAGGTTGTGTCAGATGCAATTGGGACATGCAGCAAAAAAAAATTTAAAAAATAAAAAGCGTTCCTTCTTGATACAGTATATACAGGGAGCTTGACAGATTGGACATCTGCCTCTTCACAGTAAATGTTCAGAAAAGTGCACACAAGGTGGTACATCTGGCAGATCTAGCATTAGGCTAGTGTTATTAGCAAAGATGTTAACCGATCAACATTACCCAGAAATATACATTTCAGATCCGAAACACACAAGGGGACAAAAGGAGTACTTCAAATGTGTAATCAGCTTAACACCAATATTTGAAACAGTAAATCAGCATAATTTTGCAAGTTTTTCAATTAGAATGTGTCAGTGATTACCAATTAGCTAACTAATAGCCTTTACGTGCATGTAAAAAGCCAGATGTCACACATTTTAGACAAGTATGCAGACAAAATTTACATAAGTAACATGGTCTATTTTAAGTTGCCTATTTTAAGTTGGCTGACAACATCTAAAAAAATATTACATCTTTTACTTGTTCTTATATTTGAATAAACTATTAAGACACTACCCTGATAGCACACGTAAGGTACGTAACAGAGATATATATATGATGTGCATGTTTGGAAGGTGTATTTTTTTTAGTTTGATAAAAAAAAAAAATCCTGTCAGATGTTAAAGACATTTAGAAAATAACTTTAATATGTTTATTATTTAGAATGTATGTAAAACTGCATATTAAAAGTTGGTTATCAGATGCTCGTATACAACAGATATTTTTCAAATGAGGTGTTCTTTAACATGACTTGGAGATGTGCGTGTGTTATCTGGCAAAGCTCTACCCAATATTGTTTTTCTACATCTGTACTGAAGCTGTCAAGGTTATGCCTTATACAGTAAAAGCATAGATATTGTATGCTATCAGATAAGTAAATAGATTAAAATTCCTATATAAATATACTTCTTATATGTGGTTTTATTTATGATTTGTACTACTTGTGTTAACAATCATTACCAACACCAGCTGATCTAGCCCTACCATAGCTCAAATTAAATGTAAGGAGCCTATTGAATATGGCTATTTGACGGGCCCTTACGAGATACAAAAAACATGGAGCCTCATTCAGAAAGATATAGCATATGTGGTGATGTAACTAATGAAAAGATTGTCATGCATTCATTTAATCTTAACACATCCTAATAAATGGGAGGGGGAAAATCTATGCGTATTTGGAATATTAAAATAAACAAGAGCCCTATCTATTCTTTTGCAAATAAATCCACTTAAAACTGATGAGTGAGATTTTATGTTGTGTGTCTGAAGCTATTGATCAACAGCCACATTAATGGTTCATGAAACAAGTGAAATGGCAAAGTTAATGTTTTTTTGCTTAATATAGCTTGCTGTCACATAAGTACATACTTTACGCAACTTCTTAGTTTATCTACAAAAATGTCTATTTAAATTCACATGTAAACCTAGCACTTTCTAAGTGAATGCAAAAGATTTTTCAGTAACACTTTCTCTGAAGACCATGCTTATAATGAATTATAGCTCATTTATACGTATTTATAAGTATGTATTGCTATTTTATTGATACATTTATAAAAACTCATTATTAATAATAATAATAATAATAATAATAATTCATTACATTTATATAGCGCTTTTCTAGGCACTCAAAGCGCTTTTACATAGAAGGGGGAATCTCCTCAACCACCACCAATGTGCAGCATCCACTTGGATGATGCGACGGCAGCCATATTGCGCCAGAACGCTCACCACACACCAGCTTACTGGTGGAGAGGAGACAGTGATGAAGCCAATCAGTATATATATGGAGATGATTAGGAGGCCATGATGGACAGAGGCCACTGGGCAGATTTGGCCAGGATGCCGGGGTTACACCCCTACTCTTTCGAAAGACATCCTGGGATTTTTTGTGACCACAGAGAGTCAGGACCTCGGTTTAACGTCTCATCCGAAGGACGGTGCTATTTTGACAGTATAGTGTCCCCATCACTACACTGGGGCGTTAGGACCCACACAGACCACAGGGATAGCACCCCCTGCTGGCCTCACTAACACCTCTTCCAGCAACAACCTGGTTTTCTCATGAGGTCTCCCATCCAGGTACTAACCAGGCTCAGCCCTGCTTAGCTTCAGTGGGCAACCAGTCTTGGGCTACAGGGTGATTAAGACCTTTACTGCATAATAAAAAACAGTTTAGCTAAATTTATATTATTTCCTTATAAAGCATGCATTTGCTTTTTCAATGCTCATGCTCATAATCCATTATACACTGATTTATAAGTATTAATTAGTCAGTCGTACTGTTCCATGAATGTATTTATAAAGATGCAACCTGCATTGCTACATTGTTATTATATTATAGTTACAATGACTTAGTAATTCAGATTCATTTCTGTCAAATAAGTGAATATATTGTTATTAATAGCCTTATGTTCTCATAAATACTCACTGTTAGTGATAATACAGTTACTAACCTCTATAAATGCATAATTGATGACTTTAAAGGATTAGTTCACTTTCAAATGAAAATTAGCCCATGATTTACTCTCCCTCAAGCCATCATAGGTGTATATGACTTTCTACTTTCAGACGAATACAATCGGAGTTACATAAAAAAAATATCCTGGCTCTTCCATGTTTTATAATGGCAGTGGATGGCAACCAACCGATTGAAGCTCAAAAACGTTCATCCATCCATCGTAAATAAACTCCAAACGGCTCCTGTGGGTTAATAAAGCAAAACGATGAGTTTGTGTAAGAAAAATATTCATATTTAAAATGTTACAAAGTAAAATTCTAGCTTCTGGCCAAACAGCCATGGAGTTTGTTTACGATGGATGGATGCACGTTTTTGAGCTTCAGTCTGTTGGTTGCAATCCACTGCCTAATAACTAATGGTACAGCAAACAAGTGTCTCTGGATCTATTGTATATGTGATAATTTATAAATCAGTGTATAATTGATTATGCACATTGAAAAAGCAAATGCATGACTTATAAGGAATTATGAAAATAATATAAATGTATCTATAACTGTTCTTATAATGCAGTATAGGTCTTAATGAGCCTTTATAAATATATTTATAGAATAGTAATACTTACAATTAAGTATAAATTGGGCTATAATTCATTATAAGCATGGTCTTCATAGAAAGTTTTACAGATTTTTCTTCTAAAACCTGATGCATAATAAAAATTGAACACACTATGTGAAATAAATTAAATCATAAGCAAACAATGGTGATAACAGCACAAATGCACATCCATGATGAGTGTATGTACTAAGATTATCTAAAATATGTGCTTAAATTAACATGGCATTGTAACTACTTCTACATTTTATGTAAAAGACATCTCACACAGAGGAAAATTAACATTGGCTTGCAGTTGCCAAAATTAACAAGATTTTATGATTCAGATAGCAATAAAAATAGTGCATTCACAAACATGAATTCTGTATTGTACAATACATAAATCAAGAAATCATCAGTGTAAAGATCACCAACCACCAACACTTCAGTGTGAGGTAATGGAAATGCATGTTTCCTTCCCATGTGGCACTGGCCCACATCTAAAATCTGGTCTTGATATTCTTCACAACTAAAATGCTTTATAGCCTGTTATTGTGTCATAATTCACTCACTTTTTTCTCTGATCCCGGCTGCTCATATTGGCCATAAACAAAGAACCGTTGGCTGGTGCAGAGCCTTACGGTTAACCATCAACTCTAAATCAACTCGCATGCAGGACGACTCCGAGTTTAACACCAACCTGTGGGGAATCAATCACCACTGACGTTTTTCAGTAGGCAGGCATAAGCTTGAAGACAATGTCAGCATGTGCCAAACTATTCATCTCTATGGCGAGTGATTAAAAAGGCACACAGTTTCTTTATCTTGGAGCCTGCTCAGGCTATTTAAACAATAGAGTCACTGGACAGGTAAATGCACAGATATAGACCCATGGGGATGAGAACACAACTCTAGATGATATTACTCTGGGTCTGCGGAGTGTCAAAGGACAGATAGTTAATAATGATGCGCCTACAGACATCGCTACTGGCTGCTGAAAGGCTACAGGGTACTTGTCATGGCGACCAACAGCCAATGGTGACTGAAGTTCTCCTCTTGATGACAGACAGTGTGTGGAATGAGGGACGGTTTAGTGGGTAAATAATGATCATCCATACGAGACCAGTTATAAAGTCATAATATTAATTATTCATACTTTACCTCATGCAACACAGGAAATGTCCCATACAAATTTGGAAAGCTATTGACTAGGCTTATGTGTCTACATGGCTGTTTGGCACTACTACAAAATGTAGGAGAAAAAAAGGATGATGGGAAATTTGGAAAATGAAACCAGTAGCATGGTAGACTGGCAGTTTTTCTCTTTTGGCAGTCACCATGTTCATTTCTGCGGGCTGGACCGGTTGATCATCGGCTTTCTGTTGACATACGTGGCCCAGTAACCCAGGTTGAAGATGAAGAAGAGCACTGGAAAGATGATACGAGAGATCTTGTCCACTTTGCTGACGCGATTGTATGACTTTTTTTCACCCTCCGGCACATATTCACCATCCATTTTGGGTAGTCGGATTTCTCGGACTGGCTGTGATGGGGTGGATGTGGATGTGGATGTGGCACTCTTGGAGATGGTTGTCAATCCGGGATCTTTGGCTACGCCCATGCTGTAGGTGGTTCCCACAATATTGAATGTGTTGTTGGTCTTCTTGGAAAAGGAAGCCGACTCTCGCCTCTGTGGAAAAGTCAATAGGAAAAATTAGGGCAATAATTATTAAAGGAGGGAAAGTTTACCTTGTCAGTTATTTTGTGCAAAAGTTAAACATTCATCTTACTGACAGAGCTTTTAGTACATCTGTTTTCTCTTACTGCTCAAAATATTACACATTTTTTAGTAATGTGTGTTCAATTTATCTTCTTATATGATTTTTATAGTTATTTATTTAGGGGAGGGAATCACATTCGGTGCAGTAAGAAAAATTGTTTCATGATACCACATCTGATCTGAAAGGTAAAATCCAAACTTATTCAAGCTTGTGATGAAATATAACGTTCCAAAGATCTAAATCAAATCAATTTGCAATGATGCATAAACAATTATATTACTGATTAAGCCAGAATGTGGCATACAC
Source organism: Semotilus atromaculatus (assembly GCA_031834385.1). Taxonomy (NCBI): domain Eukaryota; kingdom Metazoa; phylum Chordata; class Actinopteri; order Cypriniformes; family Leuciscidae; genus Semotilus; species Semotilus atromaculatus. The sequence continues at coordinate 27,810,405 of JAULUF010000001.1, forward strand.
AGAAAGAAATGTACCAAGCATAAATTGTTTTAATGGTGCAATCTGCATTGTTTTAGTACTCATTTTACTAAAGGAATTATGCAAATCAGGTGCACTAGTGCAAACATCTTATGTGGAAGATGCAGCAGATTATTTCCAGTGCATTTGGTTCTTGGTTAACCTGTGGGTAGTTAGTGAGCAAGACATGTTTTAACACTCAAAAACTGAAACTGCCATTGTCACAGGTTAACCTGGTGACTCTATAAACTTGGACTTACAAACATATACCCATTTCACTGATACTGTGCATTGCCGGCAATATTAACAACTGTGTACACATCAGGAAGTCAAGTCAAGTCAAGTCAAGTCACCTTTATTTATATAGCGCTTTTTACAATTCAAATTGTTTCAAAGCAGCTTTACAGAGATAACAGAAAAACAATGTTGTAATAGTATTGTTAAATTCAAAATTAAATGTTAAATGTCCCCAACTAAGCAAGCCAAAAGCCAATGGCAACAAAGGCGAAGAGAGGCGAAAAAGGCAACAGTGGCAAGGAACCAAAACTCCATCAGGTGACAGAATGGAGAAAAAAACCTTGGGAGAACCCAGGCTCAGTCAGGGGGCCAGTCCTCCTTTGGCCAACAAACGAACAGTGTATGATTATGAGTTAGGCAGCATAACGTCAGGAGTCAGATGTGATCAGAACTTTCATGATATTTATCCAGTTCATCTGGTTGGGTTGGGTCATCCGGCCGGTGAGGAGATGAGTGTGTTGAGGTGTCCATGGGCCTTCACAGTGTTGATGGGGCTGGCTCATCAGGGATGCGTTGTCATCGTGTCCATGTGATGGTCCTTCCTCAGATCTGGATATGGCCTGGATCCGGCGGTTCGCGGTAAACCTCGGGATAAACAGAGACTAATATTAGCGTAGACGCCATCCTTCTTATGATGTACAAAGTACATCAGGAATTATGGGAAGTGTTCCCGGTTCCGGCTGATCTAAACTATGCAGCCTAACATTGAATTATAGAAATCTATAATGTGTTATGTGTATGCTAAGCCAAAGAGATGTGTTTTTAGTCTAGATTTAAACTGACAGACTGTATCTGCTTCCCGGACTGTGTTAGGAAGATTGTTCCAAAGTTTTGGTGCTAAATAGGAAAAGGATCTACCGCCAGCAGTCGATTTTGATATTCTAGGTATTATCAACTGGCCAGAATTTTGAGATCGCAATAGACGTGAAGGACTATAATGCGTTAAGAGCTCGCTCAAGTACTGGGGAGCTAAACCATTTAGTGCTTTGTAAGTAATCAGCAATATTTTAAAATTTATACGATGTTTAATAGGCAGCCAATGCAGTGTTGACAGAACCGGGCTAATATGGTCATACTTCCTGGTTCTGGTAAGAACTCTAGCGGCTGCGTTTTGAACTAGCTGTAGTTTGTTTATTAAGCGTGCAGGGCAACCACCCAGAAGAGCATTACAATAATCTAGCCTGGATGTCATGAATGCATGAACTAATTGTTCCGCATTTGTCAGTGAGAGCATATGACGTAATTTAGATATATTTTTAAGATGGAAAAATGCGGTTTTACAGATACTAGACACGTGACTTTCAAATGAAAGATTGGTATCAAAGAGCACACCCAGGTTCCTAACCGACGACGAAGACTTAACAGAGCAGCCATCAATTGTTAGACAGTATTCTGGGTTATTACGTGTGGCAGTTTTTTGTCCAATGATTAGAATCTCTGTTTTTTCAGAATTTAGTAATAGGAAATTACTGGTCATCCAATTTTTTATATCAGCTATGCATTCCGTTAATTTTAAGAATTGGTAAGTTTCGTTAGGTTTTGAAGAAATATACAGCTGAGTATCATCAGCATAACAGTGAAAGCTAATTCCATATTTCCTAATGATATCTCCTAATGGCAGCATGTACAGAGTGAACAGCAGCGGTCCTAGTACTGAGCCTTGTGGTACGCCGTACTGAACTTGTGATCGATAAGACATCTCTTCATTTACTGCTACAAACTGAAAACGGTCAGATAAGTATGATTTAAACCATGCTAGTGCAATTCCACTAATGCCAACATAGTTTTCTAGTCTATTTAAAAGAATGTTGTGGTCGATAGTATCAAATGCAGCACTAAGATCAAGTAACACTAACAGAGAGATACAACCACGATCGGATGATAAGAGCAAATCATTTGTGACTTTAATGAGAGCAGTCTCAGTACTATGGTACGGTCTAAATCCGGACTGAAAATCCTCGCAGATATTATTTCTTTCTAAAAAGGAACACAGTTGTGATGATACTGCTTTTTCTAGTATCTTTGACAGAAAAGGCAGATTTGAGATTGGCCTGTAATTGACTAATTCTGTAGGATCAAGTTGCGGTTTTTTAACAAGCGGTTTAATCATAGCCAACTTAAAGATTTTTGGTAAGTATCCTAGAGACAAAGATGAATTAATGGAAGCATCTCTTTCAGTAGCTTAGTCGGTATAGGGTCTAGCATACAAGTTGTGGATTTAGATGAATTAACAAGTTTGCAAAATTCTTCCTCTCCTATAGCAACAAATGAATCAAAATGTTCCTCACGGAGACTACAATGCACTCCCTGATGCGCTACTGTAGTAGACGGTTGCATAGTTATAATTTTGTCCCTGATATTATAGATCTTATAAGTGAAGAAGTTCATAAAGTCATTACTGCTGTGTTTCTTGGTAACTTCTGGGCTTGAAGCTTTCTTTTTCGTTAGTTTAGCCACTTGTTCAAATAAATACCTAGGATTATGTTTATTTTCTTCTAATAAGGTTGAAAAATAATCCGTTCTAGCATCTTTTAATGCCTCTCTGTAAGCAATCGAGCTCTCCTTCCATGAAATCCGAAATACCTCTAGTTTTGTTTTCTTCCAGTTTCGTTCCATTTTTCTGGCTGCTCTCTTAAGGGCCCGGGTGTGCTCGTTGTACCACGGCGTTGGACTATTTTCTTTAATCTTCTTTAAGCGCAACGGAGCAACTATGTCTAAAGTGCTGGAAAAGAGAGATTTAAACGTTTCTGTTGCAATATCAAGTTCTTCTAAGCTATCCGGGATGCTGAGATTATGAAACTGATTAGGAAGATTATTAATAAAGCCATCTTTAGTGGCAGAAGTGATAGGTCTAACATATTTATAACACGGAGTCGGCTTTGCAGCCTTGGCTAAATGTAATTTACACGAGACTAGATAATGATCTGAGATGTCGTCGCTCTGCTGCAGAATTTCAACGGCATCAACATCTATTCCATGAGATAATATTAGATCTAGAGTATGATTACGACAATGAGTAGGTTCTGACACGTGTTGTCTCACTCCAATTGAGTTTATAATGTCTTTAAATGCCAGTCCCAATGCATCTTTTTCATTATCTACATGTATATTAAAATCACCAACAATTAGGACTTTATCGGCAGCCAATACTAATTTTGATAGAAAGTCAGCAAATTCTTTGATAAAATCTTTATGGTGCCCTGGTGGCCTGTATACAGTAGCCAGCAGAATTTTCAAATGTGATTTATTGTTTACACTATGTATTTTTACATTAAGCACCAACACTTCAAAAGAAGTATATTTAAAACTAGATTTCTTAGTGGTTTTGAAAATATTACTATAAATTACAGCAACACCTCCCCCTTTGCCTTTCGGACGAGGCTCATGTTTATAACAGTAATCTTGCGGAGTGGACTCATTTAAAGTAATGTAATCGTTTGGTTTTAGCCAGGTTTCTGTCAAACACAGCACATCTAGGTTATAGTCTGTAATCTTATCATTAACTATGAGCGCTTTTGAATTAAGGGATCGAATATTCAACAACCCAAGCTTTATCGTTTGCTCATCTGTATTATATCTGTTTTTTATTTGTTGAACATCAATTAAACTTTTAACCTTAGAAAGTTTTGGCAGTTTTTTGGATTTCCAAATTCGGGGAACAGACACAGTCTCTATATGATGATATCTAGATGAAAGAGCCTCTATGTGATGGGATTTATCTGACCTTGGTGACGTGAGGCCGCTAGCAGACGGTCGGTTAAGCCAGTCTGTCTGCTTCCTGACCTGAGCCCCAGATTGTCATGTTTTATCTCTAAGACTATGAGCCAAATTACTAGAGAGAAGAGCAGCACCATCCCAGGAGGGATGAATACCATCTCTTTTCAACAGGTCAGGTTTGCCCCAAAAACTTTTCCAATTGTCTATGAATTCTATATTATTTTGCGGACACCAATTAGACAACCAGCCAGGTGTTAGACAACCAGGAAGGTGTTATGGGATTTTTGTTTTGTTTAGTCTAAAGTTGTTACTGCTGTTTTGTTATAGTTTTCAACTCTTTATAGTTTTCTTAAAGTTTGTCATTATTTGTCTAAAAGAACAGAATGCCACAACACACAATAATTTATAGGATAATTACCTTTATTTTTTCCCATATTTTTCATAAAACCTTATTGCAGTTAAACTTCCCGGTTCACACTCTGTACAACCAAACCCATAGTCCAGGTTAAACTGATTTTTAAAGCAACAGCCACATCACTTCCTGTGGAAGATACCATTTTGGTGTGATGTCAGAGGAGGGGGAATTTAGAAACAGTTGTGTTTACTATATAATTTGTTGTTATACTCTCTCTCTGTTAATGGTTGCTGTTTTAGCTGTTTGGAAGGTTTAAGTGTTGTCTTGGGTGTTTATATTATTTAAATTGATTGTTACAACCATTATTAGTTTGTACCTGTGGTTGGTATGCCCTATAGGCGGGGCTTCAGCCTATAAATAGACTTGCTGGTAAAAGGATTTCAGTTCTGATGGTGAACTCAGAGAAATCAACCACTGAACAGTGTTGTGAACGTTGGGCCAATTGGTTTAGCCAAAATTAGCACATTGTTGCAGTTTTCTTTTCTTTTTGTACAGTTTTTATTTATTTTTGTTTTCTCCTGCACTGTAAATATTTTAGCATCTTCCAATAAAACACCATTTGGGATTTTGCATCAACTTTTTTGTACAGCACGTCATTTCCTTTTCCCTCTCCAACTGGTTGGCTTCCCTACATATGGTGTCAGAAGTGGGATACTCCCACCAGTGAGTGACGTGCCTGCGGAAGGTAATGCCCTGCTGACATGCCACCCAAAACGAGGGGTCAGCTGGTAGAGGGCACAGATGCAGTAATGGACCCAGGTGCTGTTGGAGGTGTTGCCGAGGAGATATTGCTGCCTGCGGAAATCCCAGCCACTGGGGGAGATGCTGCCATCACCGCGCTGGCACAAATGTTCCAGTCATTCATGCAGTACCAAAAGGATCGGGATGAAAGGCAGGAGAGGGATGCTTCTCGCCGCGAACAAAATTACAAGGTCCTCAGCCACCAGGTCACCCAAATGCAGCTAGACATGGAGCGGACAAGACATGGAGCTTCGGAAGGAGCTGCAAAGCGGGTGATAGATCACGAACCTCGAATAGCCAAGCTGGAGGACAGTGATGATATTGAACACTACCTTACAACTTTTGAAAGACTTGCAGAGGTGTATCAGTGGCCAAGGGGCGACTGGGCCGTTCGTCTTATTCCCTTGCTAACGGGCAAGGCCCGAAGTGCTTTTGTGGCTATGAATCCCTCACATACCACAGACTATGACCAAGTGAAAGCTGCAATCTTGAAAAAAATATGAAATCAGTGCAGAGACATACCGGTTGAGATTCCGGTCCCTTAGTACCCCTGCCGATGAGACCCCTACGGAACTCTATATCCGACTGAAGGACTTGTTCTCCAAATGGGTACACTATGTGCAAAGTAATAAGAGGGACATTATGGAGTCCCTTGTGCTGGAGCAGTTCCTGCGAGTGTTGTACCCTGAGGTGAGGACTTGGGTGAAGGAAAGAGATCCTGACACCGCTGCAGAGGCTGCAATATTGGTTGAGGCCTACATTGCTGCACGAAAGGGACCTGGAACTACTCGATATGCTGGCATTCTCTACTCTTCGAAGGGTAAGTCTGATGGGTTGGGGGTGGGTTCAAACTCTCAAAGTAGCCCTAAAATCTTCAAGCCCATTCATTCTAAACCCCCACCATTAGCCACCATGCCCCAGACAACAGTGAAGGGAGAGATTGTTGTATGTTATAGCTGTGGTGAGCCAGGTCATACTAGGCCCCTTTGCCCACTCAAAAAGCCCAAGACAACTGGTCTTTGTTATATGCCCCGGCCAGAACAGTTAAGAACACAGCCCGAACGGGAGCCAGTCATCACTGTACTGTTAAATGGAAAACCCCTTTCAGCGTTAGTGGACACAGGTTGTTCCCATACTCTGGTACAGGCCCAATATATACCCAGAGATTCCTGGAGTGAAGGAGACGCAGTAACAGTTTGTTGTGTGCATGGGGATAGCACTGAGTTGCCTACTGCTGAGGTTTATATTGAGGTCTGTAATCAGTCATATCTGATGAATGTGGGTGTTGCTACCAAATTGCCATATCCTGTACTGTTAGGTACTGACTTCCCTGTATTAGCTGAATTGGTGCAAAAGACTGTATGGTGTGGTGTTGTCACGAGAGCCCAAGCGAAGCAGCTTACTCAGGTTCCACAGCTCCAAGAAATAACACCAGACACATTGCAAGAAATGCCCTTCAGCTCTGAGGCTAGTTTAGGTGAGTCACGGCCTACAGAGCAGGAAAGGCTGCAGAAACGCAGGGAGTGGGTTGATGGGTTGTTGGAAACTTCAGAGCAAGCTGAGGAAGGGGCAGAAGAACCCGAACTCACGGAAGCAGACTTAGTTGTCCCTGGTAATCTAGCCCAACTTCAGCGTGAGGACTTAACCTTAACGGAATGTTTTAAACAGGCTGAGGAAAATGAGGGTGTTGTGTCTTTGCTTGGTGAGACTTTTGTGGTAGAAAATAGTCTTTTGTACCGACAGAGTAAGGAAGACGGACTGCAGCTGGTAGTACCTAAGGCATACAGGAAAGAGGTTTTAGAACTTGGGCATTCTATTCCCTGGGCAGGTCACTTGGCTTTTATGAAGACATTTATGCGAATTGCAAAAAGATTTTACTGGCCAAAGATGTACAGTGAGGTTAAGGAGTTCTGTAAATCTTGTCCAGAATGCCAGCTCACTACTGGCCGTACTCCTGCCTACGCACCCCTTATACCACTTCCTGTAGTTGACACTCCTTTTAAGAGAATAGGAGTTGACGTAGTTGGGCCTGTGGAAAAGAGTCAGAGAGGGAACCGATTTATCTTAGTTATTTGCGATTACGCTACCAGGTACCCTGAGGCATACCCATTACGAGAGGTCACAGCTAAGCAAATAGCCACTGTACTCCTACGATTTTTCTCGCAGGTTGGCATACCTCAGGAAGTGCTCACAGATCAGGGTCCAAACTTCATGAGCCACACCCTACAAAAAGTGTATCAATTGCTGGGCATAAAGAGAGTACGAACCACCCCTTACCATCCTCAGACTGATGGTCTTGTTGAACGTTTCAACCAGACCTTGAAAACCATGCTGAGGAAATATGTTTCTGACACGGGCAAGGACTGGGACAAGTGGCTTCCATTCCTCCTGTTTGCATATAGGGAGGTGCCTCATGCATCTACAGGGTTCTCGCCATTTGAACTGCTGTATGCTCACCATGTCAGAGGGCCTCTGGATGTACTAAGGGAGAGTTGGGAGGCCACTGATAAGCCTGACAAGAAAAACATTCTCTCCTATATACTAAAGATGAGAGAGCATCTGCAGAAGACAACAGCCCTTGCACGAGAAAATCTCCTGCAGTCTCAAAAACGTCAAAAAGAGTGGTACGACCGAACAGCCAGATCCCGTACATTTGAGCCAGGTGAAAAGGTCTTGTTATTGTTACCAACGAGTGAGCATAAACTGCTGGCTAAGTGGCAGGGCCCCTACCAAATAAAGAGGAAAGTGGGTCCTGTGACATATGAGATCGAGATCCCATCCCGGACCCAGCCCTTGCAAATCTTCCATGTTAACATGTTGAAGAAGTGGTATGCACGTTCCACCCAACAAGGACCTACGTCTGAGGAAGTGGCGGAAACCACAACTGCTTGGTTCGTGAGATCCGTGGAGGGAGAGGAGGAAATAGAGGAACAATATCTGCCTGGTCGGCAGGGAAACAGTCAGCTGGACTTTGAGCACCTGGAAGATGGTCAAAGGCAGGAACTTCTAGAATGCATCCCAGCCCAACTCTTTATGGAGACACCTGGCAGAACAAACATTATCCACCATCACATCACTCTCAAAGATCCCAAACCCATTCGTCAGCCAGTTTACCGGGTCCCAGAAAGACTTCTGCCAGTTATGAAGGAGGAGTTGGAGACCATGCAGAGCCTTGGTGTGATTGAACCTTCAACTAGTGAATGGAGCAATCCCATTGTCCTAGTGCCCAAGAAGGATGGCAGTCTCAGATTCTGTCTGGATTTCCGCAAGCTCAATAGTGTGAGCAAATTTGACCCGTATCCCATGCCAAGAGTGGATGAGGTAGTGGAGAGTCTTGGAAGAGCAAAGTATCTCACCACACTTGACCTCTGCAAGGGGTATTGGCAGGTTCCACTAAGCTCGGAGAGCATGGAGGTGACCGCATTTAAAACACCCTTTGGACATTTTCAGTTCCGTGTCCTTCCCTTTGGGCTTCACGGAGCTCCGGCTACTTTTCAAAGGATGATGGACCAGATCCTCCGGGGGACTGAGAAGTTTGCTGCGGCATACTTAGATGACATAATCATCTACAGTCAAACTTGGCAGGAGCATATGGGGCATCTGAAGGACGTGCTACTGAGAATTAAGAGTGCTGGTCTAACCATCCGCCCAGACAAATGCACCTTAGCCAGGACTGAGACACAATACCTAGGGTATGTGCTGGGTCATGGAGTAATACGTCCACAGGTGGGGAAAGTGGAGGCCATCAAGAATGCTGAACGGCCAGTGACCAAGAAACAGGTCCGTTCTTTCCTTGGACTTGTAGGGTGGTACAGGCGTTTTATCCCCAACTTCTCTGAACGAGCCTTTACCCTAACGGATTTAACTAAAAAAGATAAGCCAAATAAAGTTGACTGGACTCAGGACTGTGAGAGGGCTTTCCAGGACCTAAAGGACTCCTTATGCACAGAGCCTGTTTTACAGAGTCCCGACTTTAAGAAGACTTTCACTGTACAGACCGATGCTTCTGAGCATGGCATTGGGGCTGTACTGCTTCAGGAAGGTCAAGGTCAGCTACAACCGATTGCCTACATCAGCAGAAAGCTCCTTCCCCGTGAATCCAGGTATTCCACAGTTGAGAAGGAGTGTCTGGCAATTAAATGGGCATTGGACGCTTTACGATACTACCTGGTGGGACGCAAATTCACACTTGAGACTGATCACAGGGCATTGGCCTGGTTGGGCCGTATGAGAGACACAAATGCTCGTATCACCAGATGGTTTTTAGCCATCCAGCCATTTGACTTTGAAATTTTGTACAAAGCTGGATCACAAAATTGTACAGCAGATTACCTCTCTAGGACACCTCAGGTGTCTGAGGAAGGGGGGAGAAATGTCACAGGTTAACCTGGTGACTCTATAAACTTGGACTTACAAACATATACCCATTTCACTGATACTGTGCATTGCCGGCAATATTAACAACTGTGTACACATCAGGAAGGTGTTATGGGATTTTTGTTTTGTTTAGTCTAAAGTTGTTACTGCTGTTTTGTTATAGTTTTCAACTCTTTATAGTTTTCTTAAAGTTTGTCATTATTTGTCTAAAAGAACAGAATGCCACAACACACAATAATTTATAGGATAATTACCTTTATTTTTTCCCATATTTTTCATAAAACCTTATTGCAGTTAAACTTCCCGGTTCACACTCTGTACAACCAAACCCATAGTCCAGGTTAAACTGATTTTTAAAGCAACAGCCACATCACTTCCTGTGGAAGATACCATTTTGGTGTGATGTCAGAGGAGGGGGAATTTAGAAACAGTTGTGTTTACTATATAATTTGTTGTTATACTCTCTCTCTGTTAATGGTTGCTGTTTTAGCTGTTTGGAAGGTTTAAGTGTTGTCTTGGGTGTTTATATTATTTAAATTGATTGTTACAACCATTATTAGTTTGTACCTGTGGTTGGTATGCCCTATAGGCGGGGCTTCAGCCTATAAATAGACTTGCTGGTAAAAGGATTTCAGTTCTGATGGTGAACTCAGAGAAATCAACCACTGAACAGTGTTGTGAACGTTGGGCCAATTGGTTTAGCCAAAATTAGCACATTGTTGCAGTTTTCTTTTCTTTTTGTACAGTTTTTATTTATTTTTGTTTTCTCCTGCACTGTAAATATTTTAGCATCTTCCAATAAAACACCATTTGGGATTTTGCATCAACTTTTTTGTACAGCACGTCATTTCCTTTTCCCTCTCCAACTGGTTGGCTTCCCTACAGCCATATTAAGCCTTGTATAACGACAAAGGCATAATAAGGCAGTTTCATTTAAATTATATATATCATACAGGTGAAACTCAAAAAATTTGAATATCGTGCAAAAGTTCATGTATTTCAGTAATTCTAATTAAAAGGTGAAACTAATACATTTAGTTTATAACTATATACATATGCATTATTATACTTTTCAGAGGGCCGACATTTCTGTATTTAAAATCTTTTTTTTTTATTGATTTCATGTAATATTCAAATTTTCTGAGATTTTGAATTTGGGGTTTCCATAAGCTGTAAGCCATAATCATAAAAATTATAACTTTTGCACGATATTATAATTTTTCGAGTTTCACCTGTATATATATATTGGCTTTCTTCCTTGGTTGTTTGCTATTCCTTTTCTGAAAATGTATCAATTTATCAACACCTTAAAGTTAAACTTGGAAGTGCTCATCAAGTTCTCTAATCAGACAAATATAGTTATGAACGCAGGCTGAAAAAGGAGCCTTTGCAGTTTGCTTTTGACAAGTTTTTTTATTATTATTATTCAATAGCCAAGGTTCTTGTTAGAAACCTCTTTTTTCCCTCTCGAAATTAAGGACGTCCACAAAAGTGCCAGGTATTGTCACAATGTTACAAACATTTTTAAAAATGAAAGGAAAATGGGATTAAACAAGCTTCACCCACAGTTTATACTGGTACATGAATTAGAGCAAGCAAAGAGATTCTTAAATTTCTCATTCTTAAATTCACTAAACAGTTGTGTCACTAGTGTGTGATATTTTGCACTGTTTTAACAAAGCACCCACAACCCAGGTTAAACAGGTGCTACACTGGTATACACTGGTAAAACATTCTGCCATACATATATATGTGCTATATATTAGGCTTAATATAGATTGTAATTTATTAACCAACATAATCCAAAGAACAATCTAGCACAGACTCTTTAAGGCATTTGCAGCATTACCTGATTAAAATGTGCAAAAATATGTATTTTTTGTGCATTGATATTTCAGTGTAAAGATGAGACTCTCAGAGGAGGCATGTTTTCCAGCTTGAGTGAGCTAAATGAATGCATGTCCATGGTAAATCGCAGAAGCTGTCATAGTGTAGCTGAAAAATGACAAAAAGGAAGATAAGCCCTGGAAGCAATCATACAGTACTCCTACACACAAACACACACATACTGGTGGTCTAGTCATAGCTTCCAGGTTTTTGAATGGATATCTAACCAGGCTTCATTCTTGAGTCACAATCATATCACAGCTAGAAACCTATGCCAGTAAACAAACAGAGCCTCGGTAAGCAGGCTACACAACAAGAAACAAACACAGAAGCTGTCTAGTGTAGTCTAGACTATAAATAAATCCAACTATAATGCTTCATTACATGCATGTATACTTATTCATATAAATAAGATAAAGCTGATACTTATTCAGATAAAGCGTTGTGAATTTCGTTTTGCGTACCTACCCCGAAGGGATAAAATAAAACAAAATTCTGTATCAAATTCATAGGCAAGACAAGTAGTTTGCAATGTTAACTACATTGGTTACCTATAAAGTTCCATATTAATTACAAGGTATTGCTACTGACTTATAAAGCCCTAAATGGTTTAGCTCCAGTCTATTTAACGGATCTTCTATCGCCCTATAATCCATCGTGCTCTATAAGATCACTATATTCAAGGCTTCTGGTCATACATAGGATATCCAGATCAACCAAAGGAGGGAAAGCATTTTCACATTTAGCTCCGAAGCTCTGGAATAGCCTTCCTGATATTGTTCTAGTTCATAAACGCCAGAGGAGAACTGGCCCCTGACTGAGCCTGGGTTCTCCCAAGGTTTTTTTTCTCTCCATTGGGTCACCTGATGGAGTTTTATGACACCATTAGGTCACTTGATTGAGTTTTTCGGTTCCTTGCCACTGTTGCCTTTGGCTTGCTCAGTTGGGGATATTCAAATTAATTAACCAATCATTAATACCATTGATCAGCCCTACCAAATGTGGAGGTCAAACATTGTTATGTTGTTTTAATCGATACTTTGAAGCTGCTTTGATACTATCTGTATTGTGAAAACCGCTATATAAATATACTTGACTTGACTTGACTTGACTTATTCATAACATACTTTTAATGTTGCTGCTATTTTGGATTCCAAAATTCTTTCAAAAGAATAATGAATTCAACCACAGAACGTTTTTTAACTAGCCTTCCTGTCATTCCAAACCCATTTGACTGTCATTCGTCAGTGGCACACAGAAAGGAAACATTTTGTGGAATATCCTGGCTGCTCTTTCCCAAACACAGTCTGAATGATGTCAGGTGCATTCGAGTCATAAAAGTAAAAATAAAAGTAAAAGTAGTCCACACAAAGCTATCATAGGAGTTTTTTAAATTTATTATTTTAATATTTAATTTAATACTTTCACATCCTCTACTAAAAAAACTTCAAATGATGATCTTTGATTTGTTGGAATCAGACAAAAAATGAATGAGCTACACCTGTTTGAAGTCGATAGAGTCAGCAAAGTAAATTTTGAGAAAAATCAAATTAAAGTTTTCTGAAGGTTCCAAAATGAAATCACCTAGCAACCATAACTTAAAATCCCCTGTAATAACACCAGATTAGGCACATACCAAGTCAAAACCAAATATCTGTAAGAAAAATATATATTCAACTTTTTCCCCAATATACCACAGTTGTTTGATTAACATTAATGAAACAGACAGCTTATATTAAGACCTACTGTACCGCACGGATCAAATATAAAGTTATATGTAAGTATGAGGCAAGTACAGAACACAGGATAAATGATTACACACCATCTGAACATAAATTAATAAATAAATGTGTCCTAGATGTAAAGACAAATTTCTGAATTTGTTTGGTTTCAGAGGGGTGTAATCATTCATGCTGTGTATTACATAAAATTTACATAATAGTAATTCACAGGATGATAACAAAAAGCTTACACAACAACTCTTGCTTATTGATATAAACAAGTAATTTATCTTTCATCCAAAGCCATTGTCATATTTACAACTATTTAATGGACACTTTTTACATTACTGAGGTTCTCAGAACCAATAAAATTTTGGTTGGGTAAACGTAGTGGTGAATGGGAGTATAGTGGTAATGTAGTGGTGAATGTCCTGGTTGCATATACAACCCACAGGGAACGGAGGCCGTAGTCGACGTCGACTGAATGGGGATCACGTTAGGGAGCCAATCGTCTTCGATTACTATTGAACTATTGACTCGCATCACACACTCCGCCCCCGCAGCACGGGTATAAATACGGAAGTGGATGCACGCACTAGTTGCTTTTTCGCTGAGGAGCCGATCGACCCCCGGAGTCAGGGGTGGTCCAGCAGTAGTGGCGAGGGGACTATGTCCTCCGTTCCCTCCTTCAGGGAACGGTGGGTTGCATACGCAACCAGGACGTTCCCTTTCAGCCGAGAACGTCAGACGTGGTTGACGTCGACTGAATGGGGATTTCATTGAAAACGCCACTAGTGCTGCCACCTTCCAGTGCCTAGACAGAGCCACCTGATCCCCCTGATTTAAGGAGACGGGACAGGGCTTAGGCCAGGGAAGTCACTGCTGTTCCTGCAGAATCACTGGGAAAGCGTTCCCTAAACATGGAAGGAAGGGATGCTGCGGAAGCCACACCCTGCCAAGGAGGTAACATGTGGAAATACACATATAAACTGGACGGATGACCATGCAGTACAACATATGGAATGTCACTGTGGTGGCTCCAGCCAATAACAAGGGGGAGACTCAACCAGACAGTGACGGCAGAGCGAACTCTGCAAAGGGAAGACACAGGCTCGCCGCAGGGAGCCGTACCGTGGAAGAATACACAACATATGGACCAAGCCTAACACAGGTTCCACCAGTGCATACGAGTGATAGGCCTGGCTTCGGACGTTCCGCCACGTCCGTAGCCAAAGGGTATGGAGGAACTCGACAGGGTTCAGCTAATGAGGAGAACTCTACTGGAGCAAGAATTGCGCACGTATCCAGTCCATAGGAGGGGAATGGCGCAGCAAGCCGACACTTTGAACTGGGTCACGGTGAAACTGGCTTCATAACAAGGGAGCCCACGGATAGCAACGGTTCAACTATCAAGTGTCGCCCAGCCCCCAACTCTAGAATATCTGTCAGCGAAGCACGCTGTGTCAACGACTAGGCGGGAGCACACACTCCTTCAGAGGAGCTCACCACCTAAGTGGACACGTGCATCTCGGAATTTTCACCAAGATGAAGGCAACCACTAATTAGTGGGCCAACCTCACTTGGAAACAGCCTTCCTTTTCCCGCTGATTTCCTTAACAGACAAGAGCTGGTCTGAGGTCCTAAGCTTAAGCTCTGTGCATGTAACCACAATGAAGCGGACGGACAGAGAAGCCAGGGCTAGGTCTGCCTCCTCCAGGCAGCGCTTGCAGGCTCACTACCTCGTCCCACCTTTAGGGAGAGGTAGGAACCTTGGGCACATATCCAGGCTGGGGTCTCACTTGTGAGAGTTAGCCAGCCCGAATTCCAGGCACAACTCGTTGACCGAAGCGAGCAAGTCCTCACCCTCTAGTAGAAACCAGGTGAGCAGGAGAACTGTTTCTTAAAACAGAATTTTTAACTCACTGCCTGCTGTGGCTCAGGGGCGGTCTCTGCAGTACAGAAGCACCAGAGATAAGGCCCAAGAGGATAAAGAGGGGCGCAAGGGGACATTTCCCTTGCTCCCCTCAGGAACATGACGATCAGGACGTGCTTCCCATGCTACTGCATCATGATGTGCGTCAAAAAATAGAGGCAACATCATTTTGCAATGGGAACATAAACCGTCCACAAAAACTGCTTCAGCGTGCTGTAAGCCCAAACACGTGATACAACAATTGTGACCGTCATAGAGGAACAGGGAACGACCGCATTCAGAAACGCACGGGTGGAATGACATCTTGAAAAGACGCAAACGCACCCGTGTTGCTCTTTTAGGAAATAGGACCCATCACCAGTGCCGGAGCACACAGGGGAATGACCGCGGCAACACTGAACAGAGAACTGAAACAGTGAAGCACTCACCTTTAAGCCCTCTAACCAGCCATCAACAAACACAAACAAACAGAAATTTGTTGCTGTAAAAACAGCAGTTTGAGAGCTCAAACGCTCGCGATCACCACTGCAATCGTGCTGTAAATACCACCAGCACTGGGAGAGTCCTCCAGAAGAACACCAACACACTCGGTCGTTGTAAACAACAGCAATCTTCAGAGAAATCAAACGATCGGCTCCGAATCGAAAGGCAACTGGTGCGTGCATCCACTTCCGTATTTATACCCGCGCTGTGGGGGCGGAGTGTGTGATGCGAGTCACGCACGCCAATTCCATTTGGCTCGTTCAATAGTAATCGAAGACGATTGGCTCCCTAGCGTGATCCCCATTCAGTCGACGTCGACTACATCTGACGTTCTCGACTGAAAGGGAACTACAGCAAATATGACTTTGCATTCCTATTTTTCTCTAATTTCTTTTAGGTATTTTAATACCAATAACACAAATCATAGTGTTATAAATATAAAATGTAAAAATTTAGACGAAATTTAGAAGATTTACAATGCTAATAATCATGGAAATGCGTCATTACAGTTTGTAAATATCTCTTAACAACACAATGCAATCACTAGTGAGACTTCCTGTTAATACAGTATCTGGTAAGAATCTATTCTATATTAACAATGCATTAAATACATTACACATTAATAAACCACAATAAATAAAACAAATTAAGTGATGTCTCATGTCAAGTGAATTACGGGTCATTGGACAGGTGTCCAATCACAACTGACTTCCGGTAAAGGGGAAGTAACCAATGACATTTGAGGTTATTAAAACAGTAAGTCCCCCCCCCCCTCAACTGCCAAATATTAAAGTGTTAGAGCGAGCAAAAGCAGGACAGAGAAGATCAAGCGCAAGAGTGTGGGGAACAGTGGCGATCTTAATATAGAGGCATAGGTACTGTAGGTGGCTGCTTGGGGCCCCCTACCAGTGGTCATAGTAGGGGGGCCCCCAACCAACCTAAAAAAAAGAAGAAAAAAGAAAAGAAAAGGCCCCTTATCATCATGAACGTTTCAAAAGCATGGTACATTTTATTAATACTTTTAAAGGAATACGTTGAAACGTTGAAGTAGTGGTTAAAATGTCCAGTTCATGGTTATCTGTCCCTATACATACACCCCCTATTTTCTAAATGAAATGGACTAGTCCATTACAGTGAAAGATAAACACACAGTGACAGGAGGACTGTTAAGTACACAAACTAAAAGGCTAACACTTAGACTAAAAGTGAAAATGAAAAGAAGTTACCCAAGCGTCTCAATTTAAAAGAAAAAAGCGTAAAAGACGCCGATGAGTATATGGTAAGAATGTAGAATTCCCCAAAAATCAAGAGGGGCGGAGATTTACCAGTAATAATTAGGCTACTGCATCCAAATGAAAAAAAAAAAAAAAAACGGGGAGAAGATTAATAGGACGTGGCTTATCTACAGTGAATAAGGGGACTGTGTTATATGCTTTTGTTGCCGACTTTTTGGAGAGGGGAACACACATTAAAGTTCAGGTGGTTTTAACAATTGGAGAAACCTTGGAGCTCACCTGAAACAGCATAAGAGGTCTGCTGAACGTGTCTCATATGGAGTGCTGGCACACACTTACCCAAACACTTCAGACAGGCAAAGAAAGAAACTTTTATTTATAATTTAATTGAAGACAGAGAGACAATTTGTCCAGTAAACCACTTTTTAATTTTGTTTAGTTTTCCTCCCCCTGCTGTACTGAACCCAAACCGAACCCTGACTTTAAAATCGAGGTATGTACCAAACCGTCATTTTGTGTACCGTAACACTCCTAGTGAAAAGTATATCCACATTAACTATTAATTTGTATTGGACTCATTGAGTGTTGTTCAAGTTTATTTGATGGTTTACTGCTTTTTTTCTTTGCATGATTGTGTTTATGGGGTGCAAAATGTCTTAGTTTTTTTTAAGCCTTATTTTTCATAAATTTCACCTTTATTGTAAGCCGCTTTCTCCACTGTCTTGTGAACGACTGGTTGACTTCCTGATTCTATGAAACCACTCCCTCAGAAACAGGCAATGGGCTCAGATTGGTTAGTTGGGCCGGTGTGTTGTAATTGGCTAAACTGCGTAGTGCACGTTGTCCGGAAACTTCACGCCCATTACCTTTACAGGCGAAAGTTGCATGTGCTCCGGTCTAATGCAAATAATGGTGTCAATACTGCTGTATCAGTTTGAGCCAGAATCTGCCCCAGAAAGTGGCAATGAAGAGAGTCAGGCAGAACCTCCCCAAACACTCTTACAAAATGTTTTTGAATGGAATTTTTTTTACAAATAGCATTGAACTAACTGGCTACTATAAACAAACAGCGTTGGCATTGGTTTACGTTCTTGATCAAATCAAAAAATTACGTCAAAGTATACATGGAAAATACATTTACAAAATTAGTACATAATTACAAATTCAGGTCTGAAAAGTTTGTACGCGTTTGTCATAGACACACAAAATAGCATAACTAAGTGGCTACTAAAGCCAGCTCTGTCATTTGTTTACGTCCTTGATAAAACTAAAATATTACGTCTGAGAATATACATGCAAATACATTTAAAATTATTAAGTCTACTTACAGGTTGTGACCCAACAATTGCTGCCTCTGGTTTTAAAGTTGGAACTGCTTCATGTTTTAGTAACAGTTTCTTGTTGAATCCGGCATTTAATTCGTGGAGATTCTGGAAGCTGTCTTACGTAAAATGCGCAGCACATTATGATTGTCATTTTCAGGAACATAATCAAACATAAATTTTAGCCATTGTTGACGAACTACAGCGTCCGTAGGAAGCCCGAACATAGAAGACCTGACAGCTGGGTGAAAATAACACACTTTCGACGGCATGGCAACAGTTCTCCACTATAACTCTTCCTCTTCGACAAAGTTGCAGAAATATGGCCATAACCCCTTTTTTGCATATTCCGGAGGGAGGGTTGATGTAAATTTATGGGTTAGTTACGTATAAAACCCGGGAAGTATATCGTTGTAGTCCCATTCGAGTAATTTTTGTAGGCATTAAACTTCCTGATTTTTAAAAGACGATATCTCTGCTTACATTGAACGTTCAGTGCAGCAACTTTGCAGATACTGTTCATGCAACAACAGCAACATTACACACTATTTAAAATGAAAAAAGTGAAATCGCAATCAACCACCCCTTTAAATCTCCAATAAGAGCAACGGAACTACTGACACCAACACAAAAAGAAAATGTTTTTTTCTGAGTTCTGCATTGGGAGATGCCAGACCATTGGCCCTGTTTTCTGATGCCCATATCTATGCTTGGGATCTCACAGTGGGCACTGCTGCATGCTGCTTCCCCAATCACAGGCCATCGATCCCTGCTACTACACCAACACCCGAGTTTCTAAATCACAGCCTAGGCTTATGTCAGCATTAGTAAAGGATCCCAACTACACGTCGAACATGACCCACACTGATACAACTGTTACTTTTGGCTTAGGTCTCATTTGCATTGTATATTGGCAAGATAAGCTCCCAGAGTTCTTGGAGAAAATACTTAAGAGAATTAGTATGTGATCAACAGTCCAAATTCTGCACAAGTGCTTTTGTTCTGGAAGTACAAAGAGATAGAGAGAGAAAGAGAAAGAGAGAGAATGTTTTTGGATTTCAACACACCTTTATTACAATTATCCTAAACTAATACAATCAAGTCCTACCTAAGACATAACATGTACAAACTGTAAACTCTCATTAATAATTTCATACAGAGCCTCCTTATAGCACCAAATCAATTCAAAAGACATAATATCCCCCCATAGCCTTATAATGCCAAAAGTCAATTCAAATTTTGGATTTAACTTAAAACCTGAAACAATGGTATGAGCCTGTTACAATACAGAAAAGCATGGACTATATTTTCTTTCTGGAAGCAAAAAGGAAATTCATCGCTGTGGCGAACAGGACGAGACCGAGGGACGTGAGAGAACGGCGCGAGGCCGGTGGCGTGAGTGCTAATGAACGTCACCTGTGAGACGCACCGATCTCGCATCTCTCACGGAGGAGTGGAGGCATAAAGGAGGAAGGCTGAAAAGGCTGAAGTGCGAGAGAGGAACAGGCCTGTGTTTTGTTTTAGTGTGCTTTATGTTTGTCGGTAGCCAGCAGTTCCGTGAGGGACTGCTGGCAGGAATTGTTTATGTTTTATTTTGAAGCCAGCAGTCGTCCGCGAGGGGCTGCTGGCAGTTTATTTTATGTTAATAAATGTTTAAATGTTCGCCGGTTCCCGCCTCCTTCTTCCTGAACTATTATCTTTACTAAACTGGTGCCAAAACCCGGGAAGGAGGAGGGACGCGCTGTCAGAGAGCCCTTGCCGCTGTGGGGAATCCGCGGTGCCATCGAGCATGGTGGGCAGATTCCGTCGCCATGGACGCTCGAGGCGGTGCGCTGGAGTGAGTTGCCGGGGAGACGGTCGAGCTCGCTGCCGGCCGCCCGTATACTGGAGGGGTAGGCACAGTCTCGGGTGTACCCCCCGGCCTGTGAGGGGCAGAATGGTATGAGCCTGTTACAATACAGAAAAGCATGGACTATATTTTCCTTCTGGAAGCAAAAAGGAAATTCATCGCTGTGGCGAACAGGACGAGGCCGAGGGACGTGAGAGAACGGCGTGAGGCCAGTGGCGTGAGTGCTAATGAACGTCACCTGTGAGACGCACTGGTCTCGCATCTCTCACGGCATAAAGGAGGAGCGACGACGCTGAAGTGCGTGAGAGGAACAGGCCTGTGTTTTGTTTAAGTGTTCTTTATGTTTGTCGGTAGCCAGCAGTTCTGTGAGGGACTGTTGGCAGGTGTTGTTTATGTTTTATTTTGAAGTCAGCAGTCATCCACTAGGGGCTGCTGGCAGTTTATTTTATGTTAATAAATGTTTAAATGTTCGCCGGTTCCCGCCTCCTTCCCTGAACTATTATCTTTACTACAATCGCTAATACCAGGGTTTATAACCAAAACAAGAGCATTCATTGAAACAGCACTTCAACGCTAGGTTCCCAAATGAAGACGATGATAATGCAGATTCAAATAACAAGAGGATTTATTCCAAACGTGATAACAAGCGGTTACAGTGTCACGGGTTGTGAGTGCAGGTGGATGAAGACGAAGAGGCTAAAGGCTCCAATGCAAGAGTTTAATCACAAAATACAATATTGTCACGGCCACGACTACCACTCCGGGGAGCTACACCAAGAAGACACACCACGAGGCAGGACAACAAGTTAAAAGGAACAGGTTTATTTTATTGGATATAAATTATTCTAAAATAGTCTCGAATAGACCCAGGACCCTTCCGTCTTCAAATGGGGAGGCTCAGAGCAGCACGAGCACTAGTCCCTTCCGTCCTCCCGGACAACACCAGTGATGACTCAGAACACAGCGGCTTCGGATGTAGAATACTCAGAACGCAGATCACCGTATTCCCTCCGTTCTTCAGGACAACATCCGTGAGGAGTCAGAGTACAGCGGCTTCGGATGTGGAACACTCAGAAAAGCAGATAACTGGATTTCCTCCGTTCTCCAGGCCGACCTCAGTGATGAATCCAAATACTGCGAGCTTTAGACCTGAGACTCTCAGAACAGCAGATAACTGGATTTTCCCCGTTCTCCAGACCGACATCAGTGATGAATCAGAATACAGCGGGCTTTGGAGGCGGAACACTCTAAACAGTAGATAGCTGGATTCTCTCTGTTCTCCACAACAGCAATGGTGAGACATAATGCAGCAGCTTCGGGTGAGAGACACTCAGAACAACAGATACCTGGATTTTCCCGTTCTCCAGAACAACATCAACGATGGATCAGCACACAGCGGGATTCGGGTGTGAGACACTCAGAACAGCAGGTAACTGGATTCTCTCCGTTCTCCACACAGTGATGGTGAGATGGAATGCAGCAGCTTTGGGTGAGAGACACGGACAACAGATAACTGAATTCTCTCCGTTCTCCACACAGTGATGGTGAGACAGAATGCAGCAGCTTTGGGTGAGAGACACTCAGGACAACAGATAACTGGATTTTCTCGTTCTTCACAACAGCAATGGGGAGACAGAATGCAGCAGCTTCGGGTGAGAGACACTCAGAACAGCAGAATACCTGGATTTTCCCGTTCTCCAGAACAACATCAACGATGGATCAGCACACAGCGGGCTTCGGGTGGGAGACACTCAGAACAGCAGATAACTGGATTCCCTCCGGACGACATCAAGGATGACTGGAACACCTACGCAGAGCTTCACACACAGCTCATTGTACTATTTCCTAACATCCAACAGGCCCGGACCATCCCCAGCAAGGATGTAAAGCGAAGGTAATAATCAATCCTTCCCACCCTCGTGCAAGTCTCAACTCTTCATTCCTACACACGTTCCACTTCAAATCTTTAGACACTGCAATACCAAACTACCTCACAGTGAACTTAAGCCTCCGCTCCATCCAGCCAGGGTCCTCCAATACACAGCTCTAATCTTCGAGAAGCAGAGGCCAGGTGCTGCCAGCGCTGAAGAGAGTCGAATCCTCACTCACCAGCCTCAACGACACACACAAAGGATCACATCGGCAGATAAACACACCAGAAAAGGAGCTAAGGGGCTGACAGGCAGTGGCGGAAGAATAGAGAGGTGGCAGATGGAAGGAGGTGGGAGAAGGGGGCTGGGTGGGAATTCAGGCTCGGGAACTAAAGTCTCAGGCTCAACAGGACTGACGTCGAGCTCAGGCTCGGCGGGCAAGACGTGATGCGCGGGATCGGCGGGTATGACGTGATGTGTGGGCTCTGCGGTGGGACCAGCGGTGAAGGCTCTGGGCCGGACGGGACCAGCGGTGAAGAAGGCTCTGGGCTGGATGGGACCAGCGGTGAAGAAGGCTGTAGGCTGGACAAAACCAGCGGTGTAACAGGCTCTGGGTTGGACGGGACCAGCGGCGAAGGCTCTGGCTTTGTTCCGGACCGGCACACAAAGCACTCCAGACATCGGAGGCCTGTATCCCTCAAATTCAGTCGAAAGTGGCCCCGATGCAAGAGTTTAATCGCAAAATACAATACCACAGGTACAGACAGGCAGGGTTTCACTCAAAACACAAGTATACGACGACAACTACAGACCAAGACTAACTGAACTGAAGGGAACTAAATACAAACACAGATGCACAGAAACAGGTGAGACAGATGATGAAGATTAACATTGATTGAGTGAAGACAGATTTTATATAACTGAACTGATAACGAAAAGCGGGAAAACTGAACAAGACAGACATGTAACTGGTGACAACTGTAACAGTAGGAGACAGTGTGCACTTGACACAAACAATAACTGACAAGGGATAGAACAGAACAGGGAGTATAAATACACAAGCAGACTAAACAAGGAACAGCTGACAAGACTTAACTGATTTGAAAAAAACATAGGAACTAACGAGAACAGGTGCAGACAAGACAGAACATAATTGTGACAAGCACCATGAAGAATTCTCCATTGTAAGAAGCCACAATTCTTCTCTTAATTTGTTTAAGAGGGGCTGTATAGCCAAAGTGTATAGCATTCTAGACTTGTCTGATACCTCTAAAAACTTTAAAAAGGGCACACAAATTCCCATTCATTTTCAAAACACTTACAACATCATTGTACAACACTTTTATCAAGGAAACAAAATCATTGATAAAACCAAAGGCTGTTAATGCACTCCATAAGTAGATGTGTTATACTCTGTCGCAAGCTTTTTCTTGGTCAATGGACACTAGTCCAAAATCCAATTTAAGGCTTTTGCCAGTATCTCAAATATCCCTAGTAAAATAAATATGATCAAAGATTCATCTCCCTGGAAAACAATAAGTCTGGTCAGGATGAATGATTTGACTTAGAACTTCAACCAGTCTATTTGCCAGGACTTTGGAAAGTAACTTATAGTCAGTAAGCTCACAGGTCTCCAGTAAAAAAATAAAATAAAATAAAAAACACACACACAAAAAAAACCCCCAACATATTTAGATCACCTTTCTTTGGCAATAATGTCAAGTCACCTTAATTTATATAGCGCTTTTAACAATACAGCTTGTTTCAATCTGTATTGTGTGTGGGACTGTGGGGAATGTGAGGACTGCTCTTCTACAAACTTAAAGGTAGCCTAGTTCTGTTATGACAACTCTCGGAGTGATTGGCAGGGTAATGGGTATGACAATGTTGTATGTTTTTGTTCTTGGCAGAATAGATCTGCTACGTTTCAGCTGCTGCTGTTTTTATTGCTGCTGCTTCTGTAGGTTATTGCTGCTGCTGCGGCAGAGAAAGTACAGGACTTGCTACTGCCAATACATACACAACACGCTGCTGTGAGCAAGCAAGACATGCTGCTGCTGTGCAATTTAGCGTACATGAATTACGTGTAGCAGATCTATACAGGTGGAGCTTGAGAAGGTGGAGGGTCTCTGAAAGCACAATGCTACCCAAGTATTTGAAGGTTGAGCAGCGAGCTCATTGGCTACTGATATGGCAGGAACCAATCAGCTGCACCCTATAGAAAATTGGGTAACACTTTATTTGAAGGGGTGTGCATAAGACTGACATGACACTGTCATAAACATGACATAACACCTGTCATGAACATGAAGGAGTCTTTATGAATGTTTATGACTGTTGTCATTAAGTGTCATTCGGTAAATTATGACACTTTTAATGCAAAGTTGACATTGTTTAAAATGTCTTTGTTATGACAACTTGACATTAACAAAGACAAAAATGTATTTGTTATGACAACTTGACATTAACAAAGACAAAAAATGTCTTTGTTATGACAACTTAACATTACCCAAGACAAAAATGTCTTGATTATGACAACTTGACATTAACAAAGACAGAAATGTCTTTGTTATGACAACTTGACATTAACCAAGAAATCATAACCTGTCAACCTGTCACAAATATGTCATAACAGGTCTAATTATCAAACTTGTCGCATTTGACAGTGTAATAACCCTTAATGACATCTTTATAACTAGTACAATGTATTCCACTTTACTTGAGGACAAGTAAAATATTCATGACAGTTATAATGGTGTCATGACGGCCAAAGTTGTGACAGGTTGACAGGTTATGATTTCTTGGTTAATGTCAAGTTGTCATAACAAAGACATTTCTGTCTTTGTTAATGTCAAGTTGTCATAATCAAGACATTTTTGTCTTGGTAATGTCAAGTTGTCATAACAAAGACATTTTAAACAATGTCAACTTTGCATTAAAAGTGTCATAATTTACCGAATGACACTTAATGACAACAGTCATAAACATTCATAAAGACTCCTTCATGTTCATGACAGGTGTTATGTCATGTTTAGGACAGTGTCATGTCAGTCTTATGCACACCCCTTCAAATAAAGTGTTACCGAAAATTGTGATTAATATCACGTGAGTAAAATAACCTATTCGCCTGCACCTTCTAGAGTTTCATGCAAGAAATAAAAGCTTTAGTGTAAGTTGAGGAAGACTCAATTGTTACGTCACTCATTACCTTGTCATCTATCCAATCGTGTTCTAATACTTGTAGTATAAAAGATTGGTACTTACACATGTCTGAGTTCGTAGATGCTGACGTCTACATTCAGTTCGCAGAAACCTACGCTGGCGTTCACTCACCGATTGAAATCATAACAACATCATATCGTTGATTTTGATCTCACCAACTATGGTGGTGCGTGAGAGCGAGAACCGTGTGTGGGAAACCAGTGCTTGGCGGCCCCTCATACCGTCTGCCCTCTCACCAGAGAGTGCGTTCCTCTTAAAGGAGAAGTACCTAATTCAACTTGTTACATGGCCCTCTCTGAATTCGTCATTGCTTCGGCATTTACAGAGATGCTATTTGTCAATCACTTCTGGATGTAGCATCTGGACCAATCAGACATACACAAATTATTCATTATATTTAAAGGATTAGTTCACTTTTTAAAAAAACTTTTGCTGATAATTTACTCACCCCCATGTCATCCAAGATGTCCATGTCTTTCTTTCTTCAGTCGAAAATAAATTAAGGTTTTTGATGAAAACATTACAGGATTTTTCTCCATATAGGGACTTCATAGGTAGGAAGGAGGACCATATACACATATTCAAATGTCTTTGTGTCAGTTTATCGTTTAAAATGCCCATTTCGTGTGCGTATCCTAGGTGTTTTAATATTAAAAAGGCTAAAAGAGAATTTTCGTCAGGACAGAAGAGTGACCTTTTGAACGTAATTGTGTATTACGTGACGTCGCGAACGCGCATCACAGAACAGAGCAAGACGAGCGTTTGTGCTTATAAAACTTAAACTTTTTTATTTATGTTTGAAATGACCAATCGTTTTGCTAGATAAGACCCTTATTCATCATCTGGTATCGTGTAAAGCCATTTGAAGCTGCACTGAAACTATCATTTGGACTTTGAACTGTTTGGGGTCCTATGAAGTCCATTATTTGGAGAAAATGTCCTCTAATGTTTTCATCAAAAACCTTATTTTCGACTGAAGAAAGAAAGACGTGGACATCTTGGATGACATGGTGGGGAGTAAATTATCTGCAAAAGTTGTTTTAAAAGTGAACTAAATCCTTCAATGAGCAATCTGAAACTAACATCCCAAATGAAATGAACACAATGGCAGAACCTGGTGTCCTGTTACAGGACTGATAAGGAGACTTTTACGACCTCCAAAGGAATGTTCAGAGAGTGCTGGCTCTCTCTGAATTCTAACCAAGGAGAAATGAACACCTTTTATCCTACATATATATTTTATATATTCACGTGAGAATTGTATAAACATGTATCCAATTTCCCCATGTCATGATGTTCCTTTAAGTGGTCTGGTCTATGTTTTCTTGAAAACTCTAATGGGTTAATGTTTCAAACTTTGCAAACTATGGTTAACCAAACTATACCATGTTTGGTCTTTGTAAACTGGTACTTTGAAGATTGAAATGATTGTGTATCTGATATATCGAGAGCTGCGCAACATAATATGTAATATTAGTATTACAAGAATCTTTCATAGTTTCCTCTTGAAACAAAGATCCATAAAGCAAAGTCTCCCGCTTGGAAATGCCACCTTTCTTATTGGTCGAGCCAACCCTTTGGGGTTGGCCCTTTCGCAAACCTTAAATAGCATTCACACAAGCCCTCTGCCTCCTTTTATGTTGCTAGACCTCAGGGCTGTTTACTTCAAGTTAAGTCAAGTATATTTATATAGCACTTTTCACAATATAGATTGCATCAAAGCAGCTTCACAGTACCAATCAAAACAACATAATGTTCATTTTTTAGTGGAAAAACATTCACGTTTGGTAGAGCTGATCAATGGTAATAATGATTGGTTAATTAATTGAATATCCCCAACTGAGCAAGCCAAAGGCTACTTCAGAGGGGTGTCTGTGTGACCCTCTCCCCCAAACGGCCTATGGCCCCTGCAGGCTGTGACCACAGCTAGGCCCTGGACTCACATGTGCTCATGCAGGAGAGAGAAGACTCTCTCAACCAGAACAAAGGACAATCTCAGGAGTTGGAACAACGACTCCAACCAACGACTCCAACCACCCACTCTTCCGACTTCATCCCTTCTCCTGGGTGCTTGGCGTAAGCCGCGACTCAACCAGTCATGTGCTCAGGGGGAGAGAGAGAACTTTCAACCAACTTCCACATTTTGACACTCACAGAGTCATCAACTCTTCAATTTTCAACAACTGTGTACCCTGGCACCAAAAATGCAAGTATCAATTCAATTAAATTATTTGAAAATGAAATGCTGATGTTTCTTTTCATAGTTAGATGGATCTTCTCCATCGTCCCCTTTCCGGTTTCCAATTTCCTCCTATCACTCACCTATTTATGTATTTACATATGTTTGTTTAGTTTTTTTATGATTGTGATTTAATTAATAAAACTTGTGCACAGTATGTATTTGGTTCTGATTCGCTTGCAACACAAAGTTCCTTTACGATTTTGATCTGGTTACATGCTCAAAGCGCTGTACAAGCTAAGAAATAGGTAGGTAAATGGAAGGTACTTTTTCTTTTTTTTTGTGATCAACTCTTTATTGTATTTTAGAGACAAAAATAAAACAACATCCACTCAGACATAAAGACAGGGACAGGGGAGCAACAGACATATTATCAAAAAAATTTACAATATAAAAAAGAAAAGAAAAAAAAGGAGATCTTTATGTAGTCATTCCTTCATATAATCCAATATTTTGGAAGAAAAACATTGCCATGCATCAATGGTTCTAGGTTGAGCCTTGTTAATTCGTGCTGTTGTACATTCACAAGTCACTATTTTGTGGAGGCTATGAATCCAATATATTTTTGCACACATGTGCGGAGTAAACCAGTTCTGTATTATTGTCTTCTTTGCAGCTGTAAACCCAGCAAACAACATTCTTTTTTGCAATGAACTTATACGGGAGTTAGAATCATCATTGAGAAGGCATAAACCTGGATTAGACATGTAGTCAGTTTGTAGTAAGGAAGATAGAACCAAGTTTACATTATCCTATATGTTGGCAACAATTGGACACTCCCAAAACATATGAAGAAAAGTACCTGACGATGCAGTGTTACAGATATGGCAGTTAAAAGTTGATTGCAGTTTCATTTTGAACCTCTTGTGAGGGGTTATGTATGCTCTATGGATGACTTTGAAATGGATAAGACGATGAGCCAAGTTTTTAGAAGTTAAGACTAGATTAGACCACACCCTCTCCCAGTCGACAGATAAATTAAAATCAGATAATTCATGATTCCAGATAGATTTAATAGAAAGAGGCTTTGCAATGTGATCATTAACCCTACTATATATTAAAGGTATAGCGGAGGATTTTCTTTTTCCGGGTGGGTAGTCTATACTATTGGTCCACCGAAGTGTCAATCATTCTGGTGATATGTTTACGAAAGGCCGTCGTACGTGCTCGTCCCTATGTAGTTTTCGTTTTCTGCGAATGCGCACTTTCAGGTGTATAATGTGTGATGAGTTACGGTTTCAGCCATTCCTCTGAAAATGGCTGAGGGTCGAAAGATAAAAAATTTATACGAAGTGTATGATAAGAAGAGAAAGGCCGCAGAATATAGAAACAAGACCAGAGTGATTTTGGGTGAATATTTCACACGCTGGCATGCACTAAAAGCACAGGTTGGGCTTGGATGCCCAGGATGCCGCAGTCACGAAGATTCTACTAGACAGGTAAAGTTTGTCATGCTATTTGGAGAAATCCATTTAAAATCACTGCTAGTAAAAGTTAATGTAAGCTATGATTAGCGATGCTAGCCCTGGCACAAGTCATGCACCACGTAGATACGGTAAACATCTCAATTTGTCTAAAGTAGCCTTATGACCAAATGGTAAATGGTATCACGCTGAAATATTCTAAAACCTTGTGTGTTCATTTTCGATAATTCCAATGTGTTCACCATAGTATTTATTACACAAATGCAACAAGCTACTTCTCCATTGCATATCATGTCTCTCTCGTGCACACGTTTAATAGGCGTTCCCTCTCGGGAGCAAATAGAGTGTTGCGCATGTCCATTTTTAAAAAAATTGGAGAGGGCGGGTCTTCTCTAAAATTCGGAAAGATCCTCCGCTATACCTTTAAAGAAACAGAAGGCCGACCAGAGGATGGTGCGATCCAATCCCACATAGGATGGGAGGAAATGGGGGATGCCCAGGGAACCCCATATGCTTTGAGAGCCGAGCGTAGCTGAAAAAAGACAAAATATGAGGATGCTGGTAAACAAAACTTAGTTCTTAGTTCTTGAAGTGTACAAATTAATTTTCACTGCGGAGATTCGGCCTTGAAGAGAGACATCAAGATTATTCCATCTTTGAGTATGACTCTTGATCTTGCCTAAAACGTTATTAAAGTTGTCCCTGGCAGTCTTATGGATGTTTTTATATATGGTAATACCCAAATAGATGAAAGAATCTTTAAAGGAGCTGTATGTAAGAAATTTATTTCAATTAATCATACATTTTCCCTGATATGTCACTAGACATTAAGAAATCATGTTCATTTCAAATACTTATATCACTGACAACAGTAGTCCGGCCAGGATATTGTCATTTAAAAAGTGAAGTTGCAACCCTCAACTGATGTTGATGTTGTCATGTTGTGTTTTGGTCTGAGTGCCGCCCTCCACCGATCTACCAATCACGAAGTCAGTAGTGTTGCGGCATTCGGGTTGCCAGCTCTGCTCTAGTTCCCACAGCTGCAGCTAATAACGTGTCGTAATCGGATCCTGCAGCCTATCTGGCAACCTCAAGTCAGTAATTTGAAAGTGATTGCAGTACCAGTTTTGGCCACAATCTTACATACAGCTCCTTTAATAGGCATGAGTGAGGGGATAGGATAATTAACCTTAACATTGTTAATTGGCATTAAAGCAGATTTGGTTCAGTTTATCTTGTATCCCGATAAACTACTAAAGCGATCGAATTCCTTAATTATACCGGTTAATGACATATCAAAGTGATCTAAATATAAAATTATGTCATCTGCATACAACGAAATAATATGATTATGGTCGTGAATCTTAATCGGTGTTACTTCAGATTTCCTAATGGCTTGTGCTAGTGGTTCAAGGGATAAACAAAACAATAAGGGGGAAAGTGGACATCCCTGGCTCGTTCCTCGCTGTAGAGGGAACGGGGGGGAAATAATATTACCAGTTAAGACTGATGCTTCAGGTGAGTGGTAAAGTGTCTTAATCATAGAGATGTAATGTTCATCAAAACCAAAACATTGCAGAACTACCCACATATAGTTCCACTCTAGCCTGTCAAAGGCTTTTTCAGCGTCTGCAAAATCCAGGACATGAAAAAGTCGACGCATATTATCGGATGCGTGACGTCCCTTAATAAAACCGGTTTGGTCCTCCTTTATTAAGCTATGGATTACCTTCTCCATGCGAGAGGCAATAACTTTAGCATAAACTTTTAAATCGCATGAGATGAGTGATATTGGTCTATAGTTTAAGCAATCTAGCGGATCTTTCCCCTTTTTAAGAAGCAATGATATCAAAGATGTTTTTTGATCTCTATGAAATGCCCCGTGCTCAATTGCAAGATTAAATGAATCAAGCATGAGAGTCCCTACCAAATCCCATATTTCTAAATACAATTCAGGAGGGATGCCATCAAGGCCTGGTGACTTGCCCTTTTGAAGACTTTTTAGCAATTCGTAGAGCTCCTCCAAATTTAACGGGGCCTCCAAAGAGTCTTTATCCATCTGTGAGATCCGAGGCAGTTCTAATTTACCTAAATACTCTTTGCAGATTGACTCGTCCAAATCGGTTTCAGCTTTGTATAAATTTGTGTAAAAATCCTGAAATATGTTATTAATTTTCACCTTTATCTTTTAGCGAATTAATGAACATCTGATTACTTAGTATTGATGTGTTGAAACGCCATCTAGGGGCCTTGGTCTTAATGTTGGAAAGGTGAACATTACACAACACTGCAGAGTGATCAGACAATAAAATTGGTACTATAGAGATAGAGGAGTTAGATGAAATTAGAGATGGGCTGAGAAATATGTAATCTATCCTAGAGAAAGTCTTATGTCTGTTAGAAAAAAAAAAAGTAAAGTCCTTAGACGTAGTGTTTTGAATTCTCCAAAGATCGATTATATTAAGTTCAGTGATAAATTTATTCAATAACTTAGAAGATGGGTTAGCTGTTGTATCCAGATGAGATTTATCCAATGCAGGATTTAAGACGGCATTAAAAAAGTAATGATCGGACATGCTCTCTATTAGCCCGAAGGAGAGAGAGAGGAGAAAATGAAACTAATAATCAAAATAAATAAAAGTCTTGCATTGTTGTTTACCAGTCAACGCGGACAAGCGTACAGGACAAGACTTCAAAAGACAAATTTCAACAAGTGTCCATGTCCACCTTGCTGTTGTCCTCAGGGCATTTAAGATAGATGAGGAAGGGCTGGAGACCGAGTGCAGTCATCTTCTTCAAGACTGGATTAAAGCTCTTTCTCTTGGTAGTTGTGGCAGGGCTAAAGTCTGGAAAAAATAATAGCGTGACATTGTCCTGCCGCGTATATTTCACCGGATATGCCTGCCGAGCACCCTTCAGGATCGCCGATCTGTCATGCCATCTTAGTACACGGAAGATGAGGGTACGTGCCCAATCTGAGTTTTTTCTTCCGTCATAAACGCGATGGGCACGGTCAATCTCGATGTCGCGGCCATTCAGTGAAGGGATCCACTTAGAAAGATTAGCTCTAAGGAAGCCAGCTGCATCTGGGCCTTCCGCCCCCTCAGGCAAACCCACCAGTCGTACGTTATTCCTCCTACTCCTGTCTTCAATGTCTGTAATTTTTTCGGTAAGTTGTTCCAACTGATTTCTTAAGGTTGTGACTGTCCTCCTATCCTCACGTGCAGCTACCTGAACGGAATCGACCCGGTCACGTGTCTGTTTTGCCGTGCTGGCTAACTTTCAAACCTCTGCTTTAAGCTCTTTAACAGAATCATTGGTCGTTTGTATATCCAAATGTAGATCACGCAGTGCTGGGGTCAATACCGAGTCTATCGCTTCTCTTACTGCCGAAGCCACAACCGAATTCAGAGTGCTTTGTTGCTCTTTGAGCGCTAGCTTGATACCGTTAGCTACTGCAGCGTCGAGCTCCTCTCTGGAGATGGCGGAATCTTTAAATTTCTTCTTTATTGCCGATTGCTCAACCTCTCTTTTACGACTGTCTTTGACTGCTGTAGTACTCATAATGGACTAGATAAAGAGTGATCAATGTTGCCAGGGTAGCGGTTTTCCAGCACAATTGGGCTATTTTAAAAAAGGAGTCGCGGGGAAAATTACGGAGTTGCGGGTTGCGGTTTTTTGGGCTATATGTAGGGCCTACTGCGGCCGCAAAAAAATAAATAAAAATAAAATAAAAGGGAACCGTTTATTAGTGGGTATTGATCTCCGGGAATGAATACTTGGCAACAACCTCTGCGGGCGCGGGCGAGTAGACGCTGTAAAGACTATGGGGGGATCTAATCCGTGGGGAATTTGCATATCATAATTAATAATTCATAATTAATAATTATTCATACATGTTTGGATTAGATCAGTCTTACATGTTAATAAATCTCCCTCTAAGGGAGGATGTCCTTTTACCTGCATATTTAACTGTGTATCCTTGCATTTTAACTACAAGTTGATTACAGTTAATTACACTGATCACGTCTTACAAAACAGGCAAAATTAATTAGCTCAATTGCCAGAATAATATTGTGGGGATCCACAATATCATCTTACTTTATAGGATTTCAGGAAACGCAATTCTCTGGCCAGAAGAATTGGGTTTGCTGCCCTATAAACACATACTCTTTAAAGTATCTTTAATTGATAAAGCGAGTAGGACCTGTTTGCACTTAAGGGACTTGAAAATGAGCAAAGTAAATGAATCAATCAAATGAATATAATGGATTTAATAAAGGCATGTCTACTTATATATTTACTACAGTTGCCATGGAATATATATATACATATATATTTACAAACATAATAGACATACAAAACACAATAAGACATCAATGAACGAGGAAGTGTGTGTGATATAGAGATATGGATAAATTACACGCGTGAGAGCTAGTAAGAGAGAGAGAGATAGGGTTACTTTCACCTAGACAGTCAACTTTCCTGAAACAACACGAAAACACATCTTAAGGCTTCTTAGAAGCTCTGTAAAAAAGATATACTTGCAAAGCTGTAATCTTGGTCACTCTGTATCGCGTCATTCCTGCACGGCCCTGTCGGGCCGCGTGCGTGAGCGGAGTCCTTTGTGTGGGAGGAGGCGTCACGTGGTGCTGCTTGGCGCGCGTGTTGAACGGAGAAGTCTTTGGGGGTAACATTACCAACGGAGAATAGTTCGGCTACATTCGTTTCACTTCGTGGAAGTGAACAGAGTCGAATACGGAAAACAAAACTTTGACTAACAAAGAAAAGAAAAATAAAGGTTCCCAAAGGGGAAATCACGCAGTTACATCTTTGTATGGCTGGTGAAGAAGCGCGTCACGTGGTCACGTGGTCACGTGCGCGTGCTTCTGGTTCAGAGAGAGCGCGCGTTGGTTTAAAGGTCCCTTGTAGCCGGCTTTGCTGAAGAGATATGTCCCGCGGTGTTCTTTTCACTCGTGGAATTAAAACACGGGGACCTATCTTAAGACTGAA
The DNA here is from genome assembly GCA_031834385.1 of Semotilus atromaculatus. NCBI lineage: Eukaryota > Metazoa > Chordata > Actinopteri > Cypriniformes > Leuciscidae > Semotilus > Semotilus atromaculatus. Next base: position 27,844,148 of record JAULUF010000001.1, read on the forward strand.
AAACACAAACTAACTAGAACACATAAAAGAAAGGCGAAAGACTCGCCTCGAGACGAGACGTTACATTCTGAAACCAGGACGAGCACGGAAGAGCGCAGTAAGATCTGACTGCGGAGGGAGGTTCAGTTCTTCTTTAAAGGAACCTTCTGAGGTGCGAACTGGCCAATGGCATTCAACGAAACTTTGGCGGCAACCTCGGCTTTGTCTTGTCCGCGTTCGATTTATGGCCGCATTCACAGGTTTTACAAGCAGTCAGAATTTGGTCAGAATCATTCCAAAGATGATTAAACATAGTAAAATACATTTTACGGCTTGTTCAATTACATAGATGACCTCGTTAGATCACAAAGGTTCGGAAAATAGGAAGAAAGACGTATAAGGAGAGTTATATTGCAGAGTTACATTAAAAGCATAATTAAATGCCCTTGTAGTTCGTTTAGAACTACCATACACTCCCAGATCCCTTCATAGGGCCTGGACAAATCGACAAACATAACATATCAAATATATCTCAGTAAAGTCTTTAAATGAGTGAATTAAAGCTTTGTGTATGTGCGTTTTCAGAGGGGACTCTTTGACCGCATGGCATTCCTTTCTCTGCAGAAAGGAGGGGGGTTAGTTTGATAAGGTCTGCTTGAAGCTCGAGCCACAGTCATGAAGTGTTCTGGTGAATCTCGCAGGACATTTGAATATGTCAGTTCACTGGGTGTTTAAGAGAGAGAACCCTCAAGATTTCTTATAACACCCCTGTGTCACAAAGTTAGCGAGATGTAATGTAAATCAACAAATGGGGAACGAGGATTGGAGTTTATCGAGACTAAACATGCTACACAGTGATTTCTGTTTCTCATAGTATGCAAGTCATGTCTCAAACATTAACCCATTAGAGTTTACAAGGCCACACAGACCAAACAACATAAAGGAAAAATCATGAGATGGAACATTGGATGCATGTATCACATGGTTATATATATATATATATATATACATAGAATATATAGGTTTAAACCAGGGTTCGTTTATTCTTCTCAGCAAGAATAAGGAGGAATCACACTCTCTGGGACATTCCAAGGGGTAATAAAGCTCAGTCTTGTAACAGAACACCCCGTTCTTGGTGTGTGTGTGGGAGAGAGTGTGTGTGTGTGTGTGTGTGTGTGTTTTTCCAAGTTCCAGGCCTTTTGGGGCTAAAGGCTTTGGGATTTTAGCATGGGGGTATTTAGTTATTCAGATTCACCTTCGCCCAGTCCTTACAACGCGTCACGCGTGTTTTTGACGTAACATCAGAGAGCATCATCACGTCACATAAGAGCGTCATATAGGTTGTAGAAGCGTCGGTTCGGTTGTCCGTGGATGAACAAGCAGCATTCTAAAATGTCAGGTAAATGGGGAAAATATGGAAAGAAGTACCGCAAAGAATGGGAGACAGAGAAAGGATTAAAGGAGTGGATTCGAAGTGTTCCAAATGATGAGAGAAAAGCGTTCTGCAAATATTGCAAATGTGAACTCAGAGCTCACCATGGTGATCTGGTAGCTCATGCTGTGACTGAAAAACATAAAAAAAATGCGGCTCCTTTCTCAAATGCCAGAATATTATTTGACACAGGCAGTTCCTTTCTAAGAACTAATGTTGCTGTAAAAGAGGCAGAGTTGAAGCTGGCTGCCCACGTTGCTTGTCACTCAAGCACTTCAACTGTTGATCATTTAGGAAGTGTTGTGGAAGAAATTTCCAAGAAAGGTATTAGTTTACATCGAACAAAATGCACAGCACTAATTAATTCAGTGATAGGACCAGTAGTACATGAAGACCTTCTGGAGGATATAGGAAGTGGACTATACTCTCTTATTGTTGATGAGAGCACTTATGTCACAACCAGAAAACAACTATGCATAGTCATCAGATATTACAGCAAGAAGCTCTCACAAATCATTAACACTTTTGCAGGAATGATAAATATAGTAGCTGGTGATTCACTGACTATAGCAAATGCTTTGTTCAAATTCCTGGATGACAACAAATTGTCCATACTGAATTGCATGGGTCTTGCAACTGATGGCTGTAACACAATGTGTGGGCAACATAACTCAGTGCTACAGAAATTTTGTGACCGCAATCCTCATATTGTCTACATAAAGTGTGTGTGCCATTCTCTTCAGCTCTGTGCATCAAAGGCTGTCAATGTCCTCCCCAGAAATGTTGAGTACATGATTTCTCAGACCTACAGTTGGTTTTCAAATGCCACCCAGCGTCTCCAAAAATATTCTGAACTGTACAAAACCATAAATGTAGGTGAAAGCCCGCTGAAGATTCTGCAACTGTCAGACACTAGGTGGCTCGCTATTAGTGAGTGCATCAACCGGATCCTTTCACAGTATGTGGAGCTTAAGTTGCATTTTCAGTTGACAAAAGACAGTGAGAGGAGCTATGCTGCGGAACTGCTGTACCAAATGTATAGTGACAATATTAACCTGATATACCTGAAATTCCTCCAACCAATTGTGTCAGAGTTAAACAGACTTAATAAAATCTTTCAACTTGACAAACCCGATCCTTCAAAACTTCTAACGGAACTTTTAACATTTTACCGGTCCCTGCTTGAGCGCATTCCAGAGCTGGCAAGACATCATGGAGTTTAACCTTTCTGATGAGAATGCCACTTTTTTTTGCCACTTGATGCTGTAGACTTTGGGGTGCAGTTCCGTCTTGCTTTGTCTGAAGCCAATGGAATAAGTGACTTAGCTGAACAGGACATGAAACGCAGGTGCAGGGACTACATGCTTGAGTTATCTAAGGAAATTAGAAAGAGACTTCCAGATAACATTAAACAGTTAGAAGCTCTCAAATTCCTGTCACCGAGTCATGCTCTATCGTCAAGTAAGCCAAGGATTGATGATCTTCCCTTTTTCCACCTCTTCAAGGGAGATGTAGGAAAAGCAGAGCAACAGTGGAGAGTAATTCATACTCTGGAATGGAACAATGCAGAAGATGGCAAAACAGAGGACTTCTGGGTAGAAGTTTCTGCATAAACAGATACTGCAGGTGATAGAAACTTTGAAGAGCTTGGCAATTTTGCATTGAGTCTTCTTGCTTTACCATTCAGCAATGCAGCAGTTGAGCGTTCATTTTCCCAAATGTCACTGATAAAGAACAAGCTACAAAAGAGGCTAGAGCAGAATTCTTTGCTAAATATAATGAGGATTCGAGCTTACATGCAAAGAAGAAACATATGCTGCCATGAATTTAAACCATCACCACGGATGCTTTCTCTCTTTACTGCTGATATCTATTCAGCACCACCTGAGAAGGGTGGGGAAGAGAGCACAAATATCTAAAATAAAACAGCCCTGAGATTGTATATAGTTCTGTTCAAAGCTGTAATCAAAATGAGGCTGCACAGTTAGACCATCTAAGAAGAAAATATTGTGAAGAGTTCTGGAAAAAGAGAAAACAAACAACAACAAAAACAAAGGGACAAGTGTTCAAGGTCACCCAGTAAGCATATTGGTAATAACATTGATAAAAGCCAGTGTATGTTAACTTAGTTTAACAGTGTTAATTTTAATATTGATGCTTGTGTGTAAACAGAACAACAGCAGATCTGGAGAGAAGAGCACCAGAGAAAAGTGCTGAGAAGAGAAAAAGTAAGTAAGTTAGTACTTCTGAATAGGGTCAGAAAATATCAGAGAGGACAAGTTCTTGTTTGACCTTTAATGTATGAGATTGTGTAAAAAAAAAACACACAAAAAACACAGTGTGTGATATTAAGAATTTGGGTAAGACAAAAGGCCGAAACTTTAAACTTAACATATATATATATATATATATATATATATATATATATATATATATATATACACTCACCGGCCACTTTATTAGGTACCCCATGCTAGTAACGGGTTGGACCCCCTTTTGCCTTCAGAACTGCCTCAGTTCTTCGTGGCATAGATTCAACAAGGTGCTGGAAGCATTCCTCAGGGAGTTTGGTCCATATTGACATGATGGCATCACACAGTTGCCGCAGATTTGTCGGCTGCACATCCATGATGCGAATCTCCCGTTCCACCACATCCCAAAGATGCTCTATTGGATTGAGATCTGGTGACTGTGGAGGCCATTTGAGTACAGCGAACTCATTGTCATGTTCAAGAAACCAGTCTGAGATGATTCCAGCTTTATGACATGGCGCATTATCCTGCTGAAAGTAGCCATCAGAAGTTGGGTACATTGTGGTCATAAAGGGATGGACATGGTCAGCAACAATACTCAGGTAGGCTGTGGCGTTGCAACGATGCTCAATTGGTACCAAGGGGCCCAAAGAGTGCCAAGAAAATATTCCCTACACCATGACACCACCACCACCAGCCTGAACCGTTGATACAAGGCAGGATGGATCCATGCTTTCATGTTGTAGACGCCAAATTCTGACCCTACCATCCGAATGTCGCAGCAGAAATCGAGACTCATCAGACCAGGCAACGTTTTTCCAATCTTCTATTGTCCAATTTCGATGAGCTTGTCCAAATTGTAGCCTCAGTTTCCTGTTCTTAGCTGAAAGGAGTGGCACCCGGTGTGGTCTTCTGCTGCTGTAGCCCATCTGCCTCAAAGTTCGACGTACTGTGCGTTCAGAGATGCTCTTCTGCCCACCTTGGTTGTAACGGGTGGTTATTTGAGTCACTGTTGCCCTTCTATCAGCTCGAAACAGTCTGGCCATTCTCCTCTGACCTCTGGCATCAACAAGGCATTTCCGCCCACAGAACTGCCGCTCACTGGATGTTTTTTCTTTTTTGGACCATTCTCTGTAAACCCTAGAGATGGTTGTGCGTGAAAATCCCAGTAGATTAGCAGTTTCTGAAATACTCAGACCAGCCCTTCTGGCACCAACAATCATGCCACGTTCAAAGTCACTCAAATCACCTTTCTTCCCCATACTGATGCTCGGTTTGAACTGCAGGAGATTGTCTTGACCATGTCTACATGCCTAAATGCACTGAGTTGCCGCCATGTGATTGGCTGCTTAGAAATTAAGTGTTAAGGAGCAGTTGGACAGGTGTACCTAATAAAGTGGCCGGTGAGTGTATATATATATATATATATATATATATATATATATACGTTTATTTTAAGGCCCTTTGTGAGAATTCAGCCGTTGTCTAATCTGATTGGACACTGGAAAATTGGGCTAGTTTTCATTCCATTTGGGCGTGTTTTGAGTTGTCATTGGGCTTGAAATATTTCTGGGACCTGGCAACCCTGAGAGTGATTCAAAGTGTATTGACAGGATTATACAATATTTGACCAAGTGAGCAGAGCGAAGAACTATGCGTGCATTGCTGCCGAAGGGTCACGTGATCTCAAGGTACCTTTTTCTTAGAATAAATTAATAATCAAAGAGTTTGTTGGACGAACTGATTAATTGATTGTAATATTAATTAATTCAGTCACATCAAGTTAATCCAATTAACTGACCCAAATATTCATAATTAATCATAACAAGTTATTATTGATTATTAATATTCCCTAGAGCTGATTTGTTACACGGGAAAGATCTTGATTTATACCTAACGCTCTTTCAGACTTTAACCAAACAAGGGGGGCACATTATTTATGAATAGCACAGATCGTTCTCTGCAAATAAAAAAAACAAAACCTAGTCAAAATTCTGAAATGGGCAAGTTCAAATTAAAATACCCAAACATAAAAAAAACGGCCATCAATACCGTTAAAATATATAAAAGTTTACAAAACAAAATGAATGAAAAATACAAACGAATGACAAAAACAGTTTGTAAATTTAGAAAATTGGTTGCTATGCATAAGCTGTTGTAGATATATAATATAATGGCAGTAAATGACTCATTTACAAAAGCTCTGAAATTACATAAACAACTATTTTACACATTTACTTAAAATTCGTTTGATTAGATTTTGTTTTGATACTTAAAATTAAGATCTACAATAATAGTAAACGTAGTACAATCGCTGTAACATACAACCTTTCCTGGTGACCTATACGTTAATCCACTGATATGTTTTAGAACTTTAAAAAAGGACCCAAATATTATCCAAAATGAACTAGCTTGCCTGGTTGATTCACTACCGTTCATAAGTTGGGGTCTGCAAGATAATGTGAGATGATTTTATCAGTTTTATGTTATCCTGAATTTGTTGATCAAACACAGTAAACAGTAATATTCTGAAATATTACATTTAAAAAACAATTAAAATGGAAAAAAATATATATATAAAAATAAAGGTTGTATCTAAGCGTGATTATGCTTCTCTGCTTGGTCACCTAAATTTCGCTATGAGTATTATTCCTCAAGGCAGGGCATTTATTGCTCATCTGTTAACGACGGCCCACTCCGTGCATAATTTAAGCGACCCGATCCAGCTAAACGAAGAGTGCATGTCCGATCTCAGATTTTGGATTCTTGGAACGGCAAAGGCCAGATGAATTTCCCAAGCTTGCTCAGGCTTCGTTTCAGGCTTCACGAAAATGATCCTATAGCAGTCGCTAGTGTCCTTTGGGGTTTGGTGTAGTCGCAAAACATATTATATTGTTTGTGCTAACGAAACATGGTTGCCATCATTAAGGCAGATCTTATTGTCAGGCAATCATGCAATTCTTTAATTTTATAATTAAGGTTGCGCTCATTCCTGGCCACTGCAATGCACTGTAGTCTATCTCCCTCCCTTTATCCCAGACACTCCTTCAGAATCGGGGCAGCCACTACAGCGGCTGAACGCAGTAATCTAAATGACGTCATATGCTCTCATTGACAAATGCAGAACAATTAGTTAATGCGTTCATGACATCAAGACTAGATTATTGTAATGCTCTACTGGGTGGTTGCCCTGGTTAATAAACAAATTACAGCTGGTCCAAAATGCAGCAGCTCAAGTTCTTACCAGAACCAGAAAGTTCTACCCGGAACTTTAGCCCGGTTCTGTCAACACTGCATTGGCTCCCTATTAAACAACGTGTAAATGTAAAAATATTGCTGATTACTTACAAAGCAATAAATGGTTTAGCTCCGCAGTACTTGAGGGAGCTCTTAACACATTATAGTCCTTCACGTCTATTGCGATCTCAAAATTCCGGCCAGTTGATAATACCTAGAGTATCAAAATCGACTGCTGGCGGTAGATAATTTTCCTATTCAGCACCAAAACTTTGGAACAGTGTTCCTAACATTATCCGGGAAGCAGACACACTCTGTCAGTTCAAAGCTAGACTAAAAACACATTTCTGTCAGGACCACTATCGTCAAATACGATTGACAATTAGCATACAGTTTGGATTGGCAGTATGGTTCCGTTCTGGGCGAGAACTCCGTTTGCATCAATGCAGCCTAGCATGGATAAGAGCAGGGAGAGCAGCAATAACCCCCTTAGGGTAAACAAAACAGAGCCAACTTGAATGTATTGCAGATATCATGAGTTAATTTTTTGACAACATAATTAGAGAATTTTAGTCTGATTCAGGGGTAATCAGAATGCCAAATCCTGACTGACGAAAGAAGGAGCTGGGGATGTAGGAGGGTAATTAGCTCCAGAGAAACGCAATAGCTGCTGATAATACTGAAGGAGCTTATATATGTACACAGTGATAGGCGTCATGTTCCTGTAGGTAGACATGGATCAGCTGAGAGTCAGCTGATGCAAGCTTGACTAACGTGACCTGCCAGAACCAAGCTATGCTTGATCACTTTGACCTAGCATACACATAACACACTATAGACTTCTATAATTCAATGTTAGGCTGCATAGATCAGGTCAGCCGGAACCGGGAACACTTCCCATAAATCCTGATGTACTCATTACATCAAAAGAAGAATGGCATCTAAGCTAATTTTAGTCTCTCTGTTTATCCCGAGGTTTACAGTCAGCTGGATTCAGGCAGTATCCAGATCTGATGAAGGACCTGCGCCTGGAGGCGATGACAACACAGTCCTGAAGTGTCAACTAGTCCCTCCCCTGTGAAGAAAGCGTTGTCGGGATAATTCCGGTTCGCGTAGCTACGCCGAAGCGATAAAAATTCTGTATTATAAATGTTCCACTCTTCCCCAGCTCCCTTGCTTTCCTCCCAACATGTCTTCATGTAGAACCTTACAGGTTCACTGTTTCTCACAATGATGAAACTGGCCCTTTTTGACTAATTAAGCTATTGGTCTATGAGGCCTTCAACATTTCTATGTTTGTCATGCTCTTTTTTAAAAAAAAAATCTTTATTTTTGAAACATTGAGAACAAATACAATAGCCAGATTTACATTACCTCATGGTCAGTTTCAGTCTGTGATCTAGACCAAAGTTCTCCATTCCCAACATTCCCATTTTTGTAAATATAATAGGAACACATTAGAACACAAAACAAGGGGTGCATTACTATAAGACATCTCTAATACATATAGAAACAAAAGACAACAACACAATTATGTTGTTAATAAACGGTACAATAAAATATAAACCCTCGATTACCACTATCTTGACCAAATTCAGGGCAACATTCCTGCATGTTGTGTTTGATTAACATAGGACTTCCATTTTGACCATAAGAATACAAATCTATTCATCTGCAAACGGAGTGAAAATGTTAGTCTTTCCATCTGGTAGATTTCATTAACACATTCTATCCATTTTTCCAGAGTAAGGTGATCAAGGAGGAGCCAGTGTCTGGTGACAGTTTTCTTACAGGCAATAATTAAAATTCTAAACAGATACTTTGCATTATCAGGTAAGAAATCTGTGTTACCCAAGATAAAGTTGGTAAACTTGAAGGGTATTTTCATGTTGAAAATATTTTCGATATCTTTGTGTATCTCTATCCAATATTGTTTTATTACTGAACAATCCCAGAATATATGCCAATGGTTGGCATCTTCACTTCCACACTACCTCCAGCACTTAGTCTCCTCCCCGGGACCAGGAATTTTCTGTTTTGGAGTAATAAAAAACCTGATCAAACATTTCCAACCAAATTCCCTCCATGAATGTGAGTTTGTGCATTTCCACTGTGATGTGCAGCAACCATTCCACTCCTCATCAGTTATTTTCCCATTTTGTTTTCACATATAATGTTGAATTTGTTTGTTTATTCATAAATCCCTTATACAGCCGTGAGACAATACCCTTTCCGACTTTTGCCTGGTATGCCATCAATATTTCATGAAGCACTGGTTCCTGCACATCCAGGGACCCAATAACCTCTTGACTGAGATAATGACATATCTGTACATATCAGTAAAAGTCCTGTTTCTCCAAATTATAACTGGTTTTAAGTTTATGGAAATCTTTCACGTTACCTTTATCTGTTAATGGGAAATGTGTTGTTATACCCTTAGACACCCAGTTCTGGAATCCAACATCTGTTTGATTGGGCTTGAAATCAGGGTCATAGGCACACCACCTTATTATCTTCAAATTACCATGCAATTTATATTCATGTTTAACCTCCGTCCAGATTTTTAATTGTGATTTTATCCAAGGGTTTTCAATCTTGCATAGAGTCCTTTCTAAGTCTTTATTTCCCAGTCTTGTCAGCAAAGGTGGTTCTGACATAAGAAGTACTTCAATGTCTTTCCACCTAGCACGGTAGTTTATATTACATAGATTCATCAGGGGTTTAATTTGTGCAGAGTAGAAATCATTTCTAAGATGTGGTACAGCCATATCCCCATATCCTTTGGTGAGCTGTAATGTTTTTAATCTGATCCTCTGCTTTTTTCCTATCCATATAAATCTCAAAATCATTTTGCCCCACTCTAAAAATGGCTTTTTTTGTAATTTCTGCCAGGAGAGCTTGGAACAAAAATAGAAATCTTGGTAATAGGTTCATTTTTACAGATTCAATTCTTTGGATTAGACTCATGAAGGGGGTTATATCAAGTTTTATTTTATTCAAAAGACCATCATAGTTACATTTAGCTATAATGGTTATATCTTTGGGGATTAAGATACCTAGGCATTTTAATGTGGTCCGGTCCCATTTAAGATTTAATTCATCGCTTATTGTTTTTGGAGAATTATAAGGTTACACTTTATTTTGATAGTCACTTTAGACGTTCTACTAATTATAAGTAACTTTTCAACTACATGTCAACTAACTCTCATTAGAATATTAGTATATTATAGTAGACTGTCAGTAGACTGTTAGGTTATGGTTAGGTGTTAGGGTTCGGGTTAGGAGAATAAGATATGTCAGATATTAAGCTGACAGTCTACTAATACTCTAATGACAGTTAGTTGACATGTAGTTGAAAAGTTACTTATAGTTAGTAGAATGTCTCAAGTGGACTATCGAAATAAAGTGTTACCGATTATAATTAAATGTCAATATCTGTGTCTTGTTTACATTTAATTTATAACCAGCATAATCACCAAAGCTACTTAGGGTCTGAAATTATTTGGGAAATAATGCGTTTGGTTCACTTATGTACAATAACACATCATCTGCATATAGCGCCACCTTCTGTACATCACCGGAAATATTTATATATTTTATACTGTTTGTTTGCCTTATTAATTTAGCTAGCGGTTCTATATAAAAGGCGAAGAGTAAAGGGGAGAGTCCGTACCCTTATCTTGTCCCTCGTTCTAGTTCAATAGTATTTGATAAATTACCATTTATTTTTATCCACGTAGTTGGTTTTGTGTATAGTGCCCCGATCACTTTAACAAAATCTGAATGAAATCAGAATCTCTCCAAGTACTCTATACAGAAAAGCCCAGCTTACGGAATCGAAAGCTATTTAAGCGTCAAGGCTGATCACTGCAGCTTGTATTTGATATTTTTTTAATATGGTCTTTGTGGGATAAAACCATAGACTGTAAAAAAAGATGGACGACGACCCTTCGCTCTTTTCCATTGGAGAGAACTGAAGCCGCCAGTGTCCCGATATGGCGCTGACATATTGGAACTTGAGTCTGCGCAGTAGCGTTTTCGGGACCAGTCATGCGCAGTCGTGAGCAGGAAGTAAAGCCGCGAAATCAAGGCCCCGCCCTCACTCTCGTTGAATCAGTCGCAAGCACACGCCCTGCACTTTTCTTAAGTTGCCTTGTCTGCTCCGTTCTTCTCCAATGATGTCTCCAATGATGTCTGCAGTACCTCGTTAAAATAAGGTAAATACAACTACTAACCACATAGTCAACATTATGAAAAAAAGTCCGTTGGTGCTTCAGTGACTACCTCGCACATAGAACCTGTCAATCACAGCTGTCAATCATGATGTCACAGCACCGTTTTTATAGCATCAAATAACTAACTAAAAACTAACTTATTTTAAAAACAAACACTTGAAATTACATCAACGTGATATAAACTACAGTAAATGACAGAAACTATCTTTAGAAAAAAGATATGTGAGGTGTAATTTAATTGTTTAGTTGGTCTCACGTCCCATTGAATAACACGGGGAGGCGGGGCTTATGACCTATACTAGGACCGGTCACCGGGGGGCGATCGAGACGTTTTGGCTTCACTTTTGAGGGCTTGTGCGGCACGCTTGGATAAAACCTGTCTGATCAGTAGAGATGAGTTGTGAAAGCATCTCATCAATTCTCTTAGAAAGAATTGATGTGAAAAGCTTGTTGTCAATATTAAGAACAGAAATAGGTCTGTAAGAACTACAATTAAGTCGGTCCTTTCCCTCTTTGTGAATTACAGATATAGTGGCCTGTTTCCATGATGGTGGCATCTTACCCTCATTTCGATCCAGATTAAATATTTGAAGGAGGAATGGTGATAGCTCCCATTTTTTTTTTTCTCTACCATTCGGACGTAAATCCGCCTGGACCAGGAGATTTGTTTGCTTTAAGCCTTAATATGGCATAGGATAGTTCCCTTTCTGTAATATTAGCCACAAGCTTTTGATTTTGATCATCCGACTAAACAGGTAAATTAAGTTGGTCAAGAAAGCCCTTGATTTGTTGTCCATCTTTTAACTTTGGCTGCGTTTATAATTGTTTATAGTAACTCTGAAAGGCCTGTTTAAATTTCACTTTGTTTAAAAACTCATCTCTTAGAATTTGGGTCTCTTTTAAATATTGTATTATCTACTTGTTGCTTTTGTAATAAAAATGCGCTAAAAGTTCATTGACTTACAGTTTCTTGTAAGTATAGTGCATTAATATTATTTCTCAATATTTTCAGCTTAATATTAAGCTCCGGTTTTAATTCTCTCTTATGTTTTCTCTGCAGATATTTTAACTCTCTATTTAACTCTGATAATCTAAATTGCCTAGCTCTTTTTTCTGGACAGAAAATTATATAATTTTACCCCTCATAACCGCTTTCAATGTGTCCCAGATGATTTCTGGGCTCAAATCACCATTAAGGGTTTCTTTTAGGAATGTTTTCATGTCAGATTTGATTAATTTGGTAAATTGTAGGTCGTTCAGTACACTTATATTAAACCTCCACTGCATGTTTTTAAAATCATAATTTATTTCTACGTTTAGCAATAGGGGAGCATGGTCAGAAAGATCAATGTTTCCAATCTCGCAGTCACATACCCTATGGCGATCCCTTTTAAAAAAAAAAAAAAAAAGAATAAATTCTAGAGTATACTGTATGTTCATGAGAAAAATGGGTATAATCTCAGTTTGTTGAATATAAATCCCTCCAAATGTCCACAATACCATATGCTGACATGAGGATCTTAATTTTCCATGGTCATTTTATTTTAACTCATTTTACCTTATGTTTTAGGAACCACAGGATACAAGACTGGTGGGTATATTTTTTCTTTACAGTCTTTAGGGTTTGGGCTCCGTCCCGGTGGAATTGCGCCCCTGCCTTCGTCAGAAGCGAGTTCGTAGATGCTGACGCCTACAGTCACCTCCATCCTCCCCACCACCACCAGAATGGTCCCTTCCCATACCTTCCAGGGGGTCGGCTGCGCCCCTGCTTTCGTCTCTAGGCAAGAAATGCAGATTCCGTACCCTCGGATTGCGAGCTATGGACGGGGCTTATGCTTAAGAACTTTATATAATAATACTTGCTTGCTGGGCTGTTAATAAATGCATACTTGTTACATTATTTTGCCTCCCGAGTCTTTCTGATATAACTTTGTATTTCTGTTATGACAACTCTCGGAGTGATTGGGATGGTAATGGGTATGACAATGTTATATGTTTGGTCTTGGCAGAATAGATCTGCTACACTTCTGCTGCTGCACAAAAACGCTGCTGGAAGTTGGCCAGCAGCCATATCACCCTGCAGCCCAAGACTGGTTGCCCACTGAAGCTAAGCAGGGCTGAGCCTGGTTAGTACCTGGATGGGAGACCTCATGAGAAAAGCAGGTTGCTGCTGGAAGAGGTGTTATGAGGCCAGCAGGAGGTGCTCCCCCTGTGGTCTGTGTGGGTCCTAACGCCCCAGTATAGTGATGGGGACACTATACTGTCAAAGAGCACCGTCCTTCGGATGAGACGTTAAACCGAGGTCCTGACTCTCTGTGGTCATTAAAAATCCCAGGATGTCTTTCGAAAGAGTAGAGATGTAACTTCGGCATCCTGGCCAAATCTGCCCATTGGCCTCTCTCCATCATGGCCTCCTAATCATCCCTGTACACTGATTGGCTTCATCACTCTGTCTCCTCTCCACCAGTAAGCTGGTGTGTGGTGGGCGTACTGGCGCAATATGGCTGCAGTCGCATCATCCAGGTGGATGCTGCACATTGGTGGTGGTTGAGGAAATTCCCCCCTTCCTTGTAAAGCGCTTTGAGGTCCCAGATAAAGCGCTATATAAATGTAATGAATTATTATTATTATTATTATTATTATTAAGACATGCTGCTGCTGTGCAATACAGCGTACATAAATTACCCTCCAACAGAGCAGGTGACATGGTATTTGACAATACAAGCCGAGTGTACTGTACGTCAGAAAAGGCCAAATAGGCGTGTGAAGCATCTCGCAGTGTAGCCCTATGTGTACTAGTGTACCACTTTTTTTTCCCGAGAGGTGTCCCTAGTGATTTATCAATGTGGTGGTCTACGTATGTGCCTACATACCAGTGTATGCATGCCACTAAACTAAGTAGTCTGGGTCGTAAGGCTTGGCTCTAGTGGCCTATTAGACTACACTCACCTAAAGGATTATTAGGAACACCATACTAATACAGTGTTTGACCCACTTTCGCCTTCAGAACTGCCTTAATTCTATGTGGCATTGATTCAACACGGTGCTGAAAGCATTCTTTAGAAATGTTGGCCCATATTGATAGGATAGCATCTTGCAGTTGATGGAGATTTGTGGGATGCACATCCAGGGCACAAAGCTCCCGTTCCACCACATCCCAAAGATGCTCTATTGGGTTGAGATCTGGTGACTGTGGGGGCCATTTTAGTACAGTGAACTCATTGTCATGTTCAAGAAACCAATTTGAAATTATTCGAGCTTTGTGACATGGTGCATTATCCTGCTGGAAGTAGCCATCAGAGGATGGGTACATGGTGACCATAAAGGGATGGACATGGTCAGAAACAATGCTCAGCTAGGCCGTGGCATTTAAACGATGCCCAATTGGCACTAAGGGGCCTAAAGTGTGCCAAGAAAACATCCCCCACACCATTACACCACCACCACCAGCCTGCACAGTGGTAACAAGGCATGATGGATCCATGTTCTCATTCTGTTTACGCCAAATTCTGACTCTACCATCTGAATGTCTCAACAGAAATCGAGACTCATCAGACCAGGCAACATCCAGTCTTCAACTGTCCAATTTTGGTGAGCTCTTGCAAATTGTAGCCTCTTTTTCCTATTTGTAGTGGAGATGAGTGGTACCCAGTGGGGTCTTCTGCTGTTGTAGCCCATCCGCCTCAAGGTTGTGAGTGTTGTGGCTTCAAAAATGCTTTGCTGCATACCTTGGTTGTAACAAGTGGTTATTTCAGTCAAAGTTGCTCTTCTATCAGCTTGAATCAGTTGGCCCATTCTCCTCTGACCTCTAGCATCAACAAGACATTTTTGCCCACAGGACTGCCGCATACTGGATGTTTTTCCCTTTTCACACCATTCTTTGTAAACCCTAGAAATAGTTGTGCGTGAAAATCCCAGTAACTGAGCAGATTGTGAAATACTCAGACCGGCCCATCTGGCACCAACAACCATGCCACGCTCAAAATTGCTTAATCACCCTTCTTTCCCATTCTGACATTCAGTTTGGAGTTCAGGAGATTGTCTTGACCAGGACCACACCCCTAAATGCATTGAAGCAACTGCCATAATCCTTTAGGTGAGTGTATGTGTGCATGGGCCTGCTTTGCCAAATGGTTTAACTCTATTGGCCTGTGACTATGTGTGCCTGGACTACCACGTTGAATGGCTTAACTCTAGTGGCCTATGACTATGTGTGCCTGAGCCGAAAGCTCAAACATATCCAATTAGAACGCGCATTATGTGTGGCTTTAACAAATGGTAACACGTTGCAGCCTAATAGAGATGAGATGAGATGAGAAAATAACCCAGTAAATAATAATTCACTTCCGTTGCAATGATCATTAGTTATTAACTTAGGGGCCGCTAACACCACAAAGTTTTATCAGAAAACTCTTAAGTTCTCTCAAACTTTAAAAACGCAAACCTGTGAGAACGCTGATGGCGTGCACATGCGTATTAAGAGTTAATTCTAGGCATGTTGTCCTTCCCAAAAAAATCAACCCTCAACTACTTGTCTGGCCTTAAAATTTATAATACAGAATTTTATCACGTGAACCGGAATTATCCGACAATGATTATCTGTACAGAGGTAAAGGCAAGGAGGCCTTCACAGGGGAGGGACTAGTAGACACTTCAGGACTTTATCAGATCTGGAATATGGCCTGGATCCGGCGGACTGCAGTAAACCTCGAGATAAACAGAGAGAATAATATTAGCGTAGATGCCATTCTTCTTGTGATGTAACGAGTACATCAGGATTTATGGGAAGTGTTCCCGGTTCCGGCTGACCTAATGTATGCAGCCTAACATTGCATTATAGAAGTCTATAGTGTGTTATTTGTGTAGCGAGTGGGACTTTAGGATTCAGGAGCGGGTAGCAAGGGCTTAAATGTAGAGGTGTCCATAAGGGCGGGTTCTTGCGTTTTGTCGGCCGATTAGACAAGAAATGGAGGGGAGTGGAACCGCGATTATAGGTGGGCGTAGACAGCCAGGTGTTGGTGTCCTGCGTGTTGAAGTGTGTGTGTGCATAGGCAGTCACCAATAGCTGAATCGCGGAAGCATTTCGGAGGTTAACGCCGAATGGGCGGGTAAACAGAATGAAGTTTGATATTCACTGGGAATGCTCTCTCTCTCGTCCAGATGGTGCTGGTGTTACAGGGTGTTTGCGTAATTGCTGCTGTGTGCTGTTGCGGGTGGCTTAGCCTAAACCCGTCATTATACTAGGTCCTGTGCGTTCCTTCATTCGTGCGCACTGGTTTGTGCGAGCTCCGGCGTTTATACGCTTCAGTGCAAACAGGGTCATTGGGAGCCTTTTGTGAATGAACACCGTCTCTTGTCTTTGCAGTTTGTGTACTCTGTTTGGACATCCAGCCACTGTTTTCTCATGTATGAAGCTTTTGTATGTTTTTATCATTCAGTTATATCAGGCCGGTGAACTTCTATGATTAAGGTTCTGATTATTAATATTTTACCATTGAGACAAATTGTTTTAATTGGGCAGTGTGCAATATCAAAGATTGGGGTGGGGAAGTGCCATTGGTATGTGAAATTTGGATAGCTTCCTATACAGCTGATCATAGTAGCGCTGTTTGCACTTCACTTGTTCTTAGACTGAAGTGGGCATTGCTTATGTTTTCATAGTGGGCAGGGCTCAATGCTCAATGTATTAAGGTGACCACTCATGTGGTGTGATTCGAATTAGTATGTACTTACAAAACACTTTATGGTTGATGTAGTATAACCTCAGTTGCTGTTTTTGTGGTGTGCTGAACCCCTTTGGAGCCTTGTACCTTGAGCCTTGTGAATTAAATGTGGATCCTTGTCAACATTGAGCACTGTGGTCCGGCCCAACTTCATTTAGTGTAGTTTTTCAAATGAACATTTGTCTATGAGAATTCATGTAAGTGCCTTTGATGTATTACTGTCATTAATTGTAGTTCCCTATCAGGAACTCGAGCTGCGTGGAAAACGCTGCGGGAACGCTTCTTGCGTTGTGCTTCATGAAGCCAGTATGAAATCAGTCCAAAGGCGAGACGGAACGTGATAGGCGGGTGACGTCATCGACCAGGAAACTATAAAGCACCCCAAAATCACAGCCGCGATAGCTTCTGTTGTCTTCAGCAAGCGCTCTATGTGTGAATCTGTCCCAGTGTTTTTGTCTGTCTTTAGTGATTGCTAGGCAGGAGTTTTCACTTAAAAAAAAAAAATATGTATTCACATATCTAAATGGCGAGCGAGCAGCAATACAGAAAGTGTGTTCCCCCCCTGTACTCGTTATCTCACGGGTGAGGATTCACGCGATCTGTTTGTTGTTTGTTTGGGAGTACAGCATGCCTAGTCAGCTCTCGAGGGGGCTGATCGTGAGCATTGCGAGCGTTTTCCAATAAGAACGCTCTGCTCCCGCCGATCACTCTTTGAGGAGAGTGGTTCGGCTCGCGCTCCCCGCGGCTCGGGTCCCGCGTCTGTCGAGGCAGAGCGGATGAATTGGGGCGTGGCTTAGCCTAAAGACAAAGACAGCTTAGACAGAGCGTGTCGTGGGGATCGCGGATGAATCTGACAGCGGGGTTTGAGACGGGCCTCGCCCTATCTCAGCCTTTAACTGTTATATTCAGTGTCTCAGTTCAGGGCTTGAAGCACGCTCTGCGGTTTCTTCTGCCCAGGCTGTGGCATCAATATTGCAACTATCCAGTTCTGAGGAGCTGGATGTTGTTGGTATTAAAATAATAATAATAATAAATAATAAATAAATTATTATTATATAAAATAAGGGGATAATGAGGACTCTCTACCTCATTTCCCTGAACAGAAATAAATGAGGAGCTTGTAGAGGTGCTTACTCATGCTGTAGAAAAATTAAGAAAAATTAAGCATTGAGACAGCAGTTTGGCAGGAGTTTACTCATAAATATTGTATGAACTATTTTTGCCTTTCCAATTGCAACCTCCACGACGGTGCCTGCCGTTTCCCAGACCTCCACACCGAGGTGTCGAAGTCCTAGAGAAAAACGATTTCATACTGTATTTTTAGTCCTCAGACCTTCATGAAAAATATTTCAATATTGCTGGGGCTTTAATTCACGGTTATGGGGCGATGCCTAAGCTTAAGAGACACTTGCAGCCATCTCTCCGCTGTAACGACATTGTCTTTTAAGGCACCGGCGTTTAAAAACAGGGACTGCTGGGCGGGTCAGTCCTGGCTGTTGATAAGCTCCTCGCAATGGGCGCAACAAAAGCAGAGCGTCGCGTCTCGTGTTCCCCCTGCAAACAATGGGACCAGACGTGACACTCTCAGATGAAGTTTTTGGGTTATAACTGATCTAAGGATAGTTATTACAGCCAAGTGGCTTCATAAAAAACAAAACAAAAAAAAAAGTAGTTCTGAAAAGTAGTTCACCGCCGTCAGGATGTTGAGGGTAGTCTCCACCGTGAGAGGAAGGAGTTCACCACATCACAAGGTGCCCATTCTCTCTCGGTGCCCTCAGGGGCCCAATCTACCAACCCTGCCTTTATGCCGGGGCGTAGACGGTCCCAGCGAGCGCGTTCCCGAGGGACGCTCGCCCCTTAAAAAGCAGAGCGTCGCGTCTCGTGCTCCCCCTGCAAACAGTGGGACCAGACGTGACACTCTTAGATGAAGCTTTTGGGGTATAACTGATCTAAGGATAGTTATTATAGCCATGTGTCTTCATCTTAAAAAAAAAAAAAAAAGGGTAGTTCTGACGCCACCGGTGTCAGGATGCTGAGGGTGGTCCCCACCGTGAGAGAAAGGTGTTCACTGCATCAGACGATGCCCATTCTCTCACGGTGCCCTCAGGGGTCCCTTCTGCCAACCCCGCCTTCGTGTCGGGGCGTAGACAGGCCCAGCGAGCGCTTTCCCGAGGGACGCTCGCCCCCTCTACAGAGTGTCGCGTCTCGTGCTCCCCCCCTGCAAAACAGTGGGACCAAGCGCGCTCTCAGATGAAGTTTTTGGGTTATAACTGATCTAAGGATAGTTATTACAGCCAAGTGGCTTCATAAAAAAAAAAAAAAAAAAAAAAGTAGTTCTGAAAAGTAGTTCACCGCCGTCAGGATGTTGAGGGTAGTCTCCACCGTGAGAGGAAGGAGTTCACCACATCACAAGGTGCCCATTCTCTCTCGGTGCCCTCAGGGGCCCAATCTACCAACCCTGCCTTTATGCCGGGGCGTAGACGGTCCCAGCGAGCGCTTTCCCGAGGGACGCTCGCCCCCTCTACAGAGTGTCGCGTCTCGTGCTCCCCCCCTGCAAAACAGTGGGACCAAGCGCGGCACTCTCAACCGAAGTCTTCTGGCCATAAGACTGATCTGAGGACAGTCATTATGGCCAAGAAGGCTTTGTCTAAGAGGTCCTGACGCCACCGGCGTCGGGATGCTGAGGGTGGTCCCCACCGTGAGAGAAAGGTATTCACTGCTCAGACGGTGCCCATTCTCTCACGGTGCCCTCAGGGGTCCCTTCTGCCAACCCCGCCTTCGTGTCGGGGCGTAGACGGGCCCAGCGAGCACTTTCCCGAGGGACGCTCGCCCCCTCTGAGGAGGGGTTTAGAGCAGTCAAACCAGTCGTTCCCTGCCGGTGCACCGTTTCAGGGCGCTGTGTTTGCTGCTCAAAATATTCCAGAGGCCAGCCTCGAGAGGCTGGTACCCTTTGTAGATTTCCTGGCAGAGTGCAAAAGCCTTCCATGATTATCTCTGTGGGTC
This sequence comes from Semotilus atromaculatus, assembly GCA_031834385.1. NCBI lineage: Eukaryota > Metazoa > Chordata > Actinopteri > Cypriniformes > Leuciscidae > Semotilus > Semotilus atromaculatus. The sequence goes on from JAULUF010000001.1 coordinate 27,864,009, forward strand.
CTGCAATCGTTAGTAAGAGGTTATGCTATTCAGTTCAGATCTCATCCAATTCGATTCAGACGGGTCCTGCCCACCGTGGTAGGCCCCAAGCAGGCTCTGGTAACGGAACAGGAGGTGAAAATGCTCTTGCAAAAGGAGGCTATAGAACGGGTTCCTCCTCCCTGCAAGGAGTCAGGTTTTTACAGCCGATGTTTCATCGTTCCAAAGAAGGATGGGGGGGTTGCGTCCAACCTTAGATCTGTGCCCGTTTAATCGCTAGCTCGATTTCTAGATGCTGTCTCTCAAGCAGAGTGTGTTACAAATCAGATCCGAGGACTGATTTGTCACGATAGATCTAAAGGACGTGTATTTCCACATTTCCATCCTTCTGCAACATAGGAAGTTCCTGAGGTTCGCTTCTGGGGCCGAAGCATACCAATATCGTGTTCTTCTGTTCGGTCTAGCTTCACGAGTGAAACTGGACCAGTTGCTCACTGTAAAACGGTTTCAGAGACTGTTGGTTCTGATGGCAGCAGCGTCCAACGTTATACCTTGTGGCCTGCTGTACATGAGGCTATTACAGTGGTGGCTCAGGACCAAGGGGTTCTCCCCGAGGGGAAACCCACTCCACACGATCAGAGTCAGGCGGCGTTACCTCCGTGCTCTAGTCGTGTGGAAAGAACCTTGGTTCCGGTCCTAAGGACTTGTTTTGGGAGCTCTTTGTCGTCGTATAATGCTAACGACAGATGCTTCCCTCACAGGTGGCGGGGCGATCATGAGTGGTCGTCCAGCCCAGGGTCTGTGGTAGGACCATCATCTATCATGGCATTGAATTGTCTAGTAGTTTTGGCAGTGTTTCACTGAAACACTTCCTCCCAGACCTGAGAGGCCATCATGTTCTTGTCCGGTCAGACAACACATCGGTGGTCTCCTATACATATATATCTGGTATATATCTGGGAGGTCTGCGTTCGCGCCCGTTTTACAAGCCGGCTCACCAGATCCTTCTATGGTCCCAGGGAAACCTTCTTTCATTGAGGGCGATATACATCCCAGGGTATCTAAATCAGGGGGCGGACATCCTGTCGAGGCAGGGGCCGAGGCCCGGGGAATGGAGACTCCTTTGGAAACATTTCGGTCGTGCCGAGGTAGACCTGTTTACATCTCGGGAGACATCACACTGTCTACTGTGGTTCTCTCTAAGCCATCCAGCCCCTCTGGGGTTGGACGCTATGGTACAGGCGTGGCCGAGGTCACATCTGTACGCATTTCCCCTGATTGCTCTGCTCCCAGGAGTTCTGGAGAGGGTTCGCCGGGACGGGGTCAGTCTACTGTTGGTAGCCCCATACTGGCCGGCTCGAGTTTGGTTTTTCGGACCTAATATCTCTCCTCGTCGGCTCTCCTCTGGAGATTCCGATCAGGACGGACCTTCTCTCTCAGGCGAGCGGGTCAATCTTTCACCCCCGCCCAGAGTTATGGAAATTGTGGGCTTGGCCTCTGAGGGGGCCCAGCTCATAGAAGCTGGTCTCTCGACTGAGGTCGTTGAGACCATCCTTCACTCCAGAGCTCCGGCCTCTAGGAAATTATATGTTCTGAAGTGAAAGCTTTTCACTTCTTGGTGTGGGGAACACCTGATGGACCCAGTTAACTGCCCTGTGGGTGCAGTGCTGGAATTCCTGCAGGAGCGTTTCTCCGCTGGGTTATCCCACTCCACACTGACGGTGTACGTGGGGGCCTTATCTGCTTTCCATGTCCCTTTAAGTGGATCTTCTCTGGGGAGACACCCATTCATATCTCGTTTCCTTCGTGGCACTTTGAGGCTGAGGCCAGCAGTTTGCATGAGGGTGCCGACCTGGGACCTGGCCATTGTTCTAGAGGGCCTCTCCCTTGCTCCTTTCGAGCCCATTGAGGAAGTCTCTGAGAAGTTCATTACTCTCAAGACTATATTTTTGCTTGCTATCTTTCTTGAAGAGAATTGGGGATATTCAAGCTCTCTCGGTTTCTCCCTCGTGCTTGGAATTTTCGCCCGGCATGGTAGGCTTTCCTCCATCCAAGACCGGGCTATGTTCCTAAGGTTCCAACTAATGTTGTTAGGCCTATTGTTCTGCAGGCTTTCTGTCCTCCTCCTTTTCTGACGTCGGACCAAGAGAAACTTAACCTCCTCTGCCCGGTTAGGGCTTTAGACGCCTATGTCCACAGAGCTGCCCTGTGGAGAAAATCTGAACAGTTGTTTGTCTGATTTGGGCCACCCAAGAAGGGGTGTCCTGTGTCTGAACAGAGGATGAGCAAGTGGGTGGTCGAGGCCATCTCACTTGCTTACGAGTCGACCGGTCAGCCTTCACCTTTGGCTGTTCGAGCTCACTCCACTAGGAGTATGGCTGCTTCCAAAGCTCTTCTGTCAGGAGTTTCACTTCAGGACGTTTGTGATGCGGCAGGCTGGTCCTCACCGCACACATTCGCCAAATTCTACCATCTTGACTTTGGCTCCACTCCAGGGGCGCAGGTGCTTTCGTCAGCTTGTGCGCCTTGATTTCACACGACGGACACTTGCTCGCATGGCGACGTGGGTATTTGCGTTCCCGCAGCGTTTTCCACGCAGCTCGAGTTCCTGATAGGGAACGTCTCCGGTTACGTATGTAACCTTAGTTCCCTGAAGGAACGAGACGCTGCGTGTCTTTGCCATACTCCCTGCATGCCCGAGATCACTTGCCTCAGACTTTTTCAGAAGCTATTGCGGCTGTGATTTTGGGGTGCTTTATAGTTTCCTGGTCGATGACGTCACCCGCCTATCACGTTCCGTCTCGCCTTTGGACTGATTTCATACTGGCTTCATGAAGCACAACGCAAGAAGCGTTCCCGCAGCGTTTTCCACGCAGCGTCTCGTTCCTTCAGGGAACTAAGGTTACATACGTAACCGGAGACGTTTTTATACAAATAAATATTTTAACTATTCTGATTGAAGATTACAAATAAATAATGTTCATATTGCTTTTGTTGCATCAGCCTCCAATTGGTTATTTCACTTGAATATTATTAGTGCGGGGGTATATCTTTATTCTGGGTTACTAGTTGGGTCTCCCATCCCAGTGTAATAAATGGGAGTGGTGTAGTTAGACCATATTTGGGGCTATACTATTTTGGGTTATTACTCCCAAAGGCCACATGTGTATGCTAGGTCAAAGAAATGTGTTTTTAGTCTAGCTTTGAACTGACAGAGTGTGTCTGCTTCCCGGACAATGGTAGGAAGACTGTTCCAAAGTTTTGGTGCAAAATAGGAAAAGGATTAGCCAAATAAGCCTTGGTTTCCAGACCTGAGAGAGATGCTGGCTGCTCCTCCTTTGCGGATTTCCCTCAGGAGGGACCTACTGTCTCAAGGGAAAGGCGTGATATGGCACCCCAGCCCGGAGTTGTGGAGCCTTAATGCGTGACTGCTTCAGGGGTCTTAGAAGGGCTAGGCGCCCTGCCTTCCCATGTGCTCGATACACTTGCAGAGTGTTGTACGCCTTCCACTAGGCACCTTTATGCTCTAAAATGAGGAGTGTTTGTGAAATTGTACTGTGATAACGATATCGACCCGGCAAGCTGTCCGGTGTCGAATGGGAATTACCTTTCCTGCAGCACAGATTGGATAACGGGAGCCTACCATCCACGGATGGAGGACCTGCGCCTAGACAGGACCACAACGCATCCCTGAAGTGTCAGCACTTCCCCTGTGAAGGCCTCATCGACACGACAGCCAGTGGCACTGATCCTCAACAAACCCGTCTCCACACTGGAGTGATGACTCCAATCTTTAACCAGATGGAGCTGAATAAATATTCTGAATGTTCCTATCAAATTTGACTTCTGACCTGTAATGCTGCCTGAATCATCATACGCTGTTCATTCGTTGGCCAGAGGAGAACTGGCCCCCGACTGAGCCTGGTTTCACCCAAGGTTTTTTTCTCGATTCTGTCACCTGATGGAGTTTTGGTTCCTTGCCACTGTCGCTTTTGGCTAGCTTAGTTGGAGAAACTTAATATTAAACAATATTATTGATCTGTCTGACTTAACACCATTATATGATAACTGAACTGAGCTGGATGATGACGTCACTGTTTTCTCTAGAGCTGCTGTATCGATAAATTAACTACATTAATAACTTTTACAACAGAACTGAACCATCACTAAACTCACTTAAGCTGGAATATGACACAACATTTCTTCTAGATCTGCTCTACTGCCAAAACAAACTCTTTTGCATTATTTTCCGGTTATCACTGTAAAGCTGCTTTGAAACAATCAGTATTGTAAAAAGCACTATATAAATAAAGGTGACTTGACTTGACAGCGGCATCCATTTTGTCAACATACATGGCACCTTGAACCTTATGAAACCTTGAACTGGTAAGCTTAGACAAATGTAAACCTGAAGTAGATCTATAAAATAAATAAATATAAACCATCTAGATGATCTGAAAATAGAATATGCATTCTATAGATTAATAGTTACGAACCAAACTCCTGTTAGAATCTAGACAAAATGTCTCAGCATCAACATTGTGAAACTGCACTTCCTGAGTGTGAAATTCAGCTGCAAAACACCATCCTTTTTGGCACTAGAAAATATTATCATGTAAAACCTGGAATCCTTCTGGAATGGAAGCACTTCCTCTATGGATTTCTCCAACAAGGAGTGAATTCCTACCTCAACACAGCAATGACAATGGCTGATGTATTTCCATAATCTAATGCAAAAAGGACTTTGGTGAGTATTAAATGAACAACTCTTTTATTTTATACAACTATGTGCTTCATAAATTTCCTGCCTGCAGCCCAAGACTCTGGGATAGGCTCCAGCATCCCTGCTACCCTAGAGAGGACAAGTGGTTTGGAGATGTATAGATGGATGGGTGGAACTATGTGCCTCATAAATTATATAAATGTGATATATTTTTCTTTCGGTCCTAACAGTATAACAGGTTTTTTTTTTTTTTTTTTTTTTTGTCCTGAGGACATACTCAGATTAAAGCAGACAGACTCTGCATACCTGCTGTGCAAAGTAATATCCTCGATTTCAATGCACATCTCCTTACTCCTCATGTGGAGACCTCATTTGCAAGGGCACTGGAGCAGCTGAAAATAACTCTGAGCTGAAGATATCTGTAATGGTGTAGATAAATCTAAATATTTAACCCATAATCAGTCATTGGGTAAATATTAAATGTTCATCATATACTAACACTGTAATAAGCAATGGTCAATTTGAATTAAGTTCAGAACCTCAACCCTTCCTAATCCTACAAAGCTCAAATATTATATTTTTGTCCAGGAGCATGCGTAAAGGTATGTTAACATTTGCAGACTGATTAAAAAAAATATAGGGCCAGATTATACAAATACCAGTAAATTGACAAGTGCAAACCTTAGCAAGTCACCTTGCATGATTGATTTAAATACTCTTCCTTAAATGTTGATAGGGAATCTGATAGGGAAACTCCAACAAATGCATATTAGGGTCAGCTGCAAAAATAACTGTCCACACTTTTTCAGCACCATTTTTTACTGAGTGTCTTAAGTAAATCCTAACAGTATTTTTTTTTGAACACCAAAAGAGGGTTTGTGCTGGTGCAAGCTGTTAGTAAATCTGGCCCATAGTGTTTTCTCTTTATGGGCTTTGGTGTTACATCCTATCTGTCAGCCAGAATTAATTAAACATGTTTTAAATCTCTCATCAAAGTAACTGCTGTCGTCGCTGCATGGTTGTTCCACTTACAGTAGTTTCCTTACCCCCAAGTAAAAACAAGTAAAGATTCTGAAAGGAGATCCCGTAATAATTTAAAATGGCTTAACACAAGCAACAGTAAACATATAATATGATATGAATAATATCAAATGTTTAAATATGATGGTTTAATTATAAATATGAGGATTATCTCTAAGGTGGACACCCAACTTCATAAATTATATTAATTATCTGAATCTATGTATGATTATGTAAATTCATTTTTGTGCTTTAAGTCCCAACAGCAGGGGAGCTTTTTAGCCCAAATACCATACTTTTACATATTCCTCAGTTATTGAAAAAGTGTTGTTGTTTTTTTCACCTTGAACAAAAATGAAAACCATTAGCAAGACCTTTGTCTCAAAATATATTCAGCAATTTTAATAATTCTCATTTTCTACATACATCTATAACATTTGAATATATATATATATATATATATATATATATATTATAATTATATCTTATTATAAAAAAAAATCAAATTACTATTAGATCAAATTAGCACAGAATCAACTTTGTATTACTGATGATTGCTACCAAAAACTATGACTGCATCAAAAAAAAATGCAAACTTTTCACATGCATAGTGAAACGTGGATATTTAGGAAAGTTTTTGTGCCTTCTAGTGGTTTAGAGGAGAATACAATCATATACATATTTTACACCAATGAACCTTTACTGTCTTATTTTCTTTAGAAACACAAAAGGAAACATGCTCTGTAAAAATTGAATCATGGGTCTTGTAATTTTCATTAAAAAATTGTGGTTAAGTGTTGTATAGAAAATATTGAGAACATTTCACTAATAAAAGCAAGAGATACATTTACTAATTTTTTAAAGAAAACATACACAATTTTGAGGCTTGAATTGAGGCAATTAAGCTGATAAAATGAAGGAAAAAAGGCTACCAATTTATTTGAAGAGAATGGTAACACTTTATTTGAAGGGGTGTGCATAAGACTGACATGACACTGTCATAAACATGACATAACACCTGTCATGAACATGAAGGAGTCTTTATGAATGTTTATGACTGTTGTCATTAAGTGTCATTCGGTAAATTATGACACTTTTAATGCAAAGTTGACATTGTTTAAAATGTCTTTGTTATGACAACTTGACATTAACAAAGACAAAAATGTCTTTGTTATGACAACTTGACATTACCCAAGACAAAAATGTCTTGATTATGACAACTTGACATTAACAAAGACAGAAATGTCTTTGTTATGACAACTTGACATTAACCAAGAAATCATAACCTGTCAACCTGTCACAAATATGTCATAACAGGTCTAATTATCAAACTTAAAGCATTTGACAGTGTAATAACCCTTAATGATATCTTTATAACTAGTACAATGTGTTCCACTTTACTTGAGGACAAGTAAAATATTCATGACAGTTATAATGGTGTCATGACGGCCAAAGTTGTGACAGGTTGACAGGTTATGATTTCTTGGTTAATGTCAAGTTGTCATAACAAAGACATTTCTGTCTTTGTTAATGTCAAGTTGTCATAACAAAGACATTTTAAACAATGTCAACTTTGCATTAAAAGTGTCATAATTTACCGAATGACACTTAATGACAACAGTCATAAACATTCATAAAGACTCCTTCATGTTCATGACAGGTGTTATGTCATGTTTATGACAGTGTCATGTCAGTCTTATGCACACCCCTTCAAATAAAGTGTTACCAAGAGAATTAGCTCAATTATGCGGTTTAATTTAGAGACACCTAGTGCTCGTGTTCTCGATATCGCTGCGCGGGTACCTGAGATCTTGAACGGTGACGAGCGCGTCGGAGCTGTTGTGCTGCGCGCGGGAGTTAACGACATTAGGCTGCGTCAGATGGAGGTTCTGAAGAAAGACTTCAGGAGCCTGATCGAGACGGTACGCAGCACATCGCCTGAAACATCGATCATTGTGTCTGGGCCAGGGACGTGCACAGACATTTTGAGGGGCAGGGGCTCAAATGAAAAAAAGGGCACTTCCCCTAATTAGATTTTTTTTTTTTTAACTTTTTTTTTAAACCAAAAAGTATATATATTAACACAACTCTGACTTCCTTTTTTTTTTTAATTATTACATTTTTTTTATTAATTGTATCTTCCTCAAACTCACACAATTGTTTCATTTTCAAAAGATGTCTACAAAATAATCAGTTCACACAGAAACCATGGTCTCCTTAGTATTCAATTTTTTAAAAACATTTATTAGGCTTCAAAAAATAAAACAGCTTTTAATTTAAGTGAACTTCAAACAATACTCACATTAACCCATAATAAATGTCATATTTAGGCTACCTGTCAACAGGTGGCTCATACAGAAACTGAATAAAGTTATCAGACAGTCTGCACGGCATAAATTATAAATTATATATATACTAATCGTTATTAAAGCTACGCAAGTTATTTAGTCAAGAGCAGTGGGTAATTTTCTCTGTTCCCTTTGTTCTTTGATTAACTTTACGGACAGAAAGCTTTATTGGTAGCTGGCCCTTTAAGACCAGCCGTTGCAGAGCCAGAGACGCAGATCTCACACGCGCCTCATTCTCTCACAACTCTTTATGTCCATCATAAGACTGCTCTTATGTTATGAAGATACTTGACAAACTACATTTTGGCATAATTGTGAGTGTTATTGTTCGTTGTAGCGCGAAAGAGAACTGTATTCTGGCGCGCGGTCTGTGCATACGCATTTTATACTGGCCGCGCACGTCTTTCTGTGAGTCACAGTGAGGACAATCACATGAGAAGAGAGAGAGAGAGGGAGCGCTTTAGAACTCCTGACCTGACCTGATATTTAGATACACTATTCAATAAATATATTTGTTTGTCAGGGAAGCTGTGCGCAAACAGGAATATATTATAAAAAAAATAAAATAAAAATAAAACCACCCCAGAAAAAAGGGCACTTTTTCTCCAGGAATAAAAAGGGCAGGTGCTCAAGCCCCTTTTGATGTCTACATGTGTACACGTGCCTGGTCTGGACCGCTTCCCACGTACCGACAAGGGCATGAAAAGTTCAGTAGATTATTCGCGCTAAATGAATGGTTAATGTCAAGGTGCAATGAGCAGAAACTGCTCTTTGTAAATAATTGGAATCTGTTTTGGGAGCGACCGAGGCTCTTCCGCGCTGATGGCTTACACCCAAGTAGAATCGGAGCAGATCTTCTGTCGGATAACATCTCCAAGATGTTAAATACCGTTTGACTAGTAACCAAAAATCCAAATCACAGTCCCTGCTGCACCAATTTAATTGATATTAATACTAGCGTAGCACATTGCATAGAAACTGTGTCTATTCCTCGTTTACTGAGATCAAATAATAAATCTACTGTGGGATCTAGAATCTACAGAGATATCCTTAATGTTACTCAGAAAACTGGTCATAGGTTTAATTCGTTTGAAGTACTTGTGCTAAATGTTACGCTCTTAGATGTAAGAAAAAAATTGCTATTATCTCTAGCCTTGGCTACCGTATATAGACCTCCATGGCCTTACGCCAATTTCCTAAAAGAGTTTGCTAAAAGATGTATTTTCTCGGGATATGAAACCTGGATAAACAGCGAGAGCGTTATTGGAACAGGGCTTCTGGATGTGCTTTCTCGGGACATAACACCTGGAACAGTGTTGGATGTTTATGTGAAGTTTTTGAACTGTTATGTGATACTGGGACTTAAGCATTACATCTTCTGAAGTCCCTCTGACATTCCCTGGACAATTTAGCAAATTTCTGTTCAGCGTCTCACTTGTGAAACCCCCCGCGAGCCCTCTCACTGTCACGGCTTTGCCACTCTGCACTCTCGGTGGGTAAGTTTCCTCTTGTTCATTGAGTAGTGTTTCGTTGTGGCTCTGCCTTTTCTAGTTTGGCTAACGTGGAGTGCTGTGGCCTGACTGGCATCACTTTACTTTTTCCCGCGAGCCCTCTGCCACTGTACTTTGTGAGTTCCGCGACATCCGACGCAGCCGGTAGGCAAGTTTTCACTTGTTTGGCGAGCTGTTTTGTTTAGTTTTGCGGATCACACTTAACATCAGCTGGGTTTGGCTAACGTGGTGTTGTTGTAACGTGGGTGGCCATTTGGCTTTCTGTGAGTGCTGTCTTAAATTGTGCAAAGAGATGTCTTCTGCTATTAATAACTCTCCGGCACTCAGATCGCTGGCCCTGGGCTTTGTTGGGCTTGTTTTTCTTCTCATTGACGGTATGGATTTCAGCTATACTTCATTGCAACTGCATAATCTAAATCGCCCTTCCCGACTGGAAACTTTCACATTTGATTGGTGTACTACCCTCGGAATTGCACGCCGTGCACGTTATATCCATCGATCTGCTAAGTGTCGATGGTTTTATGACTGCAACTCCTCTCTGTCAATACCTGTGCTCTGGTCGCCGAGACCGAGACGTTACCATGGTAACGATGCGTCTCTTCATCGCGCTAGGACTCTCATACCACTAACCAGAGATGCAGTCTACTCATCAACGCATGTTCTCCATCGACACAATTGTGCTCTTTTGAACACTCGCTCCCTGACTGGCAAGGGTACGCTGCTGAATGAAATTACAACTGAGAGAAACCTGGAACCTGGCAAACGCCTGATGACTTCATTGAACTAAACCATTTAACTCCTCCTGGATATAGTTATCTGACAAAGCCTCGACTTAGTGGCAGAGGTGGTGGTCTGGCAATGATCTTTAAGAACAATTATAAAGTGACTAAATATGACGTTCTTGATGTTTCTAGCTTTGAATGTCTATCACTTAAACTTGCTGGTCCCGCTCCACTTCTGATTTTGTTGATTTATAGACCCCCTAGATATAATACAAACTTTTACTCTGACCTGACTGAACTTCTTACTCTCGCCTGTGCCCGGCATGATAGAATCATGATGCTGGGTGACTTTAACATACATGTTGATTCTGATTGTACTGCTGCAAAATATTTTTTGTCTGTTCTGGACTATTTTGAAGTATCTCAGCATATCGATTTTCCTACTCATTCTCACTGTCATACTCTCGATTTGCTTTGTACTGTTGGTATTGAAAATGTGCATGCTCAGGGTCATGACTTTGGCATCTCTGATCATAAACTAATTGCCTTCGACTTCTCACTTCCCCTTGTAAATACAAAAACAAAAACTACCATATCTTACCGTAACCTGAGATCTGTAACTGTTGACAATTTCTCTGCTGCTATTGCTGTTTCTGCACTTCCTACCTCGCTCAATCTCCTGAGTCCTGATGAGATAGTTTCAACCTATGACGAATCTATTTGTAATGTTTTGAATGAACTTGCTCCATTAATAACGAGAACGGTCCCGTCTACCCATTCCTCTCCTTGGTTTACCCCTAAGCTTAGAGTTATGAAAACCAAATGTAGGCGTTTTGAAAGACTTTACAAAAAATCTTCCCTTCTTGTCCATGCCATGGCCTTTTCAGATTCAGTAGTTAAATATAAAGAAGCACTTAACATTGCACGTTCTGACTATCTTTCCACTGTTATCAACAAAGCCAAATGCAAACCTAAAACTCTTTTCTCAGAGATAAACAAACTGGTCAAACCATCCTCTGTAGCTATTACTGGCTCTGTCGATCTCTGTGAAAGTTTTCAGTCTTTTTTCTTGCAAAAAATTTATAACATTTATCAATCTTTTTCTCCAACTGCAACTTCCTATTCAACCCCATCTTTGATAGGCTGTCCGCTAGACACCTTTCTACTCACAAATACATCTGTGGTTGAAAAACTGATCATCAAATCAAATTCTTCCTCCTGTACGCTTGATCCTATTCCAACATACCTTTTAAAAACTCTTTTGCCGTCACTTATTCAACCTATTACTCATATTATAAACAGATCTCTTGCCACTGCCTATGTTCCGCATAATCTGAAAGTAGCGGCCATCACTCCAATTCTAAAGAAATCCGGCCTCGACAATGCCATTCAGAACAATTATAGACCAATATCGAACCTCCCTTTCGTTGGCAAGCTACTTGAGAAGGTAGTTGTGGCACAACTGCATTTACATTTAGAGAAACATAATCTTTTTGAACCACTTCAATCTGGCTATCGTCCACATCATAGCACAGAAACGGCACTCTTAAAAGTGCTAAATTATCTCCTCCTGGCTTCTGATTCTGGTGCCCATAGTATCCTGGTTCTTCTGGATCTCAGTGCAGCATTCGACACTGTATGCCACCCTATACTTCTTTCTCGACTCTCTGAAATAGGTATCACTGGTGCTGCTCTTCAGTGGTTGACTTCATATCTATCGGATAGACAGCAATTTGTTGAGATAGGTGAGAATCGATCCCGTACCGTCACTATTTCTCATGGTGTTCCTCAAGGTTCTGTACTTGGTCCTCTTTTATTTCTCATTTATGTGCTGCCACTAGGTCAGATCATCAGACGGCATGGTCTCAATTTTCATAGTTACGCGGATGATATTCAAATCTATTTCATGGTTAAACCCAACCCACCTTGTCCACCCACTTCTGTTGTCTCCTGCCTTCAGGACCTTAAAACATGGATGTCCGATAACTTCCTACAGCTTAATGCTGGGAAAACTGAAATCCTGTTGATTGGCCCTAAATCACAGAGATTATCCGGTCATGACTTTTTTATTGATATTGATGGTGTCCAGATTAGGCCTTCAAAAACTGTGCGAAATCTGGGAGTTTTGTTCGATCCCTCGTTATGTTTTCACTCACACATCAGCCAGGTTGTTAAATCGTGTTTCTTTCACTTGCGGAATTTTGTTCGCATACGCCCCTCTCTTAACATTGGAGATGCGGAAACTGTTATACATGCTTTTATAACCTCCAGATTGGACTACTGTAACTCCCTATATAGCGGCCTACCCACCAATGCTATACATCGTCTTCAACTGGTACAAAACTCTGCTGCTCGAGCCCTTACATCTAACAAAAAATCAGCACATATCACTCCAATCCTTTCCCAACTTCACTGGCTTCCTGTGGTCAATCGCATCCAGTTTAAACTGTTAATTTTAGTTTATAAAGCCTGTCATGGCCCCGCACCTCAATACCTTGCTGAGTTAGTGCAACCATATGTCCCTGCTCGTACCCTTAGATCCAGCAATGATAATCTGCTTGTTGTACCCAGGTATAAACTGTCTACTGTGGGTGGAAGGGCTTTTAGTGTTGTCGGCCCTAAGCTGTGGAATAAGCTACCATCTGATCTTCGTGCCACCCCTAACCTACAGACCTTTAAATCTCAGCTTAAAACTCATTTATTCACCATGCTCAGTAAATAACTGTTTTTCATTCTATCTCTCTGTCCTCCACTATTTTACTTTTCTATGTTACATGCCTGGTACATGCTATGTTACATCAAAATGTATGTCTTCTTGCATATCTGATTTATTCATTATTGTTGTCTCCATTTGCTTTTCTGCTTGTTTAATTGCTATAACTAGCAGATTACCTGTCTCTTGTCTGTCAACTGTTTGTATTACTTTGTGAAGCGACCTTGGGTTCTTGAAAGGCACTATAAAAAATAAACATATTATTATTATTATTATTATTATTATATATATCATTCCACAAAGTGATGATGTCACTGACCATTACATGGTAACTTATTACGTACTGCCAGGGGCGCCGTAAAGGGGGGGGTAAACGATGACGATTCTCTGGGCCCATGACTAAGAGGGGGCCCACTAGAGAAGCCCCCAATAAAATTATGGTGCTAAAAAAAATATATTTGTAAAAATTATTAACTTTAAATTATTCTATTTGCTGTTTCCTGGTGTCAAAAAGATGTATTTGTTTAGGAAACACAAACGTCCATGGGCCCCTCTCCCCCTCTCGATTTTCACAAAATGGTTCAGTCCGCCCAATTTGTATCCAGGCAACACAGACAGCTTGACTTCACTTATAGCGCGCTGGGCGCTGGCAGAATCTCAACTTGACTGAAGAGGAAGTGAAAATGCCTCAAAAATCTGGAAGTCAAAAACGGAAAGAGAAAAAAATAAGAGAAGAGAAAGAGACAAAGGGTCGACAGTATGTTACCCAATATTTCACAAGAAAAGGTGGGTTTGTACGTTAAGTAGGCCTAAATTGTTAGTGGACCGCCCGTGGCCGTGACAATGATCGTCGTCACTTTTCTGTGCGTACGCACGCTTTGTACATGAGGCATCAGGTCACTACGGTAGCATTTTTCGACAAGTTAGCACGTTTCGATAGAGCAGTGTACAGCCAGCGGGTGCACACGGCTTTGCCTCACATGCAGCCGGTGTCGTCGTCGTCATCTTTGTACGAGGCTTCGCCGGCGCCGTCCGCCCACTTTCAGCACCATGGTGCGGTCCACGCTGTTGCACCTGTCTTGAAAGCAGTCTAACTTCATGAACTCTGATAAAAAATCATCTGCCAGCTACTGTGCAAACTACTATCAGCAGTTTGTGAGGTTTCAGTGCATCTTTTGAAGATGATGTGGAGTTATATTACTACAATGCCCCTATATTGTCAAATTAATACATACAGCATGATTCATCTCTGACTCTGCCAACCATCTTCATTTAATAATTTCACATTATCTGATCCAGACCGTCGGCTAAACTCAATTTAAACAGCGCAAAATGATTGCATGTGGACGTTGTAGGTAGAAATAATTATATTTCTGTTTTTATTCACACAATAATTATTTAAACTAGTTTTAATGAAAAATCGTGTAGTTTTAGGAAAAGTCAGGGAGCAGCAAGGCTTTGTGATTTACTTAGACAAAGTTATTGACTCTGCAAATTTAAAAACGGTCAAAATGACGCCTTGTTCGTTCTGGTGTTAAAGATAATTACCATAAGTTTAAATGTTGCGGTTAAAATGACTGCTGGTGGCCGTTCTAGTGTTAAAAGTGCATTATAAGGGAACTCAATTTTCTCCCAGGTCAAGAAAATGCTGGAAAAAATAACAATAAAACGTTCCATGCAGTCAAACTCACTTTGTCAAATCATGCCTCGTTCCAAACAGAGTCAAATGAACCAGCACCAGCAACTGGTCCGGCTGTCTCCCAACCCCTAACTCCAGCATCCCCTGAATCAGCCCCTGCGCTCCCACATGAAGAAGGTGAGCGGCTATTAGTATTGGTTTAATGGCAACACATTAATGTCTGAAAGTGATACACACAAAATATAAGAGGCATGGAAAAGATTGGCTATAGGAAATGCTATATACTTTGTCAGTTCCAGGACCCTCTTCCTGTTTGTCAGGGAGAACTGAGGAAGTGGAGGAAGAGATGGAAGAGGGTATAGATTCAAGTGAGACACAGATGGCAGAGAGTGAAGATGGAGATGAGAATTCAGATGCAGAGGATGGACTGAATGTTGAGGGATTTGATGGGGAAGAACATCTTGTGACAAATGACCCTGGTTTGTGGCCAGCAGTTTGTACTGATCAGGATAGGGAGGACATAGTAAGAAAATTGGCTGTGACCATGAGAGAAAAGAAAGTGGAAATGCCATGCGATTCAGAGGGGAAGCCGTTCCCTGAATACTTGAATTATACAAAGTCAGCCAATAAGAGAGAAAAAATTAAGAGAGACTGGCTTACTTTTAGTCAAAGCAATCAGTCGCTTTATTGTATACCATGTGTGCTTTTCTCCAATATACAGAAAAAGCCTTCCTGTAGTGCACTGGCCAGTCAAAATGGGTTTAAAATGTGTCATGTGAAGTGGCGTCGCATGTACAATAAACTCCCAATCCATGAGAGGAGTGATGCACACAGAGACTGCTACTTAAGATGGAAAAATCTGCAAAGATCTGTTTTACAAGATAAAGGTATAGACTCTCTGTTAAACAGGGAGTTCCAAGCAGAAATTGAGAAAAATAGGGCCATCCTGGAGAGACTGTTAGATGTTACCCTACACCTGGCCTCAAGAAACCTGCCTTTCAGGGGCAAAACAAGCGACTTAGATGACATTCATAATGGCAATTTCCTAGGCACACTGGAGCTTTTGTCACATTATGATCCTCTGCTGAAAGAGCACTTTAAAAAAATCAGGGACAACAAACAAAAACAAAAAGAAGGAAAACAAACCAGGCTAACACATTATCTTAGCTCTGAAAGTCAAAATGAGTTCATCAACTTATGTGGCAGACGAGTTCTGAAAAGAATTCTACAGGAAAGGGAGGATGCCATCTATTATGCAGTCATCGCCGATGCCACACCAGACATTTCCCATACCGAGCAAAACGTGGTGATGCTACGGTATGTCAAATATGACATCACTGAGAGGTTCCTTGAATTCAAGGATTTTTACAAAAAGACAGGGAGTGAGATAGCTGAGATGATTGAGTCTGTTCTTTGTGAGCATGGGATTGACATCAGTGATTGCAGAGGACAGGGATATGACAATGGGGCAAATATGTCAGGGAAGGTAAAGGGAGTCCAAGCTGAAATACTGAGGAAAAACAAGCTAGCTACTTATTCACCTTGTGCCTCTCATACATTAAATCTTGTTGGTGTACATGCTGCACAATCAAGTCCAGATGTATCCACCTTTTTTGGCTGCATAAATCGCCTGTACACATTTGTAAGTTGCAGCCCAGAGCGCTGGGCAATCTACAAAGAGCAAACAGGTTGCTCATTGCATCAGCTATCTGATACCCGCTGGAGTGCAAGGATTGAGGCTGTTAAACCTGTGGCAAAGCACCTACCCTCTGTCATCAATGCACTTGATAGCATACTAATGACTTGCAGTCTCACCAATGAAGCAAGATCAGATGCAAATGGTCTCAGAAAATACTTCATGTCATTTGATGCTATTCTTCTTCTCACCATCTGGCAGAAAGTACTGCAAAGCATTGATGACAGGAATGTTATTCTCCAGTCAGGGAAAATCTCACTTGACATAGAGGAAGCCAATGTCAGAGCCTTGACAGAAGAGATGCAGTCTCTGAGAGATGCATGGGGGTCTCTCCTAGCTGAGGCAAAGTTGATAGCTAGAGAAGCTCATGTTACTCCTCAGTTAAGCAAGGAGTGTAGTCGGAAGAAGAAAAGAAAGAGATTCCATGATGAAATCTGTGAAGAGGAGACATCTCAGGAAGATTCAGAAACAGAGTTTCGGAATACTGTGTTTTACACTGCTATGGATAGTATCATCAGTGACTTAGACACTAGGTTCCAGAGAATTGCTGATATTGTGAACGAGTTTGCAGCGGTTCTGAAAGTTGGGCAGATTAGTGAGGACAAAATCTCTTCTGTCTGCCAACCACTGATCACTAAGTATTCCAGTGATCTAACTCCTGATTTTGAAAATCAAGTAAGACACCTAAACCGTGTATATGCTTCCAACTTCCCCCCTAACTTGTCACCTCTTAAACTCCTAAATGCTATTTGTAAGCTGCAGCTGCAAAGCATCTTTGGAGAAGTGTGCATTGCTTTGCGTTTATTTAGCACACTGCCAGTGACTGTTGCTGGTGGGGAGAGGGCATTCAGCAAATTAAAACTAATAAAAAACTACTTGAGGTCTACAATGTCTCAAGAAAGGCTTTGCAGTCTTGCTATGCTTTCCATTGAGAGCGAGTTGGCTAGAGAGCTCGACTTCAAAGATTTGATAAATGATTTTGCAGCTGAAAAGGTCAGACGTTGGACTTTTGTTTAGAAATGTTGAGCGAGGACAAGAGATTAGAAATGATGTGCAAAGAGTAACTCAGGCTCATCTGTTATATACCTTGGCCATTCTTTGATATAGTATATTATGCAAGTTCTGCTTAAAGTATCAGAAATTTTATATGGCCATTTTGTTTTATGGTGGTGTTTTCTTGCTGAGATTTTTTTCTTGTTATTTTTTTTGTAATTCCTATTTTTTTGATTGAAGAGTTTTATGTAGAAATTTCAGTATCAGTGTTGACGCAAATAAATATAAATACATTTCATTGTATTAAGAGTGCTCAGTGTTTACGTTACAGTTTAACTGTCATGTTAAAAATATTAGGTTAGATTAACTTTATTGTCATTGCCAGTGTACAATACAAATATGTACAGTACATACATACAAATATAAACATATGTGAATGCACTATATGACACATGTACAGCTATGCATAGTATTTACATTATACAGTACGGAAGTAGTGCAGTATTACAGAGGACAAATTACAGGTGTGGACATGGGATGGAGTTCAATTGTCTGATTGATTTAAATATATGAGAATGATAGTCAAAATACCATAAAAGCACATGATTTTATGTAAATTAATATGAAAAAAGTCTCAGCTGTGTTGGGGGCCCTGTCAAGATTCTTTTCATGGGGCCCAAAATCCTTAGCAGCGCCCCTGCGTACTGCTATAATATGTCATGCTGCGCCACGTTATCGACCAGGTAGAACAATCCTTCCATCCACCATAGATAATTTCTCAAATAGCTTATCTGATCTGTCTCAGCTGCTGCCTGAACCCAAACAAACAGATGAACTAGACCAGTGGTTCTCAACCGGTGGGGCGCGAGTAGGCTACAGGATGGGAGGGGGAAAAAACTGGAAAAAAAGTGCACTTTTTTTTATCACTAAACTACTGTCATAAAAAGTTAAAGTTTTGTATATACATAACTCCTGAATAAATATTAAAATGTGTTTGGACTGATTTAAAAAAAAAGTTTTGAACAAATTTGATTGGTTTGTCCATAGTGAGCGCAAATGCAGGCGATAAGCGGTTTTGAGTCGTTCATTCAAACGATTCGTTCAAACGGCCGATTCATCAAGAATGAGACAGATGTTTGTGAATGGAATGGGTCATTGAATCTTTGACTCAACCGATTCGTTCAAAACACTGAATCATTCAAAACACGATTGAGTGTTGCTGTGAGATGCGCTATGCTGTGATCTTTGTTTGGATTCATCGGATCTATTTTCGCTGCTAAAATATACCAAAACAGTCATTATTTCGTCTAAAATGTAAGTGACTTAATATTATTAACTTGTTTGTTGAACTGTCATATGAAATCAGTGTCACATTTTCAATCGTGAGGTGATGGTAAATTAAGTGATGGTCAATTGTCAGCTCTCTTGGTCGTCAGGTCGTGTGATGCAGGGCTCTCAAGTTTTATCAAAAGCTTGGAGTGAGATCACATGCGGTTAGGGGAGGAGCCCCGCCCCCCAATTTTGCATTGTTCATAATTAACCAGCACACATTGAAATTATAACAATTGGTAAATCTGATAAATGACAGAGCAATTCATCACATCAAATATACTGCTTAATGTTATATTTCAAAATTACAAATATACAAAAATTACAAAAATATAACATATTGCTCCAAACACTAGTTTGGAAAAACAAATCTTATTGCATTTTGAATGTGTTGAATGATAAAATATCTTTTTGCTTTTTGACATCTTTGAAAAATACAAATGCTATAATGTTTTGACATGATATAAAATATTACCCAGAGCACTCTGCTTTAATAAATGTATCCTTAATGTAACTAAAAAGACTATTAATACAGTATAATATTTAATTAAAAATAAAATGAGGAAATACATCTTCATTCCTTCCCATACCCACTAACATTTCCCTTAGTTTCAGATAACGTAAGCCTAGCCAACCTGAGCCAAAGCTGGCCTGGTTGCAAAGTAGTTGTAGTGTTTTTGACTGCACAATAGGCTATATATATTAAATGTTCTAGACTAAAAATGTTAGACAAGCTTTCTTCCTACTTAGCTTCTCCATCACGACCATAGACAGATCACGACGCGTGTTTGCGCGATGTTGTTGGTTACCTAGTAACGAACGTACGGTGGCCGAAAATGTTCCGTCAACTTCCGTGTGTTCGTGCATCTATGTTGTAACGAACACAATTTGGCCGAGATACGTGCTGGCGGCAGGAAACTTCACTTTGTGTGCCTGCGCCTCGTATACAACGTTATATATAAAGGGTGCAGGACAACTTGGTTGGCATTGCCTTTTCAGCGTGAGAAATGCACAGTGTGGCGTGTGAGCGTGTGAACTGGTTGAACTCACGCCGAATGCGTGAGACTTGAGAGCCCTGGTAATGTATGTTGCTGAAGTGTATTCATTTAACTGCAACATTTAACTGCAGTACCTGTCAATTTAGTTTATTTGTGTGTGCTGCGCTCATAGACTTTAGAAAACGGCGCTCATTTGTTTGATTTCTCCTCGAGAAGCTGCGCAAGCCTCAAAAGTTTAAGGTCCTTGCACCCTGACTGAATCCGAAACTGCCGTATTCGTTTTTCCATATTCGTCATTTGGTGGCTCTCAATTGTCAAAACCCCTCAAAATATTTGCTACGGATGCCAAAAATGCAGAAAATCGAACCATCCACATTTTTTTTAATGACGGACGCAGGGCTCGTAATGCTTGTCCGCTTGTCCGGGACAATGACAAGTCGATTTTTTTGTAGGACAAGTGGAAGAGAAAATTAGTTGTCCCACTGGATATAACAAAATAAAATGCCATGTTACTTCACGTTATGTGCCACTCATTACGTCTATTTTACAGATTTAATTTTACAGATTTGAAACGAACACGTTTTTCGCGCTGCCTGTGAATGTCCTCAGAGACTATTTATACAGAGACATGCCACTTCCTTACTCCTCAATACAACTATATAGGGAAAACCCGTAACGGCAAAGATGACGGTTGTATGCACATGCCCCGCCCCTCCTTCTGGAAAGCCAATCGTCTGCTTTTTAACAGTACAGCCGGGAAACATTTAAGCCAATCGTCTGGTCCCACTGATGCATGCGCACAGTTGACGTTTGCGACAGCGGAGACGAGAACCCTTGCGCATGCGTAGTAAAGTATAACCTGTGGGGAAAAAGGCGTTTTAAACCTTATTTTGGGGCAGTCATCAAACTTTTTCAGCGATTTTTATCATATTTTACTGCTGTTTCTATACATGACTTTTTTATGTCCCGGTGACCAGTGAAAGTGCAGTTCTGACTCTTTGCCCATTCATTTAGATAGGAGCCTGGTCTTGTTAGTCCAAAATAGCTGCCCGGAGGCGTTGCCAAGGTGGCGGCCGAGTGGCATGACTTGCCTAAAAGGACTTTGATGTCCTGAATGTGACTCACAGAAAGACGCGCGCCCGTATAATGCGCATGCACAGACCGCGCGCCAGAATACAGTTCTCTTTCGCGCTTGAACGAACAATTATGCCAAAATGTCGTTTGTCGAGTATCTTCATAACATAAGAGCAGTCTTATGAGGGACATAAAGAGTTGTGACTCGTGTAAGATGAGACCTGCATCTCTCAGCAGCGGCTGATCTTAAAGGGCCAGCTGCCAATAAAGCGTTCTGTCAGTAGCCTAAGGTTAAAGGTTGTATCAGTGATTTGAGGCCCAAAAATTAATGTCTAATCTTTCCTAACAATCCGCTAGCTGCCCACCCCATAAGCATGCCGTCAAAAAAACGCGTCTCTGTAGGCAGCCTAGGCTCTGAGATCTGCACACAAAAACAAATGGGTTCAACCACCATAATCATCTTCAGAAAATCAAGAGGTAATTTATAATGAAACCAAGTGCTTATTGCTCAAAAGTCTACTTTATTTTATTTTATTTTATTTCTTTTTTGTGTGTGTGTGTGTGTAAAACATGCTGTAAAACATACAGAGATTACATTTGTATGACATACAACTTTGTATACAATATACAAAATGTATTAACAATATGTTCAATGTCATCAGAATACAAATGAGAAAAGAACAATGATGAAGATGTTTTTTAAATTTGCGGGTTTTTTTTCTATTTGCATGTGTTTTTTTCTGTTTGCATGTATTTTTTTCTATTTGCATGTGTTTTCTTCAGCTGCAGCGCATTGAGCTCTCTCGGCCACCGTACAATCAAGATATCAGCGTCTTCCTCTGATATGCTAAGGTACATTTCACATTTCTGCTTACTTACTGATCTACAGGGTGTTATGATATTTGGTATTTGGTGTGAGGTTGGGGGTTAACTCCATCAAGTGACGAGTTCATAATGAATTCACAGTGAATTCACGGTTCTATTTACTTCATATAGAGGGTTTTCACCGACGTCACGTTCTGGGCGGTAACCCGGATGCACGGCCATTATGGAGGCACTCGGATGTATACAACAGCATGGATTGCACTGTTTATGTACTACAGAACACATTGTTACACTAATAAACCATGGAAAAAACACATGGAAATCTTATAGAGAAGGATAATCTAACTGATAATCGGATTTGGACGGACAGTGTGAATGTAGTTAACTACTTTACATCAACATTTTAGCCATAGTCAATGCTTCATTTACACATGTGGCTAAAACTGTTCCTCTCTCAACCACAAACGCCTCCTTTCATCTGTTTTTTTTAAGTCTTCTCTTTAACTTTTGACCGTCTATAGAACTTGAAATGTTTTTTCCCGACGCGACCGATTAGTACAGACCAAAACTCGACTATTTTTCAGCAGCAATAATCAGCCAAATATGCGAGTCCGTTCAGTTGAGTGGCATTGTTTACGTTCAGTGCCTCCAAAATGGCTGACTTCCAGATTGATGACGTGTAGTGAAAACCCTCTATAGAGTGACGCGCATCGCAATCTGTGTTCTGCTGCGTCTTTCCCTCAGGCTCGTCATGCAGCATCACTTGGAGAAGTCAGCAGCTTGTTGACTCTTGAGGAGTTTAGTATGAGTGCTCAATGCGCGCTGTAATGGTGTGTTGGGGACACTCTAAAACTGTTTACACAAAATAATGTACTTTTAAATAAGCTACTTTTTTACTCTTAGTTTTTTTTGGAATGTAATGCTACTTTTACTTGAGTAGGCTATGTTTTTTCAGTACTCTTTCCACCACTGTTTATAAACGATTCACCTTACAAATCTGATGTAACGACGCACATTGCGTTCCCAAATTAACGTTATAAGCAACCCAAACACACAGCATTATGCGGAGATGGAGTTTGAGACGCTCCACGCATGTAAATGATAATAGTTCATGTGGAGGCAGTGGTAGCATCTGTGAACGGAGTCGGTCTGAGAAGCATGTAACTGTCACCGACCTGGGTGGGGACAGAGTCCAGCAGCCCACCACCCGCACCAACCACCACTCTGAGGAGCTACACCAAGGGAACACCACGGGGCAGGACACGAGATATAATAATATAAGTTAACTTTATTGACTATTAAAACATACTTAAAACAATGTCAGCATGGGGAACTAAAACTCTTTCTCTTCTTCAGAGTGACCAGAGAACTCGAGGCGCCCGGCCCCCAGAGATCCTCAGATGAATAACCCAGAGCCCACAGGAGGGGCTAGCTTGTTCTGTTCCTTTAGGACAGCAATGGAGCTCAGAATACTCCGAATGCGAGGGTCTTCAGGTGAGTAGCTCAGAACAACGTGCGTGACTGACGTTCTCTGTTTCTTCAGGATGACGGTGGAGCTCAGAATACTTAGAATGCGAGGGTCTTCAGGTGAGTAACTCAGAATAGCGTGAGGAACTGACGTTCACTGTTTCTTCAGGACGACGATGGAGCTCAGAATACTCAGAATACAAGGGTATTCAGGTGAGTAACCCTGAACAATGTGAGGAACTGACGTTCACTGTTTCTTCAGGACGACGATGGAGCTCAGAATACTCAGAATGTGAGGGTCTTCAGGTGAGTAGCTCAGGACGTGTGTGGCTCGCGTTCTCTGTTTCTTCAGGACGACGATGGAGCTCAGAATACTCAGAATCCAAGGGTCTTCAGGTGAGTAACCCAGAACAACGTGAGGAACTGACGTTCTCTGTTTCTTCAGGTCAGCAGTGGGGGTCGTCCAATGAGCAGCTCAGAACAACGAGAGTGACTGTCGTTCTCTGTTTCTTCAGGACGACGATGCAGCTCAGAATACTCAGAATGCGAGGGTCTTCAGGTGAGTAACTCAGAGCAACGTGGGTGACTAACGTTATCTGTTTCTTCAGGTCAGCGGCGGGGGTCTTCAAGTGAGTAGCTCAGAGCGGCATGAGTGACTGGCGTTCTCGGTTTCTTCGGGACGACGATGGGGCTCAGAAGACTCGGAATGCGAGGGTCTTCAGGTGAGTAGCTCAAGACAACGTGAGTGACTGACGTTCTCCGTTTCCTCAGGATGACGACGGAGCTCAGAATACTCAGGATGCGAGGGTCTTTAGGTGACGACGATGGAGCTCAGAATACTCGGAATGCGAGGGTCTTCAGGTGAGTAAGTCAGAACAACGTGAGTGACTGACGTTCTCTGTTTCTTCAGGTCAGCGGCGAGGGTCTTCAAGTGAGTAGCTCAGAGGAACGTGAGGAACTGACATTCTCTGTTTCTCCAGGACGGCGGCGGGGGTCTTCGGGGGAGTAACTCAGAATGCGAAGGTCTTCAAATGGATGACTCGGAGCAGTGAGAGAGGCTGGCTTTCTCCGTTTCCTCGGTACAGCAGTGGAGCTCAGAATACCTGGGATATGGGGATCTTCGGGATGACCAGGGCGCTCAGGATATGGCGGTCGTTGCGGTCGGTAACCTCAAGGCGGCGTGAGTCACTGGATTCCTCCAAGACAGCAATAGAGACTTCAAACATTCGGATACTATCACCTTTGGGTAAGTACACCTCAGAGTGATGTGGGCCACTGTGTTTCGTCGTTCTCCATGATGGGGGTGAATGGACACCTGCACACAACCGTACACACAGTCAAATTTTAGAACACTCCCCAGGCCCCGCAGGGCTGGACCCCACGCAGGATTTGGAGCGACAGGAAATTTCAACCCTCTTCATACTGGTACATGCAATCAATCAATCCACAATCCCACAAGTGAACACTTCAATTCATAAGCACTGCAACTCTACAAATACCTCACAGTGGATTTAAGCCTTCACTCCATTTAAGCCTGGATCATTCTACCAGAGCGGAGGGGGGTGTGTCGTTCTTCTGGCTGTATGAAACTTGTACAAAGAATGAGCGTTCCTTCACATCACCAGCTTCAAGCACACAAGAGAAGAATCAGAAAACAGGCACAAGCCCTCTGGTACATCAATATGCCTCAATGAACACAGACACTGTACTTCTGTAGTAATTAGGAATCAGGTACTTAACTCCTTTCCAGATAATGGTCTTCACACTCAAAATGATGATCTTCCTCTCAGCCAACCTCAGTACTCACTCACTTGCTCTCTTCTGCCTTGTCCTCCGCGTCCCAATTCTCTCCCTCTTTTTCTCTTTCCTTCAGATTCCAAATCACGGCTTTTATATCCCCTCTGATGATGCGCGCCCCAATCGCCACCATAATCACCCCTTATCTGATGCAGCTGCCGCTAGTTTCCCATTTTTTTTCTTTTCGGTCGGCCATGACAGCGAACCGGAACCGGCCTAGTGTCCCCCCGAAAGCGCTCCCAAGGGGAAACACGTGCCGATTACTTTTGGTTCCGCCTTCGTCACCCGGTGACATAACCTACACACATGTAAATAATTAAAGCACCCAATAGCATTATCTATGCTTTAGTATGTTTTTAAAATGTTTTTAAATACATTGTGCAGCCATTGCGGTATTTTACTCGACACGGCTAAATTGCAAGCAAGGATTTTTTTAAATCAAGTATTCAAATTTTCTATGATATTCTAGTGTCTAAATATGTCCTTCCTTTAATGTTTGTCTATAAAATTGTTTGCCCATTTTTTTGTGTAAATAGTTTTGTAGTTAATTACATAATATGACTGATGTAGCAAGCTGAATATGATATCAGATGTTACTACTATCCCTATCACCAAAACTGTGAGCAACTCTCAACAGTGGAGGTGAGACTTCAAAAGAGCATCCCAATTACTTTAAAAAGAGCTTCCCACTGAGGTAAATCAACCCCAATTTGTATGTCATTCCATGCTCCAAAGACTAGTGAACCTAAGAGAGCACAGAGGTCAGTGTCCAACTCGATCTGCTGTGGAAATACAGTAAAGAATCAGTATAATAGCCAGTATCCAGTGTTGGTCTGTAGAGCGAATTCTGTTAGATAATATCTGTAGTTAGGCACCACACACGCTCTTGCTATCACACCACTTTTTCAGCTGTGACTATGTGACCCCACCAACCCCTGCGGTAAAGCCAATGAGATGAGATCCCAACCGTTCAATTTCTCATCATGAGGCCAATGTTCAATACCAACCCATTTCTTGTTCCATTAATCATTCTCTTTTCCTTTCCTTAAAATGTATTCTCTTTCTTCCTGATTGTCTCATCTGTTTGTCTGTTGCTTGCTCTGCTCTTTCTTTTCTTTTCTTTTAACTATAACAAATCAGTTTTCATCTTTCTCTTTAGGCATAGACCCCAGTGTTTTCACTTTGTTTTCAATTTATCTTTCATCTGAGTGCTTTCTTCTGCTTTCGATCATTCCCTTTCTTGCTATAAATAGCCATTCATCTCAAAGGTCCAGCAATTTTAAACTGTCTCAAAGCTGCCTGTGGTGAGCAGGACGAGGTACGTGAGAGAACGGCGCGAAGCAGGTGGCGTGATTGATAATGAGGGACACCTGCGTGACGCACCGGTCTCGTACTGTCGTCGCTCCTCCTTTATGATTCCGCTCCTCCGTGAGAGATACGAGACATTCATTCATTATCAATCAATCACACTACCAGCCTTACGCCGTTCTCTCACGTCCCTCGACCTCCACCTGCTCTCCACACTGCCCATAACTGTTCTTTTGGCATTGGCACACAAGTCCAGGGGCCAGCCTGTCATTTGAGGAGTGAAGCCTGTTGTACATAAACAGTTATCAATAGCTTTGCTTGATCCATGTAGCTTCACTTGATCTACCACCACCACACAATATGGTGACAGAATTACATTTGACCTTATACTGTATATGTATATTAGGGGTGTAACAATACACGTATTCGTATTGAACTGTTCAGGTAGTCGGTACGCATTACAAAACGAACGGTTTGTTGGACCATTTTTTCGGCCGTTATTTCAAATTTAGGCGCGTGGCGTGGCAAAGTGACGTAACTTTGTACAGGCCCCGCCCACGACTGCTGACATACTCTGCTGTATTAGCATAGACCCCTATTCATTTACAGTTGTTACATTTATTAACCTGACAAAGGTTGTTTGACTTCCCTTGCCATCTATAAATGTTTTTTGCAGTGTTTTAGCAAAAGTATTTATTTTGCTGCTCACCACGTTTCTGTTACTGTTAAAATAATGTGTCATCTGCAGCTCTTCAGATCTGTAGAAACGGAAAAATGGTGCAATTATATCCCAGGGTCCACCATTTGAATACCATTGCCCTGCGACTTGGCCAACCCACCAGCAGTGTTCCAATATTTAAGAAATTAAATTTCATTTCATCAATATATATTTTGACAAATACTTCATCACATACATCGACGACATTATGATTAAGCCAGGTGTGCATTGTATGATTTATAATAGTCAAGCCTTCTGTTATATCGTGCTGTGTTTAATTAACGAACATAAAAACATTCGTAGCCTATGACACGAGAATGTTTTTATGTATAAACATTTAGCATTAGGCTTCATGTTTTACTCCAATTACATTTTATAACGTACATTTTAGTCTGGCACCAGTTTAACTAGTAGGTACAAGTTTATGCAACAATAACATGCTGCCTAACATGCTACAAACAATAACATGTCTTACCTTAAAAATCGTTCTCATAATCAAATCGTGTTCTTCTAACTCTTCTGAGGAAAATCCAAGATAAACAGCACAGTATTCCACACTCATGAAAAGCAGAGCAGGACTGAAGACTGAAGTCGCGGATTATCTGTTTTGAGGTCGTTAACAGTTTGCGTTCCTCCACGTGGCTCATTAGTATGCGAACAGCTGTTGCGCGTGGGCATGGTCACATTAACGTTAATGAGCTCAGGCTGGAGAAACTGTACATGTCGTTGCTTTCATACGAATTACTTAAACAGAGAATATTTGTTTTTGATATGATTTACATCATTTAAAAATAGAGACTCAAAGCGTTGTAAAGACATACGTTTCAGGTCTGTGTGACAAACATTTACTGAGTTACAGATCATTTACTGTCGCGTTTCAGAATGAGCTTCACATTGAGAGAGACGGCAGAACGCGCATCATGTTTATTTTCTTTATTTTACCAAAAACACAACATTTTGTTTTTATTATGAGTGTACACAAATAAAAGAAGACATTTAGCAGTTTTGAATGATGTAAAACACTTGCCTGTATGACAAAAATAGACAGTTATTTGAGTCTATTTTCCACTGATAAGAAAAAAAGCGAGACAATCGCGCCGGCGCGATAGCCAACCCCAGAGGGTTAATAAATGTTGCTTGTCAGACTGTACAAACATGATCCCCACTGTAAGTTTTTATACTTTTTTTCAAAAGTTTTATACTGTCAGATTTCTGATGTCAGAGTGTACAGTAGTCAAGACTCGTTAAAAATGGATGCAGAGTTTTAAATCATCAATCTGTGACACGTTTGGTGATGGTGAGCTGCATTACATGCATAATTAAAACAAGCATTAATTTTGATCATGGCTTGCATTGAAAAGATAAAAAAAATTAAAAATCATATAATTATGTGAAGCAAGTGGTGGTTTGTTGTCAGACTAATTGTATCATCAGGTTATTTTCTCCTATTAGTTTTCTATCAAAAACTACAAATCTTAGCCTAGGATCAGATTAATCTTTTAGGATTCACAGAACTTGCCACAGATGATGTATGTCAAATCAGAGAAGTGTGAATTCCACACCAAAAAACATTAGCTTTTTCGGGAAACTGCGGAACTGGCTAGAGGGGGCCACTCTTCACTTTCAAGTAATCACTGACCACAAGACCCCGGAATACATCAAGAGTGCAAAGAGACTGAACACAAGCTTGTTAGTCTTTGTTCTTCACTTCCACTTGACAGTCTCCTATCGTCCAGGCAGCAGACAGTGAGGCAGATGCTCTCTCCAGAAGGTATGATCCTATGCACACTACTTAATGTGAGTGAGTGTGTCAGATGATTCCTTCCCAAATTACTTCCTTCTCAGGAGGATTGTTGGTAACACTTTACATTAAAGTTTCCTTTGTAAAGAGTTTATAAAGGTTTTTATTAATGACTAATTACTAATTTACTAATCATTGATAAGCATTTATAACTGCAATAATTAACGCAATACCTGTCAAATAGTGATCCATTTTTTAACTCGCATTATAAATGCTTATATTTATTCACATTTATATTATGATACAATAAAAACAGACTGCATTCTCATTAAAATCTCATGCCACTTACTACTTCATGATACATATTCACAGCAATGTATAAAAACTGAATTATTGTTTATCAAAATGAAATGTATAGGGTGGATCATTAAATATATATGATTTCATGAATAATTAACATTAATGTTAACCTTAATATAAAATGGACACATGTGAACCATTTATTCACAAGTTATAATCATTAAATGTTATTTGATTTATTCTGTATTATTCCTAGTATAGATTAGTGTGGTATTACCGCAAATCTCTGTCAGGATAGATCATACCGAAGTGCCCAATGAATGGAGAATGGAGCACATCATCTGGGACCTTCCGGTTTCTGACTTTCACTGACTTAGCAAGTTGCAGTTTCGTGAATATAATTTTTATTTTATTTTATTTTTTTACATTTTTGTAATGAGCAAGCAGAGAGCGGCGTAAAATAGATCGCCCTGCATCCTCTGTCTAATGTCATAACTGGCTAGTTTGTGTCCGTGAGCTCATTATTCGGCCGACGTGCAGTCTCAATGCGATACCTTAATGAATAAATATTTGAATGTATGGGATAACCAGAATAATCAATGATCTAAATTTATACATAACCAATATTAATGGTTATTTTTTTTTGGTAACACTTTATAATAACTGCACGCTAGTCATCATTAACTAAGCATTAGTAAACTGTTAATTCATAATTTATTAAGCATTAATAGACATTAATAAGCAGTTTATAAATACAGTTATAAATTACTTATTCTTGATTTATAAGCAAAGAAAAGTCTAGGTTACGACTGTAACCTCTGTTCGACAGCGTCACTACTAGTGTGACCCGGAAGTATAAAAGGGGCGCCTAGAGAACACGTCATCCACTTTCATCTGAAGGGACTGTTCAGCAGGCATCCCGAGGCATGGCTAGTGTCTCATTCCCTGTTCTCAGGTACACTCCCACTTCAGGTCACATACAGGCTGTCAGTGACATTATTCCCTATGGTCACTGCCCAAACAATAAGCCTCAAAGTGGCCTCCAAACAAGGAAAAGCCTACCAAGACCGCTCAAGGGCTTGAAACCAACAGCTTCCATGGAAGGGGTTCCTTTAAGGAAATATGGCCAAGGAGTCCGGAAGGAGTCCAGTCTAGTCAGAATAGAGCTTGAATGAGGGGAATAACTCTACTCAATCCTGGATCTACACAGTGCTTTGAAACATTGTGGAGGCTGGGCACTCTAACAAGAGACCCAAGAAAAGGGGAGCGCCTCCTGCTCTAGGGCTAATCTAGCAGCGAGGCCTCATGAGAGTCATTTAACCTTCTAACCAGACTAAGGGTTAGCTATATATATATATATATATATATATATATATAAACATGTTATTCTTTGAATGAAGGCCTACCACCCAAAGCTAGAAAGGGTGCGCCCACTACTCCAGACCTCCAGAAGCATTCCGTTTAATAGGAAAATATCATCATCGGTCCAGGCCTCAGGTATGATGTAAGAAGCCCTGGGGTAAAGAAAAATAGACGGGGAGAGGAAGAAGAGAGGAGAGGGTGGATGTTATTCACCCTCAGAAGAAGGGGATCCTTCATTGACGCTGTCCCCTATGCTGGATCACCCCCCTCAGATCAGTCTTCTTCCTTGAGTCACGCCTCCTCTGCGACCTATTCCTTGTAAGAGGAGGAGGAGCACGAGAGGCCACGGTGAACCTCTGTCCCCGTCTCCAATCCTCAAACTGGGATGTGCTAGGCCCCCCTGGCTGTCTGGGTGTGGATTCGGACTGCAGTGGAATGCATGATTTGAATGCAGCTGAGCGCGCCTTCGCCTCTTTAAACTTTTCCACCACCATCTCAACGGAGGCATCAAAAAATTCAGATGGCGAAACCGGCATTGAGGAGAAACCCTTTTCTTTCTCCCCGATGTCAGTCAGGTTCAGCCACAGATGTCTCTCCGTGGCCACTAGCTGCCATCGCCCTTCCAATCGAGGCAGCGGTTTGTCTGGTTCGAATTAGACCAACAGTTCCTCTCCAGCAGAAGCTGAGACGGTAAGCGGCTAGCGTCAGTGCAGCAATTTCTCGTTCTCTCCAGCAGGGGCTCAGACAGTAGGAGGAAAGCGTCACCGCAGCCATTTCTTGTTCTCTCCAGCAGAGGCCCAGACAGTAGGAGGCTAGCGTCAGTGCAGCAGCTTCTCGTTCTCTCCAGCAAAGGTTCAGACAGCAGAAGGATAGCGTCAGCACAGCAGTTTCTTGATCTCTCCAGCCGAGGCTCAGACAGTAGGAGGAAAGCGTCACCGCAGCCGTTTCTTGTTCTCTCCAGCAGAGACCCAGACAGTAGGAGGCTAGCGTCAGTGCAGCAGCTTCTCGTTCTCTCCAGCAAAGGCTCAGACAGCAGAAGGATAGTGTCAGCACAGCAGTTTCTCGTTCTCTCCTGCAAAGGCTCAGACAGCAGAAGGATAGTGTCAACACAGCAGTGACTATATTACTCAGGATTAGCTCAAGTTATCAACATAACACATCCGGGTCATCGGAGGCTGTTTATCTGGAACTGTAGATGCAGACCAACAAGTTGAAACAAATCAAAGCACTCGTGCACACACTTCAAACAGCAAAAGCTTTCCCAATGTGAACACTTTAAGAACAGGACATTTCAAACAGTAAACTCACTGTGATTAAGGCACAAGAACAGTATCCAGGCAAACGTCCCCCTGAAGTTGGGCTGGCTGGTTAGCTGCTGTGTTGAGAGCAGTAAAACCGTTGAGCCGTCGGGACACCCCAGAAAGCCAGTTTCAACTGACAGCATAGAAACCAGAATATGAGCAAAGCTCACAATGACGCACAGATCAGGGGAGTCACTCACCGGCAATCACACATCCCATCACATCGAACTATACAGTAGGCATAAACGGCACTCAACTTGACAGCATCGGGGTTGTGTGTACATGGCCGTGGCAGCTGTAGGGATTGCAACTTCCAATTCTGTCAGAATACCGGTTTCATTCCAGATCCTCGCCGGCTTCGTGTTCCAAACGCACTCGATTAACTCACCGGCCGGGTGCCTTTTCTGGAGTCCGTCTTCTCCCCCGCATCTGCTGCCTCTCCACTGTCGGCCACAATAAACATATAGAGCCCTCCGCCCAACATACAATCGCCAGCCTAGTTTCTTCCTGCCGAACACCTGAAGCTGATTTATCTATTAGATCGCTAGATTGTCACTGTTTACATCCGGGCACAGAAAGCAGCCATTTTGCTGGGTGTCACATTAAAAACATTCCCCAAGGGAAAACCATTCCCCGGCATGTATGTTGCTCCCCCATTGAATATAGTCACCCTGTGACATTATTACATTAGATTATTCGAGTAAGTTGAAACCCAATATTTACATATAAAAGTGTAATTTCTCTAAAAAAATATATATATATCTTATGTGTGAATGTACGTGTGTGTGTGTGTTGCATGAAATGTAATAATAATAATAATAATAAGTTTATTTTTTATAGCGCCTTTCAAGAACCCAAGGTCGCTTCACAAAGTAATACAAACAGTTGACAGACAAGAGACAGGCAATCTGCTAGTTATAGCAATTAAACAAGCAGAAAAGCAAATCGAGACAACAATAATGAATAAATCAGATATGCAAGAAGACATACATTTTGATGTAACATAGCATGTACCAGGCATGTAACATAGAAAAGTAAAATAGTGGAGGACAGAGAGATAGAATGAAAAACAATTATTTACTGAGCATGGTGAATAAATGAGTTTTAAGCTGAGATTTAAAGGTCTGTAGGTTAGGGGTGGCACGAAGATCAGATGGTAGCTTATTCCACAGCTTAGGGCCGACAACACTAAAAGCCCTTCCACCCACAGTAGACAGTTTATACCTGGGTACAACAAGCAGATTATCATTGCTGGATCTAAGGGTACGAGCAGGGACATATGGTTGCACTAACTCAGCAAGGTATTGAGGTGCGGGGCCATGACAGGCTTTATAAACTAAAATTAACAGTTTAAACTGGATGCGATTGACCACAGGAAGCCAGTGAAGTTGGGAAAGGATAGGAGTGATATGTGCTGATTTTTTGTTAGATGTAAGGGCTCGAGCAGCAGAGTTTTGTACCAGTTGAAGACGATGTATAGCATTGGTGGGTAGGCCGCTATATAGGGAGTTACAGTAGTCCAATCTGGAGGTTATAAAAGCATGTATAACAGTTTCCGCATCTCCAATGTTAAGAGAGGGGCGTATGCGAACAAAATTCCGCAAGTGAAAGAAACACGATTTAACAACCTGGCTGATGTGTGAGTGAAAACATAACGAGGGATCGAACAAAACTCCCAGATTTCGCACAGTTTTTGAAGGCCTAATCTGGACACCATCAATATCAATAAAAAAGTCATGACCGGATAATCTCTGTGATTTAGGGCCAATCAACAGGATTTCAGTTTTCCCAGCATTAAGCTGTAGGAAGTTATCGGACATCCATGTTTTAAGGTCCTGAAGGCAGGAGACAACAGAAGTGGGTGG
The DNA here is from genome assembly GCA_031834385.1 of Semotilus atromaculatus. NCBI lineage: Eukaryota > Metazoa > Chordata > Actinopteri > Cypriniformes > Leuciscidae > Semotilus > Semotilus atromaculatus. The sequence goes on from JAULUF010000001.1 coordinate 27,897,438, forward strand.
ACAAGGTGGGTTGGGTTTAACCATGAAATAGATTTGAATATCATCCGCGTAACTATGAAAATTGAGACCATGCCGTCTGATGATCTGACCTAGTGGCAGCACATAAATGAGAAATAAAAGAGGACCAAGTACAGAACCTTGAGGAACACCATGAGAAATAGTGACGGTACGGGATCGATTCTCACCTATCTTAACAAATTGCTGTCTATCCGATAGATATGAAGTCAACCACTGAAGAGCAGCACCAGTGATACCTATTTCAGAGAGTCGAGAAAGAAGTATAGGGTGGCATACAGTGTCGAATGCTGCACTGAGATCCAGAAGAACCAGGATACTATGGGCACCAGAATCAGAAGCCAGGAGGAGATCATTTAGCACTTTTAAGAGTGCCGTTTCTGTGCTATGATGTGGACGAAAGCCAGATTGAAGTGGTTCAAAAAGATTATGTTTCTCTAAATGTAAATGCAGTTGTGCCACAACTACCTTCTCAAGTAGCTTGCCAACGAAAGGGAGGTTCGATATTGGTCTATAATTGTTCTGAATGGCATTGTCGAGGCCGGATTTCTTTAGAATTGGAGTGATGGCCGCTACTTTCAGATTATGCGGAACATAGGCAGTGGCAAGAGATCTGTTTATAATATGAGTAATAGGTTGAATAAGTGACGGCAAAAGAGTTTTTAAAAGGTATGTTGGAATAGGATCAAGCGTACAGGAGGAAGAATTTGATTTGATGATCAGTTTTTCAACCACAGATGTATTTGTGAGTAGAAAGGTGTCTAGCGGACAGCCTATCAAAGATGGGGTTGAATAGGAAGTTGCAGTTGGAGAAAAAGATTGATAAATGTTATCAATTTTTTGCAAGAAAAAAGACTGAAAACTTTCACAGAGATCGACAGAGCCAGTAATAGCTACAGAGGATGGTTTGACCAGTTTGTTTATCTCTGAGAAAAGAGTTTTAGGTTTGCACTTGGCTTTGTTGATAACAGTGGAAAGATAGTCAGAACGTGCAATGTTAAGTGCTTCTTTATATTTAACTACTGAATCTGAAAAGGCCATGGCATGGACAAGAAGGGAAGATTTTTTGTAAAGTCTTTCAAGACGCCTACATTTGGTTTTTATAACTCTAAGCTTAGGGGTAAACCAAGGAGAGGAATGGGTAGACGGGACCGTTCTCGTTATTAATGGAGCAAGTTCATTCAAAACATTACAAATAGATTCGTCATAGGTTGAAACTATCTCATCAGGACTCAGGAGATTGAGCGAGGTAGGAAATGCAGAAACAGCAATAGCAGCAGAGAAATTGTCAACAGTTACAGATCTCAGGTTACGGTAAGATATGGTAGTTTTTGTTTTTGTATTTACAAGGGGAAGTGAGAAGTCGAAGGCAATTAGTTTATGATCAGAGATGCCAAAGTCATGACCCTGAGCATGCACATTTTCAATACCAACAGTACAAAGCAAATCGAGAGTATGACAGTGAGAATGAGTAGGAAAATCGATATGCTGAGATACTTCAAAATAGTCCAGAACAGACAAAAAATATTTTGCAGCAGTACAATCAGAATCAACATGTATGTTAAAGTCACCCAGCATCATGATTCTATCATGCCGGGCACAGGCGAGAGTAAGAAGTTCAGTCAGGTCAGAGTAAAAGTTTGTATTATATCTAGGGGGTCTATAAATCAACAAAATCAGAAGTGGAGCGGGACCAGCAAGTTTAAGTGATAGACATTCAAAGCTAGAAACATCAAGAACGTCATATTTAGTCACTTTATAATTGTTCTTAAAGATCATTGCCAGACCACCACCTCTGCCACTAAGTCGAGGTTTTGTCAGATAACTATATCCAGGAGGAGTTAAATGGTTTAGTTCAATGAAGTCATCAGGCGTTTGCCAGGTTTCAGTCAAAAAAAGTAAATCCAGGTTTCTCTCAGTTGTAATTTCATTCAGCAGCGTACCCTTGCCAGTCAGGGAGCGAGTGTTCAAAAGAGCACAACTGTGTCGATGGAGAACATGCGTTGATGAGTAGACTGCATCTCTGGTTAGTGGTATGAGAGTCCTAGCGCGATGAAGAGACGCATCGTTACCATGGTAACGTCTCGGTCTCGGCGACCAGAGCACAGGTATTGACAGAGAGGAGTTGCAGTCATAAAACCATCGACACTTAGCAGATCGATGGATATAACGTGCACGGCGTGCAATTCCGAGGGTAGTACACCAATCAAATGTGAAAGTTTCCAGTCGGGAAGGGCGATTTAGATTATGCAGTTGCAATGAAGTATAGCTGAAATCCATACCGTCAATGAGAAGAAAAACAAGCCCAACAAAGCCCAGGGCCAGCGATCTGAGTGCCGGAGAGTTATTAATAGCAGAAGACATCTCTTTGCACAATTTAAGACAGCACTCACAGAAAGCCAAATGGCCACCCACGTTACAACAACACCACGTTAGCCAAACCCAGCTGATGTTAAGTGTGATCCGCAAAACTAAACAAAACAGCTCGCCAAACAAGTGAAAACTTGCCTACCGGCTGCGTCAGATGTCGCGGAACTCACAAAGTACAGTGGCAGAGGGCTCGCGGGAAAAAGTAAAGTGATGCCAGTCAGGCCACAGCACTCCACGTTAGCCAAACTAGAAAAGGCAGAGCCACAACGAAACACTACTCAATGAACAAGAGGAAACTTACCCACCGAGAGTGCAGAGTGGCAAAGCCGTGACAGTGAGAGGGCTCGCGGGGGTTTCACAAGTGAGACGCTGAACAGAAATTTGCTAAATTGTCCAGGGAATGTCAGAGGGACTTCAGAAGATGTAATGCTTAAGTCCCAGTATCACATAACAGTTCAAAAACTTCACATAAACATCCAACACTGTTCCAGGTGTTATGTCCCGAGAAAGCACATCCAGAAGCCCTGTTCCAATAACGCTCTCGCTGTTTATCCAGGTTTCATATCCCGAGAAAATACATCCAGATGTCAACGCGTTGACATGAACAAATGATGAAGAAGCGTAACAAATAAACTATTAACTATTAACAAAACAAAACAACGAATAAAGTATAACGTATAACAAATAACGAATAACGATGAGAAGCGGCAGCCAATTTCGCGCACAGCGTACTCTCACCGGAAACCCGGAACACCGGAGAATGTATGCCACATATATAGCACATACAATATAGTGTGTGTGGGTGTGTGTGTGTGTGTGTGTGTGTGTGCGTGTGTGTGTGTTTGTATGTGTACTCATGCTAATGTTTATATTACATTGGGAGGACCAAATGTCCCCACAAAGATAGCAATATCTGAAATCCTTGTCCTTGTGGGGACATTTTTTGGTCCCCATGAGGAAAACAGCATATAAATAAAAGTAAGTGATGCTTTTTGTAAATGTAGAAATGCAGAAAGTTTTGTGTGATGGGTAGGATTAGGAGTAGGGTTAGTGTAAGGGGATAGAATATACAGTTTTTACAGTATAAAAATCATTATGTCTATGGAGAGTCCCCACAAAGATAGCGGACCAGACGTGTGTGTGTGTGTGTGTGTGTGTGTGTGTGTGTGTGTGTGTGTGTGTGTGTGTGTGCTCGTGTTTATATTACATTGTGGGGACCAAATGTCCCCACAAGTATAGTAAAACCTGAAATCACCTACATTGTGGGGACCAGCCAGCGGTCCCCATGAGGAGAACAGCGTATAAATCACACTAAGTAATGTTTTTTGAAAATGTAAAAATGCAGAATGTCTCCTCTGATGGGTAGGTTTAGGGACAGGGGCAGTGTAAGTGGACAGAATATACAGTTTGTACAGTATAAAAACCATTACGCCTATGGAGAGTCCCCACAAAGATAGCGAACCAGACATGTGTGTGTGTGTGTGTGTGTATGTGTGAGTGTGTGTGTGTGCGCTATATATATTTGTGGCATGCACTTAAACCAAATATGGATAAGTGCCTCATCATGCAAACACACTTCAGAAATATTACACATGCCTTTAATACTTTGCACTAATGTGTGAAAATGTGGTTTCGCACTCCAAAAACAGAAGAGAATTGGAGGGAAAATCGCAGACGATTTCTACATTTCTACAAATGTCAGCGTGGGGGCGCAGGGCAGAGCCTCTGATGCTGGAATTTTTGCACAGACAGATTTTAAGAGAGCACTTGACAAAGGCCTCCTCAACATTCTCTCCGCAAAATCGCTTCCAAGCTCAGCAACTGGAGCCCCCTTCATGTTTTGGGAGACAATGCATACTCTCTCTGTTTCAACCTCGTGAAGCCATTCCCTTTGCCAAATGGATAATGACTAACTGGTGTTCAACTACAGACTCTCTTGCCAATCGACGGAGAGTCTTCCGCAACACAATAGTGCTCAACCGTGACAAGGTAGTAAAGATCAAAATAAGAGGATGGCACAACACTCACAAGCACACCTCTCATTGCACACACATTAACTAGATGCACAGATGTGGCTACAACACCACCTGTAAATGCAGTGCTATTATTAACTCCTAGTGCATCAACAAATGTATACATACATTCATATGCAATATTGTGTGTAATATTTATCACTGTTCACTTGGTAGGACACTATATTTGGTGCAAAGAAAATGCAGATTATATGTATGTTTTCTACTTGCCTTGGTATCAGCAGATGTGACATTACATGTAAATCAGAGTTTATTTTCACAGCAATTATGCATATTCACACGAACACACAACATCTTTCTCATCCCATATGTTGCTAAACTTAATGTCCAGGGGCCTGATGTATAAACGTTAATTGATAGAACGTCTAATTGATCTAATCTAATTTTCCCCGCATATACCGGGATTTATAAAATTTAAACTTAACATAAATATGTGTGCACCATCCGCATACTCAAGACCAGGGATGGGCAACTTCAGTCCTGGAGGGCCAATGTTTAGCAGAGTTTAGCTCCAACCCTAATCAATCACACCTGAACAAGGTAATCAAGGGCTTCAGGAATACAAAAAAAAATCTATAGGCATTTAAGTTTTTTTTAGGGCTGGAGCTAAACTCTCTGGGACAGTGGCCCTCCAGGTCCGAAGTTGCCAATCCCTGCTCTAGACCATGTATACACACTCTTTTACTGGAGTGAGCGAAGTAATGAAGTAGAGAGAATTTTGATATACACATTTAGATTAAATATTCCACTCTTATTAATATGGAAATGACGTTATACATAATAAAACTAGGTGTTGTAAGCTCCATATACGGTTATTTTGGGGAGGAGACGGTGGAGATGTTTGAACATACAATCTTCTGCTGACTGGGTTTTAAAAAGGGAATTTTGTGCAGGCAAAAAAAAGAAAGATAATTTATTTTGCCAGGAAGGAATCTTGTCCTTTGAAAAAATTAAAAGATGGAGAACTATATATAGAACCAACGGGCTGCGTTGACTTCCTAGTGTGGCTCGACGCTGTGGCCTGGATCTTGCTTGCTGCCCAGGCCGCACCAGAGCACATGTAGAAACCGCAGGGGTATGCCCTCGGCAATGTGCAGGTTGAGGGGCAGCCCTCGGCGGTCTGGTAGCATCTTCATCCCGCCGGGACAAGATGTTGCCTTGATCACGTCCTTCTGCTTCTGTACTGCTGAGAACTGCTGCTAGGCAAAATCAAGAATTGAGAATCTTCATCTCATCTATGTTCAGCAAGAGATGCTATTCCTGGACCACCAGAGTGGAAATCATTTGGCTGAGGGCCCACGCCGTGACCATGACAGTGAGGTCAATCGCCGTGCGCTGTTCCTGCAATGGAGGCAGCCTGTCCAGCAGCACTGTAAGCCTTAGGAGCAAGCATGGTCGAGAACTTACAGACCTAGGATGGGAGGCGTAGTGCCATCTTTAATAAGACACATCGTTACCCTTGCTTTGCTCTTTTTTGGAAGCTGCTCTTTTGTTTTGAAGGGCCCAGGAGTGAAATCGCTGCACTTATCTGTGCAAACATGGGGCGAAAAAAAAACAAAAAACAGATAAATGTGTGCAAAGCATGACAAAGTGCTGTGAAACAACCACTCTGAAGCAAAAAGCCTGAATGATGAGAAGCTGGCAAGCTTGCATACCCATATGTCCGGGGAAGTGGCTTGCCTTGCAAATCTCATTTGCCAATGTTCAGTGGCCGCGCTCCCATGTGAGACCCCAATATGCCACTATAAACGTAACGTCGAACATGACTGAACGAAAGGGAACTCCTATTAATGCATACGCAATAAGGTCAGCCGCAAAAATAACCCTGTCCATGCCTTTTCAGCACAATTTTTTCACTTTTTTTCTTTAGTAAATTCTGACAGTAGTTTTTTTAATGCCAAAAGAGGGTATATGCTGGCCCAACCGGTTAGCATATCTGGCCCTAAGTTTGCTACATCAAATTAATTATCATAATTGATCCAAAAATATATAATTAACTAAAACCAGTTATAAATTAATTGTTCATATTTCCATATGCTCTCTTATCCCCCTCAAAGGACTTCTTACAGCCATCAAAACCACTAATGCCCTGTTCTATCACGTTTTCAGAATCTATGGACTACTAGAGGATATTGTTTTTGGAATGTGGACCCCAGGTTCACTTCCAGAGTATAGCAAGATTTTTTGCAAAAAACTAAACATCAATCTCAGTTTAAAATATGGTTATCACCCTCAAGCAAACGGTCAAGTAGAAACACTTAACTGAGAAATTGGATGCTATCTGAGATCCTACTGCAGCCGTGACCAACAAAAATGTTGTGACTTCCTCCTTTGGGTGGAATATGCACAAAACTCTCTTACTCATTCCTCCACAGCACTCATCCCCTTCTACTTTGTGCTAAGCTATAAAGCCCCCACATTCCCTTGGTCTGGAGACTTTCTGAGGTACCAGCAGTGGATGATTGGATCAGGAGGAGTGAACGGTATGGGAAAGCAATCAGGCCGACCAGAAGAGGAGTCCCCACCCTAAGTTCCAGCTAGACCTAAAGGTCTGGTTGTCCACATGAGATCTTTGATTACGTCTACCCAGCTGGAAGCTCAGTCCCAGCTTTGTTTGCTCTTAGGGCACTTTGGTATTTTTACCTGCCCTACGAGCGAAGAAGGTGTTCAAGGCCAGGACTTCCCTTGCAATAGAGCACTGAAACTGTATCTTTCTCTTGCTGTAGAGGGAGTAGGTCCATTAAGCAGCCTATGGCTCACAATTTTGCGGGTTGATTCATCTTGAGTCTGACTCTTTATTTTATGAGTCTATTTATTTTATGCCCACTATTGTCTGCATAATTTAGCCAAGTCGAAGATCCACTTCAAAAGGGAGCGCATGTTATGACTGTAATCATGGTTTGCTATGCATCGCATTTTGCAGGCACCCTCTTGCAGGTGCTCCGCTTATGACGTCAAAGACTGCCAATCAATTGTCGTGTTTGTAACATGTGTTCAGACACTAGTCACACCGAGGGAGTTCCCCATAGCATCAGCTCCAGATGCCACGTCTTGTTCCCCTTCTCAGGGAACCATGGTTACAGTCATAACTAAGGGTACTCCGATCAGGATTTTTGGGGCCGATTACAGAAGCCTTATTTGCAGATACAGGTCACCGATACCGATCATGGGGTCTATTTGAAGTCTTTTTTTTAATATATATTTATCATGTAGCATTATTTATAGGGACACTCTAATAAGAATTTTACAGATATTAATTCAGGGTCTAAATTTTGTTTTTAATTTCCCCCTTAATCTACCAAAAAATACATAATTATCTCCGCTAAATGTTTGATCACGCAATGCATTTTTGTTTTTCAATTGGGCAATTTTGTTGCACAATAGCTTACACAGCACAAACTTGATTTGAAACTCTGAATTGAATTTACAAAAAATAGAAGTAAACAGTCATTAATAAAATAAGAACAAATAAACAAGTTACAAGAGTAGCACAAATAAATGCAATAATAATTATACAAATGAAATAGACAGTGCTTTAAGGTTTTTCAGGTAGGTCTAACAGTAGTATTCAGGTAATACATAGTACAGAAATTGAATAATCAAATGTAAAATACTGATGTATAGTCAGATTAATCCTAACATTTAAAGTTACAAAATATATTCAGTCAAGAGTTTAGTTCTCTTTTGTTGTTTGATTAACATTAAAGGACAACTCTGGCGCAAAATGAACCTTTGGTCTAAATACACATTGGTACATAGTCAACCGTTCTCTGAGATTTGTTTTCATGATTATCGAATGTAAAGAGTTTTATCTCTAAAAACTGTTTAGCTTATAACGCTAGTATATTGGGCATAGAGTAATGAAGAAAAAAAAAAAAATCGCTAGTTAATACCACTAACAAGGCTCAAAATAGACCAACACAAACACGGTAGCATAATGAGGGTCCCTACCTGCAAACTGAAGCATTGAGAACGTTGTAAGTGTACAGACAGATTAATAAGCAGATATTTTATAAAGATAGTCCACTTCGCGAATACAGGAAGGAGCCGTCTTTGGAAAACAGTCTCGACCAATCGAATCATGAACGCTGAGCCAAGTGCACTGAACTGTCTGGAATCCAGCGCACTCGGCTAGGCGTTCATGATTAATTTAAGGGTAGGTTAAGGTGTAAGGGAAGGGTCAACTGTGTAATTACAAATGTAATTACATAAATTAATTACAGTTGTAATTACATGCAGGTATTTTCAAAATATAAGTACAATGTAAAAACATGTATGTACAATTTAAAAACATGTATGTACATAATAAGTCCATTGTATCAAAGTAGTAACTTCAATGTAAGTACATAGTACTTAAAGCCACTTAATATAAAGTGGGACCTAATTATTTTTCCTGAGCCGACAGAGATTGAGAAGCCCCCGCTGCAATTCATGCCGTACTTCTCAAGTTCCCAATTAGCAAATTGAGAGATTGTCGATCGAGTACTTAGAAGTGATTATCGCCAGATAGCCGATCAATCGGAGCACCCCTAGTCGTAAACTAAAAGTCTTGTAACATTCCTTCACACTTCCATAAAGGAATGGGTTGTGAAAATGAGAATTTATTCAACTAAATTATGTTAGAAAACATTTTTTATCTATATTATATACATAAATTGTCACTTTTTTCTTCAATACTACATTTTTAACAGCCGACTTTAACTTATATTGTCCAAGCCCATATGTGCTATCAGTTTTGCATTGTATTCTTTTGGGAGAGACTCTGAAAGTGTTCTCGACGCTTTCTGTAGAAACAAAAATATTCTATTCTATTGAACAGTTAATGAAGAAGTAAAGTGTTTCTCGACAGATTAAGCATGGGTTACAACAAGAGGATGAAACAGGAATTTATATTAGTGATTCCCAGGTACAATATCTCCTCATACTGTGAGCAATGCTGCACCTCGCTGAGCTTTCTCTGCAGCAATTCACATTCATTAGCTCTAAGCACTTCATTTCTCAGAGGTTATCAGGGCCAGGACAGAGGGAGGCAATAATCAAGAGCAAGCAAAAGCGAAAAAAAAGAAAAAAAAAGACACAACGTTGGGAGCCCTTAAACTTATTGACCGGGAACAACCTCAATGAAAAATTACAATAGTGACAAGCTTGGTAACAAGAAAGCCCATGTTAGTTTAGGATGTATATGCTGAATATTTATTGCTTATTGTCTGGAGGAACTCTGTAAAGAAAATTTACAGAGGAAAATGAAACAGTGATTGATTACATGAGAAACACAATAAAAATACACAAGCTTAAATGTAAAGCTTACTGCAATTTTGATTTAAATTAAAAAAGGTAACTTCTTTCAGATAATTTTTTTTTTCAAATGATAGTGCACTAGGGTTGCAACCTTTTGTATGGTAAAATAAAGGGACACCCGTTTACGATTCCGTATTTTACAGGACGGGTGGCCACCCTATAGTGCACCCATTAACTCCATGACAAGATCTTAAAAGAATATAAGCACTCAAGTGTATAGGAAGTTCTGTACTTTCACAGCATTGTGACATCCTACTCCAGCGTATTAAATGGTCTATCTTACCCGCATCTCTTGGGCCTCCTTCTGGCCATCCCAGGCCCAGCTGCGCTTTGTGAAGTAGTTGACGGTGGCAAACTCAATGAGAGCAGAGAAGACAAAGGCATAGCACACTGCCATAAACCAGTCCATGGCTGTTGCATAGGCCACCTTGGGAAGTGAGTTCCGGGCACTTATACTCAGTGTGGTCATAGTCAGGACAGTTGTGACACCTAAGAAAGGAAATTGATAAGTGTTAGATCAATTTAAGCATCACCTGTTGTAGTCCAGATTACAGAAAATGTTGAGTAATCTATTAAAAATAATGTCAAAAAGTTTGCTTGACATTATAGTTGATTTAGCTAATATATTTTAAAAGCAGACAAGCAGTGACAGGGAAATAATGTGAATGGACGATGCCATCTTTTGAAGTGACCTTATGGTTGCAGCCTTAGACAATATTGGCCTGGTTTCACAGACAGGGCTTAGATTAAGCCAGGATTAGGCCTTAGTTCAATTTATTAAATTTATTAGGCCTTCAGTTCATTTAAGTAGCTTTTTAAAATGTGCCGTAGAAGAAAAAAAAACATTACTTGAGACAAAACAATGGCACTGACATATTTTAAGATATTTCAGTGGAAGTTGCTTTCAGTTAAAACAGCATGCAAACAAATGGACAAATGCTATAGTCTTTGTTGTCTGAGTGTTTGGTTTCTAAAATGTCTTTTTAAATTAGACGGCATCATTGCCTCAGTAGCCGATAACTCATTGCACAAAAAAATGGGTTGTATTTTCTTTTACGCTGTGTAGCTTTGTTCCTGGTTAGATATGAGTTTATTTAATTTCATTTTTTCTCTGTCAAGTGCAGAAAATATGCCCTAAATATGGTTGCATTGTGTAATTTGTTCCCCTGTTATGTCCCTAATAGGTCTGTGACATATTGTTGGATCAGGAAACCACTTGATGAGAACCAATGTATTTAAAGGAATAGTTTAAAATAAAAATGTTGTAATCATTTACTCATAACATTCAAAGCCTGTTTTGAGTTTCTTTTCATGTAACAAAAAGGAGAAATGCAGCAGAATGGTATAGCTGCTTTTTTCAATACATTGACGTTAAAATTGTAAATTAAATTTGGTTAAAAACAAACGGACCTGTAAAAGCAGTCCATATGAGGTCTGAAAACTTTTGAAGACTGATGATTTCTGAAGTCATATCTTTGTGTGAGAAAAAGATCACTGAAAGATCCCTTCTGCCATAACGGTCAAATCTCATTCACACTTGAAGTTCAAAACAGGGGATTTTTTAGGGGGCTTCAGTCTTTTACCCACCCAGCCCCTCTACTTTTTTTATTTTTATTAACTCCATAATCATTAAAGACACAATCAGTGACAGACAGCGCTGTCAATGCACTTATTTAAATTGCTTTTCAGAGTAAATGACAGAGAAACATGGAGTTATTTTGTTTCATTAGATAATGACCCAGCAGCTGATTGTGACACATTTATTAGCCTTAGAGTAAAGAGATATGTGGTTTTTGATGTCACTTTGAATAATAGAAGTGGTAAATTGATAGATTCATGGGCTGTTTTTTATATTATAGTAATATACATTTTGTCCATATTGTTAAAGGTACAATACCGGTATGTAAGAATTTTGTATTAAAATATCCAAAAACCACTTGCACAGTGCTATATATTTTTTTCAAATGTGTACTTCCATTATCCTAAATGTAACATGTAAAATGTAACATTAGACCATGTGAAACAGCGCTGCGCTACCGCAAGTTTAATTCATCAAATAAACTGACCTGTCTGAGTAGTAATTCAGCACTTACGGGTAGTCCTGTATTTTAAATGTCCTTATTCCTTTACATCAGCGGGTGTGGCGCTAATATCTGTCTCTCATTAGCAATCACAACCTGCTTCATACCACAGAACATTATTAGATCCATCAGCATGGCTTTTTTTATTTTATTTTTTATCATACAATTATTGGGGGCTGAAATCCTAGAATCACCGTTTCAAAACATTACAATTTGAGGTTCCCTTTTTTAAAATGTGCACAAGCGTAAATTAAAATTGAGAGCTACAGTGTGTCACGGATAGCTGTGTTTTATCCAAAGAAATGATTCATGATGCAGAATGAACAAATAAATCATTTTAATGAACAGCAAGAGATCATAGTACACAAAACAAGTATCATAAACTACACAGAACAATGAACAGAAAGAACTGTACAGCAGATCCACACTATATTGCCAACAGTATTGGGACACCCTTCCAAATCATTGAATTCAAGTGTTCCAATCACTTCCATGGCATAGTTGTATACAATCAAGCACCTAGGCATGCAGATTGCTTCTACAAACATTTGTGAAAGAATGGGTCACTCTCAGGAGCTCAGTGAATTCAACCGTGGTACTGTGATAGGTTGTCAACAAGTCCATTTGTGAAATTTCCTCACTACTAAATATTCCACGGTCAACTGTTAGTTGTATTATAACAAAGTGGAAGCAATTGGAAATAACAGCAACTCAGCCACGAAAAAAATCACAGAGCGGGGTCAGCGCATATTGATGTGCACAGTGGGCAGAAGTCAGCAACTTTCTGCAGAGTCAATAGCTACAGACCTCCAAACTTTGTGTGGCCTTCAGATTAGCGCAAGAATAGTGCGTAGAGAGCTTCACGGAATGGGTTTCCGTGGCCCAGCAGCTGCATCCAAACCTTACATCACCAAGTGCAATGCAAAGCGTCGGATGCAGTGGTGTAAAGCACGCCGCAACTGGACTCTAGAGCAGTGGAAACGTGTTCTCTGGAGTGACGGATCACGCTTCTCTCTCTGGCAATCCGATGGAATATTCTGGAGTTAACGGTTGCCGGGAGAACGATACTTGCCTGACTGCATTGTGCCAAGTGTAAAGATTGGTGGAGGGGGGTTTATGGCGTAGGGTTGTTTTTCAGGGGTTGGGCTTGGCCCCTTAGTTCCAGTGAAAGGAACTTCTAATACCTCAGCATACTAAGACATTTTGGACAATTTCATGCTCCTAGCTTTGTGGGAACAGTTTGGGGATGGCCCCTTCCGGTTCCAACATGACTGTGCACCAGTGCACAAAGCAAGGTCCATAAAGACATGGATGAACGAGTTTGGTGGGGAGGAACTTGACTGGCCTGCACAGAGTCCTGACCTCAACCCAATAGAACACATTTGGGATGAATTAGAGCGGAGACTTCTCGTCCAACATCAGTGCCTGATCTCACAAATACGCTTAGAAGAATGGTAAAAAATTTCCATAAACACACTCCTAAACCTTGTGGAAAGCCTTCCTAGAAGAGTTGAAGCTGTTATAGCTGCTAAGGGTGGGCCAACTCCATAGTAAACCCTATGGATCAGGAATGGGATTATTAAAGTTCATGTGCATGTAAAGGCAAACTTTTGGCAATATAGTGTAGAATACATAGTCCAGCTGAAGTGAGATCAGTGATAGTTCATTTTTGTTATAAAAAAGTTTAGTTCGGTTATAAATATAGCTCTGGAGAAAACAGCGCTGTCATCGTCCAGCTCAGTTCAGTTCTCATATAATGGTGTCAATGCAGGCAGATCAATAATATTGTTGAATAATAAGTGTCCCCAACTAAGAAAGCCTAAGGCGACAAAGGCAATAATTATCCATTTAAATACTTAAATCTTCTGAATTTTTTTATTCAACATTGTACTTTTATACTTCTTAATGGTGCTTTTTATGAGCTTGACAGTCACTGGTCCATCCATTACCACTCCAATCCATCCATTTTGCCACCAAATTTGTAGGATGTAGGGTTACAAAGATGTAGCAGATTATCCCACCATTCCAAGGTGATAATATAGCACGATATTATGGTCAAGTCACCTTTTTTTTTGTGATTTATACAACATAGATCGTTTCAAAGCAGCTTTTCATTGATGAACAGGAAAGTAATGATTCAAAGATGCAAACAGAGTTCAATTCGACTGCAAAGCATGCAGCTCTAAAAAATTAAAAAAGTGTCATCGTTCAGCTGAAGTCAGTTCAGTGTTGTTCAGTTCCAGTGTTAAATTTATGAATGAAATGAACAGCACGATTGGTAATCAGTTAACCCCGTTACCGTTGACTTCAATTATGCTCTAAGCAAGCAAGCAAATTTATTTATATAGCACAATTCATACATTGAAGCAATTCAATGTGCTTTACAAAGGAAAAAAATAATATTTAAAAACATCAAAACAAATGAAAACATCATAATAATAGAAGATGCAAAATAATACATATAAAGATTATAAATAGGATAAAAACATAGGAAGCTATAAAGTTTAACAGTGTGGTTAGGTTTAAATGCACAAACGTAAAGGCACGTGAAAAAAAAAATATTTTTAACCTGGATTTAAAAAAAAAAAATCTATAAGTTTGGGGACCGTCTAAGATCTTCTGGTCATTTATTCCAGTTGTGTACAGCATAAGTGCTAAATGCTGCTTCTCCATGTTTAGTTCGGACTCTGGGCTCTACTAGCTGACCTGTGTTCATAGATCTAAGAGTCCTACTCGGTTTAATTCTTAAAATATATCAGAAATATACTCAAGTCCTAAACCATTCAGAGATTTATAGACTAAAGTAGCTATAAAGGGACAATAGTAAATAGCACTAAACTGATATCGCCTTAATCCTGATTGATTCATTTCAGTTCAATAACTGTGTAAAGTTCATCAGTTATGGAATGAGATCAATTCATCTATAAAACAGGGAGAAAATGTTCCTTATTTTTCTGGAGAAAACACTTATTTCATCATCCAGCTCAGTTCAGTTCTCATCCAATATTGTCAGTGCAGTCAAATCAATATGGCCAAAAATTAAATGTATCCAACTAAGCAAGCCAAAATGTGAAATCTACATCATACACATTTTCTACAACATATTCAAACGATATGTTTGAATAAAAAATGAATAATGAATTCTACCGACTAATCGGGAAAATATTCGGTAGACACAATCACTCTTTGTGTTTGCTGGATAACAGGTGAGCTAGGATTCATATCATAGAATGATATAAAGGTCAACTCACCTTTTTTTGTGATTTATACAATATAGATTGTTTCAAACCAGCTTTTCAGTGATGAACAGGAAAATATTGATTAAAAGATGCGAACAGAGTTCAATTTGACTCCAAAGCATGCAGCTCTAAAAAGTAATTATCATCCAGCTCATCCAATAGTGTCAGTGTATCCAACTAAGCAAGCCAAAATGTATTTTGTTGTACAAAGCATATTTGTTCAATGAAAAATATGAAGGTAACGGAATTACATTCCAAACCAGCTTCTCATGTAATTTCACAAACCTATGACTAAAGCCCTGGCCATTTCTGGATTTATCACAATACAGATACAGATACAAATCATTTTGAGATTGTAACAGATACAGATATTGGCTCTGCCATAGCAGAGCTATACATTTCATGATAATGTAATGTATGTGGTGGTCTGGTCTCAACACATCTGCTTTACAAATGTGATTAGAAAGTGAGCTGAACATTTAAGAGTTTTTCAAGGATAGGTGTATTTATTATACAGGTATATACCACTTTATTTTGTAAAGTGCTTTAGTTGATTGTACCTTTAAAATGAAAGCTCTCAGCACTGGGATGTATGCCAATGTGCAAAGTGTCATAGGGTAAAAAGACACATCCTTATACTCGATGAGAGTTAACACAAGGGAAGGCGAGTAAACACCCTATAGGAAATATGTGTTACTCTGAAACCACAATAATATTGATAAGAAAATATTATGGGCAACATGTTCTGAAAACTTTCTTCAACTGTTCTTTAATATTACTGTTTTTACTGTATTTTAATTAAATGAATGCAGCCTTCGGGAACATAAATTACTTTTTTTTAAAACATTAAAAACCTTAATTATTCCTAAATTATGTTCCTGAAAATATTGGCATTTTTTATATGTTTATTAAGGCAGATACAACTGAGAGAAAAAAAACCCAATTGTTCCACTCTACAACATGTGGTTAAGGTGGAAAAATATTCAGTTCCCTTTCGAAGGGAACTCAACAATACGTCAATTGACGCTATGGGGAACGCCTCAGGCGTGACAGGTGTCTGAAATCAAATATCAACTCACAGCAATCATGTTGACAGTCAACAGCCCGTGCATCATCAGCTCGAATGATGAGCACGCAACCTGGATGTATAAAAAGGGCGCCTTGAAACCGTGACAACATCCTTTTCGTCTTCAGGGACTGTTTTGTCTGTAAATTGAAAGTAATTCACTATGAAGCGTGCAGAGAAAGCGAGAAATTCCTTCCGCAAGTGTGCCGACCCGTGTCCCAGATATTTGACACCGGAGGACTCACACGATCTGTGCATTTTCTGCCTGGGGGAAGCTCTCGAGGGAGCTTTCTACGCAAACTGTGAGAGTTTTCTTATCAGAACTCTCCGCTCTCGTCTGTCCCACTTCTCGAGGGAAGTGGGTGCGGCATCTGAACCCCACGGTTTCGGTCCCGCTCGGGCTGAGGCTCAGCGGCGATTGAGCTCGTGGGGCTCTCAAATGGAGCTGGCAGATCATCTGGAGAGGGGCGTTAACCTCGCAGATGATCTGCCAGCTGACGAGGGTGAGTTACAGGTCAATGTAGAAGAGGTTCTTTCTCTTTCTGATGGGTCTGTAACTGGTTCTCTTCGGGCCGGGCAGGAGTCGGCTGCTGATGACATCAGTATGGTTGAGACCGAACCATCTCAGCCCTCCTGCCCAGTGCACACTGAGTTGGTGGATGTTATGGGGCGCGCCACAAACAGTTTGCAGTTGCAGTGGAGGCGCATTCGGGAGGAACCTGCTCGTGGTATTTTGGACGATCGGTTCCTCCCCACCCGCAAGCCACCAGCCTGGACGAGCCTTCCATTCCTTCCCGATCTCCACTCTGAGATCGAGAAGGCATGGAAGAACCCGTTCTCCGCGCGTCTATATCTGCATTAGCGGGCTAGTTTCGCTACTGTGGAGGGAGCTGCGGAGCACGGGTACGTGTCGATGCCGCCAGTGGACGAGACGTTGGCTAACTATCTCGCATCTGGTCGGTCTTCTTCACTGGGAGCTCCGACCCTGCCATCCAAATCAAGACAACATCGCGCTTGAATGGCAGAGCGTACATGGCAGCAGGTCAGGCAGGTGCGGTTCTGCACACCCTCGCAGCCCTTCAGGCCTATCAGGCCGACCTGCTGCGGGACCTCGATCAGGGGGCCGGCCTGTCCCCTGACGCGGCCGCAGAGCTGCACCGCACCACGGATTTGGCCCTCCGGGCCACCAAGCAGTCCGCTGTTTCCATCAGTCGTGCAATGGCAGCTATAGTGGCCACGGAGAGGCATCTGTGGCTCAACCAGGCTGACATCGGGGAGAAAGAAAAAACCTTTCTCCTCGATTCGCCGGTTTCACCTTCCAAGCTTTTCGGACCTTCCGTCGAGACGGTGGTCAATAAGTTCAGGGAGGCGAGGGCGCGCTCTGTGGCTTTTAAGAGCTTCATACCGCGGAGGTCCTCGGCCCAGCCCAGGCAGGCGGGAGGGCCTGGTCCGTCGTGGTCTGAGGATCACAGACAGACCCAGAAGGCCAGTGTCGCTTCCCGTGCACCCCTTCCTCCCAGCAGGGGGAGCAGGGTGCCCAGGAGGGGTAACTCCCGCGGGAGGCAGGATCTCAGGGAGGTGATCCAGAGGAAACACTCTCAGGCCAAGCACTAGACATCACCTCTCTAGATCTTGTCTCCTAACCAACATCGCTCCCAGGCACCTCCTACATCAGGCCTGGGGTGGGGCCCATGATGAGTTCAAGAATTCTCTGATGGCCCACTTCAGCTTGGTTGATAGGAGCACATTCCCTTGGCTTGTGAAACAGTAGAACTTAGGTTACTGAGTTTGAGTCCTGGTGTGCTTCATTCCGCACGTTGCAGGTTTTGTGTTGAGTGAAAATGTTCCTTTTGCACAAATGACATTTTTCTCTTCTTTTTCAGAACTCGTCTCCTGTACAGAGCTGGGGAACATGTTTGGTAAGCAAAAATAATGTTTTGTAAGGTGAGGCAAGCTCCCACATACTGTGGTCTTCAGGTTACAGGCCTCACCAGGCCTTCCTGGTTATGAGCTCCCACATACTGTGGTCGCCAGGTTACAGGCCTCATCCGGCCTTCCTGGTGATGGGCTTCTACATGTCAGGTTATAGGCCCCACCCAGCCTTCCTGAATGTGAACTCCCACATCTGTGGTCGCCAGGTTACAGGCCTCACCCGACCTTCCTGAGTGTGAGCTCCCGCATGCTGTGGTCGCCAGGTTACAGGCCTCACCGGCCTTCCTGGTGATGGGATTCTACATGTCAGGTTACAGGCCTCACCCAGCCTTCCTGAATGTGAGCTCCCACATGCTGTGGTCGCCAGGCTACAGGCCTCACCGCCTTTCCTGAGTATTAAGCTCCCACTTTTCAGTGGTCACCAGGCTTCAGGCCTCATCGGCATTCCTGGGTGTGAGTTATCGCATGTCAGGTTGCAGGCTTCACCAGGCCTTCCTGAATGTGAAACTCCCACTTATTGTGCTCGCTAAGGTGTAGTTGTGATCCTTCACATGTCAGGTTGCAGGCCTCATCAGGCCTTCCTGAATGTGAGCTCCCCATGCATTGTGACTATCAGGTTACAGGCCTCGTCTGGCCTTCCTGATTATGAGTTCCCACATGCTGTGGTTGCCAGGTTATAGGCCTCAAAATCGACCTTCCTGAATATAGAGTGATGAAGTACATGCACCTTTACTTCCTCTATTCTTTTTTGGTATGTACGCTCCGTACCTTCTTAAACCCAGACTTATGGTAAGTCACACGACGGAACGTCTTGTGTACTTTCTAAAATCCATTTTTTATGGTAAGGGTCACGTGCTGTACGCTTCGGTCCCTTCCTATGTGGCTCAGACCCAGATCTTTCACCTCGGGTCCCACTCTAGATGCGTTCTGTCGTCGAAGTAGGCTACGACAGACGCCTTTCTCTAGCTAACTGCTGATCCAGGTCTTCCTGGATTTGGAATGGCTAAGTACACGCACTTTCGTTTCGTGTACTTTCTAAAATCCGGCCTTCCTGATATGAGCCCTCATGTACTGGAGCTCCCCACACAGGGGGTCATCAGGTCTTAGGCCTCAGTAGAGTCCTGGTTTTTGATCCCTCTCCTACTTCCTCAAGTGTTCAGAGCAAGCACTGGGTAGACTCGTAGATTGAGTGGACGACTTCCGTCATTTCTTGAGGTTGAGTCACACTCTCCGGGGGATCCCGTCTCTGTGATCCGGAACTGAATAGTTTCTGCCAGCTTCGCAGGCCTTCGGTTTTTGGATGCCTTTCCAAGGCAATTTCCAGAGGCTCTGTCGGTCAACATTATTGCTGTGAGTTGATATTTGATTTCAGACACCTGTCACACCTGAGGCGTTCCCCATAGCGTCAATTGACGTATTGTTGAGTTCCCTGTTCTCAGGGAACATAGGTTACAGTCATAACCTGAGACGTTTTGTCAACTGGTTTCCCACTGCTGAAGTCATGCAGGTCACACAAATAAATTGGGTTACACTTTATTTGAAGGTGTCCTTGTTACAGTGTAATTATATATTTGTGACCAGTTACGGAAACTAGGGACACAAGTCGGTTCTGGGGCATTTTGAGTTATTCACAGATTCTGAAAGTGTAGTCTCCAAGCTTTCCAACGATGTGTAACACATGGCAATCTGATAATATTTGGAGAAGTTGTGGCCATTTGAAGGTAGACACTCAAAAAAACTAAAAGTTAAGATAACAGCCTCTAAAGATGTGCAGTTCTCACCTCTCTCTGCTGCTGGGAGTGACAATAGGGCTCATTTACATCTCATTTAGATAAGCCATACCCCCTGTAAAGCTCCCCCTGTGCTTTACAGCTTTTTTTCCTTCCCTGAGCTAGCTAATAACAATAGGTAGGTATTGGGAAGGTCTAAACAGACTAAACATGAGATAACGTGTAACCTACGTGTTCGTAGAATGAACACAAAACGACAAACTATAATGTTTATGGAAACTCACCCCCAGGACCGGCGAATGCACTTCTGCCACTCTAGACGAAAAACAATTGTGATGCCCCTCTATTTGCAACGTATACCAGCAACAACACACAAAGACCAATATGCCATACATATAACGCAAAACCAGCAACAACACACAAAGACCAATATGCCATACATATAACGCAAAACCAGCAACAACACACAAAGACCAATATGCCATACATATAACGCAAAACCAGCAACAACACACAAAGACCAATATGCCATACATATAACGCAAAACCAGCAACAACACACAAAGACCAATAAGCCATAGGCCTACATATAACGCAAATAGTGCGCAACGCGCGTGTGCCCAAAATGTCAACAATATTAAAGTTTATGCTGGAGGCAAATGCCTGCTGGCATTTTTCTTTAAGCAGTCATGACAGGAATTTTCCAAATAATCATATTTCACCTCCTCAAATTACTGTTGCAAATCTCTTTACATCACTTTCTTATGTGCGTATACACACAAATGAAATGTCCGCAAGCACATATCATCAGCAGGATCAGCATCTTAAATAACAACTAAAGAGCAAAGCTTAACTTACGTTTCAGAAACGCGCACGGCAGGCCTTCATCGCAGCAAAGGTCTTAACTGCATCCTCCATTTCGATTCTCTGTGCCAGTTCATGTTCTATGGAGATTGTTGCCAGTCCATTAAGTCTGTTCCCTGTTCACAAAACGTTCCCCATTCAAAGCAATCGGGACGTCACATGAAACAGCCAGCCACCGCTGTCAGCGAGCCGAGCCGCCGTATTCAAGCACCGAGGGCGCGCGCGCTGCGCCCATACCTCCGGTTCAGTTTCCCGAGCCCACAAAGTGCGGCGAAAACATTTTCGATGTAACTGCTACGGTTCAGCTCGTCTGCGACAATCTTTGCGGCGTCCATCTTCATTGAATTTTGATATCAGATAGAGCAGGAGCAGAGCGCTGCATAATAAGTAGCCATGCGCTGTTGGGGGGCGGGGGCAAAAGCGCCGGCGGCTATTCAGTATGGAAATACACACAGACAATGACACGCCCCTACTGCGTGCTAGAATCTCCGAAAAACAAGCCGATTTCAACCTCAAAATGTACGCTTTTAAATATACCAATACTGTTATCTCAAACATGGAGAGGCTTCTTCATGATCTCAACTAACAGATTCTGCAAAAAAGCGGAAATCACAAATTTTGGAAAAAAACGCTTGTTTCTCATTTTGCTCGCAAGTTGTGCTGCCGACTTGTGTCCCTGGTTTCTGTAACGGGTCACATTTAAGTACAGAGTAATATTAAGTAACTACATGTTCTTACTGTAGGGGGTAGGATTAGGTTGTGTGTTAGTTGCATGCAATTATCCATAATTTACTGTTATTACTACGGTAAGTACATGTAACAAGGACACCGTAAAATAAAGTGTTACCATAAATTGTACGTAATTGATGTGGTTTCCTAGCCTGGCATGCCAGACCTACATCACGATGTTAGGTCTGGGAACTCTCCGTTGACTGGGCTCAATACGAGGGGCGGGATTAACGGTTGTCTTTCAAATTCCCTCTGCACGCAATAGGATAGCGCTACAACCAACCTGAGCAATGAAGAAGTCGACGTCTTTTGTATCTTCCTTTTTATTAAAATGACTCAAGTGCCGTTCTTTGTTCATCAAAGAAAAGTTTAACTTTAAATCCTCCAGAGTCGCGGTCAAAGCCGAATCGAAAGACAGCTGTTCACCAGCCATTCTTTTTTTTCAAGTAGCAGTGAACCGTCGCAACTCTGTCGTCATTATGTTAAGCCCGCCCACCGACTCTATACACGATGTGATTGGCCTGACCAGAGTTTGGTTTTTCCAGCTAAAACGTCTATGGAGAGTTGCTAGACTACACTCGCTGCGAAATAATTTTTGTAGCCGCTAGGTGGAGTCTAGACTTCTAGGCTAGTGGTTTCCAGATTCTTTAGTTCCCAGATAGCAAAAAATATCCGCACGGCTTCTTTTTGCCCCCGGCCTTAAGCTGTCGGCTATAGGTGCGTCCCGCTGGTGGGGATGAAACGTTTGCCGCCGAATTCGTCACTCCCATTTCTTGCGAGATGAACTGCTGACTGCTTTCTTTTCTCTGGCGGTTGCCTCCGTCTAATGGACCGCGGCCGGCTGCCGGCAAGCTGCTTTGAAATACAAGGATTTCTATTCTCAAAATTGACCTGCCCTGAGCCCCATGTTGCCTATTATTTATTATTTTCATGTTGGTTTAGGCTATAACAGATTCTTGACTCTTGATTCGATGATAAGGTTTAGGAAATTATTTGAATTATTTGAAACTCTGAAGCGATTATACAGTAATATCGACTATGTAAAATATATTGAATTATTTTATGCTGGTAAAAATAGTTTACATTTATTTGATTGATGCACCTTTGAGACATGCACAAATAAACCAAAAATAATTCCTTTTGTAAAACTTGGCAATAAAAATCTTTCTGATTAGGTTTTAAAATAGATATTTAATTCATGGTATGAACAGTTTAGCAGATTTTTTTTTAAAGGCAATTAAAAAAAAAATCGAAACACATTATAAATGTTAAAAATGTATTGCTAAAACACATTACAAAGACTGAACTGTGAATTACTGAATTGTGGAGTTAGACCGTTCAACAGTTTTGCACCATTGCTGTGTTCAGGCTTGTTTGGGCGGGGCTAAAATGGTGGCTTGATGACGCACCGGAGCCACTGAGGCTGGCCCCTCCCCTAACAATATGACTAGAGCCAGATTCGCATCAGTTTGCCGCAGTTAGAACCACGGGGGGTTAGAACCAGGTTAGAACACATAGCATGGTGTTATACACTACAGTACAGTAGGTGGCGGTATGTAATACAACTACAAGTTGGTTGCAATCCGCCATTAATCAAGAGAAGAAGAAGATTGCCGTGGTTACTACAGCCTACAGTTTGCTAGCTAGCAAAGTCATCGACTACTATCGTTTAAGTAAGTATATGTTTCCTGTTTGTGTAATGCAATATTATGTTTACATTATTTTTAGTTTATCTTTTTCAAATATCTAAGTTAGTCATCTTTGTTCTTGCAGTATGCTGCTAGTCCAGTAGCTAGAGTGGCTAACATTAGCAAGTGTTAGCTAACACATGCTGTTTTGCCTTTGTTACAGTACACACTGAGGTTAAGCAATGCTGCTAGTAACGTTACATGTAGAAATTTAATTAGCTACTTAGCTTATATAGTAGTTAGCCAAAGCTACTTTTTTTCTAACAAAACATAACATAATAAAGTATATAGGTTGTGTAAATTATTTTGATTGTCCGAACAAGTATGCTGCTAGTTCAGTTCACAATGTAGCTACTTTGCTCAGTTCAATTATTGTTTCATTACTGAATATGCAATACTCTGCAGTGAGATAAAAGCTGTTATGTTTGCTCCCCCAGCTCGTCAAGTACTAAGCTTTACACTCCCAGCAGCAAATTTACCCTGGCAGCATATGGGTAAAACAATGGAGAGGTCTGTAATAAGTTGCGCTAAACTAAGTGTTACATTGAATTCCAATTCATTACATGTATCTAATAACTAAACATATTTTTAAATGTCAAAGATTATCATTAGGAGAAAGTCATCACTTAGTTATTGGCCCTTGGACTCCCCTGGCACCTTGTGTACAGCATGAAGATTTCTGCTATGAAGGTATATTGTAGGCCTATGTCTTAGTGTCCAGTGTTTTAACAGTATTGAAAATGGTGCCTTTAGTTGTATTTTATTTTTTTAAATGTAGATTCCCAGAGACTCCAGAATGAAAAACAAGCCCTCAGGAAGGAGAACCAAGCCCTGAGGGAAAGCAATGCACCAGCAGGTGAGAACATGCACTCTTTCTTAAATTTAACTTTTGTGTGTGATGTAGGTCCAAAATTACCATATGCCTTTCATTTTGTAGCTTCAGATGACAGCGGCTCACTTCGAGAGCAGGTGAGGCACGTTGGGACAATGTTGAAGACGTTTGCTCGCACTGGGCAATCAGGTACAACTTGCAAACAACGCAGGCGTTGGTTTAATTCTCACTGGGGCCACCTGTACGTAGTAGACCTAGATATAACTGTCATAGTTTAGTAGTTGAGGGACCAGGACTGACTACTTTATTCTTTTATTCTGGGAACCCCTGTAGGTGCAGATCAGACCCCAATGCTGCGACGTCTTGGAGAGTTTGGCGATGTTGTGCGTAGCATGGACACTATGGATACACATTTTCAGTGCCAATTGTGGTGACAACAGTATGAGACAGGATAAAGAGCTCCAGGAACAATTTGTAAGTGTGCTGATTTCGTTTTTAACGCCATAGGGTAATCTAAAAAGTAAAATTAAGATTGTACACTGCATATTCTACAGTCTGAATCCACAGCCTGTTACATTTTAAATTTATTAGAAGCTTCAGAGAAATGTAATTTGTTACACTTTTTTTTGTTGTTGTTGTATTTTCAGCTTCGGTTTTTGGAAATCAAATGTGGGAGGGACCTAAAGACAACCGAGTGGCGAATGCTTCAGAGTATCTTCTCTAATCACCTTTCCATCAATACAACCTGGGCTGATGTAGGGGATAAAGCATGTTTTAGAGACCTGTTCCTGAAGACCATTGTTCAAAGTAAGTTAAATAGATTTTTTTTATATTTAAGTAGACGTGTATGACCATATGCCATTCAAATGGAATGACAGATCTTTATTTTCTACAGGAGCCATCCGGAAGAACCCGGCGACCCAGGATGCCACTGAGGCGATCCAGGTTAACGTTACGCATTACCTGAAAGGAGCATCTGACTGTGAAGGTGGAAAAAGGCGCCGCACAGCTGAGAGGGACCCACAGGCGACCCCTTAAACCAAGGCTGACTACTGACACCCCAGCATCACTGACAACTGGAACCCTTTCTTTATCCTGCAGTCAGTAACATCAAGACCTCTAAAAAAGCCTTGTTACAGTGCTTAATTATTCTATTTTTAATTATACCATGTAAATCCTAGATAACATCTAATACTTATCTGCACATTATCTGGTATCAAATATTCTACTTACCGTGACTTCAGTATTGGCTCATTTCATTCCGTCAGTTCCTAACAATTCTATTATAGTTTGTAAATCCTATTTCATGCCTGATATTTTATATTGCACATTGACTAGTACCAAAAATTCTACTTTCATTCCATCAGTGTGCTTAATTGTATTCTATTAAAAATAGCTTGGGAATACTGTTTCATACTTCTGATACTTGATATTGCACATTACCTGGTAGCAAATATTCTACTTAATTCCATCACAGTGCTTAACTGTTATTCTATTGTTAAATAGAGCTTGTAAATCCTTGTGCCACAGGTCAGCATTGCAGTTATAATGGTATATTCTACTCCAGAGCTTTACTCTAAATGATTACCACTTATCCTATTGTTAGAAATGACTTGTAAATATGATGTTATACCTCAAATTATTTAGTGTCCTTCACTTTCTTTGCTACCAAATATCCTCATTACTTGTGTTTACTGAATTCTTTTCATCCCAGAGCTGACCTCTTTATATTATTAGCAATTATTGTAAGTGTTACAATAGTATTTTTTACAAAAGTGTTTTTTATAACCAAAATTTAATTGGAAACCTGCATGTTAGTGTATGTCTATATATGTATTTGTATGTTTATGTTCAGTAACGTGCGGTGAAGTCTTGTCATGGGTAGGCTGTGACCTATCAACGTGGCATACCGGTATTCACAGGGGCATAATTTGCCGCTGCAATCGGTGGTGCGGTTACAGTCAGTGTATCTCGTGGCTCACGCAGTCTTCACATGCACGCGCGCTTCAATCCGTTTCGGAGATCTCTTTGTTCATTCCAGTGAAATCACAAAACAAAAATGCACACAAACGTGTCCCTGCTTAATAAAATACAACCACTGATGAACATATTCGGTTTTGATAAAAAATAAAAAAAACTATTCGATTGCGGATTAGAACCCAGAACCTCTGACATGCTCGGCAAAAGTTCTACCACTGGACCATTAAAGGACTCACAACAAGGTGTCAGATCTGTCCACACACCTGTCTCACCCACTTTTTAAAACAAAGTTAAGCCACTGTATATTCATTCAGGTAATTTTCAGGTAATTAACCCAAGTTAATATCAGGCATCATCACATCGCTGCCTGCATACAGAGCAAAGTCAGAATCGCGGATTAAGTGAGAGCGAGTGGATCACGTGATATGAAGCAGTCTCGGGCTCTGCCTCAATGTTGATCATTCAAGACAGCATGAGAACTGACTGCGCATGCGCAAATCTCCTTAAACTACATTCTATGGACCAAAGAGGCACTGCGAACCTCTGCCTCAATGGCCATGGATGGCCTTGAATTTCCTGCATGAAACAATGGTTTTTAGGAGCAAACTATGGCAAAAGGAGTATTATATGAGTATTCCTGATTTTTTTTGTTACAAAAATTAATATTTGGAATAAAATAAATGCAATTAATAATGTGGTGAATTAATAAAGCTCTTGGAATTAATAAATGTAATGTCAACATTTCCTTTGGTGAGGCACTGCCTACCCTGCCTACCCTGACCGCACGTCCCTGTTTATGTTATATTTCAGTGATTGGACATCTTGTTTCAATGACAGTTACTGTACTTTGAAATGTGGAATTAAAATGCCAAATGGAAATTTGTCTGGTTTGATCAATCATTATTCTTGATACAACTGCATGCTATACATATTTATAAATATAAAAATATATATATGTACAATAAGCAGCGGGGCAGCTCGCTCGAAAATAGTGTTTGCCTCCAACGGGCCGCTGAAGGTCCGCCTTTAGTATAACGGCGGGGGATCGGCGGATGGCCTGCGGGCCGGCCGCGGAACGAAGGCGGTAGGAAGGTGGCTGCCAAAAGCGGGTGCCGCCGGCGTTGCGCCGTCAAACGTGTTTGTGATTCCGCCATTCTGATGCTTCTACTGCCTCCGGAGCGCCGCCGTCGGTCCGCCGACTCATTGCTATCTGGGTTGCTGCCACAGGGCGGCACATAATAATGCTTACCATTACACTCAACCAATACCCTTTTTGTATTCTGTGAGCTACTGGAGGCGCAAAATTAGACATACTGTACCGCTAAAAGGAGAAAAACAAACCACTGGAAGGATTGTTGTATTAATTAAATATGAGCTTAAAAATTAACTAGATGTCTTGTTAAATTGATTGTTGTAACCTCAGTTGGACCTTTGTCAACTCAGTTTTTAACTCGCTCAGTATTTAACACTGTCAGGTTTCTGTTCATTTTATTCTTATTTCTTTGTTTATTGTGTTAAAATATTAAAACATCAACTAAACTACATGAACTACATTACCTAAGAACATTGGATATATACGTTTAATATTTAAAAGGAGGGTAGAGAATAACGGAATTTAGGAACTGGATGTTCATAATAACCTTAACCTCACAAAAACCTTAATTCCAAAAAATTTGAATATCGTGCAAAAGTTATAATTTTGATGATTATGGCTTACAGCTTATGAAAATGTCTCGGTTACATATGTAACCCTAGTTCCCTGAATAGGGAACGAGACGCTGCGTAAAATGCTGTGGGAATGTGTGAGTGCGTCATGAAGCACGTATGGAATCAGTCCAATGGCAAGATGGAACGTCATAGGCACCCCAAAATCCCAACCGCATCAGCTTCTGATTAGCCTGAAGCAAGTCGATCACGGGCATACCGGGAGTATGGCAGAATTACGCAGCATCTCTTTCCCTATTCAGGGAACTAGGGTTACATACATAACCGAAACATTCCCTTTTCAAGGGAACTCGATCAGCGTAAAATGCTGTGGGAACGCTAATACCCACGTCGCCATAAGAGCAAGTGACACTTTCTATATAGCTGTTCGTATATATATATATATATATATATATATATATATATATATATATATATATATATATATATATATATATATATACAGTATATAATGTGTTTTTTTAATAGAGAAAACTCCTGCTTAGTAAACAATAAATGACAGACAAAACACACAGAGCGCTTGCTGAAGGCACAGAAGCTGTCGCGGTTGTGATTTTGGGGTGCTTTATAGTTTCCTGGTCAATGACACCCGCCTATGACGTTCCGTCTCGCCATTGGACTGATTCCATCTGTGCTTCATGACCCACTCACACAGGGGCGTTCCCACAGCGTTTTCACGCAGCTCGAGTTCCCTTGAAAGGGAAACCCAAATTCAAAATCTCAGAAAATGTTAATATTACATGAAAAAAAAAAGAAAAAAAAAGGATTTTAAATACAGAAATGTCCGCCCTCTGAAAAGTATAATCATGCATATGTATATAGTTATATATTCTAAATATATTAGTTTCACCTTTTTATTTGAATGACTGAAATACATTAACTTTTGCACGATATTCAAATTTTTCGAGTTTCACCTGTATATGCAATTATCCCACTTGTGTTACCTCCTGCCCACTGTCTGAGAAAAGAATGCTGAAGGAAGACACTGATATAATATTTTCCAGACTGCATTGCAAATAAAACTACATAAAGAGTTTATACATAAATAAAACATAGCTATATAATGTGTAATACATGGTGTGTTGTTGTGAATGGCTACTATTCAAATGAATACTGAGTGCTGTTTGCTCCCATAAACGTCAGTGCCTGACAATAAAATTGAAATCTATGGCTGATGAGGAGCTGTAGAGTGACAAAAAGTCGAATGGCAGAGAAGATTCTCATTAAACTTTTCATTAAGCATTATCTCCATCAGGAAATGAAGTGAAAAAGCATTGGGGACATTAGAAAGAATGTCACACAAGTTCCTATTGTCTCTGCAGAGACAGACTGCTATTACGTGCAGCGTGTATTGAAGCCATAAATTAAACATTACACTGAAGAGCTGTGAAGAAAATGAAACAACAGGATTATTTGTGTGAAATGTCAGGATGGACCATCAGAGAACATCTGAGAAACTGGCAGCCATCCAGGAAATAAGAGATTGAATATCAGTCTCAAAGTGAGCTTTTGTATCAGCCAGAAATAGTGACACAGGCTTTGCTTTTTAGGTGGGTGGATGAGATGTAAACATCTCTTAATTTGTACAGTGGCCAATGCCAGGACTTTATGATTTTTGTAGTTATTAAATAATTTGACATTATTGGTTCTTTAGATTTTTTACCATACAACCAAAAATGGCAGCCTACTCTAAACCTACCTCTCTCTCTCTCTCTCTCTCTATATATATATATATACAGTGAAGAAAATAAGTATTTGAACACCCTGCTATTTTGCAAGTTCTCCAACTTAGAAATCATGGAGGGGTCTGAAATTGTCATCGTAGGTGCATGTCCACTGTGAGAGACATAATCTAAAAAAAAAAAAAATCACGAAATCACAATGTATGATTTTTTAACTATTTATTTGTAAGATACATCTGCAAATAAGTATTTGAACACCTGTCTATCAGCTAGAATTCTGACCCTCAAAGACCTGTTAGTCTGCCTTTAAAATGTCCACCTTCACTCCATTTATTATCCTAAATTAGATGCACCTGTTTGAGGTCGTTAGCTGCATAAAGACCCCTGTCCACCCCATACAATCAGTAAGAATCCAACTACTAACATGGCCAAGACCAAAGAGCTGTCCAAAGACACTAGAGACAAAATTGTACACCTCCACAAGGCTGGAAAGGGCTACGGGGAAATGGCCAAGCGGCTTGGTGAAAAAAGGTCCACTGTTGGAACAATCATTAGAAAATGGAAGAAGCTAAACATGACTGTCAATCTCCCTCGGACTGGGGCTCCATGCAAGATCTCACCTCGTGGGGTCTCAATGATCCTAAGAAAGGTGAGAAATCAGCCCAGAACTACACGGGAGGAGCTGGTCAATGACCTGAAAAGAGCTGGGACCACCGTTTCCAAGGTTACTGTTGGTAATACACTAAGACGTCATGGTTTGAAATCATGCATGGCACGGAAGGTTCCCCTGCTTAAACCAGCACATGTCAAGGCCCGTCTTAAGTTTGCCAATGACCATTTGGATGATCCAGAGGAGTCATGGGAGAAAGTCATGTGGTCAGATGAGACCAAAATAGAACTTTTTGGTCATAATTCCACTAACCGTGTTTGGAGGAAGAAGAATGATGAGTACCATCCCAAGAACACCATCCCTACTGTGAAGCATGGGGGTGGTAGCATCATGCTTTGGGGGTGTTTTTCTGCACTTGGGACAGGGCGACTGCACTGTATTAAGGAGAGGATGACCGGGGCCATGTATTGCGAGATTTTGGGGAACAACCTCCTTCCCTCAGTTAGAGCATTGAAGATGAGTCGAGGCTGGGTCTTCCAACATGACAATGACCCGAAGCACACAGCCAGGATAACCAAGGAGTGGCTCTGTAAGAAGCATATCAAGGTTCTGGTGTGGCCTAGCCAGTCTCCAGACCTAAAACCAATAGAGATTCTTTGGAGGGAGCTCAAACTCCGTGTTTCTCAGCGACAGCCCAGAAACCTGACTGATCTAGAGAAGATCTGTGTGGAGGAGTGGGCCAAAATCCCTCCTGCAGTGTGTGCAAACCTGGTGAAAAACTACAGGAAACGTTTGACCTCTGTAATTGCAAACAAAGGCTACTGTACCAAATATTAACATTGATTTTCTCAGGTATTCAAATACTTATTTGCAGCTGTATCTTACAAATAAATAGTTTAAAAAATCATACATTGTGATTTCTGTGATTTTATTTTTAGATTATGTCTCTCACAGTGGACATGCACCTACGATGACAATTTCAGACCCCTCCATGATTTCTAAGTGGGAGAACTTGCAAAATAGCAGGGTGTTCAAATACTTATTTTCTTCACTGTATATATATAATTAATGAGTTATGGAAAAATAACACGTTAAACTGATTTAATACATTTAAAGACCTTCGTAGGCCATCTTACATTTCATACAGTTGTTTGGTGATGAACATGTTTCATGGAAACAACTTACTGTGTGGTGATGTAGTCTATACAATATAGGTAGAATGCCTATAAGATTCAAGATATCAGGGCAAAAATGCCCCTGCAGAAGTTTTTGTCTCATATTTATATAATATGATATAGTTAAGCAATGTCACACGAGTAATGAGAACAATATCACACGAGTGTGCCGTTTTTGTCCCGAATAACACAAGTGCAAATGTTATATTGATTTTATACAACAGTTCAATAAATAAGGTCATATTGATTGTTTTTGCAAATACAAATATTATAAAGCCAGAGCATGCACTGTTTGCTGAACCCATTTAAAGACATTTACGGCTGCGTTTGAGTCAAATTTGTCATATCTTTCCCTGGCTAACTTCCCTCTGTCTCGTTCACTCGAATGTACATCATTACTTACGTTGCACGAGGGCCCACTACTGGTGTGTTTAAATGGAACTACTGAAATGTGTGTTAAATGGAACACCCTAATGCCTGGCTCACACTAAAGGAGTTTTAAAATCCTAACCGATTTTGAAATCTGGTTGCAGCTCACACTTAAAGAGAATCTTTGCAGATTTTCTTACCTCAAATCTTAAACCTTAAACATGCTCACACTACAAGATTTGAAAATCGCGGCGCATCACATACTACAAAATGTTATTTTGTGGCTCAATCTTAAGTTTATCAAGCGACGAGAATACTTTTGGTGCGCAAAAAAAACAAAAATATCGACTTTATTCAACTATTCATTTCCTTCTCGGTGGGCTTCGAGTGAGTTCACATAGTAAAACTGCGTATTGCTTCTGTGGTGGACGTCACACGCATCACACACATGACCAGCGTCGGCCAATAGGGACCCTACGTGTGACGTAGCTCTCAGATTTAATCAAAAATATCTTAATTCGTGTTCCGAAGATGAACGAAAGTATTACGGGGTTGGAACAACTTGAGGGTGAGTAATTACTGACAGAATTTTCATTTTTGGGTGAACTATCCCTTTAACAGTTTAATGACTCACTCAAAGACAGTCCCTTGCCGCCAGCTAGTGGCGTAACAATGTAACTGGACTGAGCGCCTGTCTAGAACACGCAGAGACGAGCAATGCTGATACTAGTAAAATATCAGCAAGTGTTGATGCTAACTATTATATAACAATGGACTAACAAGCTTATTGTCAGGTTTATATTCTGTTATTATATTATGTGGACCCTTATTTTGACATTGTATCTTCTGTTTACTTCACTTCGTTTCAATGCGCTTTTTAGTTTTGGTTTCATTACTGAACATGTACTTTATTTAGCAATAAATAAATAAATAAATAAATAAATAAATGGAGATAATGCGCGCATTGCGCTGATGAGTCACTCCAAAATGACCTCAATGGAAATTCCTTCACCATGACAGCCCTACTTATTGGCTATTGTGACAGTACTGACGTAATCACAATTTTACTCATCCCAATAAATATCAAACATGTTTGATATGATTTCGAGCCCGAGCTCGATTTGTGTGCCCGATTTGTGTGAGAGCAGATCGGGAGGTGCAAGATTCGATCTGTAATCTGTGAACATTACCAGATAATCTGTGCCGAACATCGGAACCGATCAAGGTCCTCAACAAGTTTTTTTCTCCGATTCTCGGGAGGGGAAAATCGGGCATAAATCGGCCTAAAACTCCTGTAGTGTGAGGAGATGTCCATGTCTTTCTTTCTTCAGTCGAAAATAAATTAAGGTTTTTGATGAAAAGATTTCAGGATTTTTCTCCATATAATTCACTTCAACGGACCCCAAACGGTTAAAAGTCCAAATGACAGTTTCAGTGCAGCTTCAAAGGGCTTTAAACGATACCAGACGATGAATAAGGGTCTTATCTAGCGAAACGATCGGTCATTTCAAAAATAAATAAAAAAGTTTACGTTTTAGAAGCACAAATGCTCGCCTTGCTCTGTTCTGTGATGCGCGTTTGTGACATCACATAATACGCAATCACTTTTGTTGCCAGCTATTTTGACAATAATGGATGTATGTTGAGTTATTTTCAGAGGACAGTGAATCTATGCTGCTTTGGGGGGGGGGGGGGGGCTAGGCTGCATGGATCCACAGGGAGTTCTTGCACAGAACAGATCCATACTGCCAATCCTAACTGTATGCTAACTGTCAATCGTATTTGATGATAACGGTCCTGACAGAAGTACAATAAATTCTAACTGTTGTAAAAACTGTCAGCTTAACCCAGCTTGTCAGCTTAAGGTCTGAGGTGTTTTCTGGGTCCTGGAAGTGTTCTGACATTTGTGTCATTTTCTGCACGTCCGGCACATTGCAACAACGCAATATTGTCTCGGTAGCGACTTTCAGCATGTTTCCTAACAACGTCTGATGCTTACATTTTACGTGGCATGAGAAAGTCACAAACCATACGGAATCCAATCAGAGCAGTCAGACTGAAACGGATCTCCAGAAATGCGTTTTGAAATTTCAAACCACATATGGAAGTAGCTTTAAACGGATTTGTAAAAATTGCATTTAATTTTTTTGCTTTTCACATTAGCTAATTCTGATCGGATTTCAATTGGATTGGCACAAAAATTGGATTTGGTAACGAGCTGACTTCCGTACTACATTTGCAGCCCGTTCTCATCCCAAGGCGTCATAAAGGTGACGCTTTTTTGACATTCGTCTAAAACTGTTAAAGTTATAACATGGCACCCTTTAGCGTCAATATGAGACGCAGAACCCAAGGCGTCATACAGGTGACGCTTTTGACATTTCGTCTAAATCCGACGCACATGGCCACCCTCTAGCGTCAATATGAGATGCAGATCCCAAGGCATCATAACCCTAACGCTACCCCAGACCTAAACCTACCCGTCTCATATTGACGCTAAAGGGTGCCATGTGCGGCAGTTTTAGACGAATGTCAAAAAAGCGTCACCTATATGATGCCTTGGGATGAGAATGCGTTGACATTTGCATGCTTTGTTCAGAGTGACTCCAACTCTATGTAATCCCTCCCCCTTTATAAAGTATAAACTACAAGGTATACTGTTTGAGTTCAGACTCAAGACAAGCTTTGAAGACTACAGCAACGAACAGCTTGTGTGCTCAATAAAGAATCCTGCTTAAGACACAATCCGAGTCTCCTGGTCTTCGCTTTAGTTTCTACACTTTAGAAGAAAAAAGTTCACAACAGACCCGTATGTCCATCTTTGCGGAACATAAAATATATTTTGAATAATGTTGGTAACCAAACTCTTTGTAAGTTTGGTCTGTAAATATCTAAATAATACAAAATAAAAAACAAATAACAATTCAGATGCAAAAAATAATAATTAAAAAAATCATGGCCATGTATCCTAAAAGTTTACTTGTAATAAATTCTATGTTGATAAAAAAAAATAAAAATAAAACTTTTCTAAAGCTGCTTTTTGTAGTCTAATTGATGCTTTTCTCATTTAACAGAATAATGACTTAAAGTTATAATTTTGTCACAGGATGAACGTCTGAAGACAGGATAATTTTGTCACAGGATGAATGTCTGAAGACAGGATCAAATTATCAATGTAGGTTCATAAAACTAAAGACGAACTGGTGTAACAGTGTGTACTGCTAACACAAAAAAGGACCAACACTGAAGACTGAAAACAGAGGAACTAAATGAGATAATGAACTAAATGATAAACATCTGTGGTGAAGGATTAGTGTCCATGATGAGTCCATGATCTCATACCACAAAAGGAAACATGTGACTGAAGACAAAATAAAAGTCCATGAAGGTGACACCTACTTGAACATAAACGTGACAGAACGCCCCCTCATGGAAGGCGCAGCCTCGTGGCGTGGACAGGAGGAGGCGGCTTGGGAGGAAGGATTGGAGATGGTGTAGGGATGGTGATGGGAGATGGCGAAAGGAATGGTGATGGCAGGCAGACTAGAAACAGTGATGAAGATCGAGAAATTGACCCTTCGCGTGGAGCTTGATTGACAGGTAATCTGACCAATCATACTTCGCCATCCACCATTTAGTCAGGAGAGATATTAGATTAGCATGGGAGGATTTGAACTTGAAAAATGGAGTGTACTGACGTCTTTCCGAGGTTAAAACAACATTCCTTCTTATGTTCATTTATGTTTATTTGATGCTATAAATTAACTAGAAGGAAGAGATGATCGGATCACGAGCAGCTTTAACTGATGCTCTACAGCGATCTGTCACAACACATTAAAAAGCCACAAAACGGTATTTATTGTTTAAATTTCTTAAAAAAAAATGACCAAATTTGAAAGGGGAGACTTTGTTTAATATGTTTAATATCAAAAGTAACCGAAAAGTAACCTGGTCTGTCCTGTCTGTCAGCGTGTTGTCAGTCTCCTCTCTGCTCCGCGATGTATTTTTCACTGCGTGAGAACATGAGAGCGGCGTAGCTTGTCGGACATAGCGACAGTAACTAAGGGGGCCGGGTCTTTGCGAAGGGTCAATTGGGTGGGATAGGGTGGTTTGACGAAACCTCCGTACTCAAGTCCATCAGCCAGTTTTCAGTCTCCATTTCCACCAGTATACCCTCGGCCACTGATGTCCTGGGCTCACACCCCTGGTCCGACTCACTGGGGGACTCCTCTTCCGGGGTGAGGGTCAACGTTGTCCACTTGTCCTCTGGCTCTGGCTGACACGTCCCAGTGGGTGGTAGCTCTCCATCTGCGGGGGGCTCACACGGTTCCTCCATTGCCACAGGTGGTGAAATGGTCTCTGGTTCTGGCTGTGTTCCGGATTGGGGGTAGTCATTCTTCAGACACCGGATGATGGCATCTCTCCAGTTAAGTCCAGAAGTGTCTGGGAGGTCTATTGGATGGTGGTAGTTTGCACTGATCCAGAACAATGACTTCAGGTTCACGTCAGCGAAGGGGCAGGTTGACGGAATGAAGATAGAAGTCTTTGGCAAAAACTAAATAAAAAATATGACTCTCCTGAGCCACAGCAGTAAACCTGGCTGCAGATTTCCATTTCGGTTGGTCGTTCTGTCACAGGATGAAGATGAAAGACTGAAGACATCAAATTATCAATATAGTTTAATAAATCTAAAGATTAACTGGTGTAACAGTGATTTACACCAATTTGATTATTCAAATTTGATTACTTCATAATTTCTGCTACACAGATCCGCTAAAGTGACTAAAAACGCTATATTATAAATGCCAGGTCAGAAGTTGGGGATGTCACTTCGTAAAGAAACGCTACATGCCTATCGACTGTTCACGTAATCTGCAGACACATGACGTCACCATTTACACAAATTCGCAATTCAACAGGGCTTTATGGAAACCTCAGAGTACTTGAATTTTGACAAACAAACAATAATTAAACAAACCTAAAGAACTCTAAGACTGTAGCTGTGGCTGCATTTACACTTGGCATTAACATGCGACCTGTATCCAGATGTTGTCCACATACACATTGAAATGACAAGTGTAAACGTGTTTTTTACACAAAAACATTAAAAACATTAACACAAAAACCATAAAATAAATCATAATAGATTTCAGGAGAAGTAAAATAAAAAAAACATCTCGCAATGGTATGTGTATTAATGGAGAGGAGGTAGAGAGAGTCTCAAGTTTCTGTGAGTATATATTACTGAGGACCTGATCTGGAGCCTGAACACCAATTGCATCATTAAGAGAGCCCAGCAGAGACTTTTCTTCCTGAGGACCCTGAGACGCAACAGACTTCCCCAGAGGCTACTGATCAGATTCTACCACTGCACAATAGAAAGTATTTTAACATACTGTTGTACTGTGTAGTATTCCAGCTGCACTGCTGCAAAGAAAAAGACCTGCAGTGGGTTGTAAAGATGGCAGAAAAGATTGTCGGCTCCCCCCTTCCAAACCTGTGTGACATCCATTCAAACCATCTCCTTACACGGGCCACAAACATCCAGCAGGACCCCTTACACCCCGGAAAGCCCTTTTTCACCATCCTCCCCTCAGGCAGACTGAGAACCCCAGGAACACGCACTAACAGGCTAAGGAACGGTTTCTTCCCCAGAGCTGTGAACAGGCTGCAGAAGTCATAGCAACCTTCATCAATACCACTAACACTTAGTTCACCTATACACATATACACACGCATACAACACACATAACATACACGCAGATAAAGCTGTAACACCTGTGCTTAATGCAATAATGTACTATGTACAATAGTGACTGAAGTTATCCAGGGATAACGCGATGATGTATATGACTCTTTAGCTCCGCCCATGGCACACGTCCAGGAGCTTGGCTGTTTTCGGAAAGAATCGGTACAGTGTATCTGTCTTTTATAAATCTGACAAAACTAAAGACACTTCAGAGATATGAAGGATGCAATACTATTTTATACTCTACTATACTTCTACCTTAGAGTTGTCTAGGAAGGGTTCCCCGGCCTCAAAGCAGTCTAATAGCAAATGGATTGTCGAGGCAATCTCTTTGGCTTATGGGTTGCACGGTATTCCTTAGCTTCTGTTAATCAGAGTGCATACTACTAGAAGTAAGCGCTGTTGTCGGGGGTTACCCTACAGGAAGTCTGTGATGCAGATTGTCGCACCAATCAGAAATGGTCTAGTTTCACACATGCTTCAGACGTGCTTTATTATACGTTTTCTCCTGTTTATGTAAAGTAGGGAGGGAAGCTATTGTACTTTTTGTTTATCATCAGATTTCCAGGTTAATATTGTAAAATAAGTTAGCTTTGTTTTGTTATTTGTTTTGGCTTTGCCCCCTCTTAAAGTTTATGTTGCTCCTTATTTACTCTAGTTTATTAAATCTACTTTTTGCACTTTAAAAAGTTTTTGGTTTTAAAGCTCTGGGAGTGAATGGGGACTGGGACTCCAGGGATCTTATTGATCGGATTCCTGTTCATTATTGCAGGTATTTTCTTTCTCTTTGAGTAGAGGTTAATCTATTCGTAACAGCACGTTTGAAGAAAAAAAAGAAAAAAAAAAAGCACAAAATAGGACACAACCACCACAATAAACAGATAAAACAACAGTTGCAATCTTGATAAAAACAACTTTCAATCCTTGAAGCTCTCGCTTACTGAACGCTTCTTGTTGTTTCATGATTAAAAATAAAGAAAAAAAATTTAAAAATCATCTCTACAAATTTAATGCGCACCATGTTTTAATGTAGTCTCAATTTAAACAGCAGCTCTATGTTGGATGTGTTATTTGCCGGATAACTTGCAGAGCACATTTGTGCATTAAGAAACAATAGGGAAGAAAAGCTTACCAAAGACAGTGCGTGCTGGCACAGACTCCCGGTTCAGCCAGAAGGAGACCTGAGAGAGAATGACGGTCATTATGCAGGGGAGATACGTCTGGATCACGAAATAGCCAATTTTCCTTTTCAAATGGAAATATGTTGTCATCACTACATATTCTCCTATATAAGAAATGAGAAAAAGAGAAGAGAGAGACCATAATAGAGATTATTGATTATACATACATAGACTAAAATATTCCTTATTTATGTACGAAAAAATTATTATTTATATAAATTTATATATTTATATAAATTATTATTTATTTACTGAAGATCATACAAGCAAAGTAAATGAGATATAGAAAGATGCAGTTTTGTGTTGGAGAGGAAAGGTAACTACTGTGATGGTGAAGGACTCAAGGTGAAGGACTCAAGTGTTTTACCAGCATGGTTGGATGTTCTAACCTTAACAGCAGAAAGAATGTTACAGACAATTGCCCAATATGTAAGCCCTACCATTTAGTTATTTTTAAAGGTCTGATGGAGCATGGAGAGCTACGATTATGCCATTAAAATCAGAAGTAGGATGGCCAATTTGCTATGTTTAAGAGACATGACATGTTAAAAATTTACAAAATAAAGGAAATATTATTCCTTAAGGCTGGTCTATGGTATCTCAGGAGTAGTAGGAGTACATTTTCTCTCATTTAATCTCATTGTCATCTAGAATAAACTGAGTAAACTGAATAAACAACCATGCTTCACTTTGTCAAAAACCCAGGAGGTCAATCAGTGATTGTTGTCGATCTGCAAAAATTCTCTCATTGCCGCACATGATCTCTGGAACGCAACCAGAGTGACCATCAGGTTCCTTGCCACCTTTATTTCTAGTGTCCGTCTCCCCTAATTGTTCAGTTTCACCGGGCAGCCAGCACTAGGAAGAGTCTTGGTCATTCCATACCTCTTCATTTACTGAATTATGGAGGCCCCTGTGCTCATAGGAATCTTTAATGCAGGCGATTTTTTTGTAGCCTTCATCTCTAAAGGTATTCTAAAATATATATTCAGTCATATGGTACAAGGAGAACATTTACTGGTTTGGTTATGGCTGTACTAAGAATTTTGAAGTAAAGTACTAAGAACTATTACTTGTAAAAATAGCGAAACAACAACATCTGTAAACATATTCAAAGTTGATGTGTTTGGTTACTAGACAATTGTAACAAATGCCATAGTTTCATTGACAAAATCTGGTGCAGACCAACTTTAATAGTGCACATGCGCAAAAGTGAATAATGACTTTTAATAATGAATTATAATCTATACCTCACATACAAATCACCACATCGACTTAAGTGACATAAGTCGTATGGACCACATTTCATGGTGTTTATTTTTCATTTTATCATTTTTTAGAGTGCAACAGTCCTCATTATTGAAAATAAATCCCTCTGCATTCATTGAAATATCTTCTTCTGCTGACATAATTTTAATTTTTGACTATACCTTAGGTTGAAATTCTAATCTCTGTGGTAAAAGCAATTTTCAACGAAGTTAGTGTTCTCTCCCTGCACTGGGAGGCAGAGCAGAGATCAATTAAAATGACAAAATGAAGAATAAACAGATGCTTCTGGTGCTTTAAAAAACATTTAGTCTTTTTTTCATCAAGTCAATACGAAAGCGTTTCACCAGCGCTGACATACACAGAGAGCTTTTTAAAACATGTCTTAATAGTGTCTGTCTCTAAATAATCACTGTCTCAGAATGTGGCCTTGACATGTGACTGACTAATGTGTTCATTACAGAATGAGTAAAAAATGCTGCTTCCTATAATAGCAATAGGGTGCAAAAAGGTTTGCATGGAAGGGGAAGGTGAAGGAAGATGCCTACATTA
Source organism: Semotilus atromaculatus (assembly GCA_031834385.1). Lineage (NCBI taxonomy): Eukaryota > Metazoa > Chordata > Actinopteri > Cypriniformes > Leuciscidae > Semotilus > Semotilus atromaculatus. Next base: position 27,937,604 of record JAULUF010000001.1, read on the forward strand.
AGAAAAAGGTCCATTTGCTTTTACATTTGTATATATTTAGATATAAGTTTAGGATGTTCATAGCATAAAATGTAAAATTATTCAAATTAATACACCCTACCATTCTCCACTGTGCCACTTGATTTCACAGAAATTGCTGGTTAGAATCTGATTGCCAATCTTGTTATACTGGAAACTATGGAGTAGAAAAAGTTGTGGGTATCAGCGATAAAAAGGGATAAATGGCCATTACTACAATCAGAATTATTCAGACAGAAGTATACAGAGTTGGATAGCGTTGGGCTGCAAACTGTGATTCAAAAAACAAAAAAGGAACTCAGAGTACACTCAGAATCAAAGGGGAGACAGATGTTCATCTTTTGTGTACAGTAGAGCAGAGTGAAAAGATTCAAATTCACTTCCACAGCAAAAAACATGGCCAGGAAATAGCACCACTGCTAATATACTGTATGGGTTTTCAAATACAGGGTAACATTTAGTTTAAAGCAGGGGTTACCAAATCAGAAATCATTGCTTTGTCAAGTGTAATTTCAAATAAATAGCTAGTACATTTAAATTATTAAAACCTTATACAATATGATACACAAATGAGTGTACACACGTAATTTGATATGATAGGCCTACATTATATGTTTCTCTGTCTCGGTCTCTGGAGCGGCCTCACACGTGAGCTAATGCTGTTTGTTTACTACAGAGATGGAGGGCGCATGTTCACCAGTAGTATGAACGTCTAAAGGTCCTTGCAGTCTGAAATTTCCGTATGCGTTTTTTCGTATGCGTGATTCGGTGGCTCTGAATTGTCAAAACACCTTGCTACGGATGTGAAAAACGCAGAAAATCGAACCCGATCCGACTTTTTTTATGACGGACGAAAGTGTCCGAGGCAGTGTGCAAGCGTGATTGACACAATGTGAGGTCGTATTTTTTTTTTAAATGCGAAGATTTCGGAAGCGAATTTCGGACTCAGTGTGCAAGGATTTTCAAGCTGTTTAAAAATACTGGTCATCACAATGGCTGATGATTTTGATGTAGCACTAGACAAAGAGGATTTTTTTTTGCACCAACCATACAGTAGGTAGTCAACCAGAATGCCATTTACAGCAGTGCTAGCCGGTGCGGCAAAGCAACAGTCCCATTTCAAAGTTGTTTGCGAAATGACCGCCAGGTGGCGCAAAGGAACATTTTGCAAAACAGTTGCAATTGCCGCATTTTGAAACATAAGTGGGGCTGATGTCAATTAACAGTAAGGATGAAATACTACAACTATGGTAATTACCAAATAAGCCTACAACAAACATGAATTTTTTTAAAAAGAGGTATTGACATTTGCTGTACAATAATGAACCAACCTAATATTTGGTGTTGTTGAAACTGCATGTTATAGTATTAATTGTATTATTAAATAAAGAAAATTTGGTTAATACGTTGGATAATAATAATAATATTATTATTATTATATATTATATATATATATATATATATATATATATATATATAAAAATCTGTCTCATTCTTGTTGAAATAATAAAAACAAGCGAGAACGGCGGCGGTAAAAGTATTATTCTGGTTGAGTGCCAACTGTATTTGTTTGAACCAGAATACTCTGATCAAGAACTGAGAGAGATGGAGGAAACAGCTGCAGGGGCATGTCTCTAACCCTAACCTTCATATTGTTGCAAAAAAAAATATAATAATTCAGGATAAACACAGGTAAGTAACATTTTGTTGAACAATATACAACATACGACCTCCCTCTCTCTAGACAAACAGCGTCAGCTCAAGTGTGAGGTTGCCCCCACACATGTCATTATGCGACAGAGGCTTTCTTGCATAGACTGATAGTTTCACTTAAGACCCCAATGTATTGTCAGGAGGCGCAGGTATTAATTTAGTTTTGTCTGCATATGTTTTTTGTTTTTTGTATCTTTTTTAAAAATCTTTTTAAAAATTTTTTTTTAAAGTGCCGGCACCCATTGACTTCTATTATATGATTTACAGGGGACCACGGTTTCAGCTGCAGTTCTTTTTTAGCCACAACATTAAAACACAAATTAAGTGTATACCATTGATTAAATCTTTACAATAGCACCTGTCAAGGGTGGGATATATCAGGCAACGAGCGAACAGTCAGTTCTTTCCAATGGAAATCATGCATTGGAAACCGGAATTTGCTAGGAGTTGCAAATAAAGAAATTGAAAAATAATTTTGCCTACTTTCTTTGTGTTTGAAATGGCAAAGAATTACAAGCAGAGTGTACTCTTTCAGTAGACAAGCTCCAAATAGAATGGCCAGATGAAAAAAGGGATTTTATGAGAAGCACGCTGGACATTTGCTTCCTGTCTAGTGGGCGAAGTCAGCAGCCTCATAGGAATCTGCCATTCTTCCCGGACCTCCATACTGAGATAGAGATCCTGGGGCAACCCAAAATTGGTTCAAGTCCATTACTTCTTAATGCCTCGGTTTTCGACGACTGTTCGGGGAAACAGTCAAAACGGTCATCGACAGGTTGCAGGTGGCCAAGAAGCAATTCATGCAGGCGACAATCATGGATTTCTTGCCTTACCCTGCCAAATTAAAATAAAAGCTTCCCTTCTCCAAGTCAGAGGGCAACCTTTTTGGGCGTGGTATGGGACCTCCATGCAATCACGATTGTCTCCTGCTCAAGTCGAGTCCATTTTAACCACTCTGAAGGAATATGCACAAAGGATTTTTCCCCCTTATTGCGTGAAGCAGTCCCTGGTTTCTTACCTTGGGACCCACGTTGGGGACATGCTGTTGCCTGAAGTTGGTAATGACAGATGCCTCCCTCATGGATTGGGGAGCGATATCCTAGATGGTGGCCCAGCACAGGGAGTACTTTCTCTCAGATCTGAGGGGTTATCAGGTGTGGGTGCGGACAGGCAACACGTCTTAGTCTCTTATATAAATCATTAGGCCGGTCTGCGTTTATGCCCCCTGTTTAGGCTGGTGCAGCAGATTTTGCACTTGACGCATGGAAGACTTTGGAAGCTTTGAAAGCAGTTTACATTCCAGGGCACACAAATGTGGGGGCAGAAATCCTGTTAAGGCAGGGGCTGAGGCCCAGGGAACAGAGACTTAACTCAGAAGTAGTGTTGCAAATCTGGCAGAGGTTCGGCAAGGCAGATATAGGTCTGTTCACCTCAGAGGAATCGACCCAATGTCTTCTGTGGTTCTCCTTCATACCTCCACCTCCGTTAGGGCTAGATGCTATGGTACAGGTGTGGGTGAGGCTATATATGTATGCCTTATATGTATGCCTTTCCCCCTGTTCCTCTTCTTCACAGAGTTTTAGCCAGAGTTCGTCAATTGCTAGTTGCTCCATTCTGGACATAATGTCTCCTAATGGCACCAGCTCATAGATTGTGGTCTCTCAACTGAGGTTGTCCGGACCATTCTGAATGATAGAGCTCCCTCCACTAGGAAACTGTATCCCCCAAAGTGGCGTTTCCTCGAGTCATGGTGTGCGAGGCGCCAATCTAACCTAGTCCACTATCCGGTTGGTTCAGTGCTGGAGTTTTTACAGGGGTGCCTTTCAGAAGGTTTATCCCCTACTATGCTTAAAGTGTACATGGCCGCTATAACAGTTTTCCAAGACCAAATAGACAGTTCCTATGGATATACATCCCCTGATATCTCGCTTTCTTCTTGATGCCAGATGATTGAGGCCTATCTGCAGACTGTGAGTTCCTTCCTGGGATCTTTCTATAGTCCTGGAAGGCCTATCAGAGGCCCCGTTTGAGCCTTTGAAGTCAGTATCAGATACATTCCTGACTCTAAAAGTGGCTCTTTTATTAGCATTTAGGGTAGGATATTTGCAGGCCTTATCAGTTGCCCCATCCTGCCTAGATATCGCCCCTGGACTGGTTAAGATAATTTTGCACACCAGCCATCTTTCTTGATTTTTCTCCCCAGCACTTTGAATTGCCAGATCGAGAAAAGCTTCACCCTTTGTGCCTAGTCAGGGCACTGATGATTTAGGAAGACAGCTTGGGTTGTGACATAAATCAGATAAGTTTCTGGTCTACTTTGGATGCCATGTCAGAGGTTCCACCATCTCCAAGCCGGGGTTGTCCCATTGGATTGTTGATGCTATTATCTATGGCTTCACCTCTAAGAATTACAGCTCTCAATAAGGAGTGTCATTTCTTCTAAGGCGCTAGCTAAAGATGCGTCATTGCACAATGTTTTGTTTTGTTCACCCATTCATAAGGTTTTACATTATGGATATTCAGGAATACCCTTTTGGATTGATTCTTTTATGTCAGTTCTTATGGTTTCTTATTGTTCCAAGAAAAAACGTTCTTGGATTTCAATTCTAAAAGAGGTGTTGGGCTATGGATTTATAGGGCTACACCCCATTATTTCTATATGTTTGTTGCAGTAGGTTCCACACACATTGTTTCAGCATGGTCTCGATTCCATTGATCTTAGAACGTTCAACAACCTTATTTTACAGTGGTCTATTCTTTGCTTATGTAGCACGCAACATGCTTCACCTTTGGGCTCTAAGTATGTCATTATGGAATTTGCCAGGTCTTGTTCCTTCAGGCCTGTGAGGTGCATGGCATACTCCACTTCCTGTTACTTGGGATCTACCTTCTTGGAGAAGGTTTATATTTTGTCTCTCTCTCTGTTTGTTTCTATGAATGTGCCCTTTTTACACACATTCGCCTATACTTATTTTGTAATGGGTTTACGTCTCCTTTGGATAACCATTCTTCAACCATATTTTTTGTGCTTGTGTATACTTTACAACCTGATTGGTTAGGTATGCCTTCAGTATAGCAATGTGGGTATTAACAGCCTCAACGCCCTGATTGAGTTCCACTCAAAAGGGACCTTCTCAGGTTATGCATGTAACCCAGTTCCCTGAGAGGAAATGAGACTCTGCATCACTTTGCCATACTTCCCGCAATGCCTGTAAATGTCTTACTTCAGACAATTAGAATCTGGGGACATGTGTTTCATGCATCTTTTTATGGTCTCTGTGATGCGCTGATGCTATGTCACCTGACCATACTTTTGGGCATTACGATTACCCACAATTGAATCATGTTTCCCACACTGACTCATGCAGGGTCATTTCCATAGCATCAATGTCATGACGCAGCCTCAGGGAACCAGGTTATATACGTAACCTGAGATGTTATTCACTTACTCACAGTAAACTTAGGGTGGTAAGTTGGATAACCTGCTTTCTGGAATAACCACTGTTTCAGTGTATGTATGAAACTTGCCATAGCAGGTTATGTTCCATGGTCAGTTTACTTTAAAGGTATTCAGCACATGCGTGCCACGGGAGCATGACAGATTAAGCACAATATTATAATGTTAATATGATCTCCTACTTCCGGCGAGACACTGAAGTGTGCATATAATGGACACTTTACTATCCCATGAGGCCATGGGAGGGGATTTGAAAGTGACACAACTGGAGCTGGTAGGTCACATGATAATGACAACATGGCGAATGTAGTATTTCCGGTTACATTCATACTACACATACTATATAGAACATACTTTGTAGTACTTATTCAAAATATTCAGATGCAGCGTTGGAAGCTGGATTTGGCCCTCTGTTGAGAATGTCTTCAGGTTTTCACTGCAAACATACTCTGGGTTGACTGAACTCCTGGCCATGTTTTTGGAACCACATACAAGCAAGGTTTGGGGTAATTAACCGAGAGTTCAGGGTATACTGCATGTGACCAAGTTAACGTTGCTTTCTGGGATGCACTCCTGAAAACATTTAATGTTTTCATTTCTTTGCTAAATTAAATAAACTATTTATGTTTGCTATATCAAGTTGTTTATTCACTGATAAGTTAAGGGATTCCTCCATGTTTTTCAATTTATGTTACCATTCTCTGTTTTATTTAACCCGCTACTCCCTCTTCCAACCCTAAACTGAGGAGGTGAAGTAACAATTGTTAGTCTTAAGATTACATAGCATTCAAGTAGATTGGAACAATACATTGCTTGAACATATATGGTTATATGTTATAAAATATACAGGCAAATGATTGGACCAGTGTTAACTCTTTCACCGCTAGCACTTTAAAATAAAGCTGACAGCCACCGCTAGCATTTTTAATCAGAATATTTTGTTGTATGAATGTCTGAACTTGCAATATATGACAAGAAAGAACAGAGCCTCTGCTTAAAAAAAAAAACAACTTGTTTTTTTATAGCTTAATGTATGCTTTATCAACACTTGAATGTGGGTAAGTTAAATAAAAAAAAGTATAATTTGCTCATACATTGAGCAAAAAAAAAAAAAAATCACTGTGAAACTCACCGAGTGGTCTGGGGTGTTCCCTGATATGCTCACACAAAAGTCGCTGCAAAAGATGCTTTCCAACAGGTTTTATCGTAGTTTGTGTCCAACTCCATTGATATGTATATCTCTAGGGTAAGTGAGAAACACTGTTATAATACTAGGCAGAGTCTAATGGATATTTTAAAAAAAGCATCTTTTGCAGCGATTTTTGTGTGAGCTCAGTGAACACCCCAGACCACTTGGTGAGTTTCACGTCTTTTGTAAACTAAAGTTTAATGCGTTTTATGAAGGATTGTGCTACCACAGAAACCGAACATTCTCGGGCCAGCAGCATGTGTCCAAATTTCATTAGAAACGATCTTAAAACAGGGCTTTAAGTGTAAAATACCGAATTTGTCCTTTAACAAAGACTACATCCAGATCAGATTCAGAATGATGAGCACAACATAGATGGAGTAGATCGAATTGATTAACTAAGGTTGCACAGTCCAATAGCTTGTCCTGGATCGACATTTCAATCAGTAACATTGGGTTTTGATTTAAATGCTGTTTAATGTTGATGATTGTGTTATTTTACACATACATCTGCTTATGCTATTGCTTGTTTTGTGCTTATTTTTCACCTGTGTATTTAAGAAGTATTAAAAAATGGATGTGATTGTGACCCTTGAATTACAACCTCAATGCAAAGCATGCCATTCATTCTGTTTTTTTTTATGAGAAAATATTGATATATGAAATTATTTGTATTTCACTGGCTTTAGAAAAAGTGGACCATTAATGTGCATTTCATCTTTGTTTCATTTTTGCATGTGCACATTGTCATATTGAGCATGCACACTTCTTGTGAACTCAAACCAGTTTGGGTCCTTCTTTACAGAGACTGCATGACCCCAATAAATGTGTAAAAAAGCAATCGATAAACTAGGTCCTTGTAAATCAGGATATATAAAAGACAAAAATTAAATTTGTAAGCGTATGACAAGGCTGGAAGGAAAGAGAAAAAAAAAGTGTGGGAAGCAAGCAAAATTAATTAATTCAGGTTGTCAGGTGCAAAAATAAAGATTTCATAAAGGGAAGACTACAGCATTACAGACTCATGCATATAAATAAACTGTTAAAGATCAATAGAGGTTTTTCATTATCCAGCATAAATCCCTATGCCTCAAATTCTGAAAAACAAAGAAGGCAGATGTTTCCATATCCTTCAGGGATAAATTTTAAAAGGCTGATTGCAGCATTCAGTGTAATGCAAAAGATTTGTCAGTGTACAAAACTGAAAATAAGTAGGGTTGGGTAAAGTATTAGCAATAGACCTTATTCACAGCAGCGCCATCTTTGATTTTTAACAGGAATGAAAGCGAGGCTGTGAGGGATAGACCTCCATCTCTTCAGTGGGTTGTACTGCTATTAAATGTGTTTGTGGATTGTTCTGCTGACGAAACCATGCAAAAATATGTTTCTGAGAAATTCCAGTAGACCAAATAATCCAGACAATATGATCTGTTTAAAATTATAAGTGATCTAGGAGCTTTATACAGCTTTTTACAGCGGATCCCATTGAAAACACAGTAAGTCTATCCCTCATAGCCTCACTTTCATACCTGTCATGGCGCTGGTCTGAATAAGGTCTATTATCTCATGATGACACAATATGTACTTTGATATACATTTTGTGACTTACATCACAATCCATACTTCAATACATCACAATAAAACTGGATCGGGTTACACTATATTTTAAAGGACACCAATTATGCCCCATTACACATGATGTAAAATAAGTCTCTGATGTCCCCAGAGTGTGTATGTGAAGTTTTAGCTCAAAATACCCAACAGCTCATTTTTTACAGCATGTTTAAATTGTCACTTTCTGGGGCTGAGAAAACACGCAGTTTTAGTGTGTATCCCTTTAAATGCAAATGAGCTGCTGCTGCCGGCACAGAGGGCGGAGCCTCATGAGCTTGCTTAGTGTCAGGACAATCTCATCTCACAGAATGAAAATATAAAAACCGAAACTCTCAGTAGCGGTGTTCATTTCGACCTGGAGTCAGACAATAATGCCCACAGAGCCAGAGAATATATGCTGTATGGAGATATAACCGTAATTGAACTAACCTATACCTGTTCTAACTTAGTTTTCATCTTGCTTTTATCCACGTCAGAATGATGGCCAAACATTTACTGATGAGTTTTATTAAGTTTATTGTACATCACACAAAAGATGAAGCGTCAGTTTTACTCCAGAAAATCACAGTAAGAGCTGAACAAACACTATATAAGAAGTGCACATTAAAGTCTTATCCATAAACTCTCTCTCTCTCCCTTTCATTATCATCAACATACACAGCGAATTAAACAGAAACATTCAAACTAACAGTAAACAAATATACACTCACCTAAAGGATTATTAGGAACACCCGTTCAATTTCTCATTAATGCAATTATCTGAATCAACCAATCACATGGCAGTTGCTTCAATGCATTTAGGGGTGTGGTCCTGGTCAAGACAATCTCCTGAACTCCAAACTGAATGTCAGAATGGGAAAGAAAGGTGATTTAAGCAATTTTTAGCGTGGCATGGTTGTTGGTGGAAGACGGGCCGTTCTGAGGATTTTACAATCTGCTCAGTTACTGGGATTTTCACGCACAACCCATTTCAACCCATTTCTAGGGTTTAAAAAGAATGGTGTGAAAAGGGAAAAACATCCAGTATGCGGCAGTCCTGTGGGCGAAAATGCCTTGTTGGTGCTAGAGGTCAGAGGAGAATGGGCCGACTGATTCAAGCTGCTAGAAGAGCAACTTTGACTGAAATAACCCCTCGTTACAACCGAGGTATGCAGCGAAGCATTTGTGAAGCCACAACATGCACAACCTTGAGGCAGATGGGCTTACAACAGCAGAAGACCCCACCGGGTACCACTCATCTCCACTACAAATAGGAAAAAGAGGCTACAATTTGCAAGAGCTCACCAAAATTGGACAGTTGAAGACTGTAAAAATGTTGCCTGGTCTGATGAGTTTTTTTTTTTTTTTTTTTTTTTTTTTGACATCTTTATTTCGAACATGGAAAAGAAAAGAAAGTATATAGCAATATTTAAAACATAGGAGAAGAAAAAAATAAAAATAAAAAAAAAAACAGCAACAAATGAGCAGCAACAAAATACACTTCTTTCCTGTTATTACATGTGCGAAAAGGAGTAGGAAGAAGTAAAACTTATGTACTCCTACCCCCTCAATTCTTACGATCATTCAATTTACAATTTTTATATTATTATTATTATTATTATTATGTTGTTCTATACATCCATACACACATATATATATATATCCCTCTGGTTATCCTTGGGGTATTTTAGTACCCCAAATGACTTTTGCTCAATTTAAAAAAAATGTTCTCTTTGTCCAAATGGTTTGAAACTTTCTACAGCTCTCGACTCTTTCTAGATCTACAAAAAAAAAATTAAATTGGAACGATATCTGTTATTATGTTGGCGTGAAAAAAATAGTCACACTTGTTGTCTTCGGGGTCCCTGGAGACCCCGCATAGTAAACATATAATATTCATCATCAAAATCAGAAACAACGCAGATCACATGGACAGAAATGAAATGGCACACTTCCAACAATGTAAAAAACATCCACAATGCAAAATTATCATGCTCACCACACACACACACACACACACACATACACAACCACACATACACATACACACAGGAATACATATGTGTAAGGCTATAAAAAAAGTCTTATAATTTGTCAAATAAAATGCAGAACCACCACAAATATAAATTGGTGACACTGACACAACAAAAATACACACACACACACACAAACACACACACACACACACACTCACACAGGAATACATTTGTACGGCTATAAAAAAGTCTTATAATTTGTCAAATAAAGTTCAGAACCACCAAAAATATAAATTGGTGACACTGACACAACTAAAATGCACACACACACACACACACACACAATCTTTAAATCTAATCTGATTTAATCTAAAATCTAAAGACTCCAACATATCTCTTTGTAACATCTTGTTCAGGTTTGATTCTAATCATAAAGTAACATTATTGAAAAACTTTTTTCAATACAAAATATGCTAAACTTTTACCAAAAGTATATAATTCTTTTTTATAATTTTGATTTTAAAATATTTATATATGAATCCAACTCAATCCAACTGAATCCAACTTTTGAAAAGATGTATTTTGGTTAATCATACAGCAAATAGCATATAATGGAGCTCTATAGCCATCTAGTGGTTAAAGTGAATTTTTTTTATTTTAAAACTGCATTTTCAAAAAAAAGGGCAAAAATCTTACATTAAATCATGTACAATTATCCATGTTATCCCCATAAATGAAAGTTAGAAATCTGGGTATTTTATAAAGTGAATTTTACATAAAATGCTGTTTTTGGTAAAAAAACCTATTTATTTAAATATTTATTTATTTATTTTTTAGAAATTTAAAAGATATCAAAAATCCTCCAAAAACTGCACAAATGTTGAGTAAAAACATTAATAAACAGAGTAAAATTACATTTGTAAAAAAAAAAAATTATTATACTGTTACAAAATGCAATGTTATTGTCTGGGGTCCCTGGAGACCCCAAAGATAACAAGTGTATACCCTAAATGAAGATAATCAGAGGGATATATATGCACATACATGCATACATACATATACACATACACATACATATATACTGTACATACACATCATAGTGACTACTGACAAGTATTTATTTATCCAACCTCCATTATGCTCTTATTCAAGCAGCAAAAAATACAACCCAAATAACAAAACAAACAAACAAAGAAAAACAACATAAACAATGGAGCACTCCTACTCTTACTACAGTGCTTCTTAATACCTCTTGAAAATAATATCTTTGTACATTTTTTAAAATAAGAATATGTTTGGGCATTGCTTTAGTTTCTCATTTAGTTTATTCCACAATTTAACTCCGCAAATTGATAAACATAATCTTTTCCTTGTTGTTCTAACTCTTTTATTCTTAAAATTTCCCCTTCCTCTTAAATTGTACCCTCCCTCCCTCTCAGAAAACATCTTTTGTATATTCCCAGGCAATAGGCTATTTCTTGCTTTATACATGAATACTGCAATTTGGTATTCAATTAGATCTTTAATTTTTAGCAATTTAGACTGCAAAAATAGTTAATTTGTGTGATCCCGAAATCCGACGTTGTGAATAATTCTCATGGCTCTTTTTTGCATTATAACTAGTGGCTGTATTGAATGTAGATAAGTGCTTCCCCAAACCTCTACACAATAATTAAAATAAGGTAACAATAGTGAACAGTACAAAATGCGAAGTGATTTAAGCTCCAGTATGTGCTTAGCTCTTCCTAGGACTGCAATACTTTTGGACAGTTTGGTTTTGATGTATTTTATGTGAGGCTTCCAGCTAATCTTTTCATCTATGATCACTCCAAGGAATTTATTTTCATGTACTCTTTCTATGTTGACACCCTCTATCTGTATCTGTGCTTGATGATTTGACTTACAGTTTCCAAATACCATGAATGTAGTTTTACTCAAATTTATTGATAACCTATTTATGTCAAACCATTGTTTTATTTTCTTGAATTCTGAAGTGATTAATTCCAACAGTTGTTGTAAGTTGTCCCCTGAACCAAATATGTTTGTATCATCTGCAAATAATACAAAATGTAATACTTCAGATACTTTACAAATATCATTGATGTATAATAAAAACAACTTTGGTCCCAACACTGACCCCTGGGGGACACCACAAGTCATGCCCAGACATTCAGACGAACAATCTCCCATCTTCACAAATTGTTGTCTGTCTCTCAGATAACTACTTACCCAGTTTAGAACTACCCCCCTGATCCCAATTTGTTCCAGTTTACCGATTAATATCTCATGATTTATTGTGTCAAATGCTTTTTTTAGATCAATGAATACTCCAACTGCATATTTCTTTTTGTCTGTGGAGTTTGTGATTTCTTCAATGAGTTCTGTTAGTGCCAGTGATGTTGAACTATTTTTCCTAAATCCATATTGGCTGTCAGTGAGTAGTTTATTTTTATCTATAAATATCTCTAATCTGTTGTTAAATAATTTTTCTAAAATTTTAGAAAATTGTGGCAGTTTCGATTTCTGTTGAGACATTCAGATGGTAGAGTCAGAATTTGGCGTAAACAGAATGAGAACATGGATACATCATGCCTTGTTACACTGTGCAGGCTGGTGGTGGTGGTGTAATGGTGTGGGGGATGTTTTCTTGGCACACTTTAGGCCCCTTCGTGCCAATTGGGCATCGTTTAAATGCCACAGCCTACCTGAACATTGTTTCTGACCATGTACATCCCTTTATGGCCACCATGTACCCATCCTCTAATGGCTACTTCCAGCAGGATAATGCACCATGTCACAAAGCTCGAATCATTTCAAATTGGTTTCTTGAACATGACAATGAGTTCACTGTACTAAAATGGCCCCCAGTGGTAGAGCAGTGGTTCTCAAAGTGTGGAACACCTAGCACTAGTGGTACGCAGGCTCCCTCTAGTGGTACGCAGAGGAATCACAGAATTTTGCACGTAAGATCAAACCGGTGTGGTCAGTCTTGGCTGGTCCCTGGAGCGTATGATACAATTACACCGGTGTGAGTAGAACATCCAGTGCATCACGTGATCAACTGCTAAATTCAAATGTGCTTTTGCGCAGTTGGCTGGCGCTGAGCCAGAGACAGACGTGCGCCACTCAGACACTGTCAAATATCACAATTATTCAGTGTTTTTAATCACATAATGTTTATTTTAGGTTTCAGACATTTAAATTCACAAGTACTAAAAAAACAACATTTAGAATTTGTAAAATACACACTGATGTCTATGGAAGCGGAAATAATAATAATTTCCATTATAATTAGACGACACGTTTTATTCACATCAGATACACATTGTGTCAGTAACTTTAAAGTTAACTCCATTCTCCCAGTTCACCGGTCGCTTACTTTCATGTATTTCGGGAGAAAGGATGAATTCACGTCCTGTAAATCCAACAGATCCGATTCTCTGAACAGTGGCACAAACTAACATGGCGGCACATATAGCTCAACTAACGTGATCACTCCCACTTGCATATATTTGACAATCGGAATATCAGATATTTCATGCCATAGCTAACAAATTTGTGAATATTTTGAATAAAAAAAGGAAATAAAAGCAGATCATCAGTCATTCAGCGCTATTGTGGCTGCGGTGTGTCATGTGACAAGCAATGACGCGTCCGTCACCATGGAATCAATAAAGTGGTACATTCTAAAAATAATGGTCGCCATGAAAAACTCACTGGGGTCAGCCAGAATATTTTAAATGTAGGTTTAAAAAGGTTAAATATGAATACACAGCCTGTGTTTTTTTTATTAAGTACAGTACTTTATTTTTTTACTTAATATTTTAAGCACAGTAGGCTACAGTGTTTATTTTACTTTTAGGTGCAATATATTTGAATTGAATCAGTATTTAAGTTTTTTATTTACCTGTATGTAAGCTGCACAGTGCAGAGTTAATGTTAAAACTGTTTTTACAATGTTTAAAGTGGCTGACAATAATAAATATTCTTATTAGAAATTAAACCGCCTCATTTTTGAGCTGTGCATAACTGTAGCTGAATAGTTAGGGCTACTACGCTACTGTATTTTCATATTGGTCATTATGGTGGTACTTGGAGAGCCAAATATTTTTTGAGGTGGTACTTGGTGTAAAAAGTTTGAGAACCTCTGCAATAGAGCATTTTTGTGAAGTGGTGGAACGGGAGCTTCGTGCCCTGGATGTGCATCCCACAAATCTCCATCAACTGGAAGATGCTTTCCTATCAATATGGGCCAACATTTCTAAAGAATGCTTTCAGCACCTTGTTGAATCAATGCCACGTAGAAATAAGGCAATTCTGAAGGTCGAAAGGGGGGCAAACACAGTATTAGTATGGTGTTCCTAATAATCCTTTAGGTGAGTGCTCAGCGTTTCAGGGGGTGCTTAATATACTGGTAAACTTTATATCCGTAAAATTACTCAGATGAACTGTAATAAAGTGCACACTCTCTCTTCCATTACTGCCGTGATCAGTAATGTTAGGCCTATCGCTCCGGAGACTGTAAGCTGGATCACGAACAGTTGGTACAGATCCATCCTCGAGTAACAATGAGAGTAAATGACGACTACTATGTTCATTCTTACATCTTATAACAAAACACCTCAATCGCTTAGGAGACATTCTTGTATACAGCTTCAAAACAATGGCGGACTATGTACAGCTCACTCAAGGCGGGTCTATGCTAAAACTGCAGTTTCAATCAACAGTCGTGGAAGGGGCTTGTGCAAATGAACGTCACATTGCCCTGAATCTGAGAATGGGTTGTTTTGAGACATTGATTATGATTTATTGGGATTTAAAAAAATAAGCAGTGGGTGCATTTTTATCATTGTGCACAAACACTGCAAACACACATTTATGTTCAAACACTATTTAAAAGTGAATTTTGCATAATAGGTGCCCTTTAAGGTGATGTAGTTACATTCCAAACGGCATAACCGTATACTGTACAAAGGTATCGGGGGTCACAAAAGCCGAAATATCAGAAGCCCGTGGGGTTAAAGCACCTGCCATTAACTGGGATAACTGACTGAGTGATAAGGATAACTGACTGAGCCGCCCCAGTGTCATGTAAGATTTTAATTTCCCTCTGGTCTTCAGTTTTCCCTGTGCATGAAACACACCCTACAGACACAAATGGAGCATACAGCAGGTCTGGTTTTCTTGGGAGTACCTCGCTAGCACATCTAGCTTCCTGAAAAGAAACAGATTGAGTTAAACCAACACTCTTGCGGATAGGCGGAGGTGACTTAGACTTGTTCTTAAAGGTGCAAAACGCAGGTTTCAGAGTTTTTGCAGAACTACGCCCCCTCTGGCGACAAGCGCAACTGCAACCAGAGTTGTGCACGCTCATAGACCACACGCACACGCACGCATGCACGAGCACGAGCTGTTCATAACTAAAGGAGCATCTGCCGCACAGATCTTTGTAGTACAGCCAAAATGTCTTCAGAGGTAATAAAGTTATAAATCTGCAAGTCATTTCAAATATATGGAAGGAAAGACATTTGAGTAAATTACTCTTATGTGTGAGGGGAAAACAGGGGTAGTAGAAAACTTTGTTTATGTGTTTACTGTATCCACCTATGATTGTATTGTTATGAAAACACGTTCATGAACAATATAATTGATTACTTCGCAATAGCTCAAATAATAATCATACCGTACACGGTTGGTCAACAACGTTCACTCAAATGTCTCAAGGTAATAAACAATTAAATGTCACCATGACGTTTTCATAAAAGCCCAACAGGCTAAGCCGCCGAAGACTTGCGGGGTTCAGCCTGTTTTATTGATCTGCTAAGTAGAATATTCCAATAACAATACATCCTTTTTCTGTTAGAATTTATTCAAAATTTGTGTCTAATTATCGGTCATATTTTTCAACATGTTATATCACACAAGAATCTTGAACTGTTTTGGTAATCACTAAACTACATGTAGTGCTGATGTATTTAGTAGATATTTTGACAGGAACAATACACACTGACAAACATAAATGTGAAATGTGTCAATACTTTATTTAGTAAATAGTTAGTCTACTAAACAGTATGAGTAAAGTAAAAATATTTACCCCTTTACCATTGTATTTCCCTTCCTGCAATGTTCAGAATAAAACATGTATTTTATCACAATACCAAGATATTTTACGTTTTTCTTGACTTTACGTGGAGTTTGCGTTGGGGTTTGGAATGGACTACAAGCCGGTCTCTTTGAATCCATCCTCTACTTTTGACGCACGAGTTGTCTTCGCTGATGCGGAGAATGGCGGCTTATACACAAACTTGCGAGACAGCCTGATGAGCGTGAACGCGCATGACGTCACGCCCAGGCTCAGATTCGAGCCCGAATCCCTCTTATATATTTTACTGTACAGGATTATAGAGGCAATCTCAGTGAGCAGAGAAGGGCTCATTCAGCCCATCAGGCAGTTCTTTAAGCATGTATAGGAAGAAAAACAGGTATTTTTAACATGAAAAGTTGCGCAATGCACCTTTAAGTAATGAACAATCTGAGATTAAATGGCCTTTCCGGTGGTAATAAAAACATTCCCTCTCTTCTTTCCTAGGAACAGTAGAAGGATCCGAAGATCGTGATGCACCAACCGCTGATGGAATGAAAGTCCTACTCTGGTTGGATGCTGTGAACACCGCTTTATGCGTTAAGGCATATTCATCGCCCAGGACTGCTGCCTGACCCAACGTCGCCACCTTGTTTTCACTTAAATGCATCACTATTCTTTCAGGTAGGTTGTTCTTAAAATCTTCCAACAATATCTGATTTCTCAAAGCCTCATAATTGGATGTTTTATTGGCTGCACACCAGCGGTCAAACAAGGACTCTTTGTCCCTGGCAAACTCAAATGTTTTACTACCGCTTTTCTTATAGTTTCTAAATCGTTGTCTATAAGCCTCTGGCACCAGCTCATAGGCACGCAGTACAGTAGCTTTAACCACATCATAATGTAAACTATCTGTTATGTTGCCAAATGAACACGTAGATAAACCACTGAAGAAGACCAGGACCACAAGGGACGTTTTTGCATTTTAATTTCTTCTCCAGATGGTGAAAACTGAAAGCATACACAACATGCTCTTAGAAAAACTGAGCTCTAGACAGACGAATATAAAGTCATTCATCGGCGCTTTAAAATGCATTTCCCAACTAGACAATACAAAAATACATTACTTAAGATCCTTATAAACACATATATAAACTTACGGCATTGCCTTGACAGTGCTTTAATGAGAATGGCAACAGATCGCTGACCATACGATGCTGGATTTCGCCTGCTCTGTTTACCATGAAACCGAAACCGAAACCGGCCGCACAGGAAATAAAATAGTCCGCTAATATTTTTTAAATAAAACTTACAAATAAACATGAAATTCTTATAAGAAACTCTTATAAATGCTTTTTAAACATTTAACTTATTTATTAAATTATCAACTGCCTTAAAGGCAACACATTCCCCGCCTGACCTCAGTGAGGTCACTATCAACAACAAAAACTTAGCGGGATTCAGTCCTTTGGCAAAAGAAGAATGACTTCAGTAACTGGTCGCAAAAAGGTCTTACGAGTGCCTTGGTCATTTACTGTGACCTCGACCTTCCTTACTCGATTGTCCTTCCCAGGGAAAGTTGCCGTGACTCTACTCATGAGCCAGCTGTTCCGTGGAACCTGCTTGTCCTTGAGCAAAACAAGGTCACCAACTTGCAGATTTCGACAAGATACAGTCCATTTCTGCCTCTGCTGCAACAAAGGCAGGTACTCTCGCCTCCAGCGTGTCCAAAACTGGTTGGCAAGAGCCTGAACTTGTCTCCATTGCTTGGTGTAAAGGTCCTTGTCCAAGAAATCTCCAGGAGGAGGTATAAGGCACGATTTCTGGGTTAGCAGCATAGAGGGAGAGAGAATGAAGGGATTGTCTGGATCGGACGAAACTGGAAGGAGTGGCCTGGCGTTTATGACTGCAGACACTTCAGCCATAAGTGTGCACAATACGTCGTGAGTGAGTTGCACCTTACTTTGAAGCAGCATTGAATCCAATATTCTCCGTGCAATGCCGATCATGCGCTCCCAGGAGCCTCCCATGTGGGACGCATGAGGCGGGTTGAATTCCCAACTGCAACCTTGATCATTCAGGTATAGTTGCAGAGCTTTGTCCATTCCTAACTCCTTGGAAGCCCCAATGAAATTAGTGCCACGATCCGATATAAGTTTTTTGGCAGGGCCTCTCAGGGCAAAGAAGCGTCTCAGGGCGTTTACACAACTACTGGTGTCTAAGGACTCAATTACCTCAATGTGCACGGCTCTTGAGCTCATGCAGGTAAACAGGATAGCCCAACGCTTACTTTGTGCGTGTCCACCTCTGGTACGTCTGGCGGTTACTGTCCAAGGCCCGAAAACATCAAGGCCGACGTAGCTAAAGGAAGGACATGTTTTCAAACGTTCCGGGGGAAGATCTGCCATGAGTTGCTCTTCCTGCTTTCCCCGCAGTTTGCGACAGACAACACACTTGTGGATAACTGAATTAACTAGTCTCTTTCCACCGACTATCCACAGACCTCCAGCCCTTATTGCACCTTCTGTTAGGTGACGACCCTGGTGCTTGACCTGTTCATGGTAGTGGCGAGTAAGCAGGATAGAGACATGACTGTCTTTTGGGAGAATTATCGGGTTTTTTTCAGAGTTCTCGAGCTCTGAGTGTTTGAGTCGACCTCCAACTGAAATGATGCCGTTGTCCAGGACTGGGCTGAGCTTTTGCAAAGGGCTTTGTTTGGTGATGGATTTGCCAACGTTGAGGGCAGACAGCTCCTTTGCGAAGGTGGCCTGTTGCACTTGTTGGAGGATGACACGTTTTGCTTGATCCATTTCATCTGGAGTGCGAGGAAACTGACATATGTGCCACCCTTTGCATCCATGATTTGAATTGGAGCCGTTGAAAGATTTTGCCATGTGAATGAGGAAGGCGACTGCACGGACCAAAGACTTGAAGGTGGAGAAACGCTCAAAGCGCTTACAGGAGACTACTTGAAGGTGAGTGGCACAAGTTCTCACTTGTGGCCTGATTTCACAATCTTTGTCAGGCTCAACTAACTCGAAATTGTCGTTTTCATTTTTTGCCTCTGGGGGTGAGCGATGGATGAAGGAGGGTCCGGTGAACCAAGTTGTTTTTATTAGTTGAGATGCTGTGAGCGAGCGTGATGCGTGATCCGCTGGGTTTTCCTCGGTGCGCACATAGTGCCACTGCCCCGGCTTTGAAGACTGGCGAATACGCTGCACTCTGTTGTGAACATATGTGTAGAATCTTTTTGATTCGTTGCAGATGTAGCCCAAGACCACCTTGCTGTCTGTGTGAAAGTGAACAGCGTCAAACTCTATGTCCAGCTCATTCCTGACAAGATCAGCTATCTCTACAGCCAAGACAGCGGCGCACAGTTCCAGCCTTGGTATTGTGGGCTCTGACTGAGGAGTTAGTTTTGCTTTACCCATGACAAACCCTACCTCAACTTTGTCATTTGGATACAGAGCTCTCAAGTAGGCTACTGCACCTATTGCTTTGGTTGATGCGTCTGAAAAGACATAGAGCTCTTTGCGCTTTGCCTGACTGAGAGAGGTAGATGTGTACGTTCTTGGGACATGGAGTTCCCTTAAGTCCCGCAGCGAATCCCTCCAAGCTTCCCATTTGCTCTGCTTATCTTCTGGAAGTGGTGTATCCCAATCAGAGTTTTCTGAGGCGAGTTCTCTGAGTAGAGCTCTTCCTTGAATGGTGACTGGTGCTAATAAGCCTAGTGGATCGAAGACACTATTAACAGATGACAAGACACCTCGGCGAGTAAATGGCTTGTTTGTTGTGGCCACTGAAAATGTGAATGTGTCTGTCATGGTTTCCCAAATTAGGCCTAGACTGCGCTGTGATAGTGTTTCCTCACCACTCAGATCCAGATCTTTCAGGACTGCTGCGCAATCTTCTGGAGAGAAGGCTCGCATCGTTGCTGGTGAATTAGAAGCAAACTTATGCAGGCGCAGATAGGACTCAGCAAGTGAAGCTTGCGTTCTTTGGAGCAAGTCGATCGCTTCGGCTGGAGAAGGCACAGAAATCAGTCCATCATCGACATAGAAGTGTCTCTCCACAAACTTGACTGTGTCAGCCCCATAGTCTTTCGCTCCAGCTTCAATGGCCTTGCGCAGACCGTAAACAGCCACAGCGGGAGATGGAGAGTTCCCGAACACATGGACCTTCATTCTATAATCAATGACCTCCTTTTCAACATCATTGTCCTTGTGCCACAGAAAGCGAAGATAGTTCCGGTGATCCTCACGCACCATGAAGCAGTGAAACATCTGCTGTATGTCGGCCATGACAGCAATGCTTTCTTTACGGAAGCGGAGGAGTACCCCAATGAGACTATTGTTTAAGTCAGGGCCAGTGAGGAGTACACTATTGAGTGAGACACCATCCTCTTGGGCACTGGAATCAAAAACTACCCTGATCTTGTTGGGTTTTTGAGGGTGGTAGACCCCAAACGTGGGGAGATACCAGCATTCTTCTCCTTGCTTAAGTGCGGGCGCTATCTCAGCGTGACCGCTGGAGAAAATTCCTCCCATAAACTCCACGTATTGCTGCTGCATGTGGGGTTTCTTTTGCATGCTCCGTTTGAGAGACAAAAAACGTCTGACTGCTAGCTCTCTATTGTTAGGCATTTTCCGGCGAGGCTCTCTGAAAGGGAGTGGGGCGACCCAGCTATTGTCATCGTCTCTGTACATACTTTCGTCCATGATCTCTAAAAAGAGTGTGTCATCTATGGAGGGAGCTGGCTCATTGTCGTTTTTGCTGCGGTTGAAAACTGATTGTCCCAGACTTTGGTCTGGAGCCTTAGTGTGCCTGTTACTGTGTGGCGTTTCCTTGAGCTGTCGGAAGTTATCACACTGTCCAAAAACTGTGGGGCGGCCATTTTCAAGAATAATTGTTTTGAATGAGTTGACTGTGGGCTTGTGGACCTTACCTACACACACCTCCCCGACTACGACCCACCCTAAATCTAGGCGCTGGGCGAAGGGCGCATGATGAGGGCCATTAACTTGTTCCCTTACTTTGTGTGCACGTAGAACATCTCGCCCTAGCAGTAGAAGTATTTCTGCCTTATGGTCTAGCTCTGGAATGTACTTTGCTATGGACCGAAGGTGTGGCTGGTGCCGTGCAGCGTTTGGTGTTGGGATCTCGCTTCTTTCGTTAGGAATGTCCTGACATTCAATGAGAGGAGGGAGCGGGATTACCACAGACCCATCTAAAGACTCAATGTGAAAGCCTTCAGCCATTTTCCCCCATGTTTCAACGAGGCCTGAACATGTTCTTAGATCATAACTGACTAGTTTATGTTTAATGTTGAACAGATCAAAGAACTCTGGCCTGGCTAAGGATCGATTGCTCTGATCATCGAGTATGACGTAAGCCTTAACCGCACCGTCCTGGCGACCCTCTGGATACACCTTTGTGAGACATATTTTTGAACAAGAACGACCCCACTGACCTGGACCGCACACTTTGGTGCATGTTGCTGTTACTGCGATGCTGTCTGAGATGTCTTTTCCCTCCCCGCCAGCCTCTTGAGCGGAAGCAGGAGCCTTGAAGGTTTGAGGTGGAGGGCCAGGATGCATTACTGTTTCGTGGCTTGTACTTCCACAGTCGGAGCACTTTACTGTGGATTTGCAGTCCTTAGCGAGATGAGTGTCCGAGGCACAGCACTTAAAACAGATTCCTTTCTCTTTGAGGAAGGCCTTTCTTTCATCGAGCAGTTTGTTCCTGAATGTCCTGCATTTATTGAGTGGGTGGGGCTTATTGTGTAGCGGGCAGTTGCTTTTAAAGTCCTTGTTGGGGGGTGTAATATTAGTTTTACTTACGGAGATGGGTTTGGCGGAGCTAAAGTTACTCAGGTTGGGTCTTTCTAAACGTAATTGGGTTTGGCTGTACTGTTGGTTAAAGCTTGGATCGTTACGTCTCTTAGCTTCTTTGCATATGAACTTGCAAAAGTAACTGAAAGGTGGAAAGCAGTCATGATGATCCTCTTTATATTGTGAACCTAGTGACATCCACTTCTCCTGGATTCCATATGGGAGTTTGTCCACAATTGGCCTGATTCCGCGTGACGTGTCAAGATAGAGAAGACCGGGCAGATACCCATCCTCTTTTGCTCCTTGAATCTCCTGTAACAGATCCCCAAGTTCCCTCAGTTTCACATTATCCTTTGCTGTCATTTTAGGAAAACTGTCCAATCTCTGGAAGAGCGATTTTTCGATGATTTCAGGAGCCGCATAACACTCATTGAGTCTGTCCCATGCTTTCTGTAAAGCTACCGCAGGGTTATTGACATACACAGAGCGAATGCGTTTAATTTGACTACTTGACTCCTTTCCTAACCATTTTGTCATCAAGTCGAGCTCTTGTGTTGGCGTGAGGTGAACGTCTGCTGTAGCCCCGGTAAATGAGGAGAGCCACGCTCTAAAATTCTCTGGCTTGTCATCATATTGGTATAGACCTGAAGTGATGAGGTCACGACGTGCCATATATTGTGCAAGTGGCTCTGCTTGGTGTGACGTACTTGCAGGTGAGTTGTAGGGAGGCACGAAAGGGCTAGAGAATGGGTTGAGCGCGGTCTTTGTTTGTTTACTTTTTGGTTTAGTCTCACCTTTAATAGAGGAAGATGTGGTTTGGAAAGCCACGGTTGTGTGTTGGTTGTGGAGTTTGGGCCTAGTGTTAACAGGTGAAGGTTCTGCTTCTGAAACGTCATTTTCAGTAGGATTCCATGTGATGAATGTGCCCTCTAATTCAACACTTTGGTTGCAGGTGACTGGAGCGGGGCCATTATGTTTATTCACATCCATTTGAGATTTCACATATTCACATGTTCTTTCTCTTTTAACTCTATCTGATTCTGATCTTCGGCTCTCATGCCCATCTCGTATTGCCTCTGCTTCTTCTAGCACCTCTGCCTCAGCTACTGCGGCATCTGCTTCTCTTTGTAATTCTAGCACCTGTAGCTCTGTGTCGATTTTCACTTTTTCCACTTTTAACTGTGCTTCCTTGCTTGCATATGAGGCTCTTACCCTAGCCGCTTCTGCTTTGGCTCGAGCACGAGCGGCACTGCTTGCAGATGAGGATGAAGCGTTTGTAGCAGATCTGTTGCTAGCTGCCATTTTGACCTCGATGAAGCTCTGAATGCTGCCTTTTCACTGTTATGTTGCCAAATGAACACGTAGATAAACCACTGAAGAAGACCAGGACCACAAGGGAAGTTTTTGCATTTTAATTTCTTCTCCAGATGGTGAAAACTGAAAGCATACACAACATGCTCTTAGAAAAACTGAGCTCTAGACAGACGAATATAAAGTCATTCATCGGCGCTTTAAAATGCATTTCCCAACTAGACAATACAAAAATACATTACTTAAGATCCTTATAAACACATATATAAACTTACGGCATTGCCTTGACAGTGCTTTAATGAGAATGGCAACAGATCGCTGACCATACGATGCTGGATTTCGCCTGCTCTGTTTACCATGAAACCGAAACCGGAAGTTAGCGCGGCCGCACAGGAAATAAAATAGTCCGCTAATATTTTTTAAATAAAACTTACAAATAAACATGAAATTCTTATAAGAAACTCTTATAAATGCTTTTTAAACATTTAACTTATTTATTAAATTATCAACTGCCTTAAAGGCAACACACTATCCTCTACGGAGAGAGAGAGGCCACAACCTCCTGGGCCTTCCCAGTTAGCTTACATTGGAGAAGTAGAGGCCAAACCTCTTTTGGCCACTGTAGAACAGCAGCTACCCTTTCAAAAGCAGAGAAACCTCAGAGTCTACCTCAGACTCACGGAATGGGGGAACAACTGCAATATTCCTCCCTACATCAAAATGACCTGGCTTGCCAACTGAGTAAGGAGACACCCCAGCCTCAAGCTCCATTCGCCGAATGTGAATTCGAGCTTCCTTGTCTGCCTCTATTTTCCTCATTTCTATTTCATACTTCATTTTGTCTTCCTTGTCTTTTAGGTCTGCTTCCAGACGGGCTGTTTTCAGCTTCAGCCGAGCGACCTCTACAGACTCAGGGAACACAGGAGACAATGGGTCATACTTTGGCAGAGTTCGAGGCACCGGAGCATCCCCCTCTCCCACACCGCCCTTCGGCCGCACAGGCGAGAGATTCTCTACGGTGCCCTCATCCTCCCCTTCATCTTCTATTTCCTCCACAGCCATAACTCCTGCCCTTGACAGACTCAATAAATGGCTTTTGATCACTCCTACTAGATTCGCTTTACGAGCCTGCCTATCAACTGTTAGATTATAGTAGTCTGCTAGTGCAAATAAATCCACCTTACGCAGATTAAACAATGACCCCAATGAGGGCTCTGCAATAAAGCCTGCCACATCTGAAGTAGCCGCCATACTCACCCCTCATCCAGTACAGTCTTAAACTTTTCAGACAACTACAAATACTAACCAACTATAGGACAGAACAACCACTATGCCAGACGACTCCACCAAACCTATTCACACCTCAATACCACACCTCAATCACCGAACATAAAGTGGTCCGAGCTACGGGGCACCAAGCCTCCCGGACGAGCCCCCATTTGTTACGTTCCATCCCCCGAAAGGGAGGGGAACCTGATAACCCACCGCTCGGACCCACAAATGCCAGTAAAGGAGGTATGGAGTCGTGGTGCGAGAAAAGGACACAAATTCCAAATACCGTACAAACTAAGCTTTTATTTTGCACGGTAATAATATGAATGATAAACAATAATTTTCAGGGAGAAAGGGGAGAGCTGGACGGACCAAAGAAAAGAAATAAACAAAAGATACCCCACTACTAAATTATTCTAATTATACACATCACCTATCTGGCACACGTTCAAGGCGCCCTAACCAAACTTACAGATGGTGGTCCGCCCAGGTCTAGCTGGTGTTTCTAGACAGAGAAGTATGCCTACGGGTGATGTATGCCCCAGGGTAGCTCTTAATCTACTCCCCCAACTCCCTATAAACAAAAGAAAAAGAAGTTAACACAAATAATAAAACTTCACAAACATCAAATGCTCAGTCCTGCTGTTCGCAAGTTCCAAAAGTGGAACACAAAGCTAGATTTACTAGCTAACAAATCAGATTAAAACATTATCAAAACATTATCAAATGTTAAAATCAAAATACAAAGATCCCCATAAAGGGTACCAACCAAACCAACAGCAGGAACAGAGAGTGAACTAATTCAAAACTAGGCTTTTTAAAGAGCCCAGCCAGCTGCAGCCACTGATGAGGGGGAGGAGTTCCAAGATCCAATCAGCAAGCAATGCCAGAAAGAAATCACTATAATACGTAGCCAGAGCTCTGGGGGCGTAACACATTGTAATTACTCAAACAAGTACTGAGATAGTACTGAGGAACCGTGACTAGCTTTATGATTTTCCCGGAATCGTTCAAAAGTTTCAATTTTGATTCCTAGTATCGATTCACGTAAGGGAAACTCCTTTTCCTCGATTTACTGAAGCCTGTGTGTAAAACGCATTTGCAGCTGCACAGCTAGCACATTGAGCGTCTGCCTCGTTCATAGGCTGTGCTGCGGCAACTGCACATCCAATGGCGTGGGCTTCCAAGGACTTCCAAGCCATGGCAAATATTACACTTCGAATGGAAAGCTATCAAACAGAAGTATCTTTTGAAATAGATGTAATGAGACAATAGGGGTGCTTTTTAACTGCGCTTGACTACACCACTCAATTTTGTTGGGGTAGGAGATCCCAGGTCCCTAGAGGGTTTCCCGCTCGGCTATCCAATTAAATGAATAAACAAGGCAAAATTACTATAAAATCAAAGCATCACTTTTATTAAATATAACGATTCTGGTCTCATCTGCTTTCACTCAAAGCTGGGCAAATGCAAGCATGAGAGATGGTGGCACAATTAAATATGGGAGGTAACATAACACTTCAAAAGAAAATACACACAACAAATGAATAAATAAATACAATAAACCCCAAAATAAATTACAAAGTTTCTACATGCCACACTAATACACACAAAACTCTTTCCACACCACACTTGTATGAATCAAGAGTGAATATCTTCCCCTTAGTTACTATGCTCAAAGCTACTGATAATGACCTGGTTATAGTTCACAGAATAAACCATATACAAAGTACAACTGATTAGTCATCGGCCAACCAAACAAACAATATTAATGAAAAAAATTAAAAAATAAATCACAAAACCATGTAAAACAAAAATAAGGGTAGGGAAAAACAGTGGTCAGTTGCACAGGACAAATCGAATTCTTAGTTGCCTTTTGGCTAACTTCAGAAGCCACAGGAATTACAGCAGCAGTTAATATCCATCGCTCATCCAGCTCAACATGAAGGCCTTTAAAGCAACTTCAACTTAAAGACAAAGAAAGTCATTTGCCATGCTAATAAGTCCACCACTCATCCAGCCAAACTTTATCAGCATTAGGGCATTTAGACCCCACACCTAAAACAAACCAACAGAGCTTGTTCTTCCAGCGACCATGCCAAACAATTCAGGTACTGCAACCATTCCTCTCACAGGAAGTGGCATATTTAAAGGGAAATTACACCCTCTACTGATACCCTCAGCAGCGCCCCCTATTGACTTAGCTACATAGAGAAACCTCTGCAAAAGCTGTGCTGGTGGGAAAGGGATAATAAAATTGAAAGAATTTCAACCTAATGGACGAAACACTTGGCCACAGGCCAATGGTCACATTGATGAGCACAGTTCTGAACAGCTTAGGCAAATATTGCAAAAGTTTTGCGCAAATCTGTAATCTGAAAATCTGAAAAGCAGGTTACTATCTCACCAGTAAATTGTCTTTGTCTCCTATGTCATGACATACAATAATAAAAAAGAGATCACTTGGCAAAATAACTGGTGGTGACTTCTGTGATTTGGGGAGAAAAGCTTAATTTCAAGTCTACAGAAAGTAATTTTTGCTACCATATCTTGAATTTTCTATTAATTTTGGTGGCACTTTTGCCGTATTTCATTTGTGAATCAATTAGCATTTTTGTATTGATTGGATGGACTCTTCTCTCCCCAGTATTTTATTGGTGAACATTCAGTCACTCAATAGCAAACTTTTTACCTTTCAGAGAGATAAGAAACTGTTGTGTGCTGGCTTTCTGTGAAATGTTGCTTCACAACACGGTGCCCAAAGCAGCCATCACACAGCCAGGGTTCTCTGTCTTCCATCAGGACAGAACATTAAACTCCCATAAGAGCAGAGGTGGCGGGGTGTGTTTATGATTATAAATTGCTTGGGCACAGATGATACAATATTATCAACAAACTGTTCTCCTGATATTGAACTGTTAACGATTAAAGTGTGTCCCTTTACATCCCTCTGGAATTCAGTTTAATAATTCTAATTGTAATCTACATGCAATCACAGGTGGATAAAACCAAAACTCTAGATGATCTCCATTTTACTGTAAATGGACTGGAAAAGAAACACCCCTTTATTGTTGTAGGGGATTTTAATAGAGATAACATGAGGAAAGTTCTTCTTAAATATGTAAATATAAAACTGAAATACAGTTTCAAATCCCTCCCCTTGTCTGCCTTTGGTGAAGGTGACCATATTAGCATACTGTTGTTACCTGCGTACAGACAATGCCTCAAAATGAAAAAAAACAAAATGGCTGCCAGACCAATCCACAAATAGAGTTTCATCTCCAGACTCCAGGATTACTTTGAACAGACTGGGAAATAATTCACAATTCAGGAGAAAATGACGTTGATGAATATACAGACTCTGTATGCACAAAGTATGTTCTCACAACTGTCTATGTATGGACATTTCCCATCCAGAAGCCCTGGCCACTGCTTTTAACTCTTGTGACTTCAAAGCCTACAAAAAAGTCCAGGTACGACCTTCGGAAAGCTATTACGGCTGCTAAAAAAGCCTACAGGGAGAGAGAGAGTTAGATTGTATTTTAGGTACTTCAACCTCCTTACCAGATGACCCTAATAATTTATATGCTCAGTTTGAGGCTGACGACTCACATCCAGTGGTGAAAATTACTACTGACTATGAAAGCTGCCCTCTGATACTTCTGTTTGACTTTAGCTCTGCATTCAACATCATCATCATCCCCAAATCCTAAACAGCGGACTGTGTAACTGGATTCTGAACTTTCTCACAAGTGCAACTGCACATCCTCCACACTCACACTCAGTATTGGTGCTCCACAGGAATGCATTCTTAGCCCCCTTCTGTACTCCCTGTTAACATATGACTGGATGGCAAAACATAGATCAAATATTAATTTGATACTCAAAGAGAGCATCAAATACTGCAAGAGGTGTTAGCGAGGCTAGCAGAGGGTGCTCACTCTGTGGTCTGTGTGGGTCCTAACGCGTATAAGTATACTGTGTGGGTCCTAACGCGTATAAGTATAGTAACGGAGACACTACTGTATACTGTCAAAGAGCATCTCGTCCTTCGGATGAGACGTAAAACTGAGGTCCTGACTGATCTGAGGTCATTCAAAATCCCATGGCACTTCTCGTAAAGAGTGGGGGTGTAACCCTGGTGTCCTGGCCACATTCCACCCATTGGCCCTTGCCAATCATGGCTTCCTAATCCCCATCCATTGAATTGGCTCTATCACTCTCCACCTATAGCTGGTGTGTGGTGAGTGCACTGGCGCCGTTGTACTATGGCTGTCATCGCATCATCCAAGTGGATGCTGCACACTGGTGGTGGTTGAGGAGAGAATCCCTGATATGATTGTAAAGCGCTTTGGGTGTACAGTAGTACATACTGTATGAAAGCGCTATATAAATGCCTCATTCATTCATTCATTATTTGCAAGTTTGCGATTGCAACCCGCTTAGGCCTCATCTCCAATTGATTCACAGCATGGTGTAGTGACAATAACCTTTCTCTGAATGTCAGCAAAACAAAGGAGATGAGGTTCAAAAGGTCAAAAGCAACAAGTTCCTTGGTGTCCACATCTCTGATGATCTCTCCTGGTCCCACCATACAGACACAGCAAGTGAGAGCAGCTCCACAATGTCTTTTCTTCCTGCGGATGCTAAAGAAGGTTTGCGTTCATTCAAACATTTTGACTAACTTCTATTGTTGCACCATAGAGAGCATCCTAACGGGCTGCATTACCTTACGCCCGTTTCACACATACTCCGTTTGCAGTGCGTATTTTTTTCCGTACCCATGTTAACAGGTGAGGGCTTTCACACTGCACGCGGGTGCGGTCCGGCGATCCGG
Source organism: Semotilus atromaculatus (assembly GCA_031834385.1). Lineage (NCBI taxonomy): Eukaryota > Metazoa > Chordata > Actinopteri > Cypriniformes > Leuciscidae > Semotilus > Semotilus atromaculatus. The sequence goes on from JAULUF010000001.1 coordinate 27,966,883, forward strand.
AATGTATATGTATAGTAATCTCACCATAAATGCATTTAATCAAATACTACTATTTTTCATAGTCATCTTTTTACTTTAAGACCGGGGTAAAACAAGGAAAACTACAATTTACTTCAACAAGGCTACATAATGAACGACACTCGTCTCATTCGTGGAGGTGGGAAAAAGAAATTCTTTGTGATACAAGATTATTGTATAAAGATTTAAATTATGCAAAAGAAAAGGTATGAGTCTGCTGTTTTTGTCAATTTTACGTTTTAATTTAAAATGCCTGCGATTTTAATATGTTTGCGATTTTAATATAAGTACATAATATGGTTCGGTACTTGCTTGAGCAAATTAATATATAATCTATATAGAAGTAATGCATTGATTAATACGTTGTTTGAATTGTGTTTAAACGTAAATAAGTCTATTAAAGAGTGTAGCCTATGTGTACAAAGAGAATCGCACTGGTGACAAAACTTTTTTTAAATTAAAGTTGCTGATAACTTCTGGATTTGAAATGCAAATAATGACTAAATATGCTTGTTTGTGATAGCCTACAACTTTTTTTAAAAAAAACATTTGCCATTTTTGCTTTATATCCTTACCTCAAGTCCTCAACCTAAATGTTCAACTATGCACAATCTTTATAAGTAAACAGCAGATTTTATTTAAAACTACATTCCGTGACACAACAACAGTAGTGTTTTGAAAATTATTGTGGGTTTTCTCCTCCATCATTATCGTTCGCTGGATGAAATGCTGCCAGTCTAGAACGTGCAGAGACAAGTGGAGTGATACATACAAAATGATGAACAGTCCTCTTGCTGATCTGGTGAAATAAGAGGTCTCTTGGCTATGGGGGTATATAAATACACACACATTTTTGAGTGATTTGTGTCAGGATGTTGATCACTTCACTCAATCTCTGCCAAGTTTTGTGTTCACAATTGGATATTTCTTCTAATATAAAAAAAATATATATAAAAATAAAAAAAATAAAAAAAATAATAATTTGGCTGGCACAAAAGAGAACAGTAATTACCTGTGCTGGAGTTGATCGTCTCTCTGCCAACGACATGGCCCAACAGGTCATACTGGTTGAGTCTAGAGCCATCAGGAGCCACAGAAACAGATTTCTCATCATCCGCTGTCCAGATGTAGACAACCTCGTTGTTGGTGTAGGCATCTTAGAGAGACAAACCACAGTAGGCTACTGGTTTATTCTGACCAAACATTTAACTTGCAAACAATTGCAATGCTGTTCTGGTATTCTTAATCCAGCCTTTATAATTTTTGTTTTTCTTTTTAAAATGCTTTAAATTGAGTATTTTAGTGTTGCTTTAATTACCCTTAGAACACTGTCAGTCCTGTTCCTGGAGAGTATATTTCTTCAGAGTACAGCTCCAACCTACTTTAACACACCTGTCTGTAATTATCAAGTTTTCCTGAAGATCTTAATTTGCTGGTTCAGGTGTGTTTGATACTTGGGCACCCATGCTTTAAAGTCCCCATGAAATCAATTGAAATTGAAAAGTTTTTTGGCTTTTAGGATAAATATGTTGGGCTTATGGTGTACTTACACTAGGCACAGTTATCTTGTACCGTGCCCTGGCACAATCGTCCCCCCTACTCACTCCCCCACTGGCCTGCACTCACATTGCACTTAACGTTCCGGGCCGAAGCACGCTTACGTCATTTATGATGCAACTTTTTGATTTGAAGAAAACAGGAAGCAAAGCGCTTTTGCTAATAGACTGGCTAATAGATTTATCATTTATCCCCCACACAGCAATTTTCACTTGATTTTGATACACGTATCAGAAGATTATTACAAAGGCAGCTTTTGATGGAGGAATTTGCAGCTTACTAGCAAACCTAGTTTACACTGTCAGTGAAATGTGACCCAATTCCGATTTTTTTGCTCATATGTGACACAGATCGGATGTGTTCTATGACAGTGTAAACAGGATAAAAAACGCATGCATTCGGATATTTCGAGATCGGTTTCAGGCCTCGTTCATATGTGGAAATAAATCAGATATAAATCAGATATGTGCCAATGCGACTGTCATGTAAACAGGCAGATCAGATTTTCTGAGGCATTAGGCTTCATCTCCGCGGTTTAATGACGAGAGAAACCATGACACGCATCTGCGAAACGTCATGATGTCGTATGAGAGGAATATGGACACACGTCGACACAACATATCAAAGGTTGGCTTGCTCATCCTAAAATTACGGACCCACTGCTCCTCGTTAAAGCCCGCCACGATCTCATGAAAGTGCGTATCTATAGCACAAATTTTATTTCTCGTGCCATTTAAGCCAAAAAGAGTTTTTGCGTGCATATGATATAAATGAATGAGGCATTTATATAGCGATTTCAATAATCAATTGCAATTTCAATAATACGCACTTTATGGCGTGTAATACGCACACAATCCACACCCTAACCCTACCCAAGGGGTTTACAGTGTGTATCATGCACGCAAAAAACTATTTTCTTCCTCGTCTCGCACACAATAACTGAAGCGTATGCGCTGCTGCAATGATGGTCCTTTTCGTCCTCCACCTCAAAATCATGGTGATGTTTGGCGAACTTCGCATATATTGTAAAGCTAGCATCAATAACGTGTTCGTCCATCTGTGCAAGAACCCCCTTTAAGCATGCGCAATGTTTCAGATAGTAGGGCTGCACCATATATATCGGATGACATTGTTATTCGCATCTCGTCAGTAAAGCCGGTTCCTTGATTAGTAGTAAATCGCCATCACCTGCAATCAGATGGAGTGGCATTTACTACACAGAGCCGTAGTTCACTGACAAGCTGAGCCATATCGCATTAATTATCGCGGACATATCACCTGCGATAATTAATGCGATATGGCTCAGCTTGTCAGAACAATGTCATCTGATATATCGTGCAGCCCTGTCAGATAGTATGTCAAGTGTAAACGAATGAATCGGATATGGGCAACAATTGAAAGAACGTGTAAACGGACGATCAGATATAAAAAAATCAGATATAGGCAAAAAATCTGAATTGGGCATCAAGACCTGCAGTGTAAACAAGGCCTAATTCCTGTTCATCAATAAGGTAAGAACCAGCCCCTTATAAACCTAAATATACTTGAATTAATTATTTGAAAAGTGTATTATCCAAGTAGTAATAGAAGATGTTTGCTGTTGTAATAATGACAGTAGCACACATAAGAGTAGTAGCTGTTCCGTGGTCCGGTGCATTTAGCGATCACACTACATGGGTAATGCGGCCAACTGAACCGTGCTCTGGCCCACCTCTTCCAAGCGGGCCAGGGACAGTTAAACGAATTGCACCCGGGAACAGTACGGATTGATCACACCAGTCAAACGAACCAGACTTTTGGGGTGAAACATGATTGGGCACGGTTCAGGTCGCCTAGTGTGAGTACACCTTTTTTTTCTTTTTTTCTAATACCTTTTTCCTGTTTTCTATAAGCAAGTGGGGTCCAAAACAATGACAAAATCAATATGTATCAATGATTTTGTGGACATCACTCTGCACTTCAGCTTTTCATCAGCTTTTCAGTCCATTCAAATGCTCCAATCTAAAGCATCCCACACCCTACAACAGCGGTTCCCAAACTTTTTTTCCTGCGCACCCCCTTCTATGTCCCAACCGGGTTGGCGCACCCCCAATCCCCACTTAAAAAATAACGCAACAAAGCTTTGTTTTATCGCCATATAAAGACTCATGTTTAATCATGCGTAAATAACCAGAACACGCATGACAATAACAACATCAACAAAGTTTCAATATAATGCAACAAAGCTACGCACAAGCTTCCACTTTTAGTGACAGACAGGCTCAGTAACAGAAAGCACGGTTATTTTCAGCCGCGTAAAAGAAACATTGCAGCAAGGCTAGGCCTATTAAATGACTGTGGAGCTAGCATCATCATCATCATAACACAACGGTTATGGAAATTAGAACGACTGGAATAAAATTGTAATGAAGTTACAAACGATCCACAACATTAAAGAGAATAGCAGTGGTAACGAGCCAACACCGGACCCTTATGCAGGATACAGCACGTGATGAAGCAATATCCACGAGTAGGCTACCATGAAAAGGACAGGATAGGATCATAGACATAGAGACACAGCATAAGCACAAAAAAAAAAAAAAAAAAAAGAAGAATCTGTGTTCGTAAAGCATTTGAAATGGCATACATTCTTAATTCTCAAGGGACGTGACCACTGCATAATTCATTTCAACGAGTTCTTTTCACCTTATTATAATTAATTATTGATTATAAGAGATGATTGACAAAATCAGGAGTAGCCTACGCACACCAAAAAAAAAAAAAAACACCACTGGCGAATGCGCAACGTAACACATGAAAACACACGGTCTTTCAGGTCCTTCACTCTCTTCACTCGATCTCCCCCTCCTGTGCTATCTTTTTAAAGAAGCTTCCTATTTTGGGCAATTTAGTCAATCATTTCTCGAATTCCTCTTTTCATTTTCGCTTTTGAAAGCCACTATTGTGTAATTTGACGATGACTCCATAGCGATATTTTCTGTCTCAAGTTCAACGTTTTTACTGTTTTGCACGCAATAGCATGTTCACTTACCGACCCGGGAATTTCCTAGTCCCAATTCGAAACAAATTACACCAAAATCCATCATTGTTCGTTTCACACATGTATTGAATGATCAGTAAAATATGTTGGTGTCATTATTTATTAAACGAGTTGGCACGCATATAGCCTAGCGGCTGCAGTGCATATAAGAAGAGCAGTGCGTAGAAGAAGACAGCAGCTGTCGTCTTCTACGTTTCTATCAAAAACGAATAAATTCTATATTTTTTTTATTTAAAATAAAAGCGATTACAAAGGAAACGTTTGCTGTTCATGTTTTTTTATGTAATTGTATGGAAAAATCCCACTTAAAAAAAATCAGACCGCCATTACATTTTTCCTCTCGCGCACCCCCTGGTGGCAGCTCGCGTACCCCTGGGGGTGCGCGCACCACACTTTGGGAATCCCTGCCCTACAATATAAATAGATGCTGAAGCTGCGGCTAAAATCGGTCACTTGTTTACACATTTACTATTTTCTACATGGTGAATGGCACATAGTGCACTATATAGGGCATAGGGAATGAGTCAGACAGTGTAAATATGCCTTCCAGTGGGGTGAGTGAAGTCTGGTTTCATGTTAGTGTCACATGAACCGCCGCAGTGCGCACACAGTCTGCTCCGGTTTAACTGTTTCTATCCTTAATCTCCTGCATATAACTTTAACCCTTTCATGCATGAATTATGATAACCTCAGTCAGGATTTTTTTCCTATGTGATTTTATTGCTCTTAGGGCATGAAAAACAAGATTTTATTTTTTTTTATTTTTTTTTAAACAAATTTTCCAAAGAGATTTTCAGGTGTCCACTTGAGTGGACAGCATGCATTTATGGTTTAAACTGAAGAGATACTATATTAAACATAATACAATAATCAAACAGATAAAGTATGTGTATTTAACAAACTAATCAATACAATTATATCAAATCATGTGAAAACTATAAAATATATACAAAAAATATAAATCTGAAATATTGCAAAGGCAATTGAACTTCATACAAGTTGCACTTTGTGTATCTTTGATATCAGAACATGAGGACGTGATTCCATCAGAAATTTCTACTGCCTGTCAAGGTACAACTGTGGAAACACTCAGATGCTCTCTCCAGTGTACCAGAGTATGTCAATTTACCTTTATTAGCTGATCATTCTGATTATGTTCAAGATAGACACATTTCTAGCCTCTTCTGAGAAAACCTAGCGATACGTATTTTTCAATCTCATCTGAAATGAGCAGTGTTGGGGCATGCATAACACATTCAGATTACTTTTTTGATGTTACAAGTAAAGTAATGTGTTACAAGTAACATGCATTACATAATCAGATTTGTTTTAATGTTACGAGTAAAGTAATGTATTACAAGTAACATGTATTGGTGATTAATCCGATTTTTCTCCCAATCTAAAATCAAAACTTGGAAAATTGTACTGTCATATAACTCATTAGATATTGATTGATGCTGCAATATTTCTTTTACCTACAAGAGTCTCCTAGGGTAGAAGGAATGGGTGGATATTCCGGAGCAACTTGGCTTTTTTGACTGACCATTGGCCATCTTGGTTTGGAGGGGGAAAAACTCGAAACACAATGGCTTGCAACTTGGTTGCAATGTATAGGATGATGCACCAGGGTCTGCTGAAGAGTTTGATGTGCAACTTTGCCATCAAAACCCTTGCAAATTCAAGAAAATGCTTTTTTAATAGCTGTCCACTGTAGTGACCACTATGCATGATTAAAGTATGTGCCATTCACCATGTAGAAAATAGAAAATGTGTTAACAAGAGACCAATTTAAGCTGCAGCTTCCTGTCAAGGCCTCCTTCCCTTCCCTTTACCTTTACCATAAAACGTTGTCGGGATAATTCCGGTTCACGTGGCCAAGCGGAAGCAATAAATAATTATTTATTATACATTTTTAAGGCCAGACAAGTAGTTTGTTGAGGGTTGGTTTGTAAAGAAGGAATACACACCTGCGCACATTATATTCAAACGCGCATACCTATAAACTAAACACCTGATGCGCATGTGCACGTCGTCTGCGTTTTCGCTGCTTTTTTACTAAATTTTTCAAGGTTTGCATCTTGGAATCTATTTCAGGGTTTGCACTCTCGAGCCACCAGGCACTCTTTTGTCCGGATGAGCGGGCCAGAGCGCGTTGAGTGTTTTCTGTTAGAACGGTGTTGTGTTAGCGGCTCCTAATTTAATAACTAATGATCTTTGCAACGGAAGTGAATCAATCAATCAAAACTAACTTTAGCTGGACAATAACTTTATTCTAGAGCTGCTGTAAAGCCAAAACAATCTATGTTACTGTAATTTCTTAATATCACTGTTACGTTCTGTGGTTGTGTTATGGTAGTGCTGGTGTTTTGTTGTTTTTCTCTCTCTTTCTTCTCTCTCTGTTGTGTCTCTGCATGTCTCTGCCACTCTACCAGGTGCGGGAGAGAGAGAGAGGTGATGGCTCACACCTGCTGCTCGTTATGCTGGAGAAGCTGCACGATCAAAAGAGGCTTGGAAAGACATTCGATCTAAAGCTTGCCTTCCAGAGTGTTGTGTCCCTCACCTGCTTTTGTTTTTGCTGTTGTGTTGTGTATTATCAAGACTGCAATATTTCTCACCAAGCTAAGGCTATTGGTGGGCAGATCGAAGCTTTGCGAAACACTGAAACAGTTAAATCAAATGTGCCATATTGTGCCGAGGCTTCGAAACAATCCGACACCCGTCTCCACGGTGACCACTAGTGGTCGGAACAGTGTAAATGCAACAAAAACCCAGGCCAAACATGCATAAAAACACCTTTTACAAATCTATTGCAATTTTTTTATTAAAAGTAAAATCTTTTAATTGCAATTATCTAACCATCTAATAAGATTATTATGCGTAAATGTGTTCTTTTATCAATTGTCAGGGATTGTTTTATTTGTTCTATGAATGGCTCAGCTAAACAGGCCAACAAGACTATTAACTACCCCATTTTAATGATACTAATGTCTAATTAAAACGTCTACAAATGTATAAAACTGATCAGAGATCAGGTAAAACCCACAGACACTTGTTCATTGGTTCTCAGTGACTCCTCATGATTCATGGGTTGACAGAGATCATCGCCCCCAGTGGTGAACCATTGAAATTTCTAAGTGTTTCAAAACAGTTATGTCGTAGCCTCGTTTACTGAAATCATGTGACTTTGGCAGTTTGATACATGCTCCAAACCATTGATTTGGAACAAAAGATTTATAAAAGCTTTGAAGCCTCATGAAGCAGTGTTTTGAAATTGCCATTACTAGCTAAGGCTTATTGTAGCCTACTGAGGTCTATTATTGCTGGTAATTTTTTCACAACCCCAAATGTGCTGGAAGCTGTAGGGAGGTGGGTGGCTGTTTTATTTTTTGTAATATCTTTTCTCCTATTTAGGGAGTTAGTGTACTTTTTTAAGAATGTGTTTTCTTTTGGCAGGTTAAGTAGTTTTACTCCCTAATTAGTCAGAGGGTACTTATGTTCATTATTTTGGCTTTACCCCCTCCTGAAGTACGGTGTACATTTTAGGACATCCTCAGACCTCAGACATATGAAGACAAGGCATCATGCCTCAGACTAAAAGGCTTCAGTCATTGGACAGAACGGCATCGCGCCTCAGACTGAAAAGCTTCAGGTCTCAGGAAAAACAATGTCAGGTGTCAGGTCTTGTACAATTAGGCATCAGACGAAACAGTGTCAGACAAAAAGGCATCAGACATAAAGGCATCGGATTAAATGGCATTAGACAAAACAGCCTCAGACAAAAAGGCATTAGACTAAAAGGCATCAGCCTTATGGCATCGGGCGAAACGGACTCAGGGGGAGTTTAGAGGTTGGCATCGCCCCGCACCATGTGACGTCATATGTACACGGTTCAAATCAGATACAACAACAGCTGATGGAGGAGATAACCCATCATGATATATTTATAAATGTGCTTTCATCAAATGTTACACTAATTACGTTGTATACAGAAGAGAACATGCATTTCGCGAGTTTTATTTGCACGTTTTAAAAGTTAGAAAGAACGCTTTAACTTCACAATCGTGAAAACTATCGATAGTTTGCCAACATACAAGCTATAGCTAGTTGAAATATGTCATCTAACTTTTTAAACGTGCAAATAAACCTCACAAAATGCATGTTCTCTTCTGCAGTGGCGGTTCTACATTGAATTACACCCTGGGCGAGACCCCCTTCAAGCATGGTTATCACAGAATCAAGGTTAACCAGCAAATAACATAAAATTAGCATCAATATGCACTTTTTGTTCACATAAACATTAATAACATTAAAGATGATGGCCAGATTTTAAAGGAGTGTCTTTTATTTGATCTACTAACATGTACACGTTCAAATAAAGTTTTGACAAAAAAGGTTTTATAAAAAGATAAACCTCACATATTTCAGCCTTTAAATCATTTTTATAAAAAGAATGAGTCAAAAAAAAATAAATTACTGACATTTACAATGCACATTAGCTTATCTTTTATTAGTAAAATTTGGTCAGATTTTCCCATGGCGTTTGTCGTTGCTATGCAACCATGCACTGCGCTCTCGACAACAACAAAGAAGTTTTAGTAGCTAATGGATTTCCACCACAGAAAACGCTTGCTGTAGCTCTGCTACAAGATTTATTTACGGAGAAGAGAAAAACCCACATGTGTTTGGGTTCACCCCCATACTGAAAAGTTACAAAATTTTTCATCTCGCTGCCCCTGGAAAAAATGAGCACGTCGCGTCAATTATGAGCGCGCTTCCCGTGCGCCTACATTTGAAATAAACTCGAGTGTGCAAAAGACACGATATGTGAACGGCCCCTTGGTGAGCTACCTCCAATCAGGAGATCCCCTTGACATAGCTTCTGTACACGGCAGCTTCTCAGCAAGCAGGGGCGCCATTGCCAATAATTGAATAGAAATTATAGAAAATAGAAAACCGCTTCGCTGAGCTGTTAGTGTCAACTCAACGTGGTCCGGAGAGGGTGTGTGAAACGCGCAACCATTCCGCATTTCTCATTTTTCATTTGGTTTAGTGTACTGTGATTGTATTTTGCTGAATCTGCTTTTGTATATTTTTCAGGGGGTAAAGAAATGAACCATCTTCAAGATGTTTATGTTCTACTGTTCTATGGTTATTATGTTTTATAATTAATTTCATTTTGTTAAAAAAATTTTCAATACCTTTTTTCACAATTTTTTTATGTTCAGTAGCTCTTTCTACAGTAGCTCTTTCTAAGGGTATTTTTTCAATACCCTTTTGCACATTTTATTTATGCTCAGTAGCTCAAGCAAATCCACAAACTAATAAAATGATTTATTATTTTTTATAAGGTCGTCTGTTGACTGCTGTATATAATACCCCTTCAATATAGTTGTTGTTACCTCAGGGGAGGAGGGGAGTCAGCAAAAAAAATAAATAAAAATAATAATAGAGTACCGGCCCCTCTTTTGGGCCACTTAAAGCACTGCACTATATGTCCTCCTTGGTACTTAATAGAACAGAATGTTCATGACTACACACCAAGGTTACATACTATGCATGCATCACTACAATACATATATAAAAAAAAAGGAAAGGGTGTGATTTACAGGAAAACACTAAATGGTGAATGGTAAATGGACTGCATTTATATAGCGCTTTCACAGACCCAATGGCCACCAAAGCGCTTTACATTTGCCTCACATTCACCCATTCACACACCGACGGCGGTGTCAGCCATACAAGGCGCCATTCAGCTCGTCGGGAGCAGCTGGGGTTAGGTGTCTTGCTCATGGACACCTCGACACTTGGTCAGGTGGAACCGGGGATTGAACCACCAACCTTCCGGTTTATAGACAACCTACATGAACCACTGAACCACTGCCGCTAAAATCAAGTTCTTCGTTCAGGCCTGGGTAACTAGTAGCCTACTGTTTGTCAATCTAGAAACTTTCTCTCAGTTTAGTTGTTTTTGTCTGTCCCCTTTCCTTGGTGACAGTGGTATATACGGTGGCCCAGTAGTGCACAACACAACGAAATTTAAAAAGCAAACATAAGTTCACAACACAACGAAATTAAGCCACAACACAACTAAATGAATCCACAACACAACGGAAATGAGCCACAACACAACGGAAATGAGCCACAACACAACGAAATGAATCCACAACACAACGGAAATGAATCCACAACACAACAGAAATCAGCCACAACACAACGAAATGAATCCACAACACAACGGAAAATGTACAACACAACAAAATAAAGCCAATAGCTCCCTGTATGCACAGTACACAATTTGTTTTTTATAAAGCTTAAACATTTTTATATAGGTTCCTAGTGACCAGACTGACTTATTATAGGTGAAATTGTGCCAAAACCTTCCTGTAATTCTGCAATTCACCCAATGGTTTTTATTGTTATTTATCAAATTATATTATAATAAATGTAGCGACAACGAGAATGGACCCAAACACAACTGAAACTTCCATGTGATTCATTCAAGCATAATCCCACACAGAGTCTTCATATTCCAGACTCAAATCACCAAACCCAGAGCCATAAATCACCCACAGGCTCCAAAGAGTCTGCAACCAGGAAAATACTTTAATTGTCAACGTTTGGTAATTGTGAAAAGACTGATTGGTTCAGAGATGTCACGGGATAGCACCAAGATAACGCCACGAGGTCATTTGATCCCATGATAAAGATGTAAAACAGACTTCCCCCTTCTTGAAGACCTCTGAACGACTTCATTGTGAGACCTCCATTAAAAACCCACAGACACTTTTCATATAAAAATGCATACAATCATCACAAAACAATTCTTGACGAACTTATAATCAAAACTCGTTCAACTACATAATTCTATATTGGGTCTATGACCCCTGTATGTGTCTATTATGCTTAGATCACATAAAAGTCAATTGTTGTAACTATTACCTGGGTGAATGAAAATGCATCGTGTCTCCTATCAATGCGACCACATATCCCTAATTAAAATGATGGCTTGATTGAAATCTGTGTAAAATGTTTATGGTCTTAAAATGGAAATTATGTCTAAACTAAATCCTCTGCTCAGCTGAAGAGTAAAGCAGACCACAGATAACACATGATTTATGATGAGAGGGGGATGATGGAAAATACCCCCTTCTCAAATAACCTTACAAGTATCTTATTGTCCGAATTCCTCCAGGAGGCGGGACAAAACACTTGAGTTTAAAATCTTAGACCCGAACACAGAAGTCGGGCGGGCTCTCTCTCGGAAAAGGTCTCGGCAGAACAAGTCGGGTGGAGACAGCAGACGATGGTTATAGTAACCATGTAGACGCATAGAGACAAAGAACCCAAATTAAGATCAGAAGAACGGGTTCAACAGCTTCATTCAAGCCATCATCTACTCTGTCACGCTTTTCTTTCTTTTCTTAGTTTTTTTCCTTTTCCGTTAAATGTCTCGGTTCTAAGTTAAGTTTTGCTGCAAAGTTTCGTTTTAACGTTTCAACTGCAAAGCCTGCTTCAACTTCAAAGACTTCATTCATCCGCGCCAACACACCACGTGATTGGCCGCCCCAAGACGTCTCCAGGCACAGCCAGCCAAGCAACGGACCGGGAAACCCCTAAGCCACGCACGGACAAGCAAGTACCTCCAGACTCTTAGCTGAACTGGTGCCTTGATATAAAATCGAATAACCCGCCTAAGAAACGATAGAAGGGTTAAATTAATGATTGATGGTTCATCAGGTCATGTCTTATAAGTGCATGTAGAAACTTGGGATTACACTATCTCACTCTTAAAACCCATTCTTTTCTTCACTCTCTTTCTTTCTGCAACTTGTATGAATGCGTGTGCATGTGTTTGTGTTAGATATTAGTTTTATGTTTTAGGATAATCAATAAAGTATTGTTTGTATTTGAAAAGAGAAGCATTACTTGTGTTATGTGCTTACAGATTTATTGTCTTGAACTTTGATCTAAGTTACCTATGCTTTTACCCTTGATTCATTTCTTAATTTAGCTGTTAGCTGGGAATTAGTCTTTCTTGGCCAGGAAGATATTATATTTCCTAGAATTAATAATTGTTTATGCTTTCCGTTCATTGGATGAACTGATAAAATGATCATACTATTGATTCTGCTACAGTAAATTCTGAAAATAATTAAATAATTAATTATTGATCATAATCCGTTATGAATAATAATTAGTTAAATTTATACGGGCGTATAAACGCTACATAAATTATATGTTTTAACCACTTGGTGGAATTGCCAGACGTTCCCTTAGTGGTAGCACGTCAAAGCATTCTCGAGTATAAATACACAGCTATATTTCATATATAATTCATTTAGGTGATTTTGAAGTATATTGTATGTCGATATACAATGTTAAAACTGTTAAAACTAATCGTGGTGTTGATATATTAAGACTGCCCACTCTATAGAACAATGGGAAGGAAAACTAACTTTATCGCGCTCCGAGAGTCCTCTAGTGATCGGGAGCATTTCCGTTGTGTTGCGGCTTTATTTCGTTGTGTTGTACATTTTCCGTCGTGTTGTGGCTTATTTCTGTTGTGTTGTAAATTTTCCATTATGTTGTGGCTTATTTCCGTTGTGTTGTACATTTTCCGTTGTGTTGTGGCTCATTTCCGTTGTGTTGTGGCTTCATTTCGTTGTGTTGTGGCTTAATTTCGTTGTGTTGCGGCTTAATTTCGTTTTGTAGTGGCTTAATTTCGTTGTGTTGTGAACTACTTGGCCACCGTAGGTATATGGTCAATCCTACAGGCCTGTACGGTAGATGGGTCACTATTATGGTGTTCCCTGTAGTGCCTCGTCATAGGAGAGTTCATGTTGCCCGTGCGGATTGCATATTTATGTTCAGCCAATCTGTCCTGTAAACATCTCTTTGTTCTTCCTATATAAAACACTTTGCATTCAGGGCATTCCAGTCTATATTTAACAAATACAGTTTTACAGCTTATGAAATGGTCAATGGTAAATGGTTTTTGGGATACCACATCACCAAAGGTTTTTGATGTGTCTGTTGTACAGGGCAGGGGACGAGCACACTCACTCACCACAAACCTTTTTTTTTTACCTTACCCTAAACAAAACTTTAGCCCTGGGACGTAACACTGTAATGCTGCTTTGAAACAATCTATTTTGTTAAAAGCGCTACATAAATGAAAGTGACTTGACTTCAGTATTTAGTTGGAGGCAGGACTCTGTAGATTCTAGAAAGCATTTGATTGATTGGAAAGAAAATCCAGAAGCTGAATGAGAAGCTGAAGTGCAGAGTGATGTAATCAAAATCATTCATCCATATTGGTGGAAGTGAGAGACTGTAAATTTTGAATGCTTATATCTTCTAAATGCAAATGTTGTCATTGTTTTGGAGCACACTAGCTTATAGATAACAGTAACACTAACATATTCATACTAAAAGCAAAAAAACTAAAATTTCGATTTCATGGGGACTTTAAATGTGAAGTATGTACTTTCTGTGGGATTACAAAAATGAAAGCCTATTTTCAAACAACCTAGCAAGTGACCCTGTCGCGTGTTGCACCTCCCCAAATCAAACATGACAAACACAGCACCTATAGGCAGGGTTGCCAACTCTCACGCATCTGGCGTGACAGTCACGCATTCAGCCTCAATCTCACGCTCTCACACTCGACAAAGAAATCTCACGCTAAATGAGATATTCTTCTGTGCTGTATTTTTTTTTCCTCATGTGCGCTAATTTCCGAATTACTAAACAAGTTCAGGCTCTTGACTACTGATTGGACCACTGCTGTGTTTAATGCCTTTCTCTGATTGTCGATTCGCTGGAAACATTTGTCGTCGTTACAGCAGTGACGTCCGTGACCGTAATTTACCCTTTTCACACGCGCTCACGGCACACATCTTTCTCAAGCAGAGAAAAATCGCGAGTCAAAGAGGACACTGACACCGACAGACAAGACAGAGAAAGTTATAGGCTACTTTTGATATGAAACAAATTCTCTGCTCTCATATTCTGTCAATATTTTTACGAGATTCAAACAATAAATACAGTTTTTGGTGCTTTTAAATGTGACAGACCGGTGTAGCGCTTCAGCTCAAACGGCACGTGATACAGTACAACTTTTCTTTCATCATCATCACCAGTTTTGTTATTATTGCCCAGTCAGTGTCACCTGTTTCCCTCATTAGTTTCTCCCTATTTAATCCCCTTGTGTTTGCTGTCCTGTGTCGGTACATTGTCAATCATTGCGTGTCATTGTCTGTGACAGTTCTGTGAGTACTTTGTCTGAATCCTGGTTTATGAGTATAGTGAGTTTGTGTTGCTGTTTGTTTTTAGTCTTGTCTTCAAGTCTGAAACTAGTTTTGTCTTAGTCTAGGTGTACTCTCCTCCAGTCCTGTTTTGCCCCCTCGTGGGTTTTGTTTTCTGTTTTTGTGTCATAATAAACCTTGTGTGTCTGCATATCGTCTGCGTTTGTGTTCTCTCCTTCAACTTCATGACAGAATGTACCGACCAAAGAAGAACCCAGCTTCTATGTCTTCCCCCGTTATTCTTCGCCCTTTTCGAACAGTGATGGATAGCTTATCTCAGAGAGAGCCAAAGAGTCCCACAAGATTTTCATCTGCTATGCTTGCAGTGGTCCCAGAGGGTCGAGTCCTAGCTGTCGTCACTCAAGGGGATCAGGCTCCCTTCGTCCCTTCTCCCGAAGTTTCATCCACACCCACTGATCTCTGTGGCAAACGAGGGAGATGGATTTCATGGGATTCTCCTTTGGAATCATCCTCAACCGAGTCATCGCTGCCTGAGACTGCCCTTCCAACACCAGTTACGGTTCCTGCGGAGCTTCTCCAACCAGCCACTGGTCCAGCTCTGACTTCCGCACTTCCGAGACCGAGGAGAAAGAGGAGGAGGGGAGCCTCCCGTCCTTCGTCTCTGCCCGTCCCAGAGCCCGCTACTGCAAGCGCTGTCCCAGAGCCCGCTACTGCAAGTGCCGTCCCAGAGCCCGCTACTGCAGGCGCTATCCCAGAATCTGCTGTGAGTTGCGGCAGATCTAGCTGCTAAAGAGGTTCTGCAAGCAGTTTCTGCCCAAGAGGAGATGCCAGTCGTCTTAGCTGCTCGAGTCGTATCTGACTATCTTACCGCTCTTGCCAAGTTCCTTGAAATGCCACCCAGACCCAGTTTTCTTCCTAGTCACAAACCCACCACTGCAGACAGTGCTTCTCCCGAGTCAAGTGAGTTAAGCCTGAAAAATTCAAGAGATTCAAGTGAGTCGAGTCCTGTTCCGAGTCCCGCTTCGAGTCCTGTTCCGAATGATTCAAATGATCCTTATGCATCAAGTATGGAGGATATTACTGAATCGATTCCTGTTCTGGATCCTGCCCTGAGTCAAGCGCATTCAAGAGTCATCTCCCCAGAAGAACCAGCCCAGTTTGTCAGTCCTCTCGAGCAAGAACCTGTTCCACAAACACCCGCTTCATCCCATGTTTTGTCTCCCTTGTCGTCGCCCCCTGTTGTCCCCATCAAGATTCCTGTCAAGTCGCCATGTGTTTCTCCTATCAGCCCTGTCGTTGCCCAGCCCTGGTCTGTTTCCCCCAAGACCTCTCCTTGTGTGTCTCCGTCCAAGCCTACCCAGAGTCCTCGTCTCCAGCCCTCTTCCCGTGGACCTAAGAACCCCAGTGCTCCCATCCACCCTGGACCACCCCCCGTGAACTCTGTGTTTCCTTCACCTCCTCTGCCATGTTTGTTGTTTTTATTGTTCCATCCCAACCCTGTTATTGTTTTCTCTTGTATGCCTTTGTTAGTTTTTGTCATCTATTGTTGGTTTGTGTCTTTGTCTCAGTCTGTCATGTCCCGTGTTTAATGTCCCCTTGAGGAGTGTCTGGAAGCCGCTCCTTAAGGTGGGGGTTCTGTCATGGTTCTGCCCTCTTGTCCTTGATTTTCTCTAGTCGTGAGGCAGGATCATGACAGAATCATGTTTTGTGTACAAGCGCATGATCTAGTGTTTTGGCCATGTGCTTGTGTTACGTTACCCTTCCCCCATGTTATCCTCGTTTTGTCATTATTGCCCAGTCAGTGTCACCTGTTTCTCTCATTAGTTTCTCCCTATTTAATCCCCTTGTGTTTGCTGTCCTGTGTCGGTACATTGTCAATCATTGCGTGTCATTGTCTGTGACAGTCCTGTGAGTACTTTGTCTGAATCCTGGTTTATGAGTATAGTGAGTTTGTGTTGCTGTTTGTTTTTAGTCTAGTCTTCAAGTCTGAAACTAGTTTTGTCTTAGTCTAGGTGTACTCTCCTCCAGTCCTGTTTTGTTTTTTGTTTTTGTGTCATAATAAACAGTGTGTCTGCATATCGTCTGGTTTGGGTTCTCTCCTTCAACTTCATGACAAAACAATTCATCCAACGTATCTGCACTGGGCACATTTTTAACATGATGCAAAACAACTGTTTGAGGTTGTCTACACTGGATACATCAAAGTAAACATTATAAATAAGAACATTTGTCTTTCTGAATGGGTGCATGATGATGCTGTATGTTAATGAAGCATCCATTGTAGCACGTAGCATCACAATGGCCCATTTGCTTTGACATGTTCATGACCTGTTGAATCTCTGAGGGTGTAAATGCAGTGAATTTTGGCTTGCACTTTTGTAACCGAAGATGTAATGTGTCAGCCATGGTCCCACATCGGCTAAACACCTCTGGCTCAGTCTGCTACAGTAGCCATGCCCCAAACTCTCGCTATAGATTGCGCTGAAAAGAGACTGACAGATCTGAGCAGACCACTCTCAATATTGTAATGGTGCCCAGGAGGCTCAATGTTTACACTTTTGCGGAAGATAGACCCATGAATTGCATACTAATAGTAGTCAATGAACAATAAACTGGGTTAAGAGAATGTATTTTAACATAAAAAGTCTTACAGACTACACCTTTAAAGCACTCCATTGCCATCAAAGCAGTGCCCTTTTAACATTCATCGTCAACAATAAACTTAAGCAAAATTACTGTCTGACAAATCACATACTTTGTTAATTGCACCTATTATTGTACATAATCCTTTTTTTTTAAGGACTTTGGATTTTATACAGTAAAAGGCTATGGCCCAGTTTGGCAGACAGGGCTTAGATTAAGTCAGGATAAGGCCATAGCTCAATTAGGACATTTAAGTTGATTTTATAAACGGCAGTGGCTATTTTGACTAAGTGCAAATAGAGATAGATGCTATTTACACTAAGTGAAAATAGCAGTATTTTCTATTTAATAAGTGTAAATAGTAGTTAGATACTATTTGCAACTCTGTATTTTAGTATTACAGTGTGCAATAATAACATATTGAGTGTAAATTATTATATTGATTAAATAAATGTCATCTTAGTGGGACAATGAGGCCCTCCCTACACCTACCCCCTAAACAATTAATTATTAAATAACCGTTAGGCACTTCCACTTTTGACATATTTTCTTCATATTTATTGAAAATAAATTCCTTTTCAATCTGACATTTTCTATATGAGAAGAACAAGTTCGGCAAAAGGAGGATTCAAACTCTGGTCGATCGCGTTAAAAAGTATCTTCATCTACAAAAAGTATCTACATCGTGCCTCACTCCCAATGCTACTGCTGCTGACAGGTAACAGGTATTTTTTGTGCTTTTGTCTGGCCCAACCAGACATTGGCTTGGGGAGTTCGTGTAAATGGCATGTACCAACAAGGCAGGCTATTAGTGTACATAGACACTCAAATATGTCTTCGTTTTTTTTAGTTAAAAGTTTCAAATTTTTTTTTTTTCGCCAGGGGTCGCAAACCTCTTACAATAACAAAGGCTGATTGGACTTGCTGTCAAGCTGATGGATCTAATAATGTTTATGGATGAGTGAAAACATTCATGTTTTTTTAACATTATAGTGGTATGAAGCACTTATATGATTGCGATTGCTAATAAGAGACAGATATCACACACGAGTCCCGCGGATATAAAGGAATAAGGACATTTCATTCTACAGAACTACCTGTAAGTGCTGAATTACTCACACAGGTCAGTTTATTAAACAAATTAAACTTGTGAGGTAACGCAGCACTGTTTCACTTGGTCTAACGTTACACTATCATACTAAACAGCATTTAAATGTGATGAAAGTTATAATGTTATTTTATGTGTTAGCTCATTTGCTATATGAAACTAGCAGTAAGCTAGATCAACATTAGAACAACATACGGATCATATTCTAACATTTCATCATGTTGAGCTATATAACATTGATTTGTTTTATGTACAAATCATTTGCTCACCTATCTAATAAAGTATTTACAAGAGCGGTGTTGCTCCAAGTTAGTCGCGGACATCTTGAAAATGCCATGCCACGATATTGATCCTCATTTTATAGGATAGCGCGGATATTGCGTCATTTTTTTTTCCGGGACGGCCACTTATTTAAAATTGGAATTTCTCTGAAATAAAAAATCTTTGGAGACTTTTTGGGATATTGTAAGTATACAACTGCAGGAAATATCACACTGTGCAAGTGAATTTTTGGATATTTTATTACAAAATTCTTACATATTGTACCTTTAAATATGTCTTAGTTTAATTTTTTTTACCATTCTTCTAGAAGCATATTTGTGAGATCAGGCACTGATGTTGGACGAGAAGGCCTGGCTTGCAGTCTCCGCTCTAATTCATTCCAAATGTGTTCTATTGGGTTGAGGTCAGGACTCTGTGCAGGCCAGTCAAGTTCCTCCACACCAAACTCGTTCATCCATGTCTTTATGGACCTTGCTTTGTGCACTGGTGCCCAGTCATGTTGGAACCGGTAGGGGCCATCCCCAAACTGTTCCCACAAAGCTAGGAGCATGAAATTGTCCAAAATGTCTTGGTATGCTGAAGCATAAGTGTAAGTTTATGATTATGAATGCTGAAGCATTAAGGGTTCCTTTCACTGGAACTAAGGGGCCACGCCCAAATCCCTGAAAAACAACCCCGCACCATAATCCCCCCTCCACCAAACTTTACACTTGGCACAATACAGTCAGACAAGTACCGTTCTCCTGACAACCGCCAAACCCAGACTCATCCATCTGATTGCCAGACAGAGAAGCGTGATTCGTCATTTCAGAGAAAATGTCTCCACTGCTTTAGAGTCCAGTTGCGGCGTGCTTTACACCACTGCATCCGAAACTTTGCATTGCACTTGGTGATGCAAGGCTTTGATGCAGTTGCTCGGCCATGGAAACCCCTTCCATGAAGCTCTCTACGCACTGTTCTTGAGCTAATCTGAAGGCCACACGAAGTTTGGAGGTCTGTAGCTATTGATTCTGCAGCATGCGCTGAGCCTGCTCTGTGATTTTACGTGGCCTACCTTTTTGTGTGCTGTTGTTCCCAATTGCTTCCACTTTGTTATAATACCGCTAACAGTTGACAGTGGAATATTTAGTAGTAAGGAAATTTCAACAAATGGACTTATTGCACAGGTGGCAACCTATCACGTTACCACGCTTGAATTCACTGAGCTCCTGTGTTTGAAGAAGCAGTCTGGATGCCTACTGTAGGTGCTTGATTTTATACTACTGTGGCCATGGAAGTGATTGGAAGACATGTCCAAAGAATTGTCCAAAGATTTCAGCTTAGAGTCTTATAACTTCAGGTGGTCAAAACAATATTTGTATTTTGGTTTGGCAAGTACTATTTACAAAATAGTGTGTGGTTTGTGTAGTGTATAATTTTTTTTGTTCAACCTTTATGATATTATGTAAACCAAAAGGTTGTTGATTTAAGTTTTAAGATGCACTGAGAAAAAGCTTCTATTTCCATGAATGATGTAGTTGGAAAAACACAGACTAAAAAATCATACTGAAGCACAAAACAAACCTCATGAAAAAAAATAGGGGGGCAGTAGAGTGAATATATGCTAAACACAACACATCTCAATGAGGGCAATTGGAAAGCAACTTTAAAAAAAAACCGACTCCCATGTGTCAAATGTTCCATCCGATTAGCTGCTTTCTTGAATCTAATGTATATAATGGGGAAATATATCAAAATACTTTTTGTGTTTGAATACTCAGGGACAAACTTTGCAAAAGAGGTTGACATTATTTTATTTCAGGGTCCGTATGCAGAAGCAAACAACACACACACGCAGTCCAACACCTGCAGTCACAACGACTCGAGCTGGCTGGTGAGCGTGAGAAAAGCTGGCAGGCTTAAACAATAGACATATAATTCACACAGCAGGCATGTTGGCTAATTAAATTTTGATGGCCACAGAGAAAAGTTATTGTTTTATTCAATTAGAAGGTCATTAATCAAAAGCTAAGCACATCAAATTTAATGCCACTTTATCCATTATAAATAGTATTTCATAATGAAGTGCATTATTCCATTTTCAAATATAGATTTGCATTGTACGACTGACATCGGTTTATATTTATGAGGAGCCTGGCCTACGGGAAATGGTATGAGCTGAAAAGTTCAGTGGTGTCACAGACTTTCAGTACATTATACGAGAAGTCCTAAATTTAGTGCATGGGCTAAAATTCAATTAATACTGTGATGAGAGAGAGAAAGAGAATGGAACATGAGAGGATGAATTAGAAGCCATTCAAATTGAATTGGAGAAGGAAATATTTAATTTATTTTATTCATGTGAATAACATTGCTATAAATTGATTAATAGTCCAATAATAGTTTATAAGTCTACGTTTATAAGTTTATAAGAGTGTTTTCTTTGTTAAATATGAATGCACAAAAACACACCACAAGTATTTGTTTAATGTACAGTGTAAATGTCCATTGCATTGTAAATGAGTAGCTGGTTAATGAGGGAATAAGGAGCTTGTATTTATCTGTGGTTTTAGATCTCTACTCGCTTAAAGGGCACCTATTATGGAATTTTGAAAATTACCTTTCATGTAGTGTGTAACAGATCTAAGTGAACGAAAACATCCTGCAAAGTTTTAAAGGTCCCGTTCTATGCCCCTTTTCACAAGATGTAAAATGAGTCTCTGATGTCCCCAGAGTGTGTCTGTGAAGTTTCAGCTCAAAATACCCAACAGATCATTTTTTACAGCATGTTTAAATTGTCTTTTTTGAGGACTCAGAAAAACGCGCTGTTTTAGTGTGTGCCCTTTAAATGCAAATAAGCTCCTGCTGCACGACACAGGGGGCGGAGCTTCAAGAGCTCGCACTCAGACTCTTAGGACAATTTCATCTCATGGAATAATGATAACATCAGCAACTCTCAGTAACGGTGTTCATTTCGAGTCGGACAATAATGCCTACAGAGTCAGAGGGCTGTATAGAGATGGAACAGGTATAGTTTAGTAGTTTAATTACGGTTATTATAACGTATTTGTCATCTGCTTGTATGTATCCATTATTTATTAATAGCCTACAAGTCTGCTGTGTCAGACCAGGTCCAAATGATGATCAAACATATACTGATGAGTTTAATAAAGTTTATTGTACATCACACAAAAGATGAAGCGTCAGTTTTACTTCAGAAAATCACCGTAAGACCTGAGTAAACACAGTAAGTTATAAGAAGTGCGCGAGTTGAGGGAGTTGAGGGAGCATTCCCGTGGGCGGAGGTTAGTCAGAGAGCTGTTCTACTGACGTCATTAAAAACGGAAGTAGAGCGATGTAGTCCAAACGAGCCGTTCACTGTAGGCGACTTCTGTTAAATAAAATATCTCGCTTGGCATTGAACTTTGAGCTTTATAATTTTACAGATATTATTTATACTCAAACAACAACATTACACACTAACTTAAGTTTGAAACATGGGATCACGAAGAACGGGACCTTTAAATATGAAAGTTCACCGTATACAAAGTTATTGTCTCTCAAAAGTAAGAGTCGACTCTGAGTCGCTGATATGAATCGATAGACAAACTATGCTTTTTCTCTATCTAGATGACGTCAACTTGACAAGTTATTTGAATAAGATACGCCCACTTATTGCGCTCGTAGACGCCAGGGAAAACTTGAAAACATCATGGTGACGAGATGCTGTGTTCTGAAGTGTGACGCAAAAGCAAACTTTTTTCATCTGCCCAGGGAGGAGCATTTGAAGACTAACTGACTACAGTTCATATATACAACTATACCACAGAGGTATAGCCTGAACCTTGTGCTTTGTTCGCGTCATTTTGAAGATGATTACTTCACCAACATAAATGCTCTCAAATATGTATTCGCAAGCCGGCTGATATTGAAGGAAGGTTCTTCAGTACCAAGTTTATTTGGATCAGCTTCCTCCTCCGAATCACAACGTGTAAGTATTATTAAAGGTGCTCTAAGTAACTGTTTTACCTTAACTGAACAGCTTCGGAGTCAGTGGAATGGTTATATTACTTATTTCGGGTTGAATGGTGGTGGTTTCGCACCCCCCTGATGCCCGAGAGCGGAAAAAATGCACTTGCAACTTTGGGCCGGCGGGCCGCCGGCCTCGCCGTCAGGAAGTATCGCGTGATATCAGGTCTCGCGATGTAACGAATTGCTTGACGGCACTGCACACATACACGCCCCCATTCAAGCGCCGGCTAGCTATAAGGAAAGGGCAACGATAGATTGAGTTATGGCTGAGCCTGTAAAAATGAAGCAGAAAGCTAGGAAATCTTTGTCGGAGGACCAACGAAAGAGGAAACGGGAGACTGACCGAGCAAGACTCGAGTAAATATCGGACCGGCTTTTTCAGAATGGCGAGAACTGAGAGAAACAGAAGCCTGCAAAACGGATGCTGACTTGGCCTTCTTGCTGTTGCACTTGTAAGTATCTTTGGAATAAACTGTGTTTAATATTTAAAAATATCAAATTCTTCAAATCAAGACACCGGTGTATCCTACCCGCGTCTAAATGGCTAGCGGAGATTTTGGCTTGATCTAGCTAGATGGATGCTGCCCTTCTATGTGTCTAATTTAGCTTGTGTACTCAGACGAGGCTGAGGTTGACGTTGATTCCTGCAATATCACAAAACAGTTGACGTACTTTACAGATATGAGTTGAATTACGATGGCCTAAGTCAACGCGTCTGATAATAGGCAATAAACATGTTACACATATCATGATCGAGCTAGAAAAAACGTTCTGATGTTTTCTTAGACAAGCAAAGGTAAACCGTCATTCTACCAGATGAACTTATAGACCTTGTTAATATAACTTTAGACAAATTAGCCTCCGATATATATATTTTTTTATGCTCGTGCCCACTCTCCAAAAAAACAAAAAAAACACGAAACTAGTAGTTCGCCTCGTTCATATTGTTCGTTCCCGGTAAAAATACTAGCATGCATGACAACACAATAAAAATAAAAAATCGCCATCAGTTGGAAAGAAAATGTTGCTTTTCTTACCTCGGTAGACATAACTGGTTTTGAAATAGCCGGTTCATGCTCAGCTAGGTTGACAGCTGATCAGCTGGGTTGCTCGTGGAGGGGGGAGGAACAGCAGTTCGTTTTACGACAGTGTGTTTGAAAGCATTTACTACCAGACACCAGGGGGGGGCGTCGTAGAGAAAAAACACTCAGACTTCCCTGGTGTCCCTTTAATATTAATAATTTTTGCTTTTATGTTTTATGTATCATGCTCAATAATTATTTTGTGTGTTGTGTACGCACAGCGCAGCTTCTATACACTCACCGGCCACTTTATTAGGTACCCCATGCTAGTAACGGGTTGGACCCCCTTTTGCCTTCAGAACTGCCTCAATTCTTCGTGGCATAGATTCAACAAGGTGCTGGAAGCATTCCTCAGGGAGTTTGGTCCATATTGACATGATGGCATCACACAGTTGCCGCAGATTTGTCGGCTGCACATCCATGATGCGAATCTCCCGTTCCACCACATCCCAAAGATGCTCTATTGGATTGAGATCTGGTGACTGTGGAGGCCATTTGAGTACAGCGAACTCATTGTCATGTTCAAGAAACCAGTCTGAGATGATTCCAGCTTTATGACATGGCGCATTATCCTGCTGAAAGTAGCCATCAGAAGTTGGGTACATTGTGGTCATAAAGGGATGGACATGGTCAGCAACAATACTCAGGTAGGCTGTGGCGTTGCAACGATGCTCAATTGGTACCAAGGGGCCCAAAGAGTGCCAAGAAAATATTCCCCACACCATGACACCACCACCACCAGCCTGAACCGTTGATACAAGGCAGAATGGATCCATGCTTTCATGTTGTAGACACCAAATTCTGACCCTACCATCCGAATGTCGCAGCAGAAATCGAGACTCATCAGACCAGGCAACGTTTTTCCAATCTTCTATTGTCCAATTTCGATGAGCTTGTGCAAATTGTAGCCTCAGTTTCCTGTTCTTAGCTGAAAGGAGTGGCACCCGGTGTGGTCTTCTGCTGCTGTAGCCCATCTGCCTCAAAGTTCGACGTACTGTGCGTTCAGAGATGCTCTTCTGCCCACCTTGGTTGTAACGGGTGGTTATTTGAGTCTATCAGCTCGAACCAGTCTGGCCATTCTCCTCTGACCTCTGGCATCAACAAGGCATTTCCGCCCACAGAACTGCCGCTCACTGGATGTTTTTTCTTTTTCGGACCATTCTCTGTAAACCCTAGAGATGGTTGTGCGTGAAAATCCCAGTAGATTAGCAGTTTCTGAAATACTCAGACCAGCCCTTCTGGCACCAACAATCATGCCACGTTCAAAGTCACTCAAATCACCTTTCTTCCCCATACTGATGCTCGGTTTGAACTGCAGGAGATTGTCTTGACCATGTCTACATGCCTAAATGCACTGAGTTGCCGCCATGTGATTGGCTGCTTAGAAATTAAGTGTTAACGAGCAGTTGGACAGGTGTACCTAATAAAGTGGCCGGTGAGTGTAGTCTTCAATGTCAATTGTATTGAAATATGTGAAGTGTTTTTCGTTGTTATTGGAGTTGTCATAAAGAATAGAGCAATACCTAGTAGTACTGCATTATCAATATGTTTATGCGTTGGGCTAACACAAACAAAGACTTAATGTGCTTTACCACTGAACTTTGGGCTATGGTCGCTAACATAACTCAACTTAAATTCCTTCTCTTATTTTGACATTTTTACTAAAAAGCGGTGCACTATAATCATTATTATAACACAATGTAATTGATAAAAGCATTGTACACTGTACTCCGTGTTAACCAACTGACTGGGTCATCTTACCATTCACCGCAGATTAGCGTCACGCAAAGGCGGGGTTTGGAAAAATTAATTTCTGAACGATTCATATGGAAGTCACTGAGCAAATCAGGTAAAAATAAATGCACTTTATAAAACAACAAAAGTGTTTTTTGTCATTGCATGCTTGTACAAATGTTGTTGGGGACTCCCAAAACAATATTAGGAACATTTTAAATGTCATAATAGGTGCCCTTTAATACACCAGAGCAGGAAAAACGTAATCTTTGGGCTTTGGATGCCTACATACACAGAGCTGCCCTGTGGCGTAAATTGGATCAACTATTTGTCTATTTCGGGTCAAAAAGGTGACCCTGCATCTAAGCAGAGGATGATGAGCAAGTGGATAGTCGAGGCAATATAGATAGTTGAAGCGGCTGGTCAGCCTTCATCTTTGGTTGTCCGGGCCCATTCTACAAGGAGAATGGCTGCCTCAAAGGCTTTATTATCCGGGGTTTCCCTCCATGACATCTGTGATGTGGCAGGCTGGTCCTCATACATTTGTTAGATTTTATGACTTGGATCTAGGCTCCACTCCAGGGTCTAGGGTGCTTGCTTAGTGTGTGCATTGACTTTACACAGAACAGGCATTTGTATTATGATGTCGTGGGTACGGTGTTCCCACCGCGTCTCGACGCAGCTCGAGGAACCATACGTAACCTAAGAGGTTTTCTGTACAAAACCTATAGGATGTTGCACATGCGCGGTCAACACACAATGAATAAATCACTGTAGCACCAACCCCTAAGAAGTGTAAAACACGAAAGTATGACATTAGCTATCTTCAGTTTGGCTTTAGGTGGCTGGGACAAATGCTGGCATGGAACTCTAGATGGCACAGGTATAATGATAGGTCTAAGTCATTGTTAGCGACTACGCCATTATCCACAAAACACAGCTGATTGGTTGTTGTTGCGTCAATGAGCTGCGTCACAACATTCAAACAAATACTGGTAGTGTTGCTGTTAGCAGTCTGGAGTGCACTTTCAGAAACCCTCCACCTCTCCCTGTATAGATCTGCTATGGGGGTTAATTAATTTAACGAGCAGCAACAACAGTATGTCTTAGGCTGCGTTTACACTTGGCATTAACATGTGATCACCGTGATCCGATCAAGCAGATCGGATCATTAGCCAATCAGGACATGGTGTGTTTCCATTTGTTCATATTAAGTAGCCTGGATCTGGATAACCAATCGGATTTCTGTTTTTGCATAATATTGAAATTAGGTCAGTAGCCAAATTAAGAGTAAAGATGATACAAATTAAGCAATGTCCCAATGTACTTTCCTATGCAATCTCCAGTCTTATATCAAATTAAGTTTTTTGAATGAAGGAATATTTCAGAGCTGATCATACAAAAATATCTGGGTTGATCATGTTAAACAAGTCACATCATCGATCATTGGGGTTTAAGGTTATAGCGTGCAATGGCTATATTAACAGAAATGGGAGATTAATAAACATGCTGAAACAACAAAAACATTCAACATTTAAAACATTAAAAAATAAAAAGTGTATTCCCATTATTCCTCTGGCAAAGCAGCGCACGCTCTTCATTAAGATCTCATGACTCACAGCTGTGATTGTACAGGCGATCGCCTCGTTCAGATAGTGTTGCACAATTAAAATGAAAAAAATGACACAGTGTTTTAAATATTGACGTTTGTTTGTAAGGTTCAAATGTGTTTAATTTATTGTCTAAACTGCGTCTGGTCATTATTTTCTGACAGCACGTGGGGAGACTGGGCGGGGATTTAAATGACGTGCACCTGTGAATGCAGACACGATGGCTGGATTGCGTTTACATTACACTGAGATCCGATCACAATGCGTCCTCGACTACCTCTGAACCAGGACACGCTGATCGGATAACATTCCGATCAGAAACGCATTTACACTTCTCTTTTCAATGTGTATGTGGACAACATCCAGATACAGGTCGCATGTTAATGCCAAGCGTAAACGCAGCCTTGTATGCTCACAGCAATGTCTGTGAATGTATTGGCAGTAGCAAGTCTCGGTACTTGCTCTGCAGCAGGCGCAGCGTAGCAGAGCTATTCCGCCCAGACCAAATACATTAACATTGGCATATCCATTACCATGCTAATCTCTATTACCATACCAACGTCCAGAGAGTTGTCATGACAGAATTATGCTTACACATCTGGCCCTGTTGTAATTGATACAATCTGTACTTTGACAATCGGTAGATTAATTTGTGAACTAAAGTCTTTAGTCTTTTAGACAACAAAAAAACTAAATATTACAAAACATTAAATGTGAAACATCTAACATCAGTATCTATATTTTCACATCATTAAGTTAATTTATTGGGCTATTCATCACATCAGGTGTATGATAGCTGGAGATGTGCTCTGATTGCTTTAGAGAGAATAAACAAACTATTATTAATATTGATGATAACATTTCTTCAGCCATGCAAAAAGAAAATCAAAACCAACACAAATAGGCACTTTTCTACTACTTCTTAGATCTTTAAAAGAAATGAGAAAACACACCTTGAGAAAAAGACAAATTCATAAATGCATTGTGAAGCAGAAGCAAGGTTGATTGGCGATTGAGGAAACAGTGCTTATAATCGACAGTAGTTAACAAGCTAATTATGCAGCAGACTGTATGACCATTTACCATCTTATTAGAGAGCCAGTTGTTTGCTGCATTTGGCTTTATGGAACACAAATCACCACACTGCAACTGTCAAAAAGAGATCTTGTGGGGGGAAAAGGTACTAGTAAAAATGTTTGTTTTGGGACTCCACGCGTACAGAAAGAAAGGTTTTTGGCCATTTGGTTTGTTTACCATTGGGGTTTTATGTTGTATTCTAATGACAATGTTTCTTGGAAATATGTTGTTGATTGGGTTCTCTGTTTTTATCAAATGATCTGGGGTCTCATTTATAAAGCGGGGCTGGAAACGTACGTACGCCAGTTTTCACGCAAAGGTTGTGATCTATAAAAAACAAACTTGACGGGAGAATGTGCGCACAAGTTTTTGAGCATATTATTGTTGGTGTTTTCAGTACTATAACATTTAGTGATGTTGAGGTGAATTTACAATTCTATCTATCATACCCTGTTGCCCAAAAGTTTAAAGAGACTTGTTACACAATTCCATGTAGTATGCAGAATTTCTCTCTCTCTCTCTCTCTCTCTCTCTCTCTCTCTCTCTCTCTCTCTCTGAATACATTGAATCCCTAGCTTTCTGTCCTGGTGAAACCTGGTACTGCCGGTGGGAAAATATCACATTCACACATGTAAATCGAAGGGATGTAAACCATCCTAAACTTTGTTTCGTCATAATTTTCAAATACTGATAAATAAATTATAATAAAAAAAAAGAGATAAAAACCACCTGCATATACAGTATTCCACATTCAATAAACTGTACAACCATTTTCGAAGAAGAAGAAATGTTTCTTGAGCACCAAAGCATCATATTCGAATGATTTCTGAAGAAACATGTGACACTGAAGACTGGAGTAAAGATGCTGAAAATTCAGCTTTGCCATCACAGGAATAGATTACATTTTAAAATATATTGATATAGAAAACAGTTATTTTAAATTGGGATATTTCACAATATTACAGGTTTTTTTTTTTCAAATAAATGCAGTCAAATAATAATAATAATAATATATACGCCCTTTTCAAAATGAATCAAAAGTACCTCTTATCAACAATTATATTGTGGCTAATAAAACAAATACATTTGAATTATAATTCAGTCAGGACCACTTTGAGAATGAGATTTATTGACAATCTTTGGAATTGGTGAGAGGCTTAGAGTCTAAGGTGCTCGATCTGCCATACAGCTTGAGATATATCCTTGAGACACAAAGCCTTTCAATAACCAAATGTTTCTTAGCATATGTTGCAGAAGGAGATACAATGATTACGTACATAGAGTTTCTATACAGAATCCAATGCTCTGTTATGAAGATGCTTGGAGGTGAAGGGGTGGATGTGGGTGTAAATGTCTGTGTGACAGACTGCACAGCATTTGTTGAATGAGCTTAGATATTAGCCATCAGTGGTCTGCCTAAACTACTCTTGAATTCCATTCGATCACTCAAGCTCTATTTAATATGACAACATGTACAAAACAGTAACGAATCGCTCAAAAGTTTACTTTACGTATCTGCCATGAGACAGTCTGAGACACCGCTGCCATACGTTAGTAGTTGCATATTCATAACTGTGACCACACCGTCTGTTTACAAAAGCGATTGAGAACTGCAGACCATATATGGCTCTCTCTGCGATTGCTAGTGTGTTGATTCATTTAAAAAATAAAGCCCTCTGGCTTGCTTCGTTGTGGACACATATTATTCAACAATATTATTGATCTGACTGTACTGACACTGTTGTATGTGAACTGAACTGAGCTGGATGATGACTTCATCAGAACTGCTTTATAGATGAAATGAACTCATTTAATAATTGATAATCTTTACAATGGATCTGAATCAACACTGGATTGACTTCAGCTGAACAGCAGAAATGCATCCTTTTTCCTGTTTATGACTGTAAAGCCGCTTTGAAACAATCTGTATTGTATTAAACGATATATAAATAAAGGTGACTTGACTTAAAAACATTACATATTATACACCAACCAATCATGATATGGCACAACAAGCTCTGTTTCATTGGACAATGTGAAGTGGTAGTTTGTCTCATTAAACAATTGAATTGCATCACTTAAAAATCAGATATGATTTGACTACAAAGCACTCCGCAAACCATGCAAAACACGAAGTTGCCATTAATGGCAAGTAGTTTTCAATTTACACTTATTTATGTATTGCATATTAATTTACAGCTTGATGAAACTATTACAGTTGGATAAATTAAGTCCAAGTGCCATCTACAGGCCTATTGTAATGTAGACTGCGACGGTAAACAGATACCCCATTCTATTTCTGACGTCATCATTGAGAAACGCTTATCTAGAAAAATTAAATTGACAATAAAAGAGATCACTTACAGCTTCCGAACTTCAGTGGGCAGGCATGGGCATCCATAGGAAAATCTTCCAAATGCATGGGGCACTCAGCATGGATGGTTAATCTATGTAGAGAGGAACAGACACATAGAGAGAGATTTAAAGTCAGCATCATTGTCAAGTCATGAAATATGTAACATGTTTGAGCCATTAAAGCCATCTTTGACATCTCATGTTTGAGCCATCTTTTATCTGCATTTAGATCCAGTAATCTTCCTTTTGTTTTTGAGGCTGTGTTACAGATTTGTTTCATGCTTGTACTGATAATCATTTTGAATTTCATTGACTGCATATGCCAAAAGTGTTTATGGTGGACTAGAAACTAGATTAGTTCCAGAAACATTTTTGTTATGCTGGTTGAAAGTTTCTTTACTTCCTGATAGCAATCACTAAGTTAAGTGGTCTAAATGTCTTTATATGTATATATCTCGTCTGTGGAAGGCGTAGAACCATAAAATGTTTGTACAATATGATATCCTCCTTGCCTGTCAGCATATGTATTTCAATACCTCCGCGAGTAAACAGGGCTGATTATATATTTTTTGGACTTTAAAAACAAAGATTAGTCAAAAATGAAGAACTGCTGAATCAAATGCTCAATTATATATCGTATTTAATTTAATCCAATGATGAATCTCAGATAGTAATTCACAACATTTTGAGACAGAAGCCAGGGAAGAAAAATCGAACAGAACATGAGTGTTAATCTAGTATTAAGAAAAATGAATAAGTGATAACTGCTTGAAAGAGATTCTTTAAACTGTAATGAAGTATTTGAAAATACAGAGGTGAGTAATCTAGTGGATGAAGTCTTGTGTGTGTACACTGCATGAGCCATTGCTTGAAATTAGCTGAGTCACAAGCTGACAGCTTGTATGGAGTCGGGTAGATTGACCTATAAATAGATCCCTGAAGCTTTTAATTAGCGAGTATCAAGGCCGGATCCATTGAGGTGAATCAAAGTCATTTCTCAGACAGTTTAATGACTGTGAGGTGCTTCTTGTTCACATCTGTGGAAAACTAAAGGTGGTTCTTTAATTCATTCTTTTCCCCTCTCCATAGATTGATGTAACATCGTCTGAGTTCGCTTCGTTCCTCATTGACTCTCTCCAAGGCCATGGCTGTGAAACCAGAGGCACAATTTATATACAGCTCTCAGAAGGATGTGACACATTTTTCCAGAATAGGACAGTGAGAAGAGTATGTGTTTGTGCAATGCTGTACGTAGTCTACTGAGTGTCAGAGTGGATGAGTCTGTGAGGACATTAAAGGTCACTAAATTCAAAGTGTTCTAAGCTTTAAACATGGCAGCCCATGAGTGTGAACATGTGCAAGGGTTTGAGGAAATCTCAGACTTACTGTCTGTTGCTATTTTGCTTCTATACCTCCTCATACCTCTAGCGTTTGTGTAGCATGTCATTAGAGTGTGACAGGAAGCCAGCATTACAGCTCTAGTTCAGTGTGCACATGTGTGCCTGTGGTCACGTAGCACAGCTGGCCTGTCAGTGCGCATGCACACCGCTGCAGCTGCTTTACTGGCCATTTGTCAGTTTCACGGTCAGTGACCGTCATGGCTCTCTTGGGTAGGCAGGTCCCCCTGGGCTTTTCCCCCAGCTTTGCGCTAGGTCTCAGGCTCTCCAAGCTTCTGCGCCTCTCATCTCCTCAATAACATACTGACCCAACGGTCCTCGGCACATTACCTGTTCCCGAGGCAGCCCTGACAAGGCCATTGGCAGGGATTTGCTTTCAAAAGTCTCTACCCTGGGCATACAGACATATAATCCAGATTCATAATACTATTTGGGTCACCTGCTTCAATTGAAAACTTTTCCCCTTTGTAAATATTACATACAGCCCATGAAACTGTATTTATATTGTTTGATTTCACATACGGTTTCCAATGGCAGTTTTGCCTTAGCAAGAACAATTTTTAAAAAATGTATCTGTAAATGTGTCTGTTAGAATTATACAACACAACTGGGTTTCACCTTGTAAACATAAATAGACAAAAACACTGTACGAGGTTCGAGGTCATTATTCAAAATGCCTTCTGTCATTCCTTCCCTTGATAATTATTATATTAATTATATAATGTACTAGACATACACATAGGTTACAAATAGGTTACAGCTGAGACTGACATCATTATGAATTATTATGAATTGTCAAGTAGCCGGCACTAGTCAATAAGTAAGATTATGCAGATACTTAATATGTATTGATTTGCAAGTAAGAAATTGTGTTTGTTTTTTTTACCAAAACTTACACTGATAACTACTAATAATAATTCAAGTGTGCAAACAAGTGAAAATAGCAAAATATACTATATAGTAGGCCATTTTAAAAACAAGGAAAAGCACATTGTGTGAAAATGTGTGTTGGCAAATATATAAACATACAATATAAAAACAGACTTCATATATAGGGAAAAATGTGTAAACATTTTAAGAAGAGCACTATGCAAAGATTCTAGTTTTATATAATCTGAAACTGCAACGGGAGCGGGGAAGATGAATGGGAATTAATTTGCGTTACTTTTGAGTTCTGGTTATTGTTTTTACCTAAAACCTACCGCTTTCAGACAGTAATACACCTTTTTCAGCAGATTTAGTTCACACAGTCACAGACACGAACTATGGTTTTCATTTACAATAATAAATCCTAAATTTCAGCTTTAACAACTTATTTTCCGTCAGTCGCACGTGCACTCAAGGTCAGAGGATCTCATGTTTTTGGCTATTGTTAAGTCAGACTTGTGAATTCAGTGGAGATTTGCTCTGCTTCGATCATTTGAATCAGCAAGTTGTAGACTCGAGAACAGATGCAATCGGATAAACGATTCCCAAAATAAAAATGACTCAGATAAAATACATATACTTGAAAAACAAGCTTAGGGCCAACTCAGTAATAAGGCAAGGCAAGTTTATATAGCACATTTCATACGGTAATTCAAATGTCTTTGCATAGAAGGATAACATAATTCAAAATAATTACAACAGACGCATAGGAATTTAAAAAAATTGCATGCAAAATAAATAAAAATAACAATAAGAGTTGAGAATTAAAATGTATATAAAATATATTAACACAGTTTAGAATAAAAAAGGAGGATATAAGGCTAAAATACTATTCCTGACTACCTGAATAACTAAGCTCGGGCATCCCCTGTCTGAAATGAAAGAGATTGAGAGTTAGGTTCACGATTTTACACTACAGCTTACCGGCATCTATAGGGTCTGCATTATTCACTCTCAGAGATGGCAAACCTTATGCGCGATGCCCAACTCATCCCTCTATAAAAATAGAACACTTTCACAGTTTATCCAATGTGATGTGATAGGATTATATGCATGTGATGTGATAGAATAGAGTGTAGTTCTACCACACGTACATTTACGTTTTCATACACACAGAAGCGTTTAATACTGACGTATTGACAGCACTAAAACGTCAGTCGCATTTATTAAATGCAGTTTATTCATTTACTTAAAGGTATTGTAGGTAGAATTTTTATAAAGATCTTTTTTCCAGATTTGTTTAAACTTTCTATATATATCAATGCATAATTAAAATGTAAGTACTCTGATAAAAAGAGTATAAAAATCGAGTGACTCTAGAACGTTTAATCTGCACTAAACACAGCTCATTATTTCCATTCGGGACGAAACAAAGGATTGGCTTAGGCGACTGTCACTCTCTCGCAACCATGGCAACCAACCTTTTGCCACACATGACCTGCCCACTTGCGCGTACCCGTTTGATTTGAGTAATTCAAGAGGCACGGAACCTAGCAATAGCAAAACAATGGCAGAGAAAGACCAATCGAAATTCACAAATGCAGTTCGCGAAGGCAAACCTCTACTTCCTCGGACCCTAGTTGCACGGCCTCTTGCACGACCTCCTCTGCTTCGCCCTCGACCCCGGATCTGTCCTCGAGCTGATGATGCGGTACTTGTCTCTGGAGTGTAGTCCTCATCAGAGTCAACAATGCTTTCATCATGGAAACTCTTACATGCAGAACACCATATATGTTATGAATCTTACACGAAACTCATCTTCATCACAGTGTAAATGATGGCAATGGAAAAACGTGTATCATGCAACCTGTTTTTAGCTTTGCCTTATAGATAACTAGCTCGTTAGCGAATCAATAAATATATATTTTAAACTTTACCAATATCAATATGCTAGCCTGATAGTGAGTACTAAAATACATCTTATTTGTTTATCTTCATAATGATAAAGTTAGATTTTTTTTTTACATGTGATTCTGACATGATGTCACTACATGCACTGCGCTCCTTCCTCTCCGCTCGTCTCAGGTAAATAATGCGTCTTCAGCTCAGCGGTCGGAGTCGCGCGTTCATGTGTTTTGGGGGCGTGGCTTTGGAAGGAGCTCAGAAGGGAGGGGGTGGAGTGAATGGAAATAATGAGCTGTCTTTAAAACAGTCGTGAGAGGTCTACAGACACTCGATTTTTATACTTTCTTTTTCAGAGTACTTACATTTTAATTATGCATTGATATTTACAGAAAGTTTTTAACAAATTTGGAAAAAAGTTTTTTATAAAAATTCTACCTACAATACCTTTAAGTAATAATAACATTTCACGCTGTTGATTTCTGCTACAAACTCGTTTCAAAGGATTACATAATATTAAACAAGGCAGTGATATCAAATGCTCATTGGCTCTCGCCTGCTTCTTTACAGATTACGGGTTTAACATTTTCATGGAGTAATAAATTAAATTCTGTTCTGTACCTTAAACAAAACTATTATATACCGCCAGAGAGGACTAGCAGCGTTCTCTATGAGCTGCAGCTGTCTTGTGGTCTTTTTGGGATGGCCGGTGAGGAGTCCATTACAGTAGTCCACCCCACTGGTGAAGAAAAGGGAACGGAAAGTTTTAAATCACTCTCTTTGGGTAGAGAAACAAGAGTAACATGATTCTAAGTGTAATACAGCGACATGATTCAAAATCAACTGAGCAAATTGCAAGGGAGCAATGGCTTTTGTCTTTTTCACAGAATAAAATGAAAAAGACAAGGAATCTCAATGTCTCTTAAATTCTGGGCCTAGATATGGCTCCAGGTATGGTATAGCTTGGTCAATGTATTATTTTGCATTTCCTAAGAGAGGTTACCCAACTGACCAGTAAATCAGCCAATCAGTAAATCAACCAATTTTTACTGGCATTTGGGATTTTTTTGTACTTTTATGTTATTTTTATCTTTTATCACATTTCTCACTCTCAAAGTCATATTAAAACCATAAGAATTGAATTCTCTCATCTGATCCACTGAGTAAAAAAAAATATTCTGGTTGTAAAAGCCACACTGCATCTAGAACACAGCTGTCTCTCCTCTAGCTATTCCTGTGAGTTGATCTGGGCAAGGTGAGAGGTCCCTAAAGCCTGTAAGGACGAGTGAAACCATCTGTCCATCCTACACCTCTAGCTAACTGCACCCCAGGGCTGGAGAAGTGAGCTGTCTGAAAAAGGCCGAAAGCTGGTGAACTGTGTAAAAGTGCAGGTGGGCCCTGTCAGGATTCATGAGATGTGTTACTTGTGTAAAGCAATTTTGCTGGAAATTTGTAGTAGAAAACTAGTTAAACATTTAAAGGGGTCATGACATCTTTTTTTCCCTTTGATCTTTTGACATATAAGACATCATTGTATTATAAAAACATCCTGTACGTTTTAGAACTCTGAACTTCCTTGTTAGTCCAAAAACAGCTTTTGTTTTAAATCCAAGCTGCCAAAAGCATGCGTTTTAGATTTTTTAAATCTCGTCATAATATGACGTCATAGTGCGATGAAAGACTGCGTCTGCAGATGATCAACGCCCACTTTTAAATCATTGCCTTTTTAACCCCGCCCACCAATTTGCACATAGTAGGAAGTAAGTAAATACGAGAGAAGTAAACACAGGATTACTCGAGCTACAAAATGCAAAAAAATAAATAAAAAAACCTTGACGATTATAAGTTGTGCTGTGTGATGTTGTGCAGTGGCAAATACTGGAAAAAGAGTCTTTGCATTGCCCTCCATTTGATTCTAATATTAGCGAGTTTCATAAGGAAAGCGTGGATGAACTCAAGATCGCTTCAGTAAAATTGAGCAGTGATGGAAAAAACAAAGCTTTTAAAATTTTTGAAGCATTTCTCTGATTGTTTCTGGAAAATTCGAAGCATCAAGAGTGTCAAAAACAGTACTATCTAGTGACAGGTAAAGTATTTCTGTTCGTAACCCTGAGAAAAAATCCTGCAGGTGCCCCTGTTTGTGGTTACTGCTTAAGAGTAGAGCTTGTGCTTAGGTTGTGGGTGGTTACACATTAGATTGCATATTGCTTCCCTCAATGAGCATTAGCTGTATTAACGTAAGTGGTTAAGCATTAGTAAACAGTTAATTCATCATTTATAAAACATTAATATACATTAATAAGCAGTTTATAAATACAGCTATAAATGCTTTATTCTTGAGCATATCTATGATGTGCTTAATAATTGTATTTTCATACTTTATTAATGATCAATTTATAATTCCTAAATGAAGTATTGCAAACCAGTTATTTAGGAGTTGTCAGTGGTTCACAAAATCACTTATAAAGTATAAGTAAATGATTAATAAACTATTTAAATGTACATTCATACATCTTATTATTCAGACATATACCGGTAGTATTAGTTACTTAGTGTGTTAATGCATGCTTTATTAACATGTATTTCTACTGTAATTCATGTTTAATTCAAAGGTTGTTATAAAGGATTTAGTAGTGGTCAGTTAACTATTTTGTGAGCTCACCTAAAGTGAGGACTAGTTATGACTTTTAAAGCATTTACTAAGTATATTTAAAGGCTCAGTTATCTTCTAAACAGAAAAAGGAAACAAACACAACATACAGATACAGAACATAACTATTTAAATAGTTTATTAATCATTTACTTACACTTTCTAAGTGATCTTATGAACCACTGACATTCCTAAATAACTGGCTTCTAATACTTCATTTAGAAATGATAAATTGATCATTAAGAAAGTATGATATTAAACACATTATAGATATGCTTATAAATCAAGAATAAAGCATTTATAGCTGCATTTATAAACTACTTTTTATGTCTATAAATGCTTTATAAATGATGAATTAACTGTTTACTAATGCTTATCTAATGATTAAAAGCCTGCAGTTATTATAAAGTGTTACCCGTAAGTAGCCTAGAAATCTAGACTCCACCTAGCGGCAGCAAAATTTATTTTGCAGCCAGTGTAGTCTAGCAACTCTCCATTGACTTTTGAGCTGGAAAAACCAAACTCTAGTCAGGCCAATCATATCGTGTATAGAGTCGGCGGGCGGGCTTAACATAATGATGACAGAGTTGCGACGGTTCACTGCTACTTGAATACAAAGAATGACAGCTGCTGCTGGAGAACAGCTGTCTTTCGATTCGGCTTTGGCCGCGACTCTGGATCATTTGAAGTTAAGCTTTTCTTTGAAACAAGAACAAAGAACGGCACTTGAGTCATTTAAAAAAATATATAATAAAGATATAAAAGACGTCACCTTCTTCGTTACTCTGGTTGGTTATAGCGCTATCCTATTGCGTGCAGAGGGAATTTGAAAGACAATGGTGAGTTCCCAGACCTAACCTCCTGATGTAGGTCTGGCATGCCAGGCTAACC
Source organism: Semotilus atromaculatus (assembly GCA_031834385.1). NCBI lineage: Eukaryota > Metazoa > Chordata > Actinopteri > Cypriniformes > Leuciscidae > Semotilus > Semotilus atromaculatus. The sequence continues at coordinate 28,005,375 of JAULUF010000001.1, forward strand.
CGTAAGTGCAGTGGCAAGTAACTTACTTGCTCATTGCAGAAATAGTGAAGGTTCATTGACTGAATTTCATTGGTTGTAATTTTTCAACATTGGACATTTTCAAAACAATTCCACATGTGTAACGGCAGGGATGTTGAAAATTATTTTAATATGCAAAACTGTTATCATAGCAAGCAAGTCTTGAATGCTATATGCCCATCAAAATGTAGTGTTTCAAAGAGAGGGGGGGGGAAAAGGGATAGAAAATAGCATATTATTTATAAATAAATATATAATATATAAATTAAGCACTAGTTTACCAGGGGTGAGATATACTTTTACAGGTAATACATGTGAATAGTGGAGCCAAAATGGAGATTGATGGAGATTTTTCCTCATCTAAAGAGATGATCTAAAGGCTTTCTCATTCCTTATACTTTGGTGCTGCTTGGGTTTGTGATAAATGAGCAGACAAAGCTATTTTACGTTCTGCAAGATCTATATCTGAAATCCATGAACAATAGAGTTTGACGCAATGCGCTGTACAGGAACAGACAGAAAAAAAGAAGAAGCTAATGGTGATATTTCAGCTAAGCTCCCAAAAGATGCAGCAGACCATGCGCTGAGTATTACAGTTTGCAGCACTGACAGATTTGCCCAGTCATGGTGTTAGCACTTTTGTGTCTTTTTCTTCCTAAACTTTTCTTCAGCAAGATTCTAGCACCTTTAACAGTTTAATGAGATAAATATGATGCCTCCTGGGTATTGTGCCAACATAATAGTTATGATGTTATTGGCCCTGCAAATTAACTTGCATTTGTATGTAGAAGAAGACTTTGTGGAATTTGACTTTAATAAATTAGTATCCGGGGGGATCCTGAAATCCCCCTTACCACAGCCAGGAACAAATCAATGAAAAAGGGCCTAGAGATATTCACGTTGTCTTTTGAAATGACTTATCTGTGTACAAATTACCTCAAAAGAAACATATGTATGCACAAACTTTTCAAAAGCATTTTTTGTCACAAACTTCACTGCATTATTGTGAATGGATAGACCCATTCAATTAAAAAAAATTATATATATAGTGTTTTCTTTTTGCTCAAGTATAAAGTACTAATACAATATACAAAATATACATATCATTTAAAAGTGTTATTATATATTCTGCACAATCGTGTTGTCACTGTTATGTTCACTTAATTTTAGATTTCATGGACTTAGTTTGTTTTCATTTGTCTCACATGTTCCTTTGTTTAGATTCCCGTCAGTCTTTAGTTTCTATGGTTACTATTATAGACCTTTCTCACAATAACCGGAAATACGTAATCGTTGTGGAAGCAGAGTTCTTGTCAGGCGTCAACACACCAGAAAACCATAAACCAGAAAACCATAAACCATAAACCAAAAACGATGTGACGTCTCGTGGAGGAAAACTCCGTCGCCTAAAAGAAAAAATGAAATAAAGGGTAAAAAATGTCCATGAGGAATTTGTGCATAAATATCAAGGTAAGTAGAGAGCGAGGCTAACTGTTACTGAACTGTTAACTAAAATGACACATCATTAGCGTGTCAATAGCTCTTCCTAGTTGCTTGCGCCTTTTGTTTATGTTGTCTTGACTGCGGAGGAAGTAGATTACCACGACGATTGCGTATTTCCGGTCACAAATACGGAAGTTGTGAGAAAGGTCTATTGGTTAGTTTGGTTCAGCTGTGTTGCCCTCGTTATCTTTAGTATATAAGTTCCTTTGTGTTTTTTTTTTTAGTTTGTCCGGTCACGGTTCAGTTAAGTGTGTCTCCTGCGACCTGTTTGGGTTTGTGCCTATTTGGATTCAATGCTTTGGATTATATTAAACCTTGTATTGGAACTTTATTCATCTTTGTCTTCAACAGTCTACACACGTGTTGTACACTGCAACAATAATTTTCTTAAGTATTATTATTTATCATTCAGTAATTTTGTGTTCCAGTAAGAAATTCTAAAGTTTGTTTAAAACAAGATAAATGTACTTGAAGCAGGTAAGGAATAATAAGACTTATTTTTAAAGGATATACTTTGAATGAACCCTTTGATACACATTATAACATCTGTGTGATCATTTTAGCCTGTTCTCTGAGGGTTCTCACACCTGTGGAAATTTAAAGGTGTGGTATGTGATTCTCTTTTTTGTGCATTTTTTCAAAATCACTTGAAATCCTATTCATAACCCACTTACAGCCACTGAGTTAGAAGCACTGAAATGAAAATTAATCAATTTAATCACCTGTGGAATGGGCAGGACTCGAAAAACTCCAGCCAATCATTTCCAAGACCACCTAGAATCATTGGACAGTAAGTCCGTCAATCAAATGAATCACACGAATCAGGGCCAGCGTTGGAGGAAAGAAGGTAGGACCATTTGAGTTGTGCATTTTCAAAATCTGCCGGCCGTTTTGAAAATCACATACCCCACCTTTAACATTCTACTCTTTATTTTTACGCTACAAACAGTGAATTAATAAATTGCTAAGATAAAAGTTAATATTTTGTTTCTAAACTCTGATTTATATGGTAAGAGTAGAGAAAATCACCTTTAGAAAGCAGTTTTGATGCTTTATTGGCTCTTATTTCAAGAACTGTTTAAAGGATTTTTTAAAAACGTGATTTACAAATGATTAAATGAAATTCTTTGGCAAAAGATAAAAAAAAACGAATGTATCATAAAGGGCTAGATTTGCTAACAGCTTGCACCAGGACAGACCCTCTTTTGTAGTGATGGATAGGTCATGAACAATTCATTCGTTTTGAACAAATCTTTAATATGACTTGGGACTACCGAGTTGTCTCAGAGAGTGATTCGTTCATTTTGTGTTAACCACGCATCCCCAACATCCAATGGGTTCTGTACTGGAAACTGAAATGATTAGTTCATCTCTCGAGTCTTCAGGTTCGGGCCTGAGTCTTTCGTTCTTTTCTGTCAGTCCCATAGAGGCTATGCTGTCGGTACCGGAAAGAGAAATTATTAGTTCACCTCTCGAGTCTTCGGGTCTGATTCTGAGTCTTTTGTTCTTTTGTCACGTGATGAATGAATGACTTGAACCCGAAGACTCAAAAGATGAACTAATCAATTCTCTCTCCGGTAGTACCGACTGCATAGCTCAGCCTACTGTATATGGGGATGTCACATTATGAACGAATGACTCGAACCCGGAGTCGATAGACTCAAAACGTGAACTAATCAATTCTGTATCCGGTACTACAGACTGCAAAGCTCAGTTTATGAAGATGTCACGGGATGAACGAACGGCTTCGGGGGGTGAGGTAAACTAACACACTGCATAGCCTGAAGACCCAGATAAATTAATGGATCGTTTCGATTTCTCATAATTTGGCCTTTTTCTTGCATTGCATTGCAAGATTAAAATTTTTTTCTTATTCTAAATGCGATTAACATTTGATGTGTTTAGGGAATTTGACTAATACGTAAATTACTCGAAAAATTATTACTCGAAATTACTCGAAAAAAGATTTGTTCATTTTCATGAACGAGATTCAAAGATCCGAGTCAGTAAAATGATCCAAACTTCCCACTACTACTCTTTTGGCGAAATTGGCACTGAAAAGGCATGGACACAGTTATTTTTGCGGCTGACCTTATTGCATATGCATTCCTAGGAGAAATGTATTAGAGGGGAGTATTTAAATGAACCATGCAAGGTAATTTACTAAGGTTTGTGCCTTTATTTACAGCCCAAAAAAAACTTCAATCTTAAACCAGACGCTTAAAATTTGCGCTGCTCTTGGTAGATTGTATTGGTTATTATGGAAATGATCCAGCTACGTCTGTGTACTTTAATTTGTGCGTCGTCAGTAGATTGTCCCGGGTTACTTCAAGCGTTGTGAATTTCGTTACGCGTACCTACCCCGAAGTGATAAAATAAAACAAAATTCTGTATCAAATGTATAGACAAGTAGTTTGTTCAGTCATGGTTTTGTAGGGAATTACAAACCTGCGCACATATATCCAAACGCACATAACTATAGAATCAATTCTTAATGCGCATGTGAACGCCATCAGCGTTTATCACAGGTTTGCGTTTAAAGTCTGTTTAGAGACATTCATATACATTTTTATCTTACAGTTACTGTAAATCCGGCCTCTAGTTCATAAACGCCAGAGGAGAACTGGCCCCCGACTGAGCCTGGGTTCTCCCAAGTTTTTTTTTTCTCCATTGGGTCACCTGAGGGAGTTTTAGGACACCATTAGGTCACTTGATGGAGCTTTTCGGTTCCTTGCCACTGTTGCCTTTGCTCAGTTGGGGATATTCAAATTAATTAACCAATCATTAATACCATTGATCAGCTCTACCAAACGTGGATGTTTTTCCACTGAGAGATGAACATTATGTTGTTTTGATTGATACTGTGAAGCTGCTTTGATGCAATCTATATTGTGAAAAGCGCTATATAAATATACTTGACTTGTCTTGATTTGACTGTAACCTTGTTCCCTAAATGAGTGGGAACGAGATGCGGCGCTAGATTCAGTGGTCTGGGAAAATCTTTTTGTGTGACCGGCTATGATGTGTGCAACACATACTTTTATAGCCTTGGACAGTGGCGTCATCAGAATGCGTGCTTGTCAGAGGTTATAATTAGATGTGCCACAGGTGCATCAACAACAAGTACCATTTTTTCTGAAGAACAGTCCTGGGTCATGCATATCCGGTGAGTGGCGCTAAAGCATGAGATAAAAACACTGGAAAAAATAAAAACTTTGCAACCATGCAGTTTTAGCTTACTTCCAAAAAAAATTGGGTAAGCCTGAAGAATTTGGGTAAATGTGTTTAGGCCTAATTTTTTTTACATCTTCATGGACACCACAATGATTTCCCTCATGTGTTAATATTTTTCCTTGTTATAATGTATGATTTGCAAAAATAAAAACTGCTGCATCTGTGTTGATGAGAGAATAAAAGTGCATGCGCGTTGTGCACCTGCTACATTACGGCCAAGCATGCGCGCTTAAAATAGCATTATGAACAACGCGCAACACGCCACTGACTTTAGACTAGGTTTTTTCTGGTCAGTGGCGGAATTGTTTTCTGGAACTGCAAAATAGCACCTACCGACGTGCGTCTGTGGAGGGAAAAGCCTGCTTTGCGCGGGTGCAAAATAGGAATGATGCATGCGTCAGTGTACAAAGTCATTTGCGCCGGGTGCAAGATAGGGCCCTTTGAGTTCTTTTGTCGAGTGCCATGTTTTACGAGACTCGTACATGTGCAAGTGAAACGTTGCACCAAGTGAGAAACCAATCAATTTTAATCCTGTGTCCTAACCAGACATGATGTGATTCCTGTGACAAGAAATGTGTCTCCACACCAGACAAGACGAGATGCAACAAAAGAATCAAAAATCACAGCCAATCAGACAAGCTTGTGGGTGAACTTTCGCATTCTCTCATATTACACCATTTCAACATTATTGAGTATTCAAACTGAGTGACTATCAGAATTTGTGTTAAAAGGAAAATGCACATGTGCACTCATAAAAAATGTTGACATGTTAAAATGTATAGATTGAAATGTAATGGGATGAAAGATATAGAATGTACTACTACTGAATGTTAGCTTGCTTATTGTGCCCAAGAGCATGATCATAGTAACACGAAATTGTGCTTCTAACCAAAAGTTGAACACAAGTTTGCATTGATGTTTGCAAATGTTTGTTGGAAATGCAAAGCTCTGTCATGAAACTCTAAATGGCGCAGGCTGATAGGTCCTTAACTCAATTTGTTAGCGATCACATCGTTATCTGCATAACGCAGCTGACTGGTTGCTGTGGCATCAGCAGTCAATGAGCTTGATGCTCAACATTCGTATACTTGGCATTGTTTGCTGTTAGCAGTCTGCAGCACGCTTCAGAAACACTCCACCTTCCCCAGCTCCACCTGTCTGCTACGGGGGTTGTTTAATGTATGTTATATGTGCAGTAGCAGCATCTCTAATGTCTTGGCAGTAGCAAGTCAAGCTCTGCAGCAGCAGCAATAATCAACAGCAGCAGCAGTGTAACAGATCTATTCTGCAAAGACCAAATACAGTAACATTGCCATATCAATGACCATACTAACCAACCGAGAGTTGTCATGACAGCACTATGGTTTTGCAAAACGTTGAACTATGTTGATAACAACTTGAGACCATATTTGGCTAACAATTCTGTGAGCCAGGTAGGGGAGTAGGAAATTTAGTTTATTAAAAACTATTTTTGTAATCCCATTTGGGGCCCATTTGCGGTGCTGATTACATCACCTACACCTTTGTTCTAATTGAATAAATGAGGTGCCCCATGCCTCTGAACCTTCCAGGTTGTCAGTGAATCTATCAACACACTCTTGTACTCACTAAACTCTTGTGCTCTTTTCACTCTCCTCTAAGTATGCTCTTCATAGAAAGAACATCAACAATGACCTCTAGTCTGGCCTCTGGGAGATTTAAACTGCTGATGAGAAGTGAAAAGTGTTCTTGAAGTGTGACAAATTTACCGCTGGTACAGCACAGAGTCATACATTACATTTATCATCATATCCCTGGACGTAGAAGTTGATCAATGAAGATTTACAGAAGCTGAGACAAGATTCCCAATGCACTGGTTCTACTGTACTTAATGATGACAGTTTCTGGATTGAGGACTTTGATGCTTGCTCTCGCCAACCAGTCTGCAGTCACAGAAGAGTCGTATGGGACAAACAAAAGCCAGACAGAGCAAGGATCATTACACTTCAGAGACAGAGAGGAGGAAAACTAAGACATTGTAACGAGTTACAGTTTGACATATATATTTATAATGAATTTTAACGGATTATAATAAATGATATATATTTTAATTATTTTTTAGAATTGACTAGCAGAATTAATAGTACAATTATTTAATCAGGTCATCCAATGAACAGAAAGTATAATCAATCATTAATTCTAGGAAATATATATTATCTTCCTGGCAGCATAGGTAGCTATAGATCAAGATGTGACTTCAATATGTGGTAAACACAGAGACAATAAAAGCGTGAATATAATGGTTTAATAAACGACACTACGGTAGGCTACACACACAACTAAACTAAGCACAGATTATATACAGAATCAAGAAAGTAAAGAAAAGTGAAGAAAGAGAGAGAGAAGAAAAGAGAATGGCAAGATTACAATCAGTTAACCACAACCTATAAGGGTCCTATCAGTGCACACCCTTTTGGTGAGGTGACCAATCAAGGATGACCGGGAGAAAGTCTTTGTTCCATCTCCATTTGCATGTTCATGGTGGCATGGAGTATTTGTGCAGTCTTTACACAAGAGTATGGTAAAAATATCATGATGCAATTTATCATAACATATTGTACACATTGATTATAAAATCAAAAGAGGATTATTTTGATACCAAGAAAGAGGGTATTTGAAGATGTTAAAGCAGTGATACATCATCTTTGGATATCAACATTTGAAGTCACTCTAACATAACTAAAGAATCATAACTAGTCATAAAACATAGGGACATGCATAAAACACAGGAGCTGCTATAAACATATTCTTTATAGGAGAATGCTATAAACATATGGGAAAGTTTGTGGGTAAGAATGGAGTAAATGTCCTTTGTGTATTGGAGTTTATCTCTATAGTCTTTGACCAAATGGCTCGTGCCTTCTGGTCTGCTGTGCTATCTTTGAGGGTTGCAGACACACAGTCTTTTGCTGAGATCGTTCAGGTGAGCAGAGGTGATAAAGATCTTTGAAGAGGACTGTTCTGATGACAACAGGGGAGATGGGGAAGGTTTAATGATGACTAGGGCATTTTGATTAAAGCCATTTGTTACAAAATGAAGCTGAACATTCCAAATAAAGAATTAAGAACCTGGGTCAAAATGTGGAGTGAAAAAAGTGTTTAGCAATTGGATAATTTTACTGTATTTTGGGAAATTGTATCTCAATGACACACTAGTGATCGCACCAATAAATAGCCATGATCTAGTCAATACTGGGTAAATATTCATGTCAAATGGGGAAATAAAGGGGAAATCATTGAAACTCAATACTATTTATTTTCTGTTCCATTGTTCCATTCGACTCGGAATATCAGAATTTTGAGCTTTTTACTGAAAAAAAGTATTTTATGAATAGGGGAATAACAACCATTTTTCTAAGTGTAAATAGTTGTTAATGCTATTTATACTTGTACTATACAGGTACTATTTGCACCTGTATTATAGTATATTATAAAACAGTATGCCATAACAACAACATATTCTGTGTAAATTATGATATTTATTTAAATCATCAACTAATGGCTTATTGGGACATTACTTGTCCCTATCCCTAAACCCTCCCCTAATCCTAACCATATTGAACCTGCTGATCGGTAAAGGTGTCTGGAAAAGTGAGAAGAATGACTTCGGAAAAAGGCAGATTTAAACTCAATCAGACAATGGTGGGCGGATTTAGTATAAATAGCCTATTTAGGACTGAAGCACAATAAATAAATTAAACAAATGTTGCTTTTTAAAATTATTGTTTAAATGGGTCTACCATATTAAGATCAGTCAATTGTGGCATTTAGTAGTTAGATATAATCATTGTTGTCCTTGGCAATGCTGTATCTATAAACAAACACATCTGGTGCATTTCATCTTGCGTTTTAATTATGTAGTATTGCAAAAAAGATGTCAGAGAACTTTATTTCAATATTAAAATTAGGCAACTATAATATGGTTGCATCCTGTTGGGATTTATTTTGTGATGACTTTAAAGGGCATTTGAATCCGCATTTGTTGTGGCAGCACCCATATAATCTGAGATGGCCTCTGAAATACATTAGGTTATTATCACATCATAATCGATTATTAAATGCCATAATGCACTATTAATACCAAATACATTTCATAAACTGTCTTCTTTAGTGTGGGGAACAGCACATTCCAGGGCCCAGTTTTATGGCAGGGCCCCTCTCTTACTGCAACAGTAGAGAAAGATTTGCTACATGCTAGGAAAAAAATATGCATATTTAAAACTTTAGAAAGTAAAATAACTAGCTTCCGGCCAAACAAACTTAATTCGACTAAAGTCAAAAGTGCAACTTGTGCGAGTAATGCAACGTACTGCTGATATTTACGCTACGCCATGATGCACTTTGCTACTTCCGACGTTGCATAACTTGTCCTTTAGGCACAAGTAGACTGTGTTTGGCCGGAAGCTAGAATTTTACTTTGCAACATGTTAAATATGATTTTTTTCTTACACAAACGCATCACTTTGCTTCAGAAGGCCTTTATTAACCCCCCGGAGCCATGTGGAGTTATTTTATTATGGATGGATGCACATTTTTGAGCTTCAAACGGATGGTCGCAATCCACTGCCATTATAAAGCTTGGAAGAGTCAGGGTGTTTATTAATATAACTCTGATTGTTTTCGTCTGAAAGAAGAAAGTCATATACACCTAGGATGGCTTGAGGGAGAGTAAATCATGGGGTATGTTTCATTGTAAAGTGAACTACTCCTTTTAAGGACCTTTTGGATGCAGCAGTAGTGGCTGAAACTAAGGTAATTTGGTGGTGCTTCGGAAAGTAGGAAATTCATTGGTAAAACTTTAAAGACAGTGTATTAATTGTGTGGCTTATATTGTGCAAATTAAAGCCTAGCAAAAGAGCGCCTGGCATTTTTTTTTCAGCTGGCTAAACATTTTTTGGTGGACACACATTCATTTAATATTTGTTGTTAGGCATATGGCAATTATTCTCTTTCGCATTAATGCATTAATGAGAAGGGAGTCCAAAAGATTCAACAGCATTCCTGGAAACCTAATTTAGGTAATTGTAACTCATGGGCGGAGATTATGCTAATTGTAGAAGAGTGTTCATGCCTGCCCTATTTACGAATGATTGGAATTCACTAACATACACACATTTGACTATCCAATTGAATGTTTAAGAAACATTTGTGAATCTGGAGGAGAGTATCCAGGAAGGTCCATTTACAACAGCAGACTTAATATTTATCCATTTCTGGTCATAATCTGGAGACGATGAGCATATGGGCCACTGTGCCGTGCTGCTTATATTTATCACGCAGTAAAAATGCCCCTCCCCGTGCCCAAAACCAGGTGTCTGTGGATGAGATTCCGAAACAAAGACTGGTTGGACGTTGTCCTGTTCTACTTCACAGACGCTGAGTGAAAGCAGAATTTTAGAATGATGGGACACTCATTTATGACACTTTATTCAACAGGAAGAACAGCTTCCTCCGCGCGTCACACATCTTTACACTATTTCAACGTCATTGCACATGTGCAGTCCTTTCAGTATCGGTTTTCAATCCGGTAAAGTGTTTACATGTTCCCTCGATCGGGTAAGAAAAGGAATAAACTCCCCCTTTCAGTCCGATCAAAATTTCATTCGGTTCAAGCTCAATCTGAGCCGTCAATCTGATTAATAACAAATGATTTGGTTGCATGTAAACGTAGCCATTGAAAATTAATGGGAAATATTTTTTATAATTAATTTGTCAAAAAATCTATAAATCCAGCATAAATCTGAAAATTTCCAGACATAAATTAAGGCAGCAGCGTATGAACTTTCTGATCAACATTCAAATACTTGCCATTTTTTGCCGTTTATTGTTAGCAGTCTGCAGCGCGTCTCTGTACTTGCTCTGCAGCAGCAGCAGTAATGATCAACAGCAACAGCAGCAGCGTAGCAGATCTATTCCACCATTGCCATATCAATTACCATGCCAATCTCTCAGAGAGTTGTCATGACAGAAATATATAGTATTAGGTTACACTTTATTTTAAGGTGTCCTTGTTACAGTGTAATTAAATATTTAAGTACAGAGTAATATTAAGTAACTAAATGTACTTAATATAGGGATAGGGTCGGATTTTAGGTTGAAGGTTAGTTGCATGTTTTGCAATTTACTGTTATTACTACGGTAAGTACATGTAACATATGTAACAAGGACACCGTAAAATAAAGTGTTACCTAGTATTATGTATTATATATAACCGAAAGTTGAGGTTATCCGCTTACCTTAAACACACCCGGTATTACACATAACCTGCTTTCTGAAATACCCTCTGGTCTGCAACAATGTTTAGATAGATGCCAAATGGCACATTTAGGGGTTCCAAGCATTGCCCAGAGTATCACACTCCCTTCCACTGGCTTGTCTTTATCCCACAGTGCATCCTGGTGCCATCACTTCGCCAGATAAACAGCACACACATACATGGCCGTCCACGTGAACTAAAAGAAAAAAAGGACTCATCTTGCCATAACAATTTGGCCCTTGTCAAAGTCGCTCAGTTCTTTATTCCTTCCCATTTCTCCTAAAGAGAACTGATTGTTTGCTTTGCTAATCTACCCACACCTTAATATGTGGCCTTGTTAGGAGATGATCAACGATATTCACTTCACCTGTGACTGGTCATAATGTTTTGGCTCATCAGTGTGTGTATGTTGTCAGATGAGGGGTCTGAGGCTACGTTTACACATAGCCGGGTATTTAGAGAAACGAATATTTCCCCCCCCTCCGTTTTCAATAATAACATCGTGCACACGACCCGCATAAATACGCCGCGAGCGCCATCATAACTATGCCAAACCTATGGGCGGCAGTGTAGGGAGAGGGATAAAGCCAAACAGAATCCTCAGAATCGACACGAGAGAACCTAAAACCCCGTTTCTCCCAGTTGACACGGCAACACATAACCGGCGTTTTCAGAAATCTCCACTTTGGCCGGAGTTTTTAAAAATAATTGTTTTCTGTGATAAAAACGGGGTTTTCGTGTAAACGAGAGGCCAAACCGCAGGGAAATATCTGCGGTTTCCCTCCGTGTAAACGGGGCCTGACTGTCTGACTGTTGTTGTATTTTGCTGAAAAAATGTGACATAATGTGTCTAATCTATATTAGTCTAATCTATATCTGTTCTTTATATAGCTAGTAGCCAACATTCTGATGTGTAGTCCCACTTAGATCACTGCTAATCCGGATTTGATAATAATGTAATAATGTAAAAAAATAAATAAAATAATGTATCGGGTTTAGAATGATCTTATCGTCTCGGTTACTAATGTAACCCTCGTTCCCTGAGGGAGGGAACGGGAGACGCAACGTCGACGTGACGACGAAATTGGGATCACTTCAGGGAGCCCTATCAACTTCGAGTATCTACAGAACAAGCCAATGAACGTTGGCGTGCGTGAAATCGTCACGCGCCCCCGCCCCGCAGCGCGGGTATAAACAGGAAGCGGGCGCACGCACACATTGTTTTTCGCTGAGGAGCCGAGCTTTAAGACGGCCGTACAGCGATGGTCAGCAACCGTGGCGAAGGGACGTTGCGTCTCCCGTTCCCTCCCTCAGGGAACGAGGGTTACATTAGTAACCGAGACGTTCCCTTTCGGTCGCTCACGTTCGACGCAACGTCGACGTGACGACGAAATTGGGATCCCATGGAAAATGCCACGGTAGCTGCCACATCCAGCGCCCTACGGAAGACTCTCAGACCCCCAACTGGCTAGGGCGGAAGACCTGCGTAGAGGGAGTTCGGACTGCTGTTCCGTTACAACCCACACAGTGGAACTCTTGGATGACACTGGGAAAGCGAACCCCTCCAGGGGAGAGGGACGCTGCGGAGCCACATCCTGCCCGAAGGGAGGTAACATGTGGAGAATACACATATGGACTGTCCGAAGGGGCAGTGCAACATATGGAATGTCACTGGGGTGGCTCCAGCCTGAGAAGGGGGAGGCAGCACCAGACAGTGACGGCAGAGCGGACTCTGCCAAGGAAAGACACTGGCTCACCGCAGGGAGCTGATCGTGGAAGAATACGCATATGGGATCGCCGCAGGGATCACCACATATGGAACCCAGTCTAGCACAAGTACACAAGTACACGAGCACTAGACCTGGCGTCGGACGCTCCGCAACGTCCGCCTGCCGAAGGGGTGCGGAGGAACTCAACAGGGTTCGCCTAGTGGGGAACTCGACTGGAGCAAAGAAGCGCACGTATCCGCTCCATGTGGAGGGGAGTGGCGCAGCAAGCCGACACAAGAGCGGGAACTTCGGTGTTACCGGCTGGTTGAAGCGAGCACACAGGAAGAAACCGGCTCAACACGTAGGCTATAAAACCTAGCGAACGTGTTAGGTGTCGCCCAGCCCGCAGCTCTACAGATGTCTGTCAGCGAGGCGCCGTATGCCAGCGCCCAGGAAGAAGCGACACCCCGAGTGGAGTGGGCTCTCAAACTGGGCGGGCAAGGCACGCCTTGAACTTCATAAGCCAAGGCGATGGCATCCACTATCCAGTGGGCCATCCTCTGCTTGGAGACAGCCTTCCCTTTCTGCTGGCCTCCGTAACAGACGAAGAGCTGATCTGAGGTCCTGAGGCTTTGCGTTCTGTACACGTACAGACGCAGAGCGCGAACGGGACAGAGAAAAGCCAGGGCTGGGTCTGCCTCCTCCGAAGGCAGCGCTTGCAGGTTCACCACCTGGTCCCGGAAGGGAGTGGTGGGAACCTTGGGCACATATCCGGGCCGGGGTCTCAGGATCACGTGAGAGTTAGCCGGGCCGAATTCCAGGCACGATTCGTCGACCGAAAAAGCATGCAGGTCCCCTACCCTCTTGATGGAGGCCAATGCAACCAGGAGTACTGTTTTACAAGATAGAACTTTTAACTCTGCTGACTGCAAGAGCTCAAAGGGTGGTCTCTGGAGTGCCGAAAGGACCAGAGACAAGTCCCAAGAGGGTATAGAGAGTAAGCGAGTCTCCTCGCTCCCGAGGAACCTGACGATCAGGTCGTGCTTCCCCAGCGACTTACCCTCAACTGCATCGTGATGTGCTGCAATAGCGGCAACGTACACTTTAAGGGTGGAGGGAGACAGCCTTCTCTCCAACCCATCTTGCAGGAAGGAAAGCACGGTTCTGATCGAGCAAGATCGGGGGTTCTCCTCGTGAGAAGAACACCAGTCCACGAACAGGTTCCACTTCAACGCATAGAGGCGCCTCGTAGAGGGGGCTCTAGCGGAAGTGATGGTGTCAACTACCGCTTGGGGTAGGTCACCTAGAACCTCCGCGTCCCGTCCAGGGACCAGACGTGGAGTTTCCAGAGGTCCGGACGCGGGTGCCACAGGGTGTCCCGTCTCTGAGAGAGCAGGTCCTCTCTCAGAGGGATGGGCCAGGGAGGGGCTGTCGCGAGGAGCACCAGTTCCGGGAACCAGGTCCGGTTGGGCCAGTACGGCGCAACTAACAAGACCTGCTCCTCGTCCTCCCTGACTTTGCACAAAGTCTGTGCAAGAAGGCTCACTGGGGGAAACGCATACTTGCGTAGGCCCGGGGGCCAGCTGTGTGCCAGAGCATCCGTGCCGAGGGTCCCCTCGGTCAGGGAATAGAACAACTGGCAGTGAGACGTGTCCGGGGCGGCAAACAGATCTACCTGTGCGGTCCCGAAGCGCCTGAAAATCAGCTGGACCACCTGTGGATGGAGTCGCCATTCTCCCGGTAACACCTGTTGCCGTGAGAGCTCGTCGGCTACACGGTTGAGTAGGCCCGGAATATACATGAGCACGAAGCGACCTCAGATGCTTCTGACTCCAAAGGAGGAGATGGCGGGCGAGTTGTGACATGCGGCGGGAGCGTAGACCACCTTGACGGTTGATGTACGCAACGGTCGCAGTGTTGTCCGTACGGACCAGTACATGCTCGCCTAGTAGCAGCGTTTTGAAGCGGCCCAGCGCAAGATGAACTGCTAACAACTCGAGGCAGTTGATGTGCCAATGCAGTTGAGGCCCCGTCCACAGACCTGAAGCTGCATGCCCGTTGTACGTGGCCCCCCAGCCGGTGGCAGAGGCATCCGTGGAGACCACAGAATGCCTGGACACTTGTTCTAAGGGGACACCTGCCCGCAGGAACGAAGGGTCGGACCACAGGGTCAGAGTTTGGCGACAGTGCGGGGTTACTTGGACCCGGCACGAGCCGCTCTGCCACGCCCATCTCGGGACTCGATCGTGGAGCCAGTGTTGGAGCGGCCTCATATGAAGCAATCCGAGCGGCGTAACCGCGGTGGTGCCGCAAAAAAAGTTTCAGTGGTGCCGCAGTCCTGTGTGAGAGTGAGCTCACGCAGTTCAACACTGACTGGACGCGGGCCTCCGTGAGGAGCGCTGTCATATTGATCGAGTCCAACTCCATACAGAGAAAAGAGATCCTCTGCCCGGGGGTGAGTTTGCTCTTTTCCCAGTTGACCCGAAGCCCTAGGAGACTGAGGTGACTGAGCACCATGTCCCTGTGTTCGCACAACTGCTCTCTCGACTGGGCGAGAATAAGCCAGTCGTCGAGGTAGTTGAGAATGCGAACGCCACGCTCGCACATGGGAGCAATGGCCGCCTCCGCAACTTTCGTGAAGACACGGGGCGACAGGGCCAGCCCGAAGGGTAAGACTTTGTACTGGTATGCCCGACCCTCGAACGCAAAGCGAAGAAACGGTCTGTGTCGAGGGAGAATTGAGACATGAAAGTACGCGTCCTTCAGGTCGATCGCTGCAAACCAATCTTGGGGACGGATGCATTTGAAAATGCATCTCTTGGGACCCAGAGGTTTCAGAAATTGCTCTTTTATTGAACATGTGGGGTGGCGGAACAAAAACAAAAGGAAACAAAAGATTCTCCGCCCGGCCCTCCACCAGGGGAAGGAGCGGCGCGTTCACCACCTCCTGAAGAGCAACTTGATCCACCTCCGGGTCGCCCGTCTCAGGGACGTTTGCACCTACGCTTACCACCTGGCTTGGTAGCGGCCTGGACGGGCGTGGTCGGCTTCCTGCGGCTTGCTCCACGCTGAGGCCTGGGTGAAGGCTGCTGCTGAGGCTTCGCGGGAGCGGAGGACGCCGAGGGAGGCTGACCTCGGCGACGAGTAGACGGAGGAGCTGCGGCCGGCGGACGGGTGGGAGCAGCAGCGGCCCGCCGGGGCAGGATGTGTCAGATGGCCTCCGTCTGCTTCTGGGCAGCCGAGAACTGTTGGGCAAAGCTCTCGACCGCGTCGCCGAATAACCCAACCTGGGAAAGAGGGGCATCCAGGAACCGATATTTGTCGGTGTCCCTCATGTCAGCCAGGTTGAGCCAAAGGTGGCGTTCCTGGACCACCAGGGTGGACATCGCCTGACCAACGGAACGTGCGGTTTCTTTCGTCGCCCGGAGGGCGAGGTCAGTTGCCACACGGAGCTCCCGGAGGAGCTCTGGGTCAGAACCACCCTCGTTCATGTCCATGAGCGCCTGGGCCTGGTGGACCTGCAGAAGCGCCATGGCATGGAGGGCGGAAGCAGCCTGTCCACAGGCTCTGTAAGCCTTCGCCGTAAGACCGGATGAAAACTTACATGCCTTGGACGGGAGGCGTGGACTGCCCCGCCAGGAGGAAGCGGACGCTGGACACAGCTGCATCGCAACGGCCCGCTCCACCGGGGGAACGTCCACATACCCCTTAGCCGCCCCGCCGTCGAGGGTGGTGAGGAGGGAGGAGCCACTAGGGCGGAGTCGGGCACTATAGGGCGCCGACCACGACCTAGTAAGCTCCTCATGCACTTCCGGAAAGAAAGGTACCGGGGCGGAGCGCTGAGAACCAGCACGGCCCGCCCCGAGAAACCAATCGTCCAACCGGGAAGGCTCGGGACGTGGTGGAGGGTTCCACACAAGCCCGACCTTCTCGGCGGCCCGGGAAAGCATAGCCGTCCATTCTGGATCGGACTCGGGCAACGCCACACGCCCAGAAGGGGGCAACGCAGCCGAATCCTCATCTCCAGAGGACTGAAGCTCCCCCTCCGATGCTGCGATCGACATCTGATCGTCAGGTGGAGCTCCAAAGGAGACGGCTGGTCGTCCATGGGAAGGACCAGCATGCTCCTTTGAAGGCTCCAGCGGCGGTAGCGCTTGTGAGGCGTGAGGGGCCCACGGAGATTGCCTCGGCGGGGAAGCCCTCACGGTAATCCTCAGATCACCCTGGCCATGCACAGAAGTAGGTCTATTCTGCGGTGCAGAATAGACACTAGATCGGGGCATAGGCGAGGGGACTGCACCTCCCTTGAGGTAAGCGAGTCTCGATCTAAGCGCTATCATAGTCATATTCCCACAACAGGAGCATGAACTATTCACAAAGGCTGCCTCAGCGTGCTCAATGCCCAAACACGAGATGCAGCTTTTGTGGCCGTCGCCTGGCACCAGGGGATGACCGCACCCAGAAACGCACAAGCGGAATGACATCCTGAAAAGGACGCAGGGTCACGCTTGTGTTGCTCTTTTAGTTGAAAATAACAAACAAAAGGAAAAGAAATAAGCTCTCTCAGTGCTGAAGCACCCAGGGGTAGCCGCGGTGTAATCGGGGTACACTCTCAGAGGAAACGCCCACGAGACCGACACACACACACACACACAAACAGTGCTGTGAAAACAGCAGTTGTAATAGAAAAATGCTTGCGGCCACCGCTGATCGCGCCGTCACACCAACACTGGAACAGAGCCTTCTTCTTCCTCTCAGATCGTTCGTTATCAGAACACAGCAGTCTGTAGAAATCAGAGTCAAAAACCAAGCTCGGCTCCGAAGTGAAAGACAATGTGTGCGTGCGCCCGCTTCCTGTTTATACCCGCGCTGCGGGGCGGGGGCGCGTGACGATTTCACGCACGCCAACGTTCATTGGCTTGTTCTGTAGATACTCGAAGTTGATAGGGCTCCCTGAAGTGATCCCAATTTCGTCGTCACGTCGACGTTGCGTCGAACGTGAGCGACCGAAAGGGAACCAATGTTTCTTTGAAAAACTGGCACAAAATTAAGATGGATTGCCTAGTTCTGGACAGCAAAATATGAGATTTTCAAATCAAGATCATTCTGATCAAGATGAAACTTTTTGGGCCGTGAATCTTGACATAATGAAACTAGGGTAATGTCATGGTGTACACAGACAAAGGAATGAGAGAGAACAGGAAAACTGCAGAAAGGGTAACCAATGGCAGCATTAACACAAGGCACTACTGACTTGGATGACAGATTGCCGATGGAACAATCTGAATGATAACTTGAGTCTTAACTTTAACTTTTGCAGGAGGAGAGTGGAGCGCAGACAAGACGAGCACAGAGAGGAACTGGGAGCAGACTAGTGATGTTCGATTCTTGAACAAATCGTTCTTTTGAGCCGGTTCATAGGAAGTAACCGGTCAAGCCGGTTCACTAATCGAACTGAATTGAACTTTAGTTCCGGGTTGATGATGCAAGACGCACAGCCGAATTAGCACGTCTGACTTGAAAAGAACTGAATTAGCCGGTTCAACCAACTGTGGAAGTTTGCAGAGGATTACTGAGGTGTCTAATGAGTGAGTTGACAATACTATGCAAGCCTGAGGCGCATACTGGAAATTTGCTTATTATGACTACATTTATTAAATAATATTTTATTAAAACCTGCAAAAAACTTTCTGTCGAGAGATGTAAATAAATGTTACTATACTTTATTGTGCATGCAGTTTATATAGTATATAGGTAAATATAGTTTGTGACAAAAATTGTGAGTTCATTTAATCAATTACACTAATATGTTATCTGTTAATAGGTTATTCACAGTATTTTGAAGTGTTCATGGTAACAATATTGTGTATATTAATGACCATGATAAACTGTATTTTTGAAAATGGCATGTATAATATTCACATCACTGAAGCATGTGGACTATTTTCAAATTAAATCAGAGTCTTTTGGCAGAAACATGATTTTGGTTTTATTTTGATGAATAATGCCATCCTACTTTAGATATGTAAATAAGCCCTAGACAAAACAGGAGAAAGATCACTGAAGCACTGCATAATGAAGCTAGCAAGTTTATTTATACAAGTCAGTTTTGACTGGCTGCTTTCAGAGTAGTCGGACAAAGAAAAAATAACTGTCCATCCTGTGGGTCCTTGAAATAAGGGCAGCTAAAATGCAATGGCAAACAAACAAACCTGATGATGGCATACCAGAACTGACAGACAGCTTACGTGAGAAAATGAAAACAGAGTTTCTTTATTCCTCGTCATGCTCTCAAGGTTGATTGTGAAAACTGCCTTGGCAAGTGTTATTTCCAGGCTGTCTGTCTTTCGTGGTGTGATTATACAGTGATGTCTGACTCATCAGTTTCCACACCTAACCAGGTAGAACTCATAGCACCAACCAAATAAGAACATACTGAAAGTTTATTAACCTGACCGCCACAGTTGATCAAAATACAAGATGTCACATTAGAGCCAAAGTGACTTTTAAGAAACCTGACATCTGGGTGCTCCATTATGCAAATATTTAGCAAGTTTAGCTTGGATTTGACATTTCTCTTGACAACCACAAAATATATTCCCCTCCCCAAACCCTGTGGGATTTCAAAGTGGTTTTGCACAGAGTGACAAGGATACAGTCATTTCATAATGACCGCAAACCATAAGCATCACTAAACCCTATTTAGAGAGGTTTATCCCCACTGTCTTTCATCTCAGTGCCCCCCCACAAAAAAAATGAGCGATTAACTGTCAGCACTGTTAAAAATCTGTGATTATGTGATGCTAACATCGATATTTCTACATGTTTGCTGACAACAGCAGTTGCAGTGAGATATCTGAGCTATCACTCTGGAAAATCCTATTACCAGTTACCAAAAAATGATTGAAGTCTGTTATATTAAGTATTGTCCTTTGTAGTTAGTGACAGACCCAGTCATTTGTAATAGGGCAGCAATATTCGGCATCAAGTGTTGTTGTCACAGATCTCTCATCCAAAAAAATAGACTGTTCCATCTGACAAACAGATGCCATTTTAATTCATTTAAAAAGGATGGTTCAAACACAGAATCTCTTGAACTTGGGCATTTCTTCGGTTTATGCCACTTTCATGTCCCAGAGGTTGATTTTTTTTTTTTTTTTTTGTGATTCTAACAATTTTACATTATTTTTGTTATATGAAGTTCATTTAAAACTGACTTAAAATGCCTTTAATGTGCATATTTCATAATTTTCCCTTGTAACAGTGCCAAACTTTTCATCTTAAAAAAGACTGTCTGAAGGTCCAAATCCAAGACCCTATTTTCAGGAACATTTGGACCCGGCCTGACTAGCTATAGAAAAACTACTGCAAAAAATAAATAAAAATATTGCTTATCAAAGCGACAACAGTGTCAGTGCAGAGTATGCACGATATAAGATTTGACACATGTAATCAGTTGATTTTGTTGCATTTACACATTTTCGGAGTCTGCTCAAGTGAAATTTAAGACTGCTGCAAATTTTTTTTAATTTCATGATTTTTTTTTTTTTTTGGGTGAAGTGATATTGTCATGTCCTGTTTTGCTCTTGAGAGCTTTGGCAGAAAAATATTTGTGCTACAGATGAGTGTGTTTATAACTACACAGTAGATGCCGAACCGCTCAAGTAGAGTGCCAGGTCAATATATCCTTCTAGGGTCCAGCCTGTATAATCATCTGGCATCAGCTGAGCGATATTCTCTTCTCATCCAGCCCGCTCCAGAACAGGTCCATGAAGTGATCCCAGATGACAGCAATTCAAAAAGTCTCTCTCAATCGGCTTGCCATCTTGAAACATCGAGGAGAGAAATCTCCTTAGAACTTGATTACTGACAGCTGCTGGATCCATTTTTGGTGAGTTCTTCTGTCACAATGCGGTGGAAGCATGGAAGAGGCAGGATCCACATGCAGCACACTTTATTCAGTATATTGAAAACAATACAAAGACTCAGAACATTCAGGACATTCAAAATTCAGGAACAGGACTCAGAGGCAGTACAACCCACATCAACCATAACACACTTAAATACTTTGGCCAAACAAGACAACAAGGGGGAGTGGTTAATATGAAACACCTGGGGCCTCATTTATAAAACTCTGCGTAGAATCCTTACTAAAAGTGTACGTACGCCGGAAAGCCAAAAATGTCGTACGCAAAAAAATATTCAGACTTATAAAACCGTGCGTACGCCAGAATCTGCGTAGAATTCACTTTATAAATCCCAGTCAGCGTAAGATTGTGCGCCCATGCGTCTTCACCCCGAAATAACCATATATGGAGCTTACAACGCCTAGTTTTACTATGCATGTCCTCATCTGAATATCATTTGCATATTATTATTCATCCACGTGACCGGTATCAGACATTAGGAAAATATGAAATATGAATGTCATTAATAAAAATGATTTAATAGCCTATCATTGCCTTGTTTTTGAATAAATAAATAAATAAATAATTAAAATAGTGTAAAATACATTTCAGAGAAAGTTTTTCTCAATCTTTTCCACTGGCCAAACAGTATTTTTAATTGATTTATATTTTTAATGGAAAAAGATAGACTTTGCATTATTTGCACAAAACTATTTTCTCAGACAATCTGCTATTATCATGATAAGCAATTAATCTCTGTAGTTAAAACATTAAAACACAGCATGCCAGAGGAAAAGTGTTGCATTGCATCCACAACAAATATTTCTATTTATTGAATATAAAAATGTTGTAACTTCTCAGTAATGATTTCATGTAGTTTATGAGACTACATTAATGAGAATGGCATATTTAATCTAAATGTTTATATCAGAAGTAAAACATAGTTTAAATCATTCTTTTATTTATTTAAATTATTATTGTGAACATGCACTGTATTTATGATTAGGACGTATAATGAAGATGTATGGTTTTAGATAGGCTGCGTCAGTTTCACTAAACGGCCCAAAGCGCTCGCTGGCGCGGACATTTAAGAAGGGATGGATGTTTGCTTCATGTGATAGGCTTGGTGAGTGAAATTATGTTTGTAATATCTTTATTTATATAGTATTTGCACCTGGTTAAGAATGCTGATAATGATAATTCAGGTTGATGCAATTTGATTTATTGGGTGATGTAATAGGATAATTTAGAAGTTTTTCATTTAAAATAGTTATTGCTATTTGGGCCAGTTGGTGTCGCCAAAACACATACTCTTCTAAAAGAGTGCGTACGCACGGTCAAGAGCATCCTTACGGTGCGCTCTTATTTACGCCAAGTTTATTTTTTATAAATCCCGATATGTGAGTGGAAAAATGCGTACGCATATTTCTATGCCTATTTTGTGCGTACGCAATGTTTATACATCAGGCCCCTGGGGAGACTAATACAGGGTACCCCCAGGATCCTCCAACTAAAATTCAAGTTTTTTTAGGACCTTTTTAATACCATTTCAAATGAAATTCAATGCCAACATCGTACCCATTCCGACAGAAGTATGATGGGAAAATGTCAAATCTGTATACATTTTAAACCCTAGAAAATAATTATGTACAGGGAGGCTACTTGAATTAAATAAAACATTTTACTTAAATTATCAGTCATATTTAATACATACGCAACAGCATTGTAGCGCGCACGTGTGTGTAGGCCAGTGTTCATTTTGGCAGCCATTTTTGATTTAGTCTTAAGCCTGGTTCACACGGGACGATTTTAAAATTGTCGGCCGATTTTCCAAACCTGAGAGACCCCACACACGGCGATAAAAAATCACGGGTCTAACAGCTTTGGTCGTACAGTGTGTGATGCGCAGCCACACGGCAAAATCAACACATCACACACGAGCCGATTTGACTCCCGAGCATTCCCAGGTCAGATGGAAAATCTCGCAAAATCCCTCGAGATCAAACGTGATTTCAGAGTAAACAATCATGGCGGACGAAGAGGATGCAGTGGCGATAGTTTGTAGTTTGTTTTTAACCGACGTCCACCGGATTTTCAGGTGTATGAGGCGCTGGACTGGACAAAAGCGGAGTGCGCGAGCGAGCGACAGCGCTTGAGAGAGACCGAGGGTGTCTGCACGCGAGCGACAGCTCGGTCTCTCTCGCGCAGTTCGCTTCGCTTTTGTCCAGTCCGGCGCCTCATACTGGTGCGCCATGCCGCCGGCTGTTTTGATTTTGTTTCCTGGTCTGCGCCTCGTCACCTCGCTTTCTGATTGGCTACACGCCACAGTCCACAGGCTGCGTGCTCGTCTGTCCCACGGAGACACCACACACGAGGAGAAATCGGGCCAAAAAAATCCAACATGTTGGATATCCCCGATTTGAGATCGGAGCGGTCCCGACGTCCTTCCGAGCAGACGAGAGCAGTCTTAACACACCACACACGGCAGGAATATCTGATCAGATTATTTTATGATAATCGGAGCATCCTTAAGATTGTCGGAAGGGGTGAATCGGGGCTAAAATCGGCCTAATTATCCTGCCGTGTGAACCAGGCTTTAGTCTTCAGACGAAAATGCTTATTGGTCTTAATCACATTTGAGTCATCCTGTTTTTTATAGTTGTAGTTGACGAAAAGTCTTTGCATTTTTTGTCAACTTTTAGTCAAACTGCAGTTACTTTACTTTTGGTAATTATTTTATATGTAGTCTTTAGACAGAAAATGTCATAATAATTATTCTCTCTATGCCAATTCAATTAAGCTTATGAGAAATTATTGACATTGCACTCTTTAGCAGTAGCACTTGTGCAGGTCTAAAATTATCCCTTTTCCTAAGTTCAGTGGTTCAGGACAGACTGCAGTCACACCTTTTCCATTAAGGGACAAGATTTGCCCCCTTTAATCAATTTTTCTATTTCATTTTTTACCTTTTTACCTTACATACTGTAATACCTTAAAAAAGAAAGAAATAATGCTTTAAATAAAACCATGTTCATTAAATTTGCAATGTTAAAAAAAAACGTTAAAATCGCCAGTAGGTGGCGGTAACTCATTATCTTTATGAGTGAGTCTTTGAGTCATTCATTTATTGAATCTCACGATTCGTTCAAAGCCACATATTTCGTTGCAAAATAGAGCAAGCCTGACAATGCTGTTTTAAATGTAGTACATCCCTTAATGTTACCCTTTTTTCTTTTTTACTGTTGTATAAAATCAATGTCTCATTTGAAATCGTGTGGATATTCGGGAAACATTGCATTCTTGCTCGTATGAACACTGGTGGATATCAGCCTGCATTTTGATCGCAGATTTAGTCGCACAAACAGCGCAAGCGGCTCGTGACAGAACACAGACCGACTGAATGACACTTTAATTTAAGTAAGTTAGAAAATCTTAAAGATCGCTGAACTCCAGCTTGTCTGTGTTTTCAGATCATCCGTGCTTCTTCAGCAGTGTAGAGAGAGCGCGCGTGCATGGTTGCCAGATAGATAGCCTACTATTGAAAAGGCCGGGTAGAAAATATGTTCTTTTAACAGAAAAGCTCTTGTTTGGGTTTAAATTCTGTTATTTGTGGCCACAGCGGATTAAACTAGGCTAGGTACTATCTTGTTCTGTACCTCACTTGCCTAGTAACTATAGTAACGGTTGTGCACGCGATCGCCTTTTCTGCTATGACGTGGAGCGCGAGGTGCACTCAACGCTGCATAGATTTTGAATTAGCCTACATTAGTAACAGTTAATTTTGTTACGGTATGAAATTAATCCTAGCAAAGGCAAAGGCAAAATATATATATAAGACCTTTGTAACGAAATCCAAGACTTTGTAACGAATGTACATCAATAATAATATACATAAAATGTATTTAAGGGGGGCCGGAAGGCCAATTTAGCTCAAAAGGAATGATTCATCGATTTGCAATGAATCTTGACCGAATCACTATGGAACCGAGCAAATGACTCGTTTAGAGTTCATTTGAACGGGCCGTAATTATAACCTTGGCACAGATATAAATATCCAATCTATAGTGAAACACTATGTATTAGCAAGGTAACTTTAGATCGACAGTACAAGACATTAAATGTGCAAGCACAACACAAGGCAAATATCTTTCCAAAATATAAACAAGACTTTATTGATTATCCTAAAACTAATATCTAACACAAACACACGCACACGCATTCATACAAGTTGCAGAAAGAAAGAGAGTGAGGAAAGAATGAGTTTTAAGAGTGAGATAGTGAAATCCCAAG
This sequence comes from Semotilus atromaculatus, assembly GCA_031834385.1. NCBI lineage: Eukaryota > Metazoa > Chordata > Actinopteri > Cypriniformes > Leuciscidae > Semotilus > Semotilus atromaculatus. Next base: position 28,030,331 of record JAULUF010000001.1, read on the forward strand.
TTTCTATATGCACTTATAAGACATGACCTGAACTAACCATCAATCATTAATTTAACCCTTCTATCGTTTCTTTGGCGGGTTATTTAATTTTACATTAATGCACCAGTTCAGTTAAGAGTCTGGAGTGTTACTTGCTTGCTTTAGGGAATTCCCTTTTTGCGGTGCTTCGTCAAAGGGGTTTCCCGGCCGTTGCTTGGCTGGCTGTGCCTGGAGACGTCTTGGGGCGGCCAATCACGTGGCGTGTTGGCGCGGATGAATGAAGTCTTTGAAGCTGAAGCAGGCTTTGCAGTTGAAACGTTAAAACGAAACTTTGCAGCAAAACTTAACTTAGAACCGAGACTCACAACGGAAAATAAAGGAAAACTTAGGAAAGAAAGAAAGTGAGACGAGTTAGATGGCTTGAAATGAAGCTGTTGAACCCGTTCTTCTGATCTTAATTTGGGTTCTTTGTCTCTATGCGTCTACATGGTTAGGCTACCACAACCATCGTCTGCTGTCTCCACCCGACTTGTTGTTCTGCCGAGACCTTTTCGAGAGAGAGAGCCCGCCCGACTTCTGTGTTCGGGTCTAAGATTTTAAACTCAAATGTTTGTCCCGCCTCCTGGAGGAATTTGGACAATAAGATACTTGTAAGGTTGTTTGAGAAGGGGGTATTTTCCATCATCCCCCTCGCATCGTAAATCATGTGGTATCTGTGGTTTGCTTTACTCTGCAGCTGAGCAGAGGCTTTAGTTTAGACATAATTTCCATTTTAAGACCATAAACATTTTACACAGATTTCAATCAAGCCATCTTTTGAATTAAGGGCATACGATTCTTTTGATTGGAAGCACGGTACTCTTTCATTCATACACACGGTTATAACACAATTACATGATTTATATGTGATCTAAGCATAATAGACACATAGGGGTCATATATTGTAGAAACACATAGAAATATGGTTGAACGATTATATTTGATTATATCAAGTCCATCAAGAATTGTTTTGGGATGAGTTTTATGGATTTTGATATGTAAAGTCTCGTGTCTCTGTGGGTTTTAATGGATCTCAACACTGAGGTCATTCAACGGTCTTCAAGAAGGGGGAAGTCTGTTTTACATCTCTGTCATGGGATCTCCTGACCTCGTGGCGTTAATTTAGTAGGTCCTATCCCGTGACATCTCTTGGTCCTTAAGAAAGAAGGGGTCTGTTAGTCGCAGGTGACCCCTGCTAGGGCCCTGAGCAGTACCATTTCTGAACAGATCTGTCTTTCACAATTACCAAATGTAGACAACATTATTCCTTTAGTTAAACAATAAAAGGTCTTTTTGGTTGTAGACTCTCTGGGTCTGGTGATTTGAATCTGGAATGTGAAGACTCTTTGTGGGATTATGTATGAAGTATGAACAAAATCACCCAAAAGCTTCAATTGTGTTTGGGTCCATTCTCGTTGTCGCTACAACTTTGTATACTAAATTCAAGGCTTTTAAAGGGGTCATGACATGAGAAACCAAATTTGCCTTGATCTTTTGGTATATAAGAGATCTATGTACTATTAAAACTTCCTGCAAGTTTCATAACTTAAGACGTCCTCCCCATTATAAACGAAGCATTTATTTAATCAAGCTCTAAATACAGCTCGTTCTGGATCCATGGTAAGAAGTGACGTCACGGTGCGAACTGCGAAGTGACGTACCAGTCGTTTGCATATGACCGCCTCCAGCGTAGGACAACTACGCCTCATTTCGCATCATAGCATGCGTTGTCGTGCAGCGAATGGGTCTGTTTACAAGATACAACATGTTTGAATACGCTGCTGAACGATCCAGACGTCAGGGAAAGCAGTTGGATGCAGTTTATTTGCAGCATATGCAGCCCGCCAAAGCTTTATTTGAATGGTGAGTGATCAGATGAGTGTGACAGGGCATGTTACTGAAAGAACGAGCAGAGAGAGAGAGAGAGCCCCGGCCGCGCGCGCGCCTTCAAACTGTCTTGCTCTCTCTCTCTCTCTCCCTCCCTCCCTCCCTCCCTCGCGCATATGAATCAAAATCAATTGAGAATTGACACGATGGTAAAAGATTGGAAGACCGAAGTTTCACGTGATGGAGCATTGTGTAGTCTACATGTGATACAAAATGATTAACGTTAATAAATTATGCATAAGCAGCACTGACGTTAGCCAATCATAACAGTATAGGCGTTAACACTGAAGTCTTAAAGGGGAAACACCCCAAAACAGACTGTTTGAATCAGAGGTGAGAAACAGGGTGGGAAAATGTCATTTTTGTACAAAAAACTATAGTAATACTACAATTGCACCTAAGGGAACATAATAAAACAAAACAAAAAACCATGTCATGACCCCTTTAAGGCCTTAATTTGAGATGATCAAATTCAAGACTTTTTCAAGGCTTTTAAGACCTGCGGGTACCCTGTAATAAACATGACAGGGAACTGCTAAACATGAAAAGACAGGGGAACACAGACTGACATCACAACAGATGTACTGTTAGTGAATGCTGCTATAGATGGCAAGCTGTTTCGAACCCTAGAAACAAACTTCATTTTTACCTGATTTTGTTTGAAATTACATCACAGCAATTAATTCTTCAGCGTTGTTTTTGGGCCTTTACACCAGTTCTTCAAGTGGTAAAAAAAAGTCTATTTTAGCTTAGACAATTAATAATGAGTGAAAAGTAAAACACAAATGTAGTTTAGTTTAGTTTAGTTTAGTTTAACTGTATTGTCCATTCTGTTTGTTACAGAGTGGAAATTTGTCTTTGACACTGGTGATATGAATATATCTACATTAATGCCTAAAAACACATCACACATTAACAACACAAATACATAATTGACCAAATTATACAATTAAAAACTATACCCATAATTAATTATTTATTAGTCAAAAGAATTAATCAAATTAATTAATTAAAATCATCCACAATAATATATACAATATAAAAAAAAAACACTTTATAATGGCATTATCTTGCATTACTTCAGAAAATAGTATGATTTAAGATAATCACTGCCATTGGGAAAAAAATATTTTTTAAACTCGTTTCTTCTGGCCAAATGAATTTTGACTCTACGCCCAGATCATGGGAGAATTTCAAAAGTAGAATGAAGGGGGTGAGTATAATGTTTAAAAATGTAAATTGCCATTTTTTTTTCTCCATAAAGCAATCAAATAAGGCCTGAAGTGAATGTTTTTTATGTCCAGTGAGCTGATTTGCTTGATTAATGTATTTATTTAATTTTATGTGTAAGAATACTCTAAATGATTAATCTATAGTTAATTAATACTTGTTTTAAACTCCTCAGTTTTCTAAGAAGACCAAGGCCTTTTCTTGCCTTCTAGTGGATGGACTCTATGTTACTCTCAAAGTTAAGTTTATCATCAATAACTGTTCCTAGGTATTTAAAATTTGAGACCTTTGCTCTACAGTTTTTTCCTTTTATGACAACTGGTTTGTATACAGGGTCTGTACCTACTACTCCTCAGAATTGCTAATTCATTGTTTTCTGTAAATAAAATATACCAATGTAATATAATTCATTACTTAAAAAAAAAAAAAAAAAATCATTAGTATAACATGTAACTTTTAAAAGTGACATATTCCAACACTGGCCAACTGTGCAGGCTGAGGGTTGGCCTCACAAACAAGCCCTCTGTAGTTACAATACTGCATGGTAATTAGCACAAACGAATCTTAGTAATTACCATTATTAGAATTGACTGGTGGGAGTGCTTTTATATCAAGCAGCCACACACCAAACAATTAATTTCCCTTTACGTTCAGAAAATTTTCATTATCTCACGCGGACGTTCAACTAAAGAGGCGGCGTGCACTGGTAATCACTCAGTACGGCTCCGTTTCTCAAGGTTCCAGAGGGGAGTGGTGGATGTATGGGGGAACAGATCAAGGCCATAAGGGTTCAGGGCTGTTTACAAGCATTGTGTTAATCTGTGTCAGGAGCCTGTTGCTCGGAAACCTGGACAAGAGTTTTCTTTTTAGTCCACAAACCATATGAATGGTTGTTACAGTGGGGGACTGTTAAAAAAGTAAAAATAAAAAAAGAAGACAATATCTGCATCAGGAGACGATCTTGCTTTCACCTGTTTCTCTACAAGGTGAGAGTGTGTACATCAGGCTCTTAAAAGAAAATGTGCAATGACCAAATCAATGAGTGGTTTGTTTACAACCCATGGTTTGAACAAAATCCTAAGGTTCAATATAAATTTTCAGCATGTAACTCGTGCTACACACTCCTAAAAATAAAGGCTCCAAAAGGGAGTTTTCGCATATGGGGGGATTTCACATAAAGGGGGGTTTTGTATGCTTCACTTTTTTTTCAGTGAACATTTCTTACAACATTTCTTACAAGAGATAATTTTTCTAACACCGTGTCTACTCCAGTACGCAAGCGGCACAATGTCAAGTCAAGTCAAGTCACCTTCATTTATATAGGGCTTTTTGCAATACAGATTATTTCAAAGCAGCTTTCCTGTTCTGGCTGACCTAATTTATGCAGCCTAACAATCATTTTACATGATTTGAATTATATAAATTGATAATGTGTTATGTGTATGCCAGAGATGTCTAGATTTAAACTGACAGATTATGTTTGCTTCCTGAACAAGGGAAACTGTTCCAGAGTTAATGTGCTAAATATATTTTGATATTCTAGGTATTTTCAACTGGAGATAGACGTGAAGGACTAAAATGCATTAAGAGCTCACTTGAACTAACTTTTCCACATTTGTCATTGAGAGCATATGTCGTAATTTTGATATGTTTTTAAGATGGAAGAATGCTGTTTTACAGATGCTAGAAATGTGGCTTTCAAAAGAAAGATTGGTATCAAAAAGCACACCCAGGTGCATAACTGTGACGACGAAGACTTGACAGAACATCCAGCCAGTGTTAGACAGTATTCAAGGTTATTAGATGCAGAGGTTTTTGGTCCAATAATTAGAATCTCAATTTTTTTTCTTCTTCTTTTTTTCTTAGCCATCCAATTTTTTAAATATCATTTATGTATTCCATTCATTTTGTTTATTGGTAAGTTTCGTCGGGGCGCAAAGATATATAGAACTGAATATCATCAGCATAACAGTAGCCGCGTTTCCACTGTTGGGCCAGTGCGAGCCAGGGCTTTAAACGGGCCGTGCTGGGCTAATAGCCTCGGACCTGTATCACTGAGCCCAAAACCATGCTGCGTTTCCACCGTCAGGCCAGAAGTTCTGTAGCACTTCACTAAAACCTCTCTAACAACTAATACGCCTCTCTGGAGCAACGTAACACAAACCCATCGTTTCACCAACAAATAGAAGTTTTATGAGAAAACTAATCAGAAAGAAATCATGTGAAACTAGCGAGATTGCAAAATGAACATGATAAAAGCGATACTTTTTTGCACCAGAAGTGCTGCCATTTTTGTTGCTTACTTAAATATTTAAAACCTAAGCATCAATGTTTTACAATGTTTACAATAATAAGTGATGCATTGATCATTGTAACGTTGCGGGAAGGATGAAGCGAGAAGTGAATCCAATTGCAAGCACATTTAATGATAAAACAAACAAAAGACACTCGGACCAGGAACACGGGAACAGCAACCATTACAACATTAAGATCTCACAAAGACTGGACTGAAACACAGGGTTAAAATACAGAGGACCGGGTGAGTGAAACAAGACACAGCTGGGCAATTAACTAAGAACACAGGTGGAAAACATGAACACCAACGAGGAGCGGGAAAACTAGACAGGACTAAACCAAATACACAATAATGGGGGGAACACAAGACAGACAGGAACAAGACATGAACCCACACCGTGACATATGTCGTTGGTGTTCATGTTTTCCACCTGTGTTCTTAGTTAATTGCCCAGCTGTGTCTTGTTTCACTCACCCGGTCCTCTGTATGATCTTAATGTTGTAATGGTTGCTGTTCCCGTGTTCCTGGTCCGAGTGTCTTTTGTTTGTTTTATCATTAAATGTGCTTGCAATTGGATTCACTTCTCGCTTCATCCTTCCCGCAACGTTACAGAAGATCTCACCAAAAATGAATCCAGCAGCACAACTGATGAATATGGATCTAACAGGTACCATCCAGAGCCCGCTGAGTAAACTGTGTTCTATTTATCAATTCAATCGCGTCATTGAGGATTATGTGGAGGAGTTTCTTTTTTATAGTCACCTTGTTCCTGGTGATGAGGCTATGCTAAAGGACTGTTTCTGGAGTGGACTAGACCAGGACATTAGCTCAACTTTACCAGAGGAAGACCCCAGCTGGAACCTGGCACAGTATATTGACTTTGTCCTGGAGTTTTGTGGATCCCCCTTCACCGTAGGGAAGGTGGAGGAGGATGTTATCACGACCGCACTGCCTGAGAATCTTCTCATCACTTCAGCCGTCAAGCTAGCCATGGCATCGGCCTATGGGTGTCCAGGACTGATGTCCACCCTGGCACAGCCGTCGCTGATGTCAGTACGGAGGGCCAAGAAGACCGTCGTTCCAGGGTCCCGTCTCCCAGAGCCTGTCCAGCCAGAGCCTCGTCACGTCCCAGCAGAACTTCCAGTGCCTCGTCACGTCCCAGCAGAGCTTCCAGTGCCTCGTCACGTCAGCCACGTCCAGCCAGAGCTTCACGTCAGCCACGTCCAGCCAGAGCTTCACGTCAGCCACGTCCAGCCAGAGCTTCACGTCAGCCACGTCCAGCCAGAGCTTCACGTCAGCCACGTCCAGCCAGAGCTTCACGTCAGCCACGTCCAGCCTGAGCCTCACGTCAGTCACGTCCAGCCAGAGCTTCATGCCGAGCCAGAGACTGCCCACGTCACGTCTGCCGAGCCAGAGACTGCCCACGTCACGTCTGCCGAGCCAGAGACTGCCCACGTCACGTCTGCCGAGCCAGAGACTGCCCACGTCACGTCTGCCGAGCCAGAGACTGCCCACGTCACGTCTGCCGAGCCAGAGACGCTTCACGTCACTTCTGCCGATCCAGAGACTGAGCTTCACGTCACTTCTGCCGATCCAGAGACTGAGCTTCACGTCACTTCTGCCGATCCAGAGACTGAGCTTCACGTCACTTCTGCCGATCCAGAGACTGAGCTTCACGTCACTTCTGCCGATCCAGAGACTGAGCTTCACGTCACTTCTGCCAATCCAGAGACTGAGCTTCACGTCACTTCTGCCGATCCAGAGACTGAGCTTCACGTCACTTCTGCCGATCCAGAGACTGAGCTTCACGTCACTTCTGCCGTTCCAGAGACTGAGCTTCACGTCACTTCTGCCGATCCAGAGACTGAGCGTCACGTCACGTCCGCCCGTCCAGAGTCTCGTCCTGTGGAGCCTGAGCCTCTTCCTCTTTCTGAGCCTGTGTCTACGGACAAGATGGCCGCCTCCGAGCCTGTGTCTACGGACAGGATGGTCGTCGTCACAGTGTCTGCTGTTCCTGAGCCGGAGCCAGTGTCTGCTGTTCCTGAGCCGGAGCCAGTGTCTGCTGTTCCTGAGCCGGTGTCTGTTCCTGCCCTTAACCCTATAGCTGCCCCCAAGAAAATTTTGGGGGGGGGCAGTAGGTCCATTGATGGGACCATGAAGGCACTGCCGGATCCGCCCTGGCTCCCTGCACTGCCGGATCCGCCGTGGCCGCCCGAGGGGTCGTCACCGCCGTGGCCGCCTGAGGGGTCTTCACCGCCGTGGCCGCCCGAGGGGTCTTCACCGCCGTGGCCGCCCGAGGGGTCTTCACCGCCGTGGCCGCCCGAGGGGTCTTCACCGCCGTGGCCGCCCGAGGGGTCTTCACCGCCGTGGCTGCCCGAAGTGTCTGCTCTGTCCTGGTCGCCTGCACAGCCGGTGCCACCCTGGTCGTCTCCGCCGTGGCCGCCTGATGGACTGTCTGCTCCGCCCTGGTCAGCTGCACTGCCCGCTCCGCCCTGGCCTTCGCCTCATCCTGCTCCGCCCTGGTCACCGGTCCAGTCTGGTCCGCTCACACTCTGCGGCCCAGGCCCGCCGTGGCTATCTCCTGGTCCCGTTCCCCTGCACGGGCCTGGCCCTCCGTCCCTCCCCCAAGACCGCCTCCGCTTCACCACCCTCCTGAACTTTGTTATTGATATGGGCTTCAGGAGCCGCCCATAGGGGGAGGGCTATGTCACGGTGTGGGTTCATGTCTTGTTCCTGTCTGTCTTGTGTTCCCCCCATTATTGTGTATTTGGTTTAGTCCTGTCTAGTTTTCCCGCTCCTCGTTGGTGTTCATGTTTTCCACCTGTGTTCTTAGTTAATTGCCCAGCTGTGTCTTGTTTCACTCACCCGGTCCTCTGTATTTTAACCCTGTGTTTCAGTCCAGTCTTTGTGAGATCTTAATGTTGTAATGGTTGCTGTTCCCGTGTTCCTGGTCCGAGTGTCTTTTGTTTGTTTTATCATTAAATGTGCTTGCAATTGGATTCACTTCTCGCTTCATCCTTCCCGCAACGTTACAATCATAATGAATTAACTTGTCAAGATTGCATATTTGTCACACATAAATAAAGTGGTTTACCGTTATTTCACGACATCAGTATGGTTTAAATCACATTTAGAAAGAATGATAATTTCTACAAATATGCCACCAAAAATAAGACCATTACGTACAAGACGGGCATTTGGGGTTAAAAAGTATATAATTGTTTTTGTTTTTTTTAGAAAATGACAGATCGTTTCGCTAGATAAGACCCCTATTTCTTGTCTGGGATTGTGTCGAGCCTTTGAAGCTGCATAGAGACTGACATTTGAACCTTCAACCATTGGTTACCATTGAAGTCCATTATATGGAGAAAAATCCTGGAATGTTTTCCTCAAAAACCTTAATTTATTTTCGGCTCAAGAAAAAAAGACATCTTGGATGTGTCTACTGTGTCTAAAGTGCTGGAAAAAAGAGAGTCAGTTTCAAGTTCTTCTAAGCTATCTGGGATGCTGAGGAGATAAAACTGATCAGGAAGATTATTTATACAATCTTTAGTGGTAGAAGTGATAGTTATACTATATTTATAGCAAGGAGTCTATCTCGCCTGAGAGCCCAATTCGTCAGTTCTGTTCTGACGTAACATCTCTGTTTCCTCCTTCAGGAAATTAGGGTTACATACTCAACTGACATGATTTTCTAGAACAGGGTTTCTCAAACTTTTTGGGGCCAAGTTTAAGAACCAATGGTCTAAAATTATTATGTAAGCAAGTCTTTGTATTTCACTCGTGTCCCAGTGTCCACGTAAAACAACATTCTAACAACATAAAAAATGTGTTTGGAATAACACAGTGCGGCGGTGGTCACGGCACAGCCTACATATTGTACAACAGACCATTAAAATGTAGCCGAATAACCTGTTCTATGTTTAGATGACTGCATTGTTAGCTTGATAATTGTAATGTGGTGCGGTTGAAGCACGGGATGTTCCAAACCCAGTGTACACGCTTTATTTAAACAAACTTCAAACTTAGACAGACTCAGACTAGGATACAGGACTCAGGAACAGGATTCTAAGACAGGAACGACCAACATTCACTTAATCATGAAACATACAACAACTCACAAAGACAGGGCAGAAACACAGGGCTTAAATAATCACAGACAAACAAGCTAACAAGATAACAAGGGGGCGTGGGGAAATAAGAAACACCTGGGATAACTACTAGACAAGACATGACCACTGAACATGACATAAAACCCACATCATGACAATAATAAATAGGCTGTGATATCCATTTAGATATGCTAAAACTTTTAGATATGCTAAAACTAAAACCCATGACACATGTTTTAAACACTATATATTATAATGATTTTGATATTATGTATATTAGAGTTTTAATAGGTTTACATGTTGTCTTAGTCATTTTAGTCAATTTTATTCCTTATGTTTTATGTGTGTATGTCTTTAAATGATCATGAGTCTGCCTGTCATGTGAGCACTTTGTATATACACCGGTGGACATTTCTCACATTCACTCTGGGACTAAAAACTCCCCAGGAGTCTTATGGACTGTTTTAGGGTATGGGGCAAACAGACTAAGTTATTCTAGTTTTAATGTGTTGTTTTAAGCTCCTTAATAAAGTGAATAATGTAAATAAACTTAATTTATTAATCTTATTTCTGTCGTTTGTCTCATCTTTCTTAAACACTCAATCCTCACACAGTTTGATCTGACCCCATTTTAATCTTCCAATAAGGCTGGTTGTTACAGCATGTCAACAAATTAACCAAAACACAGCAAATACTTGATGTACAGACATCAGAAATGTGTCTATAAAAACTTTAGGTGTATACTTTTTTATTTGACATTAAATGCATTATACAATTGACTTTGGCATATACGTCACAGCCCATCTTAGATTATGATCAAAAAAAAAAAAGTGACTTATAGTCCGGAAAATACGGTATAGCAAATTATTTCAGGGATCCGAAAGCTATTGGTCGCGGACCACTGAGCCCACTTTGAGAACCACTGGGCTATCATACTACACTGTTAGTATATATATATTTCTCCTTTGTTTTAGAAAGTGTAGTGAATTAAATGTTTGACAGCCATAGACATTCATAGCATTTTATGATTTTTAAGCATTGTTTATGCATTTGGGCCACACATGCTTGCCAGCAGAATAGACAGATGATTATTTCTTGCTAAGAAAAAAGATAACATTCTTTGGCCTCCGCTGATTTTTATTCCATAGTCTTTTGAATATCTAATTGCCTGACACCTTTACTGAGGGTTGATTAGACATGTAGGAATCTCTTGTTTGAATCTGTCAGTCATTCAATCAGTCTCATGAGACGAAACACTACAATCCCACACACTGCTTATCTCCCATGTTATAATGACTCCCTATTCTGCTCTCCCCCTCACTCAGAGACCTCATTAGCTCACCATATCTTAAAGAAAACACCTTCATTGATGGGAACATCAATGAAGAAACAGGTCGACAAAAAAAAAAAAAAAAAAAACTCTATACTGATTAGCTTTTATGGTGTTATGGATTGAAACACAATTAGGCATCTACGATAGGTTCCCTTCGACGGCGACTGAATGGGGATCACGCTAGGGAGCCAATCGTCTTCGATTACTATTGAACGAGCCAATGGAAATCCGAGGGCGTTCCCCTGTCGCCGCTATCGCTGGGCCTCCGCAGCAGCCTCCAGCCAGGCCTCAGCATGGAGCCGGCCACAGTAGGGACACCCAGGCGCTGCCAAGCCAGGTGGAAAGCGACAGCGTAAGCATTCCTGAGCGGGCTGCTCAGGGATGGAGGAGGATGCTCTTGGAGTTGGTCACTCCATCCCACCAGGAGAACTTCAAAAAAAGAGCAAATTCCTTTGTTCCTGGGTCCCAAGAGGGCAAGTCTGGCAGTGTGTGACCCTGTAAAGCCTTGCAGCCCTCAGCCCCCTCTTGTTTGCCAGCACGGCAGCTGGGTGCGGTTCGAGGACCCGGTCATCCGCCTTCTCACGCATCCCTGGCCGTCTCATGGAGACAGGTAAGTGTCATACACCACACTCATACCCTACTTTGGGCAGCCTTCGGGCCTTCCGAACCGGGTCCCTGCCCTCCACCTTGCTGCCCCACCTTGGGTATATCTGTGGTCCCTGGCCCGGTTCGTGGAAGCCATCAAACTCGGCTTGCGATTCTCTTTCGCTATAGGCTTCCGCTCAAGCTCAGTGATATTCATCACACCTAGGTGTGGAACAAATATGCTCTTAAAAATACTGACTTTTGTCACACCTAAGTGTTGAGCAGTGCTCCTGTCTTGTGTGCGCCCATCGCAGTCTATTGTGTGCGCCCATCGCAGTCTATTGTGTGCGCCCATCGCAGTCTACTGGCGAAGGACACGATGTAGCCTCTTCCTCCAGTCGATATGAAGGTCGGCTTCTATAAGCCTGTACTTCATTGTACCCTAGAGAGGTGGGTCACAACCATCTTGGTCCTGTGTTAATTGAAACGGGCCTTTTTCGGAAGCCTTCATTCAATTTGTTACACAGAGATGCATTTCCAAATGCTCTGTCCCCAAGATTGGTCTGCAGCTTTCGACCTGAGAGACATGTACTTCAGATCTCCATGCGATTCATTGTCACTTGGCGCCCTCTCAAGTCAGGTGTCGAGTAGGGATGCTCCTGGAGCTCAGTGAATTCCATCACACTCAAGTGTTGAGCAGAAATGCTCCTGAAGCTCAGTGATATTCTTCACACCTAGTGTTGAGCAAGGCTCCTGTCTTGTGTGCACATGTCGCTTGCATGTACTGTGCTAGGTCAGGAGTGGAGCAGGTCTTGATTGTTGCCCCTTACTGGCCCAACCAGACCTAGTTCTCCCCCCTTGACAGCCCTTCCTGACTTCCCCTGAAAACATTCTCAGGGACGGGACTGCTTTTGAAATGGAACCCTTGTATAAAATGCACTGTACAGTATCCACTGTATATACTATGGGAAAGACTATGCAGTATGCTACAAAAATGTTTCTAACAATAGTATCCTTTATTGCTGTCATGTGACCTCACCTCACATTGCATGTTTATAGAGTCATTTCAGCCCGTTCTCATCCTTTGGCGTCATACATGTGACGCTTGTGACATTTCGTTGAAATCTTACGCGCATGGCATCCTTTAGCGTCAATATGAGACGCAGAACCCAAGGCGTCATACATGTGACGCTCGTCTAAATACGACGCACATAGCATCCTTTAGCGTCAATATGAGACGCAGATCCCAAGGCGTCATAACCGTAACCCTACCCCAGACCTAAACCTACCCATAACAGTGCGTGTTATATTGACGCTAAAGGCTACCATGTGCGTAGTATTTCGACGTTTTGTCATATGGCGTCACCTATATGACGCAAAAGGATGAGAATGCGTTGGTCATTTCCTATTTTTTTTTTTATAGAATTTAAATAGCAATTTCACATTTTTAATTCAGCTCTGGGTCAAAGTCTTATTAGTTGATTAGAAAATTAAGTAATGGAAAAGATTTTACTAATCAGTTCACATTACTTCTTATCAATCATATTGGAGTGCATTGCATTCTGGCATATAAGATTTCCTTAAAGTGTGCTCTGTTGTATAGAACATTTTAACGACTATTCGTTGAGTTAAGGAAGTGACGTAGATACAGCTTACCAAACGTCGCAGATTAACCTTACATCGCTAGCTTCCGCTATTTTTAGCATAACACGCTAGTAACTCGCTAGCCTGTTAACGCGCCACCTGTGCGCTCGGTTATTCATTTATTTATTTTCTCTCGCGAGCCCACGCCTTTGAGTTCATAATAAGCCCAGGTGAGTAAATCAGTCAACAAACATGGTGAGTAATGTCTTGTCCTGTTATTGTCACCTGTGTGGGTTGCTGAATATTCAATCCCTTACTTCAAAATCGCTCATAGTTAATGATATGATTTCGGATTATAATCTAGATGTGCTGTGTTTGACAGAAACCTGGCTAAAACCAAACGATTACATTACTTTAAATGAGTCAACCCCACAAGATTACAGTTATAAACATGAATCTCGTCTGAAAGGCAAAGGGGGAGGTGTTGCTGTAATTTATAGTACTATTTTCAAAACCACTAAGAAATCTAGCTTTAAAAACAATTCTTTTGAAGTGTTGGTGCTTAATATCATTAATTCGTCTTTGTCTCTAGGATACGTACAAAAAACCTTTAAGCTGTCTATGATAAAACCGCTTGTTAAAAAAACGCAACTTGATCTTACAAAATTAGTCAATTACAGGCCGATCTCGAAACTGCCTTTTCTGTCAAAGGTATTAGAAAAAGCAGTATCCTCACAACTGTGTTCCTTTCTTGAAAGAAATGATATCTGCAAGGATTTTCAGTCCGGATTTAGACCGTACCATAGTACCGAGACAGCTCTCGTTAGAGTCACAAATTATTTTATTTTATCATCCGATCGTGGTTGTATCTCTCTATTAGTGTTACTTGATCTTAGTGCTGCATTTGAAACAATTGACCACAACATTCTTTTAAATAGACTAGAAAACTATGTTGGCATTAGTGGAATTGCACTGGCATGGTTTAAATCATACTTATCTGACCGTTATCAGTTTGTAGCAGTAAATGAAGAGATGTCTTATCGATCACAAGTTCAGTATGGTGTACCACAAGGCTCAGTACTAGGACAGCTGCTGTTCCCTCCGTACATGCTACCATTAGGAGATATCATTAGGAAACATGGAATTAGCTTTCACTGTTATGCCGATGATACTCAGGTGTATATTTCTTCAAAATCTAACAAAACTTACCAATTCACAAAATTAATGGAATGCATAGCTGATATAAAAAATTGGATGACTAGTAATTTCCTACTACTCAATTCTGAAAAAACAGAGATTCTTCCACACATAATAACGTCTTGGTTGCGTATGCAACCCACCGTTCCCTGAAGGAGGGAACGGAGGACGTAGTCGACGTTGAATTAAATGGGATCACACCTAGGGAGCCTGTCCTCTTCATACTACTATTTAATCAAGCCAATTCAACACTGGCGTGCGTGATTACACGCTCCGCCCCGCGGCGCGGGTATAAACATGGAAGTGGACGCACGCACCAGTTGCTTTTTCCACTGAGGAGCCGATCGGCCCCCGGAGTCAGCGGTGGTCCAGCAGTAGTGGCGAGGGGACTACGTCCTCCGTTCCCTCCTTCAGGAAATGGTGGGTTGCATACGCAACCAGATCCAAATGGGATCTCTTTGAAAACGCCACTAGTGCTGCCACCTTCCAGTGCCTAGACAGAGCCCCCTGATCCCCCCGAATTAAGGAGACGGAACAGGGCTTAGGCCAGGGAAGTCACTGCTGTTCCTGCAGGATCACTGGGAAAGCGTTCCCTATACATAGAAGGAAGGGGCGCTGCGGAAGCCACAACCTGCCACAGGAGGTAACGTGGAAATACACATATGAACTAGGTGAAAACCAGGCAGTACAACATATGGAATGTCACTGAGGTGGCTCCAGCCTATGAAGGGGGGAGTACTCAACCAGACAGTGAAGGGAAGACACGGGCTCGCCGCAGGGAGCCGTACCGTGGAAGAATACACATATGGGACCGCCGAAGTGATCACAACATATGGACTCAGCCTAACACAAGTTCCACCAGTGCATACAAGTGATAGGCCTGGCTTCGGACGTTCCGCCACGTCCGTAGCCGAAGGGTATGGAGGAACTCGACAGGGTTCAACTAAGGAGAACTCTACTGGAGCAAGAATTGCGCACGTATCCAGTCCATAGGAGGGGAATGGCGCAGCAAGCCGACACTTCGAACCGGGCTCACAGTGAAACTGGCTTCATAAGAAGGGAGCCCACGAGAAGCAGCGGTACGAACACAGGTGTCGTCCAGCCCCCAACTCTAACACATCTGTCAGCGAAGCACTCTATGTCAACACCTAGGCGGGAGCGCACACTCACTTCAGAGGAGCTCACCACCTAAGTGGACACGTGCATATTGGAATTCTCACCAAGATGAAGGCAACCACTAATTTTAGTGGGCCAACCTCGCTTGGAAACAGCCTTCCCTTCTGCTGATTTCCTTAACAGACAAGAGCTGGTCTGAGGTACTAAGCTTAAACTCTGTGGACGTATAACCGTAATGAAACGGACGGACAGAGAAGCCAGGGCTCGGTCTGCCTCCTCCAGGCAGCGCTTGCAGGCTCACTACCTGGTCCCACCTTTAGGGAGAGGTAGGAACCTTGGGCACATATCCAGGCCGGGGTCTCAGCTTGTGAGAGTTAGCCAGCCCAAATTCCAAGCACAACTCGTTGACCGAAAGCGAGCAAGTCCCTACCCTCTAGTAGAAACCAGGCGAGCAGGAGAGCTGTTTCTTAAAACAGAATTTTTAACTCACTGCCTGCAGTGGCTCAGGGGCTGACTCTGCAGTGCAGTAGCACCAGAGATAAGGCCCAAGAGTATAAAGAGGGGCGCAAGGGGATTCATTTCCCTTGCTCCCCTCAGGAACATGACGATCAGGACGTGCTTCCCATGCCACTGCATCATGATGTGCTTTAAACAATAGAGGCAACATAATTTTGAGGGTGGAGGGCACAGCCCTCACTCCAACCCATCTTGCAGGAAAGAGAGCACTGAAATGACCGAATGCTTTCAGGATCTCCTCACGGAGAGAAGACTCACTCAACGAATAGGTTCCACCTCTAATTGGCGTAAGCACAACATCCTATACAGGGGTGCTCTCTGTAGTAGCTACCTGAACCACCGCGTCCAAATTTA
Organism: Semotilus atromaculatus; assembly: GCA_031834385.1. Lineage (NCBI taxonomy): Eukaryota > Metazoa > Chordata > Actinopteri > Cypriniformes > Leuciscidae > Semotilus > Semotilus atromaculatus. Next base: position 28,046,559 of record JAULUF010000001.1, read on the forward strand.
GGACTGATCTGAAATCCTCCAGAGGTCCGAACGCGGGTGCCATTGTGCCCTGGCCCAGAGAATGTTTTCAGGGGAAGTCAGGAAGGGCTGTCGAGGGTAGAATAGGTCTTGTTGGGCCAATAGGGGCAAGACCTGCTCCACTCCTGACCTAGCACAGTATGTGCAAGCGACATGTGCACACCAGACAGGAGCCTTGCTCAACACTAGATGTGAAGTATATCACTGAGCTTAAGGAGCATTTCTGCTCAACACCTGAGTGTGATGAAATTCACTGAGCTACAGGAGCATCCCTGCTCATCACTGACTTGAGAGGGCGCCAAGCGATAATGCATCGCATAGCCGCTTTAGAAGGCTCACTGGGGAACACATTTCTGCGGGGCCCCGGGGTCAGCTGAGAGCCAGTGTTTGTCCAAGGGATGTCCGCTCGGACAGAAAAAACTCAACTGGCAGAGGAACGAATCCGGAAAGGCAAACAGATGTAACTGTGCTTCCCCGAAGCTGTCCCTGCCCAGCTGGACCACCTGGGGATGGAGTCTCCACTCTCCCTGGCCATAGGCTGTCGTGAGGCTCGTTGGCAGCACGGTTGAGCAGCCGGAAGAAATAGTGGAATGAAGCGACCTCAGAAGCTTCAGACTCCAAGGAGGAGGTGACGGGCTTGTAACATGCAAGGGAAGCGTAGCGCAACGGCCGCAATGTAGACAATGGATGCCAAAACAGTCGGAGGGCCGCCCAGACCTCCGTTACTGCATGCCCTTTGTACGTGGCCCCTCAGTCAGTATTGATGGACACTCGTTCTAAGGACTGTTGGTCTGAAGAAACAACAGGTCTGAACGGGCTGAGGGTTTGGCAGCAGGACAGGGTGCTTTCACACAGAGCGTGCTGCTCTGCCACGGTCACCTCGGGACTCGGCCGTGAAGTCAGTGCTGAAGCGGTATTCACATGGAGGAAGCCGAGAGGCTGCATCTACCATTTGCCCCAGGAGCCTCTAAAGAGCAGTAACCATCCACACACTCATTTTTTCTTAGAGATGCGGAGGCCGAATCCATCTCCAGACTAGAAAAGAGATCCTCAGTCTGTGGACGAGTTTACTCTTTCCCAGTTGACCTGAGGACCCAACTGGCTATGAGCACTTGAAGGGTAGGATTTGTACTGATAATTCACACCCTTCGGACGCACAAACACAGGATGGCCTGAGGTGCGGAAGGATAGAGATCTGAAGTACATGTCTCTCAGGTCGAAATCTGCAGACCAATCTTGGGGACGGAGCATTTGGATATGCCTCTCTGTGCAACAAACTTAAACGGAGGCCCGTTTCAATTAACACAGGACCAAGATGATCATGACACACCTCTCTAGGGTACAATGAAGTACAGCCTGATAGAAGCTTCCTTCATATCGGCTGGAGGAAGAGGCTACATTGTGTCCTTCGCCAGCAGACTGCGATGGGCGCACACAAGACAGGAGCAGTGCTCAACACTTAGATGTGACAAAAGTCACTAATTTTAGGAGCATATTTGCTCAACACCTAGGTGTGATGAATATCACTGAGCTTGGGCGGAAGCCTATAGCGAAAAGAATCGCCAGCCGAGTCTGATGGAACAGTTCCACCTGGACCGGTTTGGGAAACAGTTTTGGCTTCCACGAACCGGGCCAGGGACCACAGACGTACCCAAGGTGGGGCAGCAAGGTGGAGGACAGGGACCCAGTTTGGAAGGCCCGAAGGCGGCCCGAAGTAGGGTCTGAGTGTGGTGTACAACACTTACCTGTCTCCAGGAGACGGCCAGGATGCGCAAGAAGGCGGATGACCGGGTCCTCGAACCGCACCCAGCTGCCGTGCTGGCAAACAAGAGGGGGCTGAGGGGTGCAAGGCTTTACAGGATCACACACCGCCAGACTTGCCTCTTGGGACCCAGGAACAGAAGAATTTACTCTTTCTTTGAAGTGGGCTCCGTCTGCGCTTGGGCATCAGAGAACTGTTGGGTGCAGTTCTCTCTCACGTCACCGACCAGGTCAACCTGGGAAATCGGGGAGACCAGGAACCGAACCTTGTCCGCATCCACCATACCAACCAGGCTGAGCCAACAATGGCGCTCCTGAACCACTTAAGTGGACATCGCCAGACCGAACGCGCATGCCACGACACTCATGCCCCGGAGGGCGAGGTTGGATGCAGTGCGGTGCTCACCTATGAGCGCACAGTCTGGTCTACCCTCGTGCATGTCCATGAGTGCCCTGGCCTGATAGACCTGTAGCAACAACATGGCACACAAAAAAGGAGGATGGCTTGCTCAGAGGCTTTGTAAGTCCTGCCCATCGGACGAGAACTCACAGGCCTTAGGGGGGAACAAGGATCCCCCCAAAAGCAGCGGCTGCCGGACACAGGTGCACCTGTGTTGCGACAGACCACCCCACTGGAGGGATAGCCTCATAACCCTTCACCACTCCTCCGTCAAGAGTAGCGAGGGAGGAAGAACCACTAAGGCAGTTTTCGGCAGTAAAAGGTGCCATCCACGACCTAGTAAGTTCTCCATGCATTCCGGAAAAGAAGGGTACAGCACGGCCCGCCCCGAGATACCAATCATCCAACCGAGACTGAACAGGACATGTGGAGAGTTCCACTCGAGCCTGGCAGCCACTGGCCCTCCAACTGATCCTGGTTTCTCCCAAGGTTTTTTCTCCATTCTGTCACCTGATGGAGTTTTGGTTCCTTGCCACTGTTGGCATGCTTAGTTGGGGACATTTAAATATTCAACAATATTATTGATCTGCCTTACTTAAGGTGGATGATGACGCGATTTTCTTCTAGAAACAAACTTTGTTTTATTATTTTCATGTTATCACTGTGAAGCTGCTTTGAAACAATCTGTATTGTAAAAAGCACTATATAAATAAAGGTGACTTGACTTGACTAAATGTAAATTAAGCGTTTTCTTAGTTTTCTATGGGAGGAAAGTGCTTATCATACAATTAAACGTGTTGCGTTCATATTCTGTGCTAATTTGCTTTTCTGTACGCTTTATTAGTATGGTGTTTCCTGAGTTTGTTTTTTTAGTACCAATTTTAATACCTTTTAATACTTAATTAAACTCGTGGCATTCATTTTCTGTGCTCATCTGCTTTTCTGTACATAGTATGCATTATTAGTATGGTGTTTACTGAGTTTTGGATCACTAAGTTAATATCATTTATTTATTTTAATATCAGTCTAATGCATTAAGCCATGTTAGCGTTTCATTAGCGTCTGTTAGTGTCACCATTTCATTAGCGTTTCAGAATGTCTCAGAGGACGTGGGTTTCGTGACATCATCACGTACAATAGAAGTCCCATTTTATTAGCTAGGCTAAAACCAACAAAGCGGCTCCTTTGAACACACCCACTCCCCCTTTCTCTCTTGTCGCCGCTGCCACTGAGTTGCAAGTGTACAAGTTAGTTTTGCCCTTTATCATGTTAAAAGGAAAAAGTGATATAAAGTCATGGTATAGCTTTAATTTTTTAAAAAAAATTTTGTGACTGGGTATGTTTAGGACTTCTTATATATATTGTGTTTTGCATTGCATATGTGTATGTGACTGTATACTTTATACAACAGATTTTGCATATGCTGTCATTTATCAGGTTTATGGAAATATTTTCCTTACCTTCAAGAACCTAAAAAGTATAATATGTTCTATCATGTTCTATTATGAACTGCTCTTTGTCTGACTGACTTGGAAAAGTCAATCTCTTCCACTGGTTTTGGATCAATATAAAAAATGGCTTTGTACATTTACTAATCTGCAAGTATCTACTTTGATCTAAAAGGAGTAATACAAGTTTATATTTTAGAAAAGACACAGTAGCCAGCATTGAATTACATGCACTTTCTGTTTATTTGTGACAATACACAGGGCACATATATCACAGATGGAGCATTTAAACCCTCTTACACACTGTTCCACAACAAAATGGCTACAAACCTTACCTAACTAGCACACACATTTTGAAAAGTATGAAAGAAGTAATAATAGCACAAAGCAATTAGTATTTGCATAGATGCAGACTGACCCAACCATGCAAGTGCAATGTAAACTGATAACCTCCCCAGGCACCTTAGCAACGAACCATGATGAGTACGCTTTTGACACCGTTTCTTTTGCTTCAAAAATTTCCCCAATCTTTCTGCTAAGAAAGTAATTGTAAGCATCCAGACTGCGATATGCTTTAAACGCATCTCACGTGTAGACGAACGCAGTATCAACCAGGTAATGATAGTCGTCTGGTGGATACGATACTTCAGAAAAACGTTTAATGTTCTGTGAGTAAAGTTTTGTGCCTCAAAGTCATGAGCTATTTAAAGTGTCATGAAACCCCAGTTTTACCACTGGTCATTCACACCTCAGTTTTGAAAAAGAAAAGGGTGTGTAAAGCTGTGGAAAAGTGGGAGTGTAGAGGGTGATTTAACAGAAATAAAAACTGCATAGTAAGTTATATTTTGGTTTACAGTTTCTTCAGTATATCAGAATAATCCATCGTGTCATAATTTACACACACACACACACATATATATATATATATAAAATTTTTTTTTTCATTTGAAGATTTGGAGCACTGGAGTATAATATATATCCATTAAAACTTGGGTAACACTTTATAATAACTGCACACTATTAATCATTAGTTAAGCATTAGTAAACAATTAATTCATCATTTATAAAGCATTAATTGACATTAATAAGCAGTTTATAAATACAGCTATAAATGCTTTATTAATTGATTTAAAAGCATATCTATAATGTGTTTAATAATTGTATTTTCATACTTTATTAATGATCAATTTATAATTTCTAAATGAAGTATTACATTATTTATAAACCATTTATTTAAGAGTTGTCAGTGGTTCATAAGATCACTTAGGAAGTGTAAGTAAATGATTAATAAACTATTTAAATGTACATTCATACATCTTATTATTCAGACATATAGTAATAGTTACTCAGTGTGTTAATAAATGCTTTATTAACATGTATTATTTATACTGTAATTCAGGGTTAATTCGGGTAGTTATAAAGCATTTAGTAGTGGTCAGTTAACTATTTGTGTGAGCTCATCTAAAGTGAGGACTATTCATGCCTTGTAAAGCAAGGAGAGGAGATTTGTGTTGTTTCACTGTGTTGTGTTTGTTTCATTTTTTTGTTTAAAAGACAAAAAGAGCCTTTAAATCTCCTTTGTAAATGCTTTACAAGGCATAACTAGTCCTCACTTTAGATGAGCTCATAAAAACAGTTAACTAACCACTACTAAATGCTTTATAACTACCCGAATTTACTCCATTTAATTACACTTTCTAAGTGATCTTATGAATCACTGACAACTCTTAAATAACTGGTTTGTAAATAATGTAATACTTAATTTAGAAATTATAAATGAAAACAAATAAAACAAAGTATGAAAATACAGTTATTAAACACATTATATACACTCACCGGCCACGTTATTAGGTACACCTGTCCAACTGCTCGTTAACACTTAATTTCTAAGCAGCCAATCACATGGCGGCAACTCAGTGCATTTAGGCATGTAGACATGGTCAAGACAATCTCCTGCAGTTCAAACCGAGCATCAGTATGGGGAAGAAAGGTGATTTGAGTGACTTTGAACGTGGCATGATTGTTGGTGCCAGAAGGGCTGGTCTGAGTATTTCAGAAACTGCTAATCTACTGGGATTTTCACGCACAACCATCTCTAGGGTTTACAGAGAATGGTCCGAAAAAGAAAAAAACATCCAGTGAGCGGCAGTTCTGTGGGCGGAAATGCCTTGTTGATGCCAGAGGTCAGAGGAGAATGGCCAGACTGGTTCGAGCTGATAAAGGGCAACAGTGACTCAAATAACCACCCGTTACAACCAAGGTGGGCAGAAGAGCATCTCTGAACGCACAGTACGTCGAACTTTGAGGCAGATGGGCTACAGCAGCAGAAGACCACACCGGGTGCCACTCCTTTCAGCTAAGAACAGGAAACTGAGGCTACAATTTGCACAAGCTCATCGAAATTGGACAATAGAAGATTGGAAAAACGTTGCCTGGTCTGATGAGTCTCGATTTCTGCTGCGACATTCGGATGGTAGGGTCAGAATTTGGCGTCTACAACATGAAAGCATGGATCCATCCTGCCTTGTATCAACGGTTCAGGCTGGTGGTGGTGGTGTCATGGTGTGGGGAATATTTTCTTGGCACTCTTTGGGCCCCTTGGTACCAATTGAGCATCGTTGCAACGCCACAGCCTACCTGAGTATTGTTGCTGACCATGTCCATCCCTTTATGACCACAATGTACCCAACTTCTGATGGCTACTTTCAGCAGGATAATGCGCCATGTCATAAAGCTGGAATCATCTCAGACTGGTTTCTTGAACATGACAATGAGTTCGCTGTACTCAAATGGCCTCCACAGTCACCAGATCTCAATCCAATAGAGCATCTTTGGGATGTGGTGGAACGGGAGATTCGCATCATGGATGTGCAGCCGACAAATCTGCGGCAACTGTGTGATGCCATCATGTCAATATGGACCAAACTCCCTGAGGAATGCTTCCAGCACCTTGTTGAATCTATGCCACGAAGAATTGAGGCAGTTCTGAAGGCAAAAGGGGGTCCAACCCGTTACTAGCATGGGGTACCTAATAAAGTGGCCGGTGAGTGTATATGCTTATAAAACAAGAAAAAAGCATTTATAGCTGTATTTATAAACGGCTTATTAATGTCTATTAATGCTTTTTAAATGATGAATTAATTGTTTACTCATGCTTAACTAATGATTAATAGCGTGCAGTTATTATAAAGTGTTACCAAAACTTGTTCTCCTGTTAGGATATGAACTGAGATCCGCACTGCAACTGTTGTTAAACTCATCGCAGTGTTCTGTGCAGGATCTCATGTGCACTCTGCATATTGTTACATATTAAAAATATAAACAGCATTGAGGGGGAAATATCATAAGCCAACATAACTTCCTGTTCTGTCCGAGCCTATTGAAGAATTTTCTGAGAAGTTCATCACCCGAACCCTAACACCTAACCCTGACCTAACAGTCTACTGACAGTCTACTATAATATACTAATACTCGAATGAGAGTTAGTTGACATGTGGTTGAAAAGTTACTTATAATTATAGTAGAACGTCTAAAGTGACTTATCAAAATAAAGTGTAACCATTAATTCTTCTATAGGTAGATCTTGCCTTTCATCAAGGCGAAGGTCAGGGACCTTGGGCTTGAAAAGGTTGGTGACCACTGCTTTAAAGGATATGGTAATTTCACATCATCGTTTATTTTCACTTTTTGTAATAGCTTAACTGTTCCATTTGGACTAGACTAAAATTATGTGCTAGTTTTGACAGATCTGTGATTTAAAAATGGCACCACCGGAAATGCTTTAGGACCAGGCATGCGCAGTAGCATTCCAATGCATCTGCAGATTCTTTTGCAAATTAAAAGGATATGTGCGTACTGTGCACAGTAGATGATCTGAGCATAGGCTTTGACTTGAATACCCCTTGTGCTATTACAATCTGAATTGGATGGTTTTATGGTTTAGTCATGATATCAGGCATGCTGCAGAGATTTAATATAAGTTTAGACCATCAATCTAAACAGCTGTGGCATTGTTAATTGCAATAATGGAATGTGATTTAGATGCCCCCGCTGTTCGGTTTAGAGCGTACAAACATCATTAAAATGATGCCCTGAGCCCTTTTTTTTTTTTTCAATTCAAAAGCAGACTAGCGAGAATGTGATGGCCTTTGAAAGCAGCAGTAGCATTTCTCTTTCTTTTTATATCCAGTACATGAATCTTTATGACTAATACCTAGAAAGCTCATTAAAATGTGCTTTTTGTGGTTAAGGTTTTTAAGATGGTCATCATGAATAAAAATATGCTGCATAACATTAACTCTATTACATCAAATAATTATTAACTCAGTATTAGTTCTTGCACATTTAAATAGTTTGAAATTACAATTTAGTGTTTTATCATGCTGGCATTTTAAAGTACATCAACAACTGATCTGTTAAGCATTACATAACAATTTATTAACACAAGTAAAGTGTTACTGATGGTTGCACACTTAGCTATTAGTTCTAGATTGCACTGATGCAGCCATAATAGCGTATAATTGGGCTGCCATAAAGTCTCTGTCTGTAAAATATAATTTCAAAAGATCAATTAAGTGTCTGCACCTCCAGAGAATTTATGAAGAGGTGGTGAGAAAACATTTGATAAAAAGAACCGACTTGCGGGGTTGACTGCAGGGTTTGTGTTTATTTTAGTGCTCACTGTCTTGATATTTGCAAGACAAAATTTGTCTTGATAAATCTCTTACAACTATGTGAACATGTTTGTATAGTTGTCAGGATCTGTGTTGTTGCTCTTTAACAAGATTATATGATAGCATAGCAAACAAGTATAAATAGACACAAATATTATCTGAATACAGACAAGGAAATAGACATCACCTTCACAGCTATTTAAGACAAACAATATTAGAGTTTATTGAAGCCAAGATAAAATTAAATAATTTCATAAACGGAAGTAAAAGTAAATAAAGACAAAAACAAAACAAAAATATTGTAACATGGTCAAAACAATTGAAATATAGATCTGCAATGCTAATAGTAGCATGTGAAATTGATCTGAGGTCAATTTTACTGCGGCAACATTTCACGTTAGTTGCTGTAAGTATCACGACAGTTCGGAAAATGAAATGTTTGGTGAGTGGCGCTAAAATGTTAATTCTTTATCATGGCTGAAAATATTGTATCACATACACTAAATTCTACCCTAAACCTAACCAGTAGTGTGAGAAAAAGCAAACATGTATAACATATTAAAACTTATTTGCTGAAACCACCATTTCATTTTAGCTTGCTTCTTGCTTTAAGCTCTTTTGTGGAGTGCTGTGACTAGTCCTGAGCACTCAGTTCACATAGTACAGCATTGCACTCCTGAAACAATCAAGCAAGTTTGTCCGAAAAGCCATACATACGGAGCAGATTATGTAATGCAAACATTAAAACGTATTTGTGCATGCACTATGGTAAAAGTATTGAGGTAATAACATATTGTGCAAGGTACTACAATAAGGGCCCATTCACATATCACGTCTTTTGGGCGCTCAAGTTAGCTATTTCAAATGTAGGCGCGCTCATAATGGAAGCGACGCGGTCGCGGTGCGACGCGCTCGTTTTTTCCAAGCGCGTCCACGCTGCATTGAGATAAAAACATCTCAACTTTTCAGAATGCCGCAAGCGCACCGTAGGTCACGTGACAAGAACCTTAACAACAACAAGCTTAGCAACGACAGACGCCTCTGGAGCGCAACCACCCTAGCGCTTTGGAAAAAGGAGAACACGGCGCACCTAGCGTTTTCTACGCGTTTTAGGCGCTATATGTGAATCGGCCCTAAGTCTGCAGTGAAAAGTATTTGTCTTTGCTGATTTGCAGAAATATCTCACATATTTCTAATAAACCTGGGTTGAGAATAACCGTGATTAGACTATTCTAGAAAAATATGAATAGGTTATCACATTTTTCTTTGTGCAATTTTATTGTAAAAAAAAAAAAAACAACCTGTTATCTGACAGTGTGGGTTTAACACCATTAATACACCAGGTATTGGTGCCAGGCATTTTTAAAACCAATAGTTTAATTTCCAATAAACACAATGGGGACCCATTCTTATGTCAGATGAGGGTGACACAGAACTAGGGTTGTGTTAACAATCCTGTTTCCACACAGTGTAAGAGTAACCAAACAGCATGCCCTCTATTCAGCCCAACATTCCCAGAAGCACATATGAGGCACTAAGGATAAAATTGTCAGTCACCTGAGCATGATGGGACATCCATTCTTGTTCTTCTTGCTCCCAATCCGAACAAACAGTGTACTGCCCTGGTGACTTTCCTCCCAATTCAGGGGGATAGACATCAGTATTGGCTCTCCGATGGCAGTCCGCCAACACTCTCCAAAGAGAGCTCCTGTTATAGCTCTGAACATGCAATTAAATCCTAACCTGAGCAGCTTGGTATTGAGTGCTGGGATGGAGCCAGCATTGGGACAGAAGCTGTGAAGGAGAGGCAGACTTCTTTCTGTGAACTCATCCGCTGGCTAATCCCAAGCTAACAAACTGCCGTGGTTGGATTCCCAGGCAAGATGTGAATGTCACTGTGAGGTCAGGGAGCGTTAATTCAACCACAGGGAGAAAAGTAGCTTCTCTTTCATTCTGGGGAGGTTCATGTGAAAGAGTGTGCCTTAAACGTCTCCTTTCTGACATTGACTGTGAGGGCCAAAATACACTCTACACAAGTATTAAAGAAATGGAAGAAACAGATTTATTGGGCTGACCGATAACAGTCATCACAATAACCAGAGCAATTATGTCATCTGGAATGATGAGTTTGCATTAAACTCTGGCTTATGTTTTTTCCAGATTGCATTCCCCATTCTTCTTCCTATTATTTCAAGCAGAAACCTACTGATAAGCTTATGCTCAAGCATGCTGATGTTAAAAATAGTAACTATTCCCACTTCTGGGAATGGCCAGCAGCCATATCACCCTGTAGCCAAAGACTGGTTGCCCACTGAAGCTAAGCAGGGCTGAGCCTGGTTAGTACCTGGATGGGAGACCTCCTGAGAAAACCTTGTTGCCTTGTGTCACATGCATCCGGGCCAAAAGGTTGTGCTTGAACGCTCTGTGAAGACTACAGCCAGGGGGTTTCAATGGAAGTGTCCCCACCAGGTAAATCCCCACAGGCCTCCCATTCCTCAGCAGAGGCAATACTCAGTTCCCCTAGGAAGGTATGAATTTTCTTTTTTACAAAAATGTGTTTAAGAAATTCTTTCTTTTTCAGGGAAAAAGCAGTTTCCTGGGACACACACATACTATTAATGTATAGGGCCCTCATTCTCACAACAGCCATGCATCAAGCGCTTGCTGTGGAAGCATTATAGACATAAGTCTTTCACCTCACCTCACTGCAGCACACACACACATTCTGCACCTGCAGTCATGTAAGTTACCGTTAGTGAGAATCCACTTGATATTGCTCAAAATGCTTTTATTAGAACAAACTAACTGAGGGATGAAGATTTGATGATGTAATCTTAGCTTTCCATAACGTCCCGGGTTATGTATGTAACCCTAGTTCCCCGAAGGGATGGACGCTGCGTGTAATCGCAGCGGGAACGCCCTCCAGCGTGAAGCGTCTGAAACATGAATGAAATCAGTCAATGGAGAGAATGAGCGTACGGCGAGTGACGTCATCGACCAGGAAGCTATAAATATCCCCTGAGCACACAAGCCGCCAGCTTTTGTTACTTCAGCAAGCTCTGTGTGTGTCTGAAATCTATCGATTGTGTTTGTCTGTTTTTAGACAGGAGTTTCTCACTATATATATATATATATATATATATTATATATTAAAAAACCAATATGAGCGAGCAGTATAGCTATGTGTGGCTTGTTTGGGAGTGCAGCATGCCCAGTCGGCTCTCGAGGGAGTCGATTGTCAGCATTGCGAGCGTTTTCCCTTGAGAACTCTGCGCTCGCGGCGATCGCTCTTCGAGGAGAGTGGTTTGCTGCGAGCTCCCCGAGGCTCGGGTCCCGCTTCTGTTGAGGCAGAGCGGCGGCACGTGTCTTGGGGCTCGCAGATGGATCTCACTGGCGACGTTGAGACGGGCTCCGCCCTATCTCAGCTATCTCCGGCGAGATCTAGCGCCTCTCACCCGGCTCCGGAAGCACGCGCTGCGGCGGTTACTTCTGCCCGGGTGGAGGCACATATGATGTTGAATTAAGATTATCCAGTTCTGAGGGGCTGGATGTCGTGAGTTTTTCAACTAGTAAAAAAATTTTAATAAAAAATTGTCACATTATACTGCAAATGATCCCCCTGAAGGGGAACTTTGCTTTTGGTGAATTGACTCCAGTGAGCCAATCACACTGATTTCTCTCAACAACACCCCAACTGCAATTCAACATGCTTAATTGGCCAATAAAATGCTGACAGGATCCGACTAGTGCCAAAAACTGGTCTGACAGATGCTCAACAACGGCCAGACATTTTTTTCTGTGTGTCACGCCCTTATACAACATATTTAATGTAAAGCTGGAGGTCTATGGCTATGGCTATCAATAAGTTCAGTTTTCAATTATGTACCAGTGGTTCCCAAACTTTTAACAGGCATGTACCCCCTGAGACATTACAGATCTTCTGGAGTACCCCCAACACCACCAATTGTTAACAAGTTTTGATGTATTTATTAATATTTATTTTTATCAATTTTGTCGAGAATAGTGAATAGAATCATAAACATATGATACAAATCTCATCAAAAGTCAACATATGATACAAATGTGCTGAATATAGTGATTTTAAAACAGATATGCACTAGCCTGGCTAACGCCAGACCCAATTCTCGTTGAGAATTGGGTCTGGGAACCACATGTACATTTTCTCGTATTTGAGGCGTAGTTTACGAATGCCCGTCGCCGTTTATTGGGTGCTAAGAATGTCTATCAAATGCGCCTGCCAACATATGTCGTCATCGTCTTGCTGCTCCCTCCCCGTTCTGTGATCCCGTTCTGTGATTGGTTCCCTAAATGAGGCGAAAATTTGGTCCATGGTATCCATACTGCCTTTCAGCGTGAATAAAATCGCGCTGCGGAAAGGCAGTATGGGGAAACCCAGACTAGATATGCACCCAATCTCACACACAATAGGCCTACAACACATCTCATTAAAGCTATTGTTAACTTTTCACATACTGATAAGTATTGCTTTTCACATTTTTTTATATTTTCTTAACTTCTCTGCTGTAAAATAATAATAAAAAGAGAACACATTAACAACAGTAAACTAAAAAGTAAACAGTAAACTAAATTGTAGTAAACCACACAGAATAGGCCTACCACCTACCACCATCCACATGTGACGTGACACAAAAAATCTTTAACTTTTAGGTGGCAAAATATTTTTTAGTAATTCTATGAACTACACTGCGCAAAACAACAGTAATACTACCCACCGGATGAGGGTCGGCCTCCACAGAACATAAAATAGTATTTTTATAAAATTTTTCGTGTTCGCATTTATGAGGAAAAAAACAATGTTACGGACGTGACAGTTCTCCGTTACGAACATTACCGCTCTGATAGCAACTTTAAAACTTTCTCAGAGACCTCAAACAGAAAGAACAAAGCCTTTCTTTAAAGTGAATTTCGTTTTTTATTAATTGTATCTTAATTTTAATCAATGTTTCATCAACCAATTGCCTGGATTTAATAAATAAGAAGTAATTAAATATAGTAGAAAATAGATCATCATGACACGGAGGCGCCGGGCCGTGAACTGGACTCTCGTCTAATAAATGAACCGAAACACAGCGTATAATACTTGTCTCAAAGACCTGAGAAATATATAGAAAGCTTGAAAATGTCTACTTTTTAACAGAACAATTCAAAACGAAAGAAATCAGACTCTCTGCGTATGTAATCCGTATGAAATGTGCATTTCTCTCTGGCTCGTTCACCACTGCGAAGATCGCGAGTCAACATCGCCAACTTCATCTTTGCAGCCGACACTGACAAACACTTTTAGCAGCTTTTAGATACTTTATTGGCAGCGCCACCCTTGCATGTTACATGAACGCGTCACCACTGCATCAGCACCGAAAACATGATTTTTTTTTCAAATCTAAAACCAAAAATCGTGATACGAACCGAATTGTAGGTTTGGTCTATCGTTACCTAGTAAGATGAGAAAGCAGGAGTTTAGTCGTTTGTCATGGTTGTAAAAAAACTATGGCTATCTGAACATCAATGCCAAGCGCAAACCAGTAGCTACAGAAGTAATCAATAAATTATCAGGTAGGGTCATGGCATGCCTTTTTTCACAATCATTTTGGAGGGTCATAGACAAAATTATTGCTGGCAAAGGGAGGGTCAAGTCTTATTTGACTACAGATCTCAAAACTCCTCCGGTAGCCCCTTAAATAAAAAACGAACAGTCCCTTAGATCTTTTTTCGCGTACACCCTGAAATCAGTCCACTTACCCCTGGGGGTACGCGTACCCCAGTTTGACAACCGTGGATGTAGACCTAAACTATTTTCCCTCTCATTTTATGTTGTAAGATTACAACATAAAATGTGATCAATTTACAGATGCTCTGACATCTGTAAGTTGATTACTAGCTTTTAGTTTCATGTTTGTAGAAATATGTTTGTTTACGACCCAACAAAAACTCTTGGGAATCAGTCAAATATGTTCTTCTAGTTGTCATACTTTGCATTACCACCCTCTATGATCATGTATGTTTTTGTTTCATGTTTTCTGTTCATGTTTTCATGACTTTTATTTTGAAATTAAACACTGTAAACTTTTCGCTGGGTTCCCTTGAGAAAGGGACGTTTTCGAACTCAACACTGCGTTGATGACGCATTGGGGAACGCCTCAGACGTGACAGGTGTCTGAAATCACTATCAAATCACGGCAATCACATTGACCGGCGACAGCCCGTGAATTATTAGCGAATGATTAACGTGCGACCTGCTAGTATAAAAGGGCGCCTTGCAAACATGACAGATCATCTTATCGTCTTCAGGGACTGTTTGTCTGTATCGCTACTCAAAGAAAAGGTCAAATGAAACGTACAGAGAAGGCTAAAACCTTTAAAAAATGTGCAGACCCGTGTCCTAGATATTTGACACCAGGTGATTCACATGATCTGTGCGTTTTTTGTCTTGGTGAAGAGCATGCACGGGAGGTTCTCGAGGGAGCCCTCTATGCATACTGTGAGCGTTTTTTCTCTGAAAACGCTCCGCTCTCGTCTGACCCTCTTCTCGAGTGAAGAGGGCTAAGCATCTGGACCTCGTGGTTCAGGTCCCGCTTGCGCTGAGGCAGAGCAGCGACTTGCATCATGGGGCTCCCAGATGGAGCTCGTCGATCACCTTGAGAGGGCTGTAAACCTCTCAGATGACTCGACGACTGACGAGGGCGAGCTGCAGGTCGATGAGGAAGCTTTTTCTCCTAATGTTCCTGCAGCTAGTGCTCTTCAGGACGCGCAGGACATGGCTGAGGAGGTTTCTGATCAGGTAGATCCTGAACCTTCTCAGCCACCCTGCCCCATGTATGCAGAGCTGCTGGATGTTATGGAGCGCGCTGCCATGGCAGCTGCAACCTGCAGGCAGCGCGCTCCATAACATCCAGAAACTCCCCTCGCTGGCAAGTGTTGAATAGCACTATGCTGAGTCATACTCTCCGGGATATCCCGTCTCTGAGATCTGGGCCGAGTGGTTCGCTGCCAGCTTGCAGTCCCTCGGGCTGGATGCCTTACTTAGGCAATGTCCAGAGGCTCTGTCTTCGGACAGACAGGAAGTGGCCAGACTAAGTGTCTATGTATCTGACGCCGGGTCAGGCCGTCCTGGTGGCATTTCGGGGTGAGTACTTTCCCCTAAATAGTGAGTGGCTGGGATTCCTTCGGGTTCCCTAGCCACATTCCCTGGAAGGGACCCCTTCTAAATTAGAACTTGTGGTTCCAGGCCCTGAGCAGGCCCAGGTATGCCTTTCATGTAACCATGTTCTGGTTTCCTGTGTGGCTTAGCTTGGGCTATGACCGTAGGGATTGCTGTCACTGACAGACCAGTGTGACCTGTGGGTGAGTGGCTAGCATTTCATTTGGATTTGCTAGTTCTGACAGTTGTCACTGCTTCCTGGCATGTACTCCCCTTAGCATGGCGGCGTGGGTATATCGTTCCCCAATGCGTCATCAACGCAGTGTTGAGTTCCCTTTCGAAAGGGAACGTCCCTGGTTACGTATGTAACCTTAGTTCCCTGAGAACAGGGAACGAGACACTGCGTTCCTTGCCATGCCGCGGGGCCTGCCTGCCATACAGTCCCTTCAGACGATAAGGTGATCTGTCATGTTTGCAAGGCATGGCTTAAGTTGGGCTTAAGTCTGCTCACAGTTTCTCTTGGTTTAGTTCTGTTTAATTTGTATATGGTTTTGGTTATTAAATAACACTGCACATGGGTTTAACTCAACTCTCCTTTAGCAGATTTACATTATAGTAACAGACTAAAAGTTAGGACATTACGTCATAATCAGAGCTAGGTCTCAGTAGTACCGATGGCATTGAAGACGTCAAAGCTGGTGTGACACCCCAGAAGGGTCAGTTTATTAAATGAACACAATGCTAAATTAGACATGTAAACTAAGAGGGAAGATTATCCATGATTTTTATGTGAATGGAATACTTGATTGATTTGGTCAATCTTGTACCACAGACTCACATTCTCGCTTCATAGAAACACAGCTGGCAACATCTTGCGTCTCAGTTAATCTTGAGGAGTTCAGTATTAATATTATGATAATAATGTAGTGTTTGTATTGTTGCTGGGCCATTTTTTAATACTTTGAAGAATCTTTGATAATATACGGTTGGTAAAATTATAAAATCAACAAAACATATTTCTACATATGTATTTGGATGAGTAGCAATGTAATAAATGGGATCATGAACACTCAGCTGGTCATTGTAGCAAAATAAACCCCTTTAGGGTGACACAGGACCATTCCAGTCCATACAGGGATGATGATCAGGGTTCATTTTGCGATTAATGTCAGGCTGATTGTACATTAACATGATCTGAAATCAGCCTTCCTACACTCAGCAATGAATCCCTCCTCTCCAGCATGGGTTTTTATACATGAGTGCCACAATCAAACATACAGTTTTGTCTTCATCCTTCCAGCTGTTCAAATGAGAGCTTAAATTAATCATCACGCATCCAGGGTGGGGGGGAGGAGGTGACTGGACATGGGGCACAATATATGGCACAATATATAACATATATTGCCAATCAGAGAAGAGTGGATGGGAGGACTGCCACCTGTTTTTCCTCGCCTTGTCAGTTTAGCTTGCACCTGTAATGGATGGGGCTCTCTCATGCAGATCTTATAGGCCTACGTGTTAAATGCTGATGGTGCTGATTAGAGCTGCCCCCTTATAGACGACTAGAAGAGGTTTGATTGACCAATATTCTATAATCACTTAGTCGCAGAAAAAAATAAACTCCACACGAAGTGGCGAAATCATGCAGTATGTGATGGACAGATCGTTACCGGCAGGAAATCCAAACATTAGCCTATGATTCATCGACCTCAAATATGCTGTAATGTTAACCTAGATAAATGTGCGGTATTGTTAGGCACATAAGTTTGTGTGTGGAGAGCGTGCTTACTGCATGATATACAGGCGCCAGTGAAATCACTTGCATTTAATTTAGAATACTCCGTAATTTTTGGCCATACAGATAAGAGTAATGCAAACTGTAAAGGCTGTACTTTTGTTTCTGTAAACTTACAATAACAACAAAACATTGTTCTTTTGTAAAATAATATGTAGCCCTGTTGAAATTATAACTATATTCTTTTACTTTTCTGTGACGTCTTACAGTCTTACTTTTCAGTTTGGTTTGGATAGAGATGTGATAGGCCAGAGGGGGTGGGAGGAGAGAGTGATGCAGTTACAATTTGAGTGTTCATTTGTTTTTACTAATAGTAGTCTATGTAATTTCATACAGAAGTTAAAGTGTTGATCTCCTACATTAGTTCATTGTGAGTGTGTGTAGTACATTCTTGCGAATGTGACGCATTTGTTATTCACAAGTGATTTGCATTAACCGGAGACTGAGCTCCTCCGGCCACGGTGGATTTCAATACCAGGTAGTGCTTCAGGTACCCTGGATTGCCTGAAAGTTCCCCTGGTCTTGTTAGATTCCCCGATTCCCCAATTTTTCGTTTGACTGTGATGATCATGACAATTGTGAGTATTATTATTATTATTATTAATAAATTACCTATACAATTAATAACCTATTAATTACCAACAATTATCTATTATTGTTGGCTCTAGTAAGAGTGAAGCGGCAATTTGTATTTTTTATGCCCCAACGTACACAAGTGTCGTTTAGGCCTGCATTTTATTTTATTTGTTTACTTTATTGGGACTATTTTTGACAGTTAAATAGTTTTTCCAAGAGTCTGGGCCCAGTGAAGGTTAATAACTGACTGAAAAGAAATGTAAAGTGATGTGAAAGTGTTGAATATACTCCAACGATTTGTTCGTGAGTAATGTAAAGTTATGTACTGTTATGTATAACTGGTTTTGGAGGTTAATTTCATAACTTTAGTTAATTGTGAAGTAAAAGGGAAACAAGTGAGTATTTGAAATTGAGTCTTTATTAATTTTTTCTTATTACGTTTACATTCTGTGATTTTACTGACTTCTATTCAATTTCCCCACAATATACTATTACTACATCAGTAACGAACTCAGGGCACAATGAAACTCAGGGCTACAAATGAAAACAATCAGGATCAGCTTTCTGCCGTCTTGGTCTCTGTCACGTCACAAAATGAACTGAAACTCAGTGTATACTTGCCTAACAGACATGAGATAAATATCTATAGAAATAAACCAATTTAAATGGAAAATAAATATTCTCAGATTATGTAATCTGTATGAAACGGCATATAGGCAGCTAGGAGCATCCACTAGCAGAGTTGATGAGTCAGCATCATGATTTAATCTCTGCAGCCAAAAACACAGAAAACATGTTCAATAAATTATTAAAATGTTTAGACTATTTCCTTCGTTATTTTTCATGACACACTCATAATCATTAGTTTTGCCAGTGCGCTGTGGTAAGGTTTATGTGTGCATTTGAGCACTGATTAGGCTATGTAATATATAGGCTTATTAATATTAACCCGCGAGTAGAAAAATCTTTAGTCGAGGGCTGCCCTATGCTGATGCATCGGACAGATCTGCCTTCTGGAGAGCATTCTCCGCAGTGCTGTGACGTTTTGTGTATGTGTTCCCTCTTCTTATCAGCTGTTTAGTTTAGCATGTTAAAGGCACATCTCAGATAACCTACATTTTCCCCGCTGCAAAAGCAAGCGGGTGAATCTCACAAAGATATGTCAGGGTCATATTTCACCCAACCCAGACTCATTGTAAAAATGTCCCTGTACTCTGCAAAATTATTTTGTTGTTTTGACACTTTCAAAGTAAAATGTCCAGTGAGTGTCGCTAAAGGCACACTCAGTTTTATCCGAAACAAATGCACATGAATCTGGTAAGTTTTACATTAATCTGGCAGTCTGGAAAATAAATAGCAATTTAATGGAACTAAAAGCTTTATCACGTTGGAAAATCATGTACCACCTATCACATACTATCAACAAAAGCAAATGTAAAAAAAAAAAAAAAAATGCATTTGCTGAACCAATGCCAATGAACAATGCCATTTTAGCTTGCTTCTGTAAATTTTTTTTTTTTACAAAGCTCTTTTTTTGTTCTTGGGACCCTTACCCGAACTTTCCGCATTGCAAGTGTAAATGCTGTACCAGGTGAACGAAGGCAATTTACAGCACTATGAAATACATTTTTATGGAGCTGGTTATGTGATGTATGTGACAAATAATGCATGGTAAAAATGTATGAGTGTATGATAGTTGTCAAATGCACTCTGGACTCTGCCTGCACTCTGACTCTCTGACATGGGCTGTGTCCAAAATCGCCCCCATACTCTTAAATAGAGCACTATTTGAAGGGACAGACATTTGTAATGGTGTCTGAAACCACAGTGAATGTTATCGAGTGCACTCATTCAATCCCACAATGCACCACAATAACGAGTGTACTGAACTGGTGTATGCTCAACGGCTAGAGAATACCCACAATCCACCAGCTAGAAACTGCAGTGAATTGTATGATTATAAGTTTCTAAATTTAGCAAAAATCTAGGAGGAGGCGCGCTTTTATAGTGAGCCTACCTGTATGTTGATTTTACCTACAATCAGAAGAAAAAAAAGTTTTTACTGTAATTTTTGCAGTAATGAAAAGCATCCTGTCCAGAGAACCAGAGAATTTTTAGAACAATATAATATTAAAAATACAGTTTACAGTAAAAAAAAATGTTTACAGTAATGAGAATGAAACGTTTTCACATTGCAGTGACGTGTTAGGGAATAAGTAGGCTATTAGGGAGCGGAGTTTGATTTTGTTTTACTGTCATAAAAATAGTCACACTGCCCTTTACATTTTTTTTTTAAGACAAATATATCATCTTTTAATTGTTTTTATTTTATAAATTATGACCTGATAACGGCCAAGTATTGGCCGTTTTCATGAGATTCAGCCAAATGAGCTGAAGAGCAAGGCTTATTTGGCTTCTGTTATTCAATATTGCGGCCACAAGTTCAGAACAAACAGCACAGACAATGAATGAGCAACCTAAAGTTGTCTCTCAGTCAATGTTTAACCTTGCACAGCCATTCCAGGAAAAATAGCTGCGTTCAATGGCATGTTGGAGGTCGGCACATCATAACAAGTGAAATGTTGGCCCCAGATTTAATGAGATTATGCCAGACTGTCTGTCTCAGAAAACAAAAGAACAATCACTTCCTTGTTCTTTTTTGTGTCTTGGCATATTGATTTTCCTGCCACATATTTCCTGTTTTCTATCCAAGAGAAGAGTCTACGGCTGCACATACCACAATTAAATGAAAACACAAACCTTTTGATAGGTTATTATGCCTCTACTACTATCTCCAACAATTACAAGATTTTCCTGAAATTAAAGAAACTTAAAAAAAGAAAGAAAGAAAATAATAATAATAAAAAAATATATATTTATATTTTAATGCTGATGGTAAGGCCGTAGCTAGGGTATCCGATGCTCTGGACAAGGACACTTAAATATGAGTGTTCCCTTGCCATTCCTAAAATACATGCCATTTATACAAAAAAAAACAAAAAAAAACAACAACATACAAATAAGTGTGATTATAACAATTATAATTAATTATAATAAAAGTGTGAGAGAATATTTTTTAAAACACTGTTAATTGACTGATCTTAAGATTAAATCACTCAAATTCATCTCAAGATAGCAGTGCTTTTACAAACTTAAAAATACATTTTGTAATTTTAAACATTTCCATGGACCCCGTATCACCCTCTTGTTGACCCCTGGGTGTCCCACATACCAGTTTGAAAACCCTTGGCCTAGAACATTAATGCTTTAACATATGACTGCCCCAGTGGCGTAGGCAGAAATTTTATTTTGGGTGGGCCAGTGAAAATGTGAGTGGGCCTATAGTTTTTCCTAGAAAAAAATGACTTCAATAATAAATTAACCTTAGAGAGTAGAAAAATGAATAGACAAACTGCAAAAACAGTTACACCTTTATATTCGACAAATCATCATGTTCAACCAACAGAGCTCAATAAAGGCTGAACAAACCAGTAGACAATAACCTGTATATTTTATTCAGGCAAGTCAGCAGTGCAAATACAGTTCACCCGAAAATAAAGTAAGCTAAAATAATAATATCGCAGTTAGATCGGCGGGTTAAGCCGCGTCAGTCTGACCGGGAGAGGGAGCAAGAAGCGGCCGCCGCCAGAACCTGACTAACCTTCTTGTGGGTTAATGAGTCTGAAGAACTGGGCTGGGTGGACTCGGTAGAGGAAGACAGTGGCGTGTCTTCTTCCTCAACTCTTGCTTTTTTCAAATAGCACATTAAAGAAAGTTGTTTAGCCATTATTGTGGCGCCGGCGCCGCTGAGAGTTTTCCTGTCGGTGGTCGGAACCCCCAGCAACCATAGCAACCAATAACGTTCCGGAGGCTTTCTATTCTACAACCAAAGAGTATACGTTCTTTGCTACAACTTGCTTCAACAGTTCCATTTTATTCGGGAAACAAATTAATCACACACAGCACAGTCAACAATAAATCAGGTATATATTAATATATTTTCTTAAATACATTTGAATAATAAAAATAAACAAAAAATTTATTTTTATCAAACTTGCCTGGGCGGGCCAGTGAGTAATGTGGGCGGGCCAGTGCCGCCCTGGCCCAATACTGGCTACGCCCCTGGACTGCCCCCATTCAACCTCAATTCAATATACAACTTAATAACTTGACCACCCCAATGAATGGAAGACAGCAATTATGCATGTGGTCTTAACCAGTCATAAAATATATAATTTATATATAGGTTTCGAAAAGTTGCATGAAAAAAAATCTGTTAAATCAAGTCAGACAAAGGGAGAATAGGGTAATGTAAAACTAAATTATGACTCTTAAAAAATAAAATAAAAAATAAAAAACTTGACATGAATTATAAATGGACTAAAAGCTACAAAAGTATAGAATACAACCTCTTTAATTGCCCCAGACTGCAATGTGCTGTAATTCCAGCTGATTCAATGGCATGGAGCTCAATGGGTGGGAAGGAAACTTATGCAGTTTAAGTACAAATTTAACAGTTTAAAATCTATTTGATTCTCATTCACCATGCTCCACAGTAGTTTATGATCACTGGAACAGAATGCTCTGGGCCAAAACAGCTGCAAAACCCCATGTTTCAATTAATAACTCATTTATGGAATTAAAAGATTAAAGAGCACTGCTGGCATTCCGTGTTTCTAACTCTA
This sequence comes from Semotilus atromaculatus, assembly GCA_031834385.1. Lineage (NCBI taxonomy): Eukaryota > Metazoa > Chordata > Actinopteri > Cypriniformes > Leuciscidae > Semotilus > Semotilus atromaculatus. The sequence continues at coordinate 28,069,095 of JAULUF010000001.1, forward strand.
AAGCAAACAGACATGCAACATTCCATTATGCCTCCAGGACACTGGAACAGTCGCAGTAGTAATATGAACTTTCCAAAGCCAATGGAAAATTATTTGATTTAAAGTGGTGGAAATCTTTTCAGCAGAGGTGAGATTTATTTATATTGCATGTGAAAGTCATTGGAGTGAAACTAGTTAAATAATCATCTATTATTGAAATAGTTCCACCGCTCTAGCACATGGTATTTCAGTGTGTAAACATGCATCATCCACAGTCTAGTCGAACCAGACGCTTAACATACTAAAATAGTGATGTGCTGTATTTAAATTGATGGTAACACTTTATTTGATGGTGTCCTTGTTACATATGTTACATGTACTTACCGTAGTAATAACAGTAAATTATGCATAATTGCATGCAACTAACCCTCAACCTAATCCTAATCCTACCCTATCCCCATAGTAAGTACATGTAGTTATTTAATATTACTCTGTACTTAAATATATAATTTAACTGTAACAAGGACACCTTAAAATAAAGAGTAACCAAATTGATTATTTATTTGCAGTGCAAACAAACCTTGGGCCCTATCTTGCACCCGGCGCAAATGACTTTGTACACTGACGCATGTATCATTCGTATTTTGCACCCGCGCAAAGCGGACTTTTCCCTCCACAGACGCACGCCGGTAAACTAGAGAATGAACTTGCGCTCCCTGGGCGGTTCAGCGCAAAAAAGGAGGCGTTTTCCGGCGCAAACAATCCCTGGTGCAATTTTGCAGTTGTTGCGCCACTGACCTGACTACTATGTTGCGCCACTGACCAGAAAAAACCTAGTCTAAAGTCAGTGCCGCGTTGAGCGTACATTCAGATGCTATTTTAAAGGCACACTGCGGAACTTTTGGCCATTGGTGGCGCTCGACCTGTAATTTTCACGTCTAGCGCCCCTAGAGGCCACAAGTGCCACAGCACTGTCGCAATAGTCAACCAACAGTCAACCGGTCAGCCTCCCGTGTCTTTAGATTGTGTGTGTGCAGACAGTAGTTGACTTGTTGGTTGGAGAGAGATAATCGACTCACTATTGAACAAAATAATAATTTAAATATAAGATGAATAATATAAATTATATAAAGAAAATAAATTGAACAAAAGTAAACAGAAAACAATGTCTGATGTAAGTCGCATAGACAAGGGGTGCCCAATCCTGCTCCTGCCGATCGTCAGTCCTGCACAGTTCATCTCCAACCCTAATCAAACACACCTGAAGCAAACAATTAACCTCTTCAGGATCTCTTGAAAATTAGAGACAGGTGTGTTTGATTAGGGTTGGAAATGAAATCGGCAGAGCTGCCATCACGCATTGGCCGTGAGACACACGGATTTGATTTCTCACGGATTTGATGAAGTGTCAACCCGGTCGGTCAAATGCCTGAAAGATGAGTTTATCTATAGATCTCCCTGTTGAACCACTCGTGATCGACTAGTTATACCGCAAATTAGTTAAAATCTCCCGGAATCTACAGCGAGCGTGCATGCGAGACACGGAGACAGAGACTGCTCCGAACCGCGTCGCGCGCACATGGCAGAGAGGGAGAGTGAGCGAGAGACCTTGCGTGTACAGAGAGCGCCTGGCTCGTCCTGGCTTTGAATGTGTCACTCTCCCTTTTTCTTTTTTTAGTGTCTTCTGACAAAACCTTTGCCTTCTTCCTTGTAGCTGTTGGTTCGGCAATGACGAAAACATACAGACGGCAATCAAGCGCGAGTTGAGCTCTCATGTCAGAATCTGGGGGTGGTGGGGGAAGTGACGTATGCCGTAAAGCGGTCAAATTTTGTAGTTCTTTTTGTGCTCGGGTTCCTACCAGCAACCCGAAGTTACATATAGCCAGTAAAAGTGACACAGACACTGTCAGGCTATGGCAGACGTGTCATTCAACCTATTGTAAGTCGATGTACCATCTCAAGGGTTTTAGTAATATATTATAAAGGTTGAAAAGTTCCGCAGTGTGCCTTTAAGCGTGCATGCTTGGTCATAATACAGAGTGTGAACAACGCGCATACACTGTAGATGATTCTCTCATCTACACAGATGCATTTTCCTTTTTGCAAATGATACATTATTATAAGGAAAAATATTAAAAGACGAGGGAAATCATTGTTGTGTCCATGATGATGGGAAAAAATAGGCATAAAGCTTACATATTTACCCACATTATTATATGCATGTATAACCGAAGCTAATTTGGGTGGGTTTGTCCCATCCCCAATGTCACTTCTCTTACTTTTACGGCCCTGACGAGAACATCGATCTCCTCGGCTGTGAACCGATTCTGAAGCTCACCTGGTAAATGCGCCGTTATAATAGTATTGCGCCATGGAACAACCGCACCTCGTTCGTCATGCTCTTAAAGGGAATGTGATATGACGCTCTGATTGGTTTATTTCACGTTACACCCAAACCACACCTATGAATAATGGAGCTACTTCAGACCAACCCCTTTTAAACTTGCGTTGGTAAAATAGCAACAGCGCCCAACATCTCCGCGATTTAACCCTCTGGGGTCTAAGGGTTTTTTGGGGTGCTTGAGATGTTTTGACATGCCCTGACATTTGTGCTTTTTTCAGTTGCTTATAAACATATTAATGGCAAAGGTGTAATTACACTCTATTTAGCACAAACAGGGCTACCATAATATGTGAGGAACATGTATGTACATGTTTGTATTTTTGAGGGAATAATGTTTATGCATGGTTATTCAAAAAACTAAAAATTAAAGTTTCTGAAATAAGGCCACAAAACACATACTAAATATGTGTCCACAATACTTTTGACTAATGGATGTTGCCATTTTTGCTTCAAAATGATCTGAAAATCACCCTGCCTAATCATTCACATAAAACAATACATTGATTTAATTTTTTTTAAAACTTTTTGTTTGGAAAGGCAATATGCGCAGGGGCGTGACTTGCTGTGATTCACACCTCAGAAGACAAATACCCTGCATACTAATGACCCTACATATTAATGAGCTTGCATATTAATGAGGCTTTCATTCAGGTGTGTCACACAAGAAAGAATGCGAGGACAAAAAATTTAATAATATGTATATATATATATATATATATATATATATATATATATATATATATATATATATATATATATATATATATATTCCAAATATAAATGAAAGTCAAAAGCACATTTTTAGTACATAGTCATACCTGGAAACAAATCCTGTTAAAATAAGCTATAATGATGAGTGAAACCCAGACGCGTATCTGCAAAGGGATGGAGGAATGTTGCCAAACGTTGACACAATAGCAAAGGTTGGCTTGTTCATTAAAGCCAATATTTAAACACAATATGCTCCCACAAGTCCTGAGATCTCTCTCGCACACAATAACTGAATCATATGCGCAGGCTGCAATGACACTTTCGTCCTCCTCCGCCTCAAAATCATGGTGATGTTTAATGAACTTTGCATATATCGCAGAGCTAGCATCAATCATATTTCGCGCTCGTCCATGTGAAAGAGAATTTAACCCTTTAAGCATATGCAATGTTTCATATGGCAAGTGTATACACATGAATCGGATACAGTTGAAAGAACGTGTAGACGACGGTCAAAAAATCGGATAAAGGTAACAAATCAGAATTGGGCGTCAAGACTTATTTTCATAATAATAATTTAACTTTTTAAATGTATTAATTTAAACTAATTATTAGGCTATAATTTTTCCCACTCCCCGCACCTCCCCTGGCATGCTCTGGCGCCCCCTGGGGAGGCGCGCCCCAAACTTCTGCTCTAAACCATTAGACATTACAAAAATTAGCCGCAGCACTTTCCAAAACGTCTCAGGGTACATGTACATGGTTCCCTAAAAATAGGGAACGAGACACTGCGTCCCCTAGGGCTTGCTATGTGGAATGCCTCTGGCATGACTGGTGTCTGAAGCATGAGTCTAAACACGACAATGAACTTGGCATTGGCAAATGGCAGCCTATGACCGTGAGTATAAATGGACACCTGTAAAATACATCATCCACTTCTTACCTGAAGGAGACGTGTGCAGGAATACTGGAAGCATGGCAAAGTGACGCAGCATCTCGTTCCCTATTCTCAGGGAACCATGGTTACATGCGTAACCTGAGACGTTCCCTTTCAAAAGGGAACTTGTGCTGCGTCCCCTAGGGGCTGCTGTGGGGAAAGGAATACTCTGACTTAGCTCAGCCAATAGGGCACTCATCCCTTCAGCATGGCAAAGGAGTCCTCATTCCTAAGGTGCACCAGCAACGATCATAGACTGGAACTTCTCAAGAACAGAGGCCTCAACAGGATGACTCTAAAGAGAGGAAGCCAAACTACATTCAAATTCAGGCCAGCAAGTGGGGAGGTTTACAGAGAGTCTAACACTCAGAACTTCTGTTCAGGCAGCCCTGAAGAGTGGAGGCCTCAAACAAGAGGCCTGGGCAACACTCTATCCTAAGGGCAGTACCGAGAAGGTGTCAGAAAGAGCTATAAGCTCAGTGTAAATGGCCCGAAAAGCTCTGCAGAGTGGAGGCCTCAATACTTTGAATCTCATAATGAGAGGAGGCCAAGCAAAACTCTGCACTGAGGTCAGTAGCCAATGAGGTTCTAAGAGAGCCTAACAACGTAGCATACTACCCTACTGCCTGGCCGAGCTCTATGAGTGGAGATTTCACTATGACGAGAGGAGACCTAACAACGCTCCATGCTCAGGACATCTTGCAAGGAGGCTCACAGAGAGCCTAACAACTTAGCTAACATTAGCTGAGCTCTAGGAGCGGAGGCCTCAGCATGATGACTCTCTAAATCGAGAGGATACCTAACGACACTCCACATATCTTGCAAGGAGGCTCACGGAGAGCCTAAAACTCATAATTGCTATCCTAGCAAAACTCTGGGGAGCGGAGGCCTCAATGATAACTCTCTCTAGCGAGAGGAGGCCTAACAACGCGTGCAGTAGCCAAGGAGGCACACAGAGAACCTAACCACTTAGCCAATGGGTGACCTCATAGGACGAATACAGTATGTCCTACGCTTGTCATGGAAGCTATATAACATGGCTAGCAGCCTAACACAATAATGGGAGGAGCTCGGAGGAGTGGAGGCCTCTAAAAGAATGACTCTCTAAAGCAAGAGAAGGCCTAACAATTCTCTGGTTCAAGAGCAGTGACCAAGGAGGCTCGCAGAGGGCCTAACAACTTAGAACCAGGCTGATCTCGGACGTCGGAGGCCTTAAAATAATGACTCTCTAGGCCTAGGAGGCCTAGCTACATCCAATGCCTATCAGGGAGGCCCACAGAAGACCTAGCAACTTGACACTAAAATAACAATTGGAGCTCAGGGGAGGTACTCCCAACCTAGATGGAAATCGACAGCAAAGCAAAAGCCTGCCCGATCCCCCTTCCACTCCTGCCATCTGATTGATTTCTTAAGTGAGGACAGTACAGTAGTTACTTACTTTAACACTTCAGCACAACATAACGCACTAGGTTTGTTGCCATCCAAGGCCACTCACAATCTGCTCCTATTGGATAGGCTTTATCAGAGTCAAATAAAGCCTTGTTGTTTGAGTAGGAAATATTTTATTTTTGCAAACTTTAATCACAATTTCAACTTGTATTGTTCATGGGTGTAAGAATTTAAAGAGTAAACATGAACCGGGAGTGAGTTATTTTCCAGTGAAGTATCCAGCGTGTTACCGCAAAGAATTGTAAATATGGAGATAATGCCGCGACGGAAAATCCGAAAAAAATAAATCCTCTGTGTTTGTAGTCTCAAACAGAGGAATAAAACTGAATGAAACTGCCGTTTTATCAGTTAAGAAAAGACAGGGAGAACCTTCTGACCAACCCCCCCCCCCCCCCCCCCCCCCAACAGCAAAACTCTGTCGCGTAAAGGTAAGAAGGCTGTTGCCAAACTGTTTTTTACCATAAAAATACTATGGCACACTATAGAATTATTAAACATTCTGTATAAAGTGTAGACAAAGTATGATATAATTTTCAGTGATAAACCTTCTCTTAAAGGTGGGGTATGTGATTTGCAAAACGGCCGGCAGATTTTGAAAATACACAACTCAAATGGTCCTACCTTCTTTCCTCCAACGCTGGTCCTGATTCGCGCGAGGGGGAGGGGGGTATGGTACAACCGTTTGATTGACTGACTTACTGTCCAATGATTCTAGGTGGTCTTGGAAATGATTGGCTGGAGTTTTTCCAGTCCTGCCTGCTCCACAGATATTAAATTGCTTAATTTTCATGTCAGTGCTTCTAACTCAGTGGCTGTAAGTGGGTTATGAATAGGATTTCAAGTGATATTGAAAAAATTGACAAAAAAGAGAATCACATACCCCACCTTTAAATTAACGGTTTTGAAAATAACCTTTTGTCAAACCGATTGTTCGTGGGAGATTATAAAGAAGGACAGTCTGTACGAAAGCACTGGAGCTCTCAAAAGTCCACAGAATTATGTTTTTTGCATCATTTGCTGAACTTTTGATGACAAATAAATGCACATTTCTTGGTCCAGGTAACATGGAGGAATAAACATTTATATATACAGAGATTGTAACAATACAAAGCAGGTTGAAAATCTGCAAACTTACACTTCAACCCACAGAGCAGCAGTCTTTGTCACATTTTCTATAGCCTGACCCTGAACAGACTCTTCTTTAATGCATTAAAACACATTCTAGAATGTGTATTTTAAAAAAAGGGTTGACAAGACTATCACGACAAAGAGCAAAAACAGGCTTGCTGCTGTAAGGAGGCGATAAACTATGATCAATAATTTAGATTCTTTCTTTTTCTACTTATCTGAACACAAAGATTTAAAATGTGCTACACTAACCAGGAGAGACAGAACATTTTAAAAGCTGTGATGGAAACCTTCCATTTTTCAAGATGTTGCATTAGCAAGTGCTACACGGTGATATGTTATGACAACACATAAGGGGCAAGGACAGCATTTTTTTTATGTGGTGAAAAAGTGGAAAGTCTGGAAGTCTTGTACCTGTATTATTACTGACTCAGTCTCTAAAAGATTATGCTATATTCACTTGCAAAAATAATCAGAGACCAAATACCTCATTGATTTTTGGTGAGGTATCCTCTGAGAAATTCTGAAAAGCACGTTGGACATTGCATATTTGTAAGTGCATGGTTTCCTTGCCAATGCAATTGTGCCCTTGCCCATAATCATCCGGAATCATCAACTTTCTTGTCCCTGGGAGCTCTAGCTAACAACTTCTCTACAACACGCCATCCCCGTGGGCAAACACAATGAGAGTGACAAGCCTTCATTAAAGCATCCAAATTCAAATGTTATTCTTAGCCTGGGGAGCAGTGAAGCCATATTAAATGAATTCATATGAGACGGTGCCTAGAAGAGAACGGAGTGCCACCCCCTTCCAGTACTAAATTATATCTAGTGTGCCACCACATAGGACCTATTTCATGTGCCACCGTCATTATCTGCACAATCCCTGTGGACAAGCACTATTATGAATTTAAAACTCTGCTTAGATTTACAGGTCTGATTAAGGCTTATGTATCTTGTAATTCAAATGCTTGAGATGACAGACAGGTTCAGATAGGGTGAATAAGTTAGTTGAAAGTTAGTTTTCAGTTAGTTTTTGCTGAGGTTTAACACCTTATGTGAGTGAAAAAAAGTGCTAATAGAAAAAAAAAATCACTTGTGACAGGAAAATAATCTTTAAATCACTGGAAAGCTACGGTTTTGACACTGTACTGTATCTTGCATGGTTAAAATGCAATGTATCCAGACTATTTCACATGATAAATTAGCAAAATGTCACTGTGCTATGTTATTGGCTTTCTGGCAGGAGCAGTCTCTTCCTTCAGGGTAAAAGGATTTCATAAATATTTTTAAGCTATGTACGTACTGCTAATGTGAAATTCATGTATGTTTAATGCATCAGGCGTGTTACCGTTAAACTCTGAACACAGCAGAGTCAGCAAAAACTTACTTTAATACTTTAATAAATTGCATACGGTTCAGTAGGGCGCAGATCAACATCCAGCATCGATTTTTGAGATCTTTTCAAGCACATAGTAGCTTCTCACAATCATTTCTGCAGTGCTTCAAGAATCGCCATTTCTCATCCATTCAAGTATAAGCCTTTTCTTTTTGTTATGGGAAACCTCAAGGTTATGGCGTTCTGAAAAATTAGCAGTAATATGATGATATAGTACCTTTTTTCTGTAGGTTGATGGCCATTTATAACATTCAGGATGAGGTTAAAGTTTTGGAGAGATGAAACCAATCCTAACTCGGAGATGACCAATCTCTCATTGTGACTGTGCATGAGCAGCCCCGGTGCTGTGTTGAAATGGAATTGGTCTACTCTGTCTATGGCAGCTGAACACATTGCTCTGGACAGCTCCTGGCCAAGCTAGTCACAATTCAATTCCCTGACTCATTCATCAAGCACTTGGGGTGTTTGGGTCACAGGCTGGCCAGCTCCCGATCGTCCCATTCATTCAGAGTCCTCCATCGATAAGAAGGCATTAGTCTACATCTGCCAGCTCATCTGAAAGGGCTGGAGAAATCAGGCTGGATTTGTTTACTGTTTGATAACCTGCTGTCTATTTGAATTTCAAATCCCCCCCAAAACATTGATTTCATTGATTTAAGAAGCCAGCTAACAGAATGATTGAATAATGCATTAGTTGAAAAATCCATATACATATGTTGCAAGTGAGTGGTGTAATAAAATTAGATTGCTCTCATTATAATCAACTATGCTGTCTAAACGGCAAACACCCAAAGTCACCAATTGATTCCATTGTAGACTGGATGCGGAAGTTGTTCAACATGCATCAAGGGCTCAACAGAGACTACCAAGAGTTGAAATCATACCTCATTGTGTAGAGAAGAGTTCCATTGTCTACCAGTCGCAGAAGTTTATTAGGTGTAGTCATATTGTGAGCTACTGACTTCTTCCCATTGTGGAAGAAGGTATCAGGAGTCCAGATCTTGCTGGCGAGCAAGTTGTTAAGTGGAAGGACCTGCATAGGCCCATCAAACTTCAGCCTCTCATCCCGCCAACTTTGCCGGAAGAACACATCAATCGTGTACTCCTAGAGAAAAAAAAAAAGAATGAGTCAACACTCTCTGACAGCCCTTTTAAAACTTCACTTCACCCCCCACGTTTCCACATTCCACTGATGTAATTTCTTCTTAGTGAGACAGCCTGCACTGGTGTGTGAAGCACTTCACCAATCTTGGCAAATGACTCAAGAGCGGGAAAAAGATTTTGACTTTTGCTCAGACTTGACATTTAACAGAGCTTCTTGTTTGGCTGGTCCTGATTGGTCGAGATGCTTTTCTCAGTTGTACATTTCAATAATTCATCGCACTTTAAGGATAGATTCAGCCTTGTCGGTGTGAGATCCTTAAGGCTCCTTCAAAAGTTCAGACTCGAATGATTGCGTTTTCACAGCTGTCGCTGGAGGGATAAAACAAGCTTTTTTTCAAGAGTTATCTCTCTGACCATATTGCCAACATGGAACAGGGGACACTGTCCTCAGTGAACCTTTGCTTAGTTGGGAGTAGCATATCCAGTGTCTTTTCCAGTGATGAGTATTGCTCATGTTTTATAACCTCCATTATTGATGATGCAATCCTCTACATGTTCTCTATGGGAACAAACATCAAAAGAAATCGTATCTGCTTGCATTTGCTTTTAATAAGTCATCTAATGCCATGCATAAAAATAGTGGCAAAAATTCAAAGTTCTTGATGTGTTAAAAATTTATGTTGAAATCTTTAGAGGGCAGCATTAATCACTGAGAAGCATCTGCAACTGATTCTTGTAATTGAGAAAGTGACAGCAAACAATTACAGGACATGTCTCTTTTTTATGTTCTGAATTTCAACAGAGAACTATGATTTTTTTTTGTCACGCTTCACAAGGTCCAATTTGCTGGAATGTTATTTGGGATGAAGCAGACGAAAATCTATGTTGCCAAGTCAATAATAAATGTCAAGAAGCTCCTGCACAAAGGCAGAAAACAAGTCAGATAAAACCACTCATTACAAATGCATTCTAGCCTTCAGTAGAATGTTTTCCCACAATAGCAGGAATTATACTCGCACTTGCTCACTTAATAATGGTTTATGGGTGGAGTTTGCAGCATTAAAACATGTATGCTCTTCATGTGCATGTCTCTGTACATCATTTATTTATTAAGCTCCAGACTTCAATCTGAAGTTGTCAGATTGAAATTCCATGGGCACTTCTTATTCCAAAGAAGTAGTCTCCACACCATGAGAAGTAAGGAACGAAGTGAAAGCTGACATCAAATGACATCTACATTAAAAAGCACATGAGTAAGTTCAAGCAGGGTTTTCATAATCAAAATAAATTATTTTAAAACCTGAACATAAAATGAATACCATTTAAATCCAGAATAATCCCAAACAATCTCAAAATGCATCATGTATCACAGATTGTTTTAGTCACTAAGACAATCTGGGACACACTTTCGATAACGCCTTGGAACTTAACAGTGCTTATCAGCAAAACAGGGAGTGGAGCTGGAGCGGAGTGATTATAGAATGCTTTGAGCAAGGAAGGGAAATTACTGTCGCTCCACTACACTAACATACTTTGCTCAGAGTCCCCTTAACTCACCAGATTGAGTCTTGTGTCTTTCTTGTGTCCATCCAAGTTTAAGACCTCAACAAATGATTCATAGAATTAAATACTTTTTAAAATACTATTTAAGATATCTAAGACTTTTTACAGCCTTAAATTTTAAGATATTTGAATACTGTTTAAGGGCCCTATGAAGTGTTTGTAGCATAGAAATTTGTTTAAAAAAATTGGGTCAGGGGTGTGCAGTAGGCTAATATACAGTAAATATATTTTGAAGTGAAAAGTTAAAATTAGATCCATGTTGTAAGATGACCCCTGGCAGAAGTTGAGGTCATAGTGGAGGTCATTATTTCTTTATTCATTATTATAATTCATGGATATTATATTTAATAATTATATGAACTAGAAGCACATTTCAAACAATTTCATTCTTCATCATGACCAAAAGGCAAATAAAGTTGAATCATTCAATCTAGTTAATAGTTTATTGCTGTTATGGCATTGCTTTAATTAAATATAGGTCTATATCAGTGGTTCTCAAAGTGTGGTACTCTAGTGGTACGCAGAGGAATCCCTGAATTTCGCACGCAAGATCAAACCGGTGTGATCAGTCTTGTGCCCTGGAGCGTACGATGCGATTACATTACACCGGTGTGAGTAGAACAGCCAGTGCATCACGTGATCAACTGCTAAATTCAAATGTGCTTTCGCGCAGTTGGCTGGCGCTGAGTCTCATGGTGCGTTCACACCGGACGCGAATAGCGCGTCAGGCGCGAATGATTTCAATGTTAAGTCAATGCAAAGACGCGTTACGCGCGTAAAAAATTCCTGCGGCGCGAATGAGGCGTAGAGCGCGGCGCGGTAGACGCGAATACGCCTCATTCGCGCGTCAAGTTCGCGCGAATGGCGCGAATTAAGAATCTGGCGCATTAAGCGCGTTACGCGCGAATGATTTAGTTAGTGCCATTTGTGCATTCACGCGTTTGATGCGAATTCGCGTCTGCCGCCCGAGTTGAAAAATCTGAACTTCTGCGTCAATTCGGGCCGCGTTAACCAATCAGGAGCCTGCTTGATGTCACGTGGTGAAGTATCTAGATGCTGGATGCCTCAATCCATTATTTTGTAATATGACTAAATGGAATAAAATGACTATTTTATTATATTCTGTTCTAATGCAGCAATAAAGCAAATATTTTATCACATAAAAACTTGATTTAAATATATGAGACATATTCATTTTGTATTGAATGCTTTTTATTCCATTTCTAGATTATATGAAACATTATTATTCTAATGTAAAGACAACCAACATAGTACATCATTATTCTACACCCGACGGTGTCCGGTCTGTTATATATATTTGACAGATTAGGTTGGTGAGGGCGAGGGTGATCCTCGCTCCGATGCGGGACAACAGGCCATCAGACTGGGCGCGGGACAGGCGGAAGTACCGCTGAAAGCGCCCGTCATCCAGGCGCTGCTCCTGGAGCGAGGAAATGGTGAAACTCGACAAACTGAGTTCGCCTCCGAATGGTCTGGTGGACCCAAATACAGCGACGATGATCTGTACGCCGTTGTTCTGCTTTTCAGAGCAAATACAGAGCGGTGACTCTCTCGATAAATGCTCGACCAACATAAAAAAGATGGCGGCCAACAGATTTCGAATCTGACGCGCGTGACGCGCGTAAATTTCGCTTCAAACTTTTGTTTTTACGTGCGTCAGTTTCACTCTTGACACGCGAATTAACACAAAGTGGTCAAGCGTCAAACTAGACGCGGTAGACGCGAATTTGACGCGCTATTCGCGTCCGGTGTGAACGCACAGTCAGACGCACTAAAGTCCCCGTGAACCGGAAGTTGCAACCGACTTTTCTCCAGTGTTGTGACGTATTTCCGAGAGAAACGGAATACTAAATGAGGCAAAATAGTGGGCATGGCTTTTTTTTTCAACTAGCACCTGATTGGATCTAGAAAAGTAGGTGTTTCTAGTAGCCTGTCTACTGTCAGTTGGACGGGCGTGGTTACGGATGTTAAGCAGACACCCAAACCGTCAAACCTACGTCATCAGGGAAGGTCCTCCAAGGCAGAGGGGAGGGGCATTTTCAGACTTTGATTAAAGATTACGAAGCCAAAAAAAGTTTTTGTGTGGATTGACTTGCACGGATGAATTGTTCACCACAAAACGATCAATTTAGGCAAACAAAGTAAGTATGGTCAATTTTGAATTCATGGGGACTTTAAATATCACAATTATTCAGTGTTTTTAACCACATAATGTTTATTTTAGGTTTCAGACATTTAAATTCACATAAGTAATTAAAAAAATACATTTAGAATTTGTAAAATACACTATGGAAGCGGAAACAATAATAATTTCCATTATAATTAGACGACACGTTTTATTCATATCAGATACACAAGTGTCAGTAACTTTAAAGTTAACTCTATTCTTCTCCCAGTTCACCGGCCGCTTACTTTCATGTATTTCGGGAGAAGGGATGAATTCACGTCCTGTAACGTTAAATCCAACAGATCCGATTCTCTGAACCGTGGCACAAACTAACATGGCGGCGCATATAGCTCAACTAATGCGATCACTTCCACTTGCATATTTGACAATCGGAATATCCGATATTTCATGCCATAGCTAACAAATTTGTGAATATTTTGAATACAAAAAGGAAATAAAAGCAGATCATCAGTCATTCAGCGTTATTGTGGCTGCGGTGTGTCACGTGACAAGCAATGACGCGTCCGTCACCATGGAATCAATAGTGATGCCCAGTGGTACTTTCTAAAAATACTGGTCGCCTTAAAAAACTCACGGTGGTCAGACAGAATATTAAAAAAATTTAAAAAGGTTAAATATGAATACACAGCTTGTGTTTTTTTATTTTTATTAAAAAGTCCGTCACCATGGAATCAATAAAGTGGTACTTTCTAAAAATACTGGTCGCCTTGAAAAACTCACGGTGGTCAGACAGAATATTAAACAAATTAAAAAAGGTTAAATATGAATACACAGCTTGTGTTTTTTTATTTTTATTAAGTACAGTACTTTATTTTTTTTACTTAATATTTTAAGTACAGTAGGCTACAGTGTTTAATTTACTTTTAGGTGCAATACATTTGAATTGAATCATTATTTAAGTTTTTTATTATAATCTGTAGGCAAGCTGCACAGTGCCATGTTAATGTTCAAACTGTGTTTTTACAATGTTTAAAGTGACAATAATAAATATTCTTATTAGAAATTAAACCGCCTTATTTTTGAGCTGTGCATAACTGTAGCTGAATAGATAGGCCTACTACGCTACTGTATTTTCATATTGGTCATTATGGTGGTACTTGGAGAGCCAAATATTTTCTGGGGTGGTACTTGGTGTAAAAAGTTTGAGAACCTCTGGTCTATATAATTAATAGAATTGCATTTTATTCAGATGTAAATATTGTTTATTTTGTCTTTCATTATTGAACTAAACTGTTTGGTAGAGAGAATGGAATACTGTTTAGTATCTTTGGAATATGCACTTTACAAAATAGCACACGGACCATTGCAAAAGCCCATGTTGCACACTGAATACATCTTTTAATTTTGAGTAAGTGTCTTACATAGATTGTGTATGTTCATGCTAGAAACTGTATAAGATTTCAGTGAAGTTTAGCACATAGAGAGAAGAGAAAAGAGAGAAGAGCCTGGTAATAAATTATGCATAATACTGCAGAGGGGTTATCCAAAACAATATTTCTTACCAAAACAATGCAAAACTTGCACTTAAATATTGCAAATGCCCTTTCCTATGAACCCATCAAAATGACAATTTGATAGATGAAGCACTCTCCTGCTCAGGTTTTTTTTAAATTATTATTATTTATTTGCATATAAATACAGCACTATTGCTTCAAAACAAATTGGAATGGGACAGGAAACAGAAGTTTACTGTTCATGAGAATGATTGTGACATAGTGTTGGTGAAGAGCAATGGTCACTTTGGAATGTGATTGGACAAGCACAGATGTTTCCACAATACAACACAAAGAGAGGGTCGTTTGCTTGGAGCTTCTTCAGAAAGCTGTACAGAATTCTGTTGTTTTGGTCAGACAGGAGAGACGTGTTATGTGGATTAATCACAAGCAGTTAGTTTGCATTACCCGATGTGCCATGCAGTGGTGATCACATGTGGGAATGGGGATCACATTTTCTTTTCTTTTTTCTTTTTTGTTGCTACTGACATTTTTGCAGATTTATGCACGGGTTTTCAAAATGGGGGTAAATGGGGAGATTTGACAGGAAAAAAAGGGATTTTATGAATTTTTTATTTAGGATATAAATAAAATGTAAGATTTTAAAAATATCCAGTTACTAAAAACCCAGTTTATTGTTTATTGACTACCATTGGTATTCCATTTATGGGTTTAACTCCCCCAAAAGTGTAAACATTGAGCCCCTCAGGCACCATCAAAGCATTGAGAGCGGTCCGCTCAGATCTGTTAATCTCTTTATAGCTCAACTTATATCAAGAGTTTGTGGCATGGCTACTGTGGCAGACTGAGCCAGTGGCTTTATAGCCGGTGTGGGACCATGACTGACGCATTACATAGCAAAAGAAATTAAGCTTCGGTTGCAGAAACGTAAGCCAAGTTTGCTTTGTTTAGTCCATAACTAATTTAACAGCACTTATGTAAAGATCAAGTATTTTTTAAGTATAGTTTATGTAGTAAGTATACTAATATCAATGTTCTAGAACTATACTTGCAAGTGCACTGTTTATTGGCCGAAATTGGCCCACCTTTAGTGTATAAAAGTATACTTTTAAGTATACTTTAAGTGTAACAGTATTAAATGTTGAGTACACAATTAGTTTAAAACTAAATACTTTGTTTGTACTGCAACTATACTACAAGTGAAAATATAGGTATACTGCAAGTTTACTTGTAAAATACTTTGAAGTATACTCTCAGTAAACTACTAGTTTAGTAGTTTTTTTTTATTGCAAGTATACTTGTAACTTTTCTTTAAGTGAACATCACATCTGTGGCGAGCTCCCCGAGCACTTGTCAGTGTTGTTATGGAAATGGAGAGGATCCAATCGCCAGGAGGCGGAGTCAGGAAATGAGAGCCAACTGAGCGCCATCAGGAGAAGATGACATAAGCACAACAGAAAGAAGCTTAGAGGAGACTGGATCTCCCAAGAGCAGACTAATACTTTCTCTGGTTCTTTTCTCCTGTAGGCACCAGTGATTGTTAAAGAACCCATGCTGCAGTTCTCCAGCAGACTGCCATACGTTCACTTATGCACTGAAACACCAGCTTTCCTGCACCTTGGAACACCTGCACTAAATGTAATCTTTGTCACTTAATAAAGGCCCCTCCGGAAATGTAAATGTATTCTTACATTTACATTATAAAAATCATTGAAGATTTCACAACAACAATATTTTACTTGATAACAACAACAACAAAAAAAAAAAAAAAAAAAAAAAAAAAAAAAAAAAAAACTATCAATCAGAGGGCAGAAGAAAGGAAGCAGATTGTGTATAACAGGTTTATCCAACACTATCTCACGACCAATTCGTACGAATTTGTACGAGTGATTAAAAGGTGGCTAATTCGTGCGAATTCATACGACCTCACTCGTACGGATTCGTACGATTTGTCTAAACCCACGTGATGGGTAGGTTTAGGGGCGGGGTCAGGGGTAGGTCATTCGTATGAATTCATACGAATTTGGAATTCGTAAAATATGTACGATTTAGCAAAAATCCTACAAATTCGTACGAATTGGTCGTGAGATCGGGTTGGTTTATCAGCAAAGTTTTGATCATGTTGAAAATGCATAGGCCCTTGAAACGCGTGTATCAAATATGATTTAGTAGGCTAATATATTCTTAAATAGACATTATATTCATTGTTCAACAGGATATTACAACAAATGTTTTATATGAGAGAATAATTTTTTTTTAAAATGTTGTTTAAATGTTGTAGCATCCGTTGGCAAACAAGCATTCTGTTTTCAATCAATTTACACCCCCAAATGTGTAACATGTCCTGGGGAATACAAACATTTAAATAAATAAAAAATAAAAAAAAATTTGTGCCCTAATAAGATGGAAAATAGCAATACATTTATTTTCTGATGTCTCCATGTCTTGCCCTTTTAAAGGTTAACAGCAGCATCCTTTGTTGATGGACCCATGGCCTCAGATGATGAAGCCCCTGATACTCCAAATGTTCCAGGGAACCATCTACACCTTCAGCTCAGGAGTTTTTTTTTTATTGTTATTATGAGTGTTGTAAAACATGCTTACAGCAAGTACACGGATGCTAATGTCAGGCCATTTATTTTTGTTATAATTTATAAAAACTGACAATTTATAATTTGTGTACAATATCTTTTAAATAAATATATTATTTTAAAGAACATAAATGCCTCTTAATCTATTCTTCAAGTTGCAACAACAGAAATAAAGGTAAATGTTTAAGAGTGATTTTTAGGCAGGTGGGTAAGATGATTCACCAGAGCCTGTCTGATTTCAAGAGTTGGAGCATTAGGTTTATCCGGTTGTGTCCCTGAGGCTGTTGTAGTTGAGGAGCTGGATGTTATGCTGCGGGTGGCAGATGCTGTTTTTTTTCCTTAACATAATTTTATGGAGAATGCAACATGCAGCCACCACTGTAGGCATGAAATCGTGGTCTATGTCACACATTTTGGGCAGGACATGCCTTCTGTTTTTTAAGAGTTTAAATATATGTTCCTCCTTCACACGGATGACACTGATCCGCTCACTGAACAATGTTTGTGCTTCTGTCAGATTTGGGCCTGAGAAGCCATTCATGACCCAGTAGAGGTTATGCAGGGTCACCAGCAAGGAGTAGAGACACGTGGACTCCTTCAATTTCCATACTTAGTTGGGGTAGTTTAGCTGGGTATCTGGAAAGAGCACACACATTTGCACTGTGCCTACAGGCTACCATTAAACTGTGGCTAATAAATTATATATATAAAAAAAGTGCAATAAATAAATGCAACAGGTGAAAGAGGGTGTAAAAAGATGGTCAAATACCTGAACAGATTGAACGTGACACACTGCTGCATCAACACAAATATCTCTAATCATCAGTTGGTCATCCACAACAGCCTGCAGAACAATGGATGTCCAACCTTTTCTGTTTACACAATCCCTATACCCATCACTTGGGGCACGGATGGGGATATGGGATCCATCAATTGCACCATAGACTTGAGGTATTCCGTGTGCCTCGTAATTGTGTTGTGCAATCTGTTGTGCCTCATGCACATTTGACAAAGAAATGCACTGCTTCATAAGTTTGGTGCATATAGTCTGACATACAACATACACACACCTGTGGACAGTGGATTTGCTAAACCCCAAATGTCTCTGCCACTACCCTGTACTCGGCACAGGTAGTCAGTTTATAATCAGCTATGGCTATGCGTTAATTTGTAGAAACTGGCTCCATTGGGCATGCCGCAGCGGGCACTACAAGTGGCCCTATTGCATTGCATAACTCAAAAAAGGTTGATCTGTTCATTTGGAAATTCTGAGTACACAGTTCCTTTGTGAAATAATGTACTATTTCCTCCCAGAAAAACCTCATACCACTCCCAAGTGTAAGGGGCTATCCTTTCCATTAAAGGAGAACTCCGGACAATTTTTAAGTTAATCTTGATCGTTAGACCTTTGTGAGTACTGTCTATAGAAAAAAAAAAACTAACCGGATTGGTGCTTGCGACGCGGAGCTGCGACAGCGAATGCCCAGAGCTCCCATTCAGCTATAACGCCAGCTCTGGGGGCATATACATAAAGAGCGTTTTTGTGCCTCTTAACAGACACAAAATGCAATTAAAATGTCTGTCCAACATGAACAGGGACCTTACCTGTGAACAAGATGCGTTTAGCAACTTAGCCATGGTTTAAATTCATATAAATAGTGTTTTAGACAGCAAGTTGTAGTCTCGCGCTGAAGTCTCGCTCCTCCCACCTGGACACTATTTACCTTTCCCGGCTACAACTGAGATCACGGGACTTCAGCGCGAGTCCAGGTGGGAGGAGCGAGACTTCAGCGCGAGACTACAGCTTGCCGTCTAAAACACTATTTAAACCATGGCTAAGTTGCTAAACGCATCTTGTTCACAGGTAAGGCCCCTGTTCATGTTGGACAGGCATTTTAATTGCATTTTGTGTCTGTTAAGAGGCACAAAAACGCTCTTTATGGTATGCCCCCATTGCTGCCGTTTTAGCTGAGTAGGAGCTCTGGGCATTTGCTGTCGCAGCTCCGCGTCGCAAGCACCAATCCGTTTTTTTTTCTTCTATAGACAGTACTCATAAAGATATAACGATCAAGATTGACTTAAAAATTGCCCGGAGTTCTCCTTTAATGGTTGGATAACACGCCTATGTCTCCTTCGAATAAAAATACTGGCTAGTGGCTTTGATATACAGTATGTAAACGCACCATCATCCATTGTCATGATTTTTTTTGTTGTTGCATGGAAATCGTTGTTTTATCAACATTTAGAAAATATCGCAAAAGTTTTGCGCAAATCTGTAATGGAAATGCGGCTACTGGTATTCTGGTCACACACTCACAACAGCCTGGATGGTCGTATGAAATATTTGCACACCACGTGGTCATTGATGCATTCAAAGCTCTTAGACATTCTTAATGTGATTTAACCATGTAGGACATTTTCCTGAATCCTGGATTTTGGATGGTTAGTGTTGTTGGTCTTTCATTCCTGTCCAACACAACCTTCATACTTCAACTTAGAATGTTCTTCAAGCCCAATCTTATGGTGTAAAATGTAAATCTATAGTGAAGAATATGGAAATTTAATCCATCATCAAACTAAAATGGGCTCTCCCAACCACAATACTTTCCGTCAGCTGAAATTTCTGCTCCGGCTAACTTGGCATTTTCAAAAAAAGCACAGGGCAAAAACTCTTGCAAAGTATTACAAGGCCCATGGGGTGATCACACAGTATGTACAGTGGCTGGGAATCAAGAGTGATATCAAGAATAAAGTTACAAAGTGCAAACACTGTCAGACTAACTGTCTGGCACCATGCAAAGGTCTCTAATGAGAAGTGAACTGTCTGCGAGACTGTGACAGCACTCCGCTTTAATTACCTGATTGTAATGCAGTACTATTTCAGATACATAGAAATTGCACATCTGTCAGACTCTGTCAGCAGAAGTGTAATTGGGAAGCTGATATTACATGTCTTTGCATGCCCAGTATTCCAGAGCAGCTCCAGTGTTCTAGTAGTTCCCACTAGTGATGGGTCATTCATAAACAATTAAACAATAATCACATTCCCCCAAGTTTTTTTTTTTTTTTTGTTGGTTTTTGCTAAATCAAAATGCGAACAGTGATTATATTGGTTCCTATGCAACTGATATACATATATAACCTAAGCTCTCTTTCTATAAATTGTAATCATACGTTCACAGTAATTATGAGAAGGTCAGATCATTTTACTGATTAATCTTTAAAGCAAAATAAACTAATCTTTATTCAACTCATTTAATTCATTTAAAATGTACATAACACGTCCATATTCAATCTCTGATCATATTCTGAATAAGGAACTCATTATATAGACCATAGGCTTGAATGAGTGTGTGAATGTGTGAGTGTTAGATTTCAATGAACTGCCAATGCATCCAGAGTATTTCCCTGCCTTACAACATGAGGCAAAAGGGCAAGCAGTTTAGAAAATGGATGCATATAATGCAGCTGAAGATGAATTATGAGAAACATAAATGTTTTTGTTCACCTCCTGAGTCCCAAATGTTTTGTACATTTCGTGACTGACAGACACAATTAACAAATAATGAATAATCCATCATTGGTTCTCACAGGCACAGAGAACCTAAGCACAGAATTATCTAGAAATTCCCTTTGTACTTCAAGTATATAATATAAATCACAGTAGTTCATTTGTGGCAGTATGATAATATATAAATTGCTGGATTTTATTTTAAATAATCAATCTGTTTGTTTGATTTTAGTTTTTTTGTTTGTTTGAAGGACCAAGGTTTTCAAAGGATGTAAACGTCCCGGGTTACGTATGTAACCCTACTTCCCCGAAGGGACGGACGCTGCGTGTAATCGCAGTGGGAACGCCCCCCAGCGTAACGCGTCTGAAGAATGAATGGAATCAGTCAATGGAGAGATGGAGCATCACAGCGAGTGACGTCATCGACCAGGAAGCTATAAATATCCCCTGAATACACAAGCCGCCAGCTTCTAATGTTACTGAAGCAAGCGACCCAAGGGGATGCCGAGAGTATGGCAGGACACGCAGCGTCCGTCCCTTCGCGGAACTAGGGTTACATACGTAACCCGGGACGTTCCCCTTCAGGGACTACCGCTGCGTGTAATCGCAGTGGGAACGCAATACCCACATCCCCATACGACCAAATCCCCGTCGTGTGTCATTAGGAGACACAAACCGACGAGAGAACCTGAGCCCCGGGAGTGGAGCTAAGGTCAAGGGAATAAAATCTGACGAAAGTGTGCGGTGAGGACCAGCCTGCCGCATCACAGACGTCCTGAAGAGAAGCTCCTGAAAGAAGAGCTGTAGAGGCAGCCATACTCCTGGTGGAATGAGCCCTTACAGAACTGCAGGCCTCAGCCTCAAGGTGCCACGAAGGAAGCGAGATATAAGTGGGTGTCTCCCGAGGGAACCTCCACTTAAAGGGGCGTGGTAAGCAGCTAAGGCCGCCACATACACCTTCAGTGTGGAGAGACGGTCCTGCAGGAAATCCAGCACTGTACCAAACGGGCAGTTAACTGGGTCCTGCTGGTGCTCTCCACACCAAGAGGTGAAAAGTTTCCACCTCGCGGCATATAACTTCCTCGTGGAAGGAGCTCTGGATTGGAGGATGGTCTCAACAACCTCAGTCGAGAGACCAGAATCTATGAGTTGGGCCCCCTCAGAGGCCAAGCCCACAGCCTCCATAGTTCTGGGCGGGGGTGAAGGATCGACCCACTTGCCTGAGAGAGCAGATCTCTCCTGATCGGTATCTCGAGGGGAGAGCCATCGAGGAGAGACACTAGGTCTGCAAACCATACTCGGGCCGGCCAGAACGGGGCTATTAGCAGGAGACTGAGCCCGTCCCGGCGAACCCTCTCCAGAACTCCCGGGAGCAGAGCGATCGGGGGAAAAGCGTACAGACGTGACCTCGGCCACAGATGTACCATCGCGTCCAACCCCAGTGGGGCTGGCTGGCTGAGAGAGAACCATGTGGACAGTGTGATGTCTCTCGGGACGCAAATAGGTCTACCTCGGCACGACCGAAATGTTCCCATAGGAGCTCCACCACCTCGGGGTGAAGACTCCATTCCCCGGGCCTCGGCCCCTGACTCGACAGGATGTCTGCCCCCTGATTCAAATACCCCGGGAGATAAATAGCTCTGAGAGAGAGAATTTTCCCCTGGGACCATAGAAGGATCTGACGTGCCAGTTTGTAAAGCGGGCGAGAACGCAGGCCCCCGTGATGGTTGATATAAGAGACCACCGATGTGTTGTCTGTCCGGACAAGAACATGGTGGCCTCTCAGGTCTGGGAGGAAATGTTTCAGGGCCTGAAATACTGCCAACATCTCTAGACAATTTATGTGCCATAGACGGTGATGGTCCCCCCACAGACCCTGAGCTGGGCGACCACTCATGATCGCCCCCCAACCCGTGAAAGAGGCATCTGTCGTTAGCATTACGCGACGACAAGGAGCCCCCAACACAGGACCTTGGGACAGAAACCAAGGATCTTTCCACATGATCAGGGCACGATGACAACGTCGCGAACTCACGATCCTGCAAAGTGGTTTTCCCCTCGGGGAGAACCCCTTGGTTCTGAGCCACCACTGTAACGGTCTCATGTGCAAGAGGCCAAAAGGTATCACGTTGGACGCAGCTGCCATGAGACCTAACTGGCCTAGCTTGATCTGTTCTACTGCGGCGAGAATCGAAGCAATACGAGCAGGTGACAATTGTGCCTGCATCGTCGTCGAATCCCACACTACACCGAGAAAAGTGGTTCTCTGTAGTGGAGAAAGAACACTCTTCTTGGCGTTGAGCCTCAACCCCAAACTCTTGATGTGAGCAAGAACGACATCTCGATGCCGAACCGCCTGTTGTTCCGATTAAGCTAGAATTAACCAATCATCTATATAGTTCAGAATACGGATGCCCTGCAGCCTCAGCGGGGCTATGGCTGCATCCATAAACTTCGTGAACGTGCGGGGTGACAATACTAGGCCGAACGGAAGAACCCGATATTGGTATGCTTCGCCCCCGAAAGCGAACCTCAGGAACTTCCTGTGTTGAGGGAGGATAGATACATGGAAGTAAGCGTCCTTTAGATCTATCGTGACAAACCAGTCCTCGGATCTGATTTGTGACACGATCTGTTTGAGAGTGAGCATCTTGAACTTGAGCTTCCCTACAGTGCGTAGTATCCTAACTCCCTGCTGGGTGGAGGAACTCGTTCTATAGTTCCTTTTAGTAGCAGAGTTTTTACCTCCTGTTCTAATACCAGAGCCTGCTCGGGGCCCACCACCGTGGGCAGAACCCCACTGAACCGAGGTGGACGCGCTCTGAACTGAATAGTGTACCCGTTCTTTATAATATTCAGGACCCACTGAGAAACATTGGGAAGCATTTCCCATTCTGCCAGGAACTCAACTAAGGGAACCAGCCTCTCGAGGCTGGCCTCTGGATGAACATCCCGAGTGACAGACACTGCGCCCTGTAACGTACTGGCAGGAAACAGCTGGTCTGAGCACTCCACAACCCTCCTCGGAGGGGGCGAGCGTCCCTCGGGAAAACGCTCGCCGAGTCTCTCTACGCCCTGTATAGGCAGGGTTAGTTGAACAGACCCCTGAGGGCATCGAGAAAGACAGGGCACCATGTTCTTGTGTGGTGAACTCAAGTCTTTCACGATGGGGACCACCCTCAGAGTCCTGACGTTCAGCACGTCAGGATTTTTTCGACGCGGCCTTCCTGGCGACAATGACTGTCCTCAGATCAGCCCTGCCCCGAGAAGGCCGCGCCGGAGAGCGCCCCGCCTCGTCCCTCCAGTTTTTCTGCGGGGGGGCACGAGACGCGACACTCCGCTTCTGCTGCGCTCTATTAGACGAGGAACTCGGCGACTGGGACTGCCCTTTTCGCTCAGCAGCCCCAGCGACACGTACTTTGAGGGGAATACATTTATGAAAGGCAGCCGCCTGTTTTTTCTCTTCCTGGAACCTCTCAGTGACAGAGACCCGCAGGTGAAACTGGAGCATTTAAAAGGAGAGATTTATCTTTTTCTTTCATAGAAGTTTGACTCAACCATAAATGCCTTTCTGTGGCCACCATGGCTGCCATAGACCGACCGATAGATTTAGCTGTCTCCCTGGTGGCCCGAAGAGTGAGATCAGCGGTCTGCCTTAGCTCATTGATCATATCAGCAGAAATTTCCCCCCACAAGCATCTTTAAGCAGGTCGGCTTGATAAGCCTGCAAAATGGCCATAGTATGCATACATACAGCCGCCTGACCAGCCGCCGAGTAAGCCTTCCCTACGAGCACAGAAGTATTTTTTAAAGGTCTTGATGGAAGAGTTGGTGCTTTAAGTGAAGATGACGAAGCAGGAGAGAGATAGCTAGCGAGCATCTCCTCCGCCTTCGGCATCGTCACATACCCCGCAGATTTAGCACTAAAAATGTTTCCATAAGCATTAGACTGATTAGTGTAAATTCTGCTAGAAACAGGTCTAACCCAGGTCTTAGAAACCTCAGTGTGAAGATCTGGGAAAAATGGTAAGCACCGACGAGAAGGCTGAGGTCGTGCAGACAGAAATCTATCGTCTAGTTTGCTTTTACTTTTAGACTCCTGCCTATCAGCTGGCCACTCGATGCTGAGCTTTTCAACAGCCCGAGATAACACATCCATCAGCCCTTCCTCATTAGCAGTATAATGTGAAAAACTCGTTTCTTCTGATGCAACACTTTCGGCATCCAGCTCCTCAGAACTGGATAATCTCAATTCAACATCATCATGTGCCTCTACCCGGGCAGAAGTAACCGCCGCAGCGCGTGCTTCCAGAGAGGCACTGTGCGTGAGAGGCACTGGATCCCGCCGGAGATGGCTGAGATAGGGCGGGGCCCGTCTCAACGTCGCCGGTGAGATCTATATGCGAACCCCAAGACAAGCGCCGCCGCTCTGCCTCAACAGAAGCAGGACCCGAGCCTTGGGGAGCTCGCAGCATACCGCTCTCCTCGAAGAGCGATCGCCGCGAGCGCAGAGTTCTCATAGGAAAGCGCTCGCAATGCACACAATCGACCCCCTCGAGAGCCGACTGGGCATGCTGCACTCCCAAACAAGCAACACAAAGCTCGTGTGAATCCCCACCCGTGATGTATCGAGTACAGGGGGGAACACACTTTCTATACTGCTCGCTCATATTGTTTTTTTTATATATAATTACTGTATATATATAGTGATAAACTCCTGACTAGAACAGACAAACACAATCGAAAGATTCCAGACACACACAGAGCGCTTGCTGAAGTAACAGAAGCTGGCGGCTTGTGTATTCAGGGGATATTTATAGCTTCCTGGTCGATGACGTCACTCGCTGTGACGCTCCATCTCTCCATTGACTGATTCCATTCATTCTTCAGACGCGTTACGCTGGGGGGCGTTCCCACTGCGATTACACGCAGCGTCCGTCCCTGAAGGGGAACTATGTTTTATACATGAATAAATATTTATATTTTATGTTATTTTTAGCTTTTCTATTGGCATTTTCCTAAAGCCAAAACTAATTAAACATATATTTTTAAATGTTTACTTTCTAATAGCATTTCTTTGTTGTATGAATCCGTGTGAAATAGTCACCTCATAAAATTCATACGAATTGCAGTGAGATTGAATTGGATATCCTCTGACTGGATAGAATAATAGCCTGAGGCTGCCATAGTCTGTGCCCTTCATACACCACATGATTTTCTGGGAAATCTTGTCAATTGTGACTTCCCAAAATCTGTAGACTTGTTATGATTCTTCAAATTTTCATCAAGACTTCAAATATCTGTGCAAAATATCTACGCAAAAGTCGTGTGGATCTGTAAATGGCATACACATAGAAAATTATACATTATTCAAATCAGTTAAATGATTATTAGGCCTTATTTAAATGATAAATAAGGTCAGCCGAAACCGGGAACACTTCCTATAACAAGAATGGCATCTACGCTAATGTTAGTCTTTCTGCTTATTCCGAGGTTTACTGTAATCATCTGGATCCAGGCCATATCAAGATCAGATGGAGGACCTGAGCCTAGACACGACCACAACGCATCCCTGAAGTGTCAGCAGAGATTTTGTCAACTAGTCTCTCCCTGTGAAGGCCTAATCGACACGACAACCATCAGCACTGATCCTCAACACACTCGTCTCCACACCGGCGTGACTCCGATCTTCAACAAGATAGAACTGGATAAAATTCTGATTGTTCCAATCCAATCTGACTTCTGACCTAATGCTGCCTGAATCATAATCATACACTGTTTGTTCGTTCGTTGGCCAGAGGAGAACTGGCTTGTATTTTTATTTTTTTTTAAATACAAATATAAATGTAAATACTATTTTACTTTATTTCTTCATCCTTATTTCTTCAAGCAGGGTTGCACAGTGCTTTGTGTATCAGCCTATCAGGGTATTTCTGATTTACGATAAATGCTACCTATTGTCAGAGAGTTAAGCTGCATTTTAATTCAGGCTGTTTACCATTTCATTTTTACACATTGTGTAAACACAAATTACATGTAAAAAATTCTGACTGAATTTCTGTGTTGAACATTTGTGCTGATGTGAACAGGCCTCAAATCTGACAGCTGTGATCTTTTTAAATCCTTAGACTTCAGTATGAAAACCCCTATAAGTGGATGTATCAGGACGGGGAGCACATTTGGTTGCATTTTATTTTGTGATTTCAACAGAGAGTGGGTCACGGTGTCATGATTCTGCCATCATGTCTTTGATTTCTCTAGTCTTGTGGCAGGATCATGGCAGACCCATGTTTTATGTACAAGCACATGGCCTTTTGCTTGGGCCATGTGCTTGTGTTGTCTCGTTACGTAACCCCGCCCCCTTGTTACCTCATCTTGTCATTATTGTCTAGTCAGTCTCACCTGTTCTTGTCATTAGTGTCTCCCTATGTGTTTGCTGTCCTGTGTCGGTTCATTGTCAAAACTGTGTCAAGATCCTTGTCAAACTTTCTGTGAATCTTGTCTATCGTATCAAGCTGTGAGTACCTGTTGATCGTCTTGTTTTGTATAGTGTTTTATTAGTTTAACCTGTCTTGTTTTGTCCCATCGTGGGTTTTTTTCTGTTTTGTCATTAATAAACCCCGTTTTGAGTTATTTGCTGTTCCGGCTATGGTCTCTGCTTCCCGACCTAGGAGGAGGAGGAGGAGGAGGAGGAGGAGGAGGAGGAGGAGGAGGAGGAGGAGGAGGAGGGCAGCCTCCCGTCCTTCAAGCGCTGTCCCAGAGGCCGCTACTGCAGGCGCTGTTCCAGAGGCCCCTACTGCAGGCGCTGTCCCAGAGGCCGCTACTGCAGGCGCTGTCCCAGAGGCCCCTACTGCAGGCGCTGTCCCAGAGGCCGCTACTGCAGGCGCTGTCCCAGAGGCCGCTACTGCAGGCGCTGTCCCAGAGGCCGCTACTGCAGGCGCTGTCCCAGAGGCCGCTACTGCAGGCGCTGTCCCAGAGGCCGCTACTGCAGGCGCTGTCCCAGAGGCCGCTACTGCAGGCGCTGTCCCAGAGGCCGCTACTGCAGGCGCTGTCCCAGAGGCCGCTACTGCAGGCGCTGTCCCAGAGGCCGCTACTGCAGGCGCTGTCCCAGAGGCCGCTACTGCAGGCGCTGTCCCAGAGGCCGCTACTGCAGGCGCTGTCCCAGAGGCCGCTACTGCAGGCGCTGTCCCAGAGGCCACTACTGCAGGCGCTGTCCCAGAGCCCGCTACTGCAGGCGTCGTCCCAGAGTCGGCTACAGTCGACGCCTCTAACGTTACTGAGTTGGAGATGGATAGTGTCGAGTCCGATTCAACTTCAGGGAGCACTGG
Organism: Semotilus atromaculatus; assembly: GCA_031834385.1. Classification (NCBI taxonomy): domain Eukaryota; kingdom Metazoa; phylum Chordata; class Actinopteri; order Cypriniformes; family Leuciscidae; genus Semotilus; species Semotilus atromaculatus. Next base: position 28,096,859 of record JAULUF010000001.1, read on the forward strand.
TTCCAGGTCTGTTGCTGAGAGCCTGGCGCCTGTTCCTGCTCTTCCACCGCCTGTTACCCCCCCTATGTTTTGTTGCCTCCTGTTTTCCTAGTCAAGTTTCCTGTCCTGTCACATACAGTACCTGTGTGTTTCCCCGGCCGTCCCTGTCATCATTAAGCCCCGGACTGTTTCCCCCAAGACCTCTCCTCGTGTGTCACCGTCTAAACCTGCCCAGAGTCCCAACCCTGTCTTAGTTTTTTCATGTATGCCGTTATTAATGTTTTCCATGTTTTGTTGGTTTTTATCTATGTCACAGTCTGTCTTGTCTTGTGTTTAGTTTCCCTTTGAGGAGCGTCTGGAAGCCGCTCCTTAAGGTGGGGGTTCTGTCATGATTCTGCCATCATGTCTTTGATTTCGCTAGTCTTGTGGTAGGATCATGGCAGATGTTTTGTGTACAAGCACATGGCCTTTTGCTTGGGCCATGTGCTTGTGTTGTCTTGTTACGTAACCCCGCCCCCTTGTTACCTCGTCTTGTCATTATTGTCTAGTCAGTCTCACCTGTTGTTGTCATTAGTGTCTCCCTATTATCCCCTTGTGTTTGCTGTCCTGTGTCGGTTCATTGTCAAAACTGTGTCAAGATCCTTGTCAAACTTTCTGTGAATCTTGTCTATCGTATCAAGCTGTGAGTACCTGTTGATTGTCTTGTTTTGTATAGTGTTGATTGTCTTGTTTTGTATAGTGTTGATTGTCTTGTTTTGTATAGTGTTTTATTAGTTTAACCTGTCTTGTTTTGCCCCATTGTGGGTTTTGTTTTCTGTTTTGTCATTAATAAACCCCATTTTTAGTTATTTGCTGTCTGCGCTTGGGTTCGTCCCTCAACCACGTGACACACGGTTGGATGAATGAAAAATAAGTGGAATGCGTGTCTGAGAGCTGCACAAAAAACGTCCCATGCTACCGTAGAGAATAGCAATGCGAATGACTACTGTATGCCAGGATCTGCAAGAGATCATATGCTATCAATTTGTTCATGCAAATAAAAATATTGTTTATTAATTTTTTTTTTAATCACTTCAGTGCTTTGAATTAAGTGTTATGTGGGCTTTTGTGAGTTTATGGATAATATACTCTTTAAAATGTCTTGTACTTAAAGGAATAGTTAACTTAAAAATGTTAAACTTAACTACTAAAGTTACTTAAAGCAACTTAAAGTTAACTACTCCTTTAAACATTTAGTTTCAATCAAATGTTTTCCTTCCACAGAGAAAACACACTGCATACCTAAATATAAACAGTATCTATTTACGTGGTATTTCCTGTAACATGAAAGGAAAGTTTAATAATACAAGTTAACCCTTTATAGGGCACTCATTGAAATATTTGGAAATTCAAAATTTTAACCTCAGAAAGCTAATGGGGGTTGTTACAGGACATTAAAAAAAAAAAAAAAATCTAATTTTTTTTAATCTTTGCATTGCAAATCAAGGTCAATGAAGTTACCATATATGAGCACTTGCCGGTCTAGGGTAAAAGAAATTACTGAGAGTGAATTTTAAAAAAAATATGAGAAAAAACACAAACTGCAAGGAACATTTATTTATTATAGGCACAAACTGCAAGGAACATTTATTGAGAGACATCTATGTCTTGAGGTATCTGTCTTCTTCCTCTGAGCTATCATCATCGCTGATGGCAGGGTTTACGGGAACAACAATGGTATCCCTCTTCCCATAAAATAGCCAAGCAGACAGCTGCAAAAGGGATATGCTTAGTCAATATTAAACCAACTCTGATTTATTTGTTGAGGAAAACAGTAACAGTGTAATGTAGATCTAATGGGAAAAGAGTATTGACATAGAAAATATAAAAGCACAATAAAAACAGAAAATACAATTATAATTATTGTTAGTATCACTTATATTTGCTCATAATTGTGTTTTATCACAAACCAATATTCAGTAATTAAAATCAGTTCACACAGTATAGGCCTCACACTAACAATAAGCACCTGTGTATGCCATTTACCTATAATAAAAAAACATACATTCATAAGGCATATGTCTAAAAATGGACACTTGTGCCACTTAGGTGAACGGGGCATATGATCAAATATGGTGCCTTTAGTTTTCAGCCAAACATTAAGCTAATTTTTACAAATGCTATGCAAATAACAACAATCTTAATCTTTAACACAACTATTCAACCAAAAAATGTGTGAGTTACATCAACTTACCATGTTTCGTTATGATGTTATTACTATAGCTGTGGGAGAAGCCAGGTTCAAAAAAGCAATATTTGTGATTTCTGCAAGATGGCTGTGTTTGAGGTACTCCAGGCCACTGCTGATTGGTCAGGTAACTTGATATCAATATCTGTCAGATAGCTTGATCTCCCCTGATTGGCTGAGAGAAAACCATATGACTCTACAACTCCAAATGGAGACAGGGGGAGGGCATTTTAAATGTGTGCGGAAGTGACTAAATATGGTTACTTGCCCCATAAAGGGTTTTAAGGGAGTAGCTCTGCATCTGTAGCATGTATTATCTGCCTAAACAATAAGGATTGGGCAAGAGCTGTGTTACCCTTGCAAATCTTTTAATTTTGTACATAATTTATGTATTTGAAACTTGTAACTTATAGCATAATATGTGCTGCATTTACTTTGGTAATTTGAACTACCAATTGTAGATATTTTGTTAGAAGTTCATACAGTAGTTTTTGTGTATAGTGGTCACTACAGTGGACCGCTATTAATAAAGCATTTTCTTGAATTTGCAAGGGTTTTGATGGCAAAGTTGCACATCAATCTCTTCAGTGGACCCTGGTGCATCATCCTATACATTGCAACCAAGTTGCAAGCCGTTGTGTTTCGAGTTTTTCCCCCTCCAAACCAAGATGGCCAATGGTCAGTCAGACATGCCAAGTTGCTCCGGAATATCCACCCATTCCTTCTATCCTAGGAGACTCTTGTAGGTTAAAAAAATATTGCAGCATCAAGCAATATCTAATGAGTCATATGACAGTAAAATTTTCCAAGTTTTGATTTTAGATTGGGAGAAAAATCTGATTAATCACCTGTCCACTATAGTGGACCTCATGCATCAATGGCTATATTTCAGCTACAATTCATACTTATACTGTGAATATATTATTTTTGAAAATATTTAATCTGCTGTGACTTTTTTTGACTGTAAATAAATGTATTTGTATTATTAGAATGTTAATTTCATTGACATCGAAAAAAGTTATGTATTACTTTACTCATTTCATCAAAAAAGTAATCTAATTACGTAATGCATTACTTTCCTTAGATCAAAAAGTTATCTGTTTACATAATGAATGTTGCTTGTAATGCTTTTCTTTACTCGTAACACCAAAAAGTAATCTGATTACGTAATGCATGTTACTTGTAATGCTTTTCTTTACTCGTAACACCAAAAAGTAATCTGATTACAGAATGCATGTTACTTGTAATGCATTTCTTTACTCGTAACAACAAAAAGTAATCTGATTACGTAATGCACATTACTTGTAATTAATTACTTTACTTGTTAGATCAAAAAGTAATCTGATTAGGTAATACATGTTTCTTGTAATACATTACTTTACTCGTAACATTAAAACAAATCTGATTATGTAATGCATGTTACTTGTAACACATTACTTTACTTGTAACATCAAAAAAGTAATCTGAATGCGTTATGCATGCCCCAACACTGCTAATTTCAGATGAGATTGAAAAATCTAGGCCTATGCTATAAATGTGTCTATCTTGAACATAATCAGAATGATCAGCTAATAAAGGTAAATCTCCATACTCCGGCACACTGGAGAGAGCATCTTGTTTCCACAGTTGTACCTTGACAGGCTGTAGAAAATTCTGATGGAATCACGTCCTCATGTTCTGATATCAAAGATACACGAAGTGCAACTTGTATGAAGTTCAATTGCCTTTGCAATATTTCGGATTTATATTTTTTGTATATATTTTATAGTTTTCACCATGATTTGATATAATTGTATTGATTAGTTTGTTAAATACACATACATATCTGTTTGATTATTGTATTATGTTTAATATAGTATCTCTTCAGTTTAAACCATAAATGCATGCTGTCCACTCAAGTGGACACCTGAAAATCTCTTTGGAAAATAAAAAAAAAAAAAAAAATTAAAAATCTAATCTTGTTTTTCATGCCCTAAGAGCAATAAAATCACATAGGAAAAAAATCCTGACTGAGGTTATCATAATTCATGCATGAAAGGGTTAAACACACAAACACAACTATATATATATATATATATATAAGTCCTCTATACAAATGTTGTGTTTGTGTTTTAATGGCAGTGTAAAAACAACGATATATATATATTATAAGCTTCACATTTCTGCTTTCACTTGCCTAATTGAGTTCTATTGTAAGTGCATTATTGTAAACAAAATCTTTGTTTCTTTTTATAAACCGATTATCGATTATAAAAATAATAAAGCAGCAGTATGTCTGTGATATTGTTCTTGGAACCTAAGACATTCTATTTAAATAGTTTTAAAACCCTGTTTCAGTGGGCTTTCTTTAGCCTTTTAATTACATTTCTCCGCGTTTCTACTTTTCCCACAGCCCTTTCCGCACTCTTAAGAATTTACTTTATCCCTTTTAAGTCATCTGTATTAATTATAGCACATGGAATGTGTTAATTATGGCCGAAGGAGCCCGATGGAGACAGAAAAGAAAAAAACAAAGGAACAAAAATGAGAAAGAACATTGTTGTAATTCAAGAATTATACAGTGTCCTTGTGCAAGTTCTGGACTTGAAAGTAAGATGTGACATTATTATTATCCTCAACATCCATAGGCACTGATCACCTTTTTTCCCGCATTTACAGTATGTGCTTAATCCAGAGGGCTAATATCATAAGCACAATCATAGAGTATAGGACATACATTAGCTGAGCTAACACATTATTCTTCTTGAATATGAAAGCACAAGTGCCGTTCTTCTGTTTGGGGCTTCTCTTACATATGCCCTGCTGGGGCACTGGGTTGTGACCTACTTTTGAGCATTAGAAGAATAAATGAGAATGGGAAAACCCCAGGAGTAGTGGATTCTACCTGGCCCCAACACTGTAAAAAAAAAAGTTTTTTCACAGAAATATACTGTATTATTTTAAAGATATTTTCTGTTTTTTTTAACATTACGTGTAAATGTAATTAAAATACAGAAAAAAACTTTTATTAAAAACATTAACCATAAAATAAAAGTAATAATCTGTAAATTCATATAATGAGAAATTATAGTTTTTTTACAGGATTATTCTTTTGTTTAATTGGCTTGAATGTTAAATTACATTAAATTCTATGTAAAAAGACAAAAAAAAAATCGCATATTTAAAATTAAGACAACTATGTGTTTTTTTTTTACTGTGAAACCTTAAATTTAAAGTAAATACATGTAAAAAACCAATCGTAAAAAAACGGTAAAAAGTCTGGCAGCAAAGTTGCCAAACACTTACCGTCAAATTACAGTAAAAAAACTTAAGTTATTCTACAGAATAATTCTGTTTTTTTAAATACAGATATTTACTGTAAACATTTTCTGTATTTTTACAGTTCCACTGAATGAAAAGAAACTCTCATTAAAAAACATGTTCACGATATTGGGATCGACCTTCAATGTTGAAATATGATTGAAATAATGTCAGTCGTTGAAACAACGTTGAAATAACGTTTAATGCTAAAAAAAAGGTTAACAAAAAAACACTTCTAAATCAACGTTGAATTTTTTTACAAGATCTGTACGTTGAAACAACGTAATGTTTTCAACAACATAAATATCTGCCTTTTAACGTATTATTATGATAATTAATTAGCATTTAATGTTTTTTTATCATAACAGCTCTTCAATGTATATATTTGTAAATATAATTATTATCATTATTAATAATAATAGTTTCACCCTCTCAAGAGAGCAGTGCAGCATTTGACCAATTAATTAATAATACAGATTGCAAATAAAATGTAATACACAGCTATGTTAACTCGCGCAAACTATTGCTATTGTTATTGGTTGTTTCGCCGGTTTACTTTGAGCATGATTGGTTAATCTGTCTGTTTTCCAGGAAACTGTCCAATGAGAATGTGCGCGGCTCTGCGCGCCTATTTTAAATTTGAAAATACGTCCGTTACTCTCGGTCGGTGAGCAGCTGCTGCTTTGCGTTGATTACTCGGTCAGACCTGGATTATCTGCCTGTTGAATTCTTACATTTTGAGCAAATTTTAGTTGATATGTCAATGAAGAACAGAAGCTGGAATGTGAACAGAGGAAGAGGTCGTACATGGTCTGTAAAAAATACTGGCGATATCAGGTAAGAAAACATTTTTCATTTTTCATTCACGGGTAACTAACGTTAACTTAACTGTCATAGGTTTAACGTTACTGCAACGTTATCAGAGATATAAGTTATCTCTGTGTGTGTTTTTGTAACGTTACTGCTTCACTATTAGCGCAGCGATATTATCACATATTTCAATGTGTTGGTAGCTAACGTATACCATCTTTGCTGTGTTTTGTTGTTGGCAAGTTAACGTTACGTGTTTAATGTTGTCAGCTAACGTTAACTTAGTTTAAAACTCAAACGAATGAGAGGTAAAATAAAAAAAAGCGTGGTAATGAGTAAAGTGATAAAACTGTCATTTATTAGTTAAAATTTACTTAACCTCTTCAAACACTGATAACGATATTGAAAAGATATGTTTGCTTTTTTTTTATTTTATTTTTTTAGATCAAGCATTGATTGGAATAAGATTTCTATCGGGGAGAACACCCAACAGAAAGACCCATTCACCAACAGTAAGTCAATTTTACCACGTACTGTTCGAAAACCTTAAGTATGATTTTCATACTGTTAAGTTACTGATAGAAAGTCTGAGTAACTTTGTCCTTTTGTCTTTCTTCTGCTGAAGTGGCGCACTGAAAGGGGAGATTCATGTCACCTTCATCAGTCCTTTCTTTAATCACTGGAAACCATTAAGGGATTGCTATCAAATATTGTTTACATAAAATCAGTGGTGGAGGAAGTACTGAATCTCAGTACTTAAGTAAAAGTACAAATAACCAGAGACATATTTACTTTAGTAAAAGTAAAAGTACCACAATGAAAACCCTACTAAAGTAAAAAGTACCTGATTTTAAATGTACTTTAAGTATTAAAAGTAAAAGTACTCGCATAACAATTTATTATCTTAATGTCTATATTCTAATAGGCCTAATTAGGGCTGTAACAATATGCAATATGAAACCGAAATCGCGACACTCAGATCCACGAACCTGTGTCGCTGTGTGAAGGCAGACGACACACCCCTTATTTGAAGTTAACATTATACAATACGTAGACCTACACCACAAACTAGTTTAGGATAAATTCGTTAAAATTGGGCAATCCCAGCGTTATGGATGTGACAGTTGCAGTAAAAACTTGAAATATAAGTTCTCAGAAAATGCATTTAATACCAATTTTCATTTAAAACAGAAAAATATCAGTCTACAGACACATGCGTTTTATATTTAATATGAGGGAGGGAAAGGCTACATCCATAACGGACGTAACAAAAAAATCTCTAACTTTTAGGTGACAAAGTATTTTTTTGTAATTCTGTGAATTTCACTGCGCACACCAAAAGTAGGCTAATATACACATCGGATGAAGAAGGGTTGGCTCTCCACAGAACATAAAATATTATTTGTGTGTGTGTGTGTGTGTGTTCACATTTATGAGGAAAAAACAATGTTACAGACGTGTCAGTTCTCCATTACGTGAGCGCTCTGAAAGCGGCACTAAAATACTGATTTAAAACGTTCACAGAGAACTCAAATAGAAAGCCCTTCTTTAAAGTAAATTTCGTTTTGTATTAATTGTATCTTAACTTTAATCAATGTTTCATCAACCAATTGCCTGGATTTAATAAATAAGTAAATATAGCTGAAAATAGATAATCAGGTCACGGAGGCGCCAGCGCGTGAACTGGAGAAATAAACCGAAACTCAGGTAGGTTATGTAGCTACTTGCCTCACAGACCTGAGACGTGTATATAGAAAGTCTGAAATGTCTACTTTTAAACAGAACAATTCAAACAGAAAGAAAACAGACTGTTCTCTGCATGTAATCCGCATGAAATGTGCATTTATCTCTGGCGAGTTCACTGCAAAGATCGCGCGTCAGCATCGTCAACTTCATCTTTGCTGCTGACACTGACACAGCAGGAAACACTTGTTTATTAATAAACAATTAAAATGTCTCCTTGTTATATTTTACATATTCATAATCATTACTTTTGCCGATTCTTTGTGACAGCTTTTAGGTGCTTTATTGGCAGCGCCACATGTTTCATGAACGCGTCAGCACCGAAAACATGGAGATTTTTTTCAATCCCTGTTTTGGCAGGGGGAAAAACTGATCAGAAAATGTAACGAAAATGTAACGAAACATTGTAGAAATGTAGTGGAGTAGAAAGTATAATAACTGCTGCAAAAAGTAACGAAGTAAAAGTCAAAAGTATGCACTATTGATTCTACTTAAGTAAAGTACAGATACGTGAAAAATTTACTTAAGTAAAGTAACGAAGTATTTTTACTTCGTTACATTCCACCACTGCATAAAATAAACATGTGTATATATTGGAGAATTGCTTGTAATTACTGTCTATTAATGTTTATATAAAGTGAACATTGAGTAAATGTCATGTTGATATATTGGAAAGTTGATTTTAATTAGTATAAGTTAAAGCAATGTTTATATAAAGTATACCTCATACATTGATGGTAACAGTATATAGATTTATTGAATCTAATATGTAGAAATATTGAAGAGTTGCTTGTAATTACTACAAATAATGTTTGTATAAGGTAATCCCCTGTACTTAAATAAAGTATGTAGAAATATTGGAGAGTTGCCTGTAATTACTGTCAAATAATGTTTAATATAAAGCAATAACTGTTAAAAATATGTTTCTGAAACTTAATATCACAAGATCTTGTTTTTTTGTACAGGATAAAACCAATATTTAACAGGATTTTACTGTAGATTGAATAATGACATAAAATTAAAGTTTAAATCAATCAATATACTGGTATTGGGCTTTAAATTAGGGTATCTGAAGTTCCCTATCGGTCAGTCACTACAACGTAGGTCATGACTGACCAATAGGAATCTCGCTAGAGAGGCCAATCTACTTCGAGTGAAACTAAAACAAGCCAATACACATTGGCGTGCAATCATTTGCATCAGCTGTGCAGCCTCGCAGCGCGGGTATTAAAGCACAGCTGTTGTAATTGCACATTAGCTTTTTGCTTCGGAGCCAAACACTTCGATGCCTCTGCTTCAACTGGAAGTCAACTTTGACGAGCCTTTTGGACCTCTCCTTCCCGGTGCGGGCGTGACAGCACGGCAGCGCGAGCAGTTTCTCTTTCTTTCTCTCTTTCTTTTTTGTTTTGAAAAAAAAAAAAAAAACTGAGCAAACAAAAAAGAGCTGTTCTTACAGCTGGTAAGGTGCGTCTTAGAGCGCTCAAAAGCTGTTGTAACAGCTGGTAAGGTGCGCCGCAGAGCGCTCAAAGGCTGTTATAACAGCTGGTAAGACCTTCAGAGAGAGATCCAGCGCACAGGCGGGTGCACATTCCCGTCTGTGATCGCTTTGGCTGTTCCCCTGCGTGCTTCAGCACCAGTGAGAGTAGTCCCTAAAAGAGCTACACAGATAGTTCGCGTCTTTTTCAAGATGACGTTCTATCTGTGTGTTTCTGGATGCGGTCGTTACCTGGGGTCGCGGGATGGTCACGATCGCTGCCTTGTGTGTCTGGGCCTCGAGCACGCACAGGCAGCGCTCGTGGATGAGTCATGTACCCATTGTGGGAAGATGACCATCTCGGAGCTGCGGTCGAGACTCTTGTTCCTGCAAAGGGGCGGAGTCCCCGTGCCTACGCCTCGTTCCAACCCCCCATTGCGGGTTGCTTCGGGCGCCGACACGGGTGACCTGAGGATTACGGTGAGCGCGCTTCCTTCGGGGAACCAACCCCCTAGGAACCCTCACCCCTCTCATGCTCCGCAACCAGCTGAGCCGCCAACGGAGCGTGCTGGACCATCCTCGAGATGTGTACCAGTCGTTTCGTTCGGCGCTCCCTGCGACGACCAGATGTCGATCGCTGCATCGGAGGGTGGGTCAGATTTCTCTGCGGATGACGTCTCGGAGCCGCTGCCTCCTTCTGGTGTGTCAGCGGTGCCCGAGACGGACCCGGAGATGATGGCCATGCTTTCCCGGGCCGCCAACAGGGTAGGGCTCGTGTGGAACCCTCCACCGTGTCCCGAACCCTCGAGGTTGGACGATTGGTATCTCGGGGTGGCGCGCGCTGGTTCTCAGCAACCCACCCCAGTGCCCTTCTTCCCGGAGGTGCATGAGGAGCTTACGGGGACGTGGACGGCACCTTTCACTGCCAGAAACCGTTCCGGTGGCTCCTCCTCCCTCACCACCCTTGATGGCGGGGCAGCTAAGGGTTACACGCGTATCCCGCCAGTGGAACGGGCCGTTGCTATGCAACTGTGCCCTAACTCCACTTGGCGTGGAGAACCGTGTCTCCCTTCACGGGCCTGTAAGTACTCGTCGGACTTAACCGGCAAGGCTTACAAGGCCTGTGGGGAAGCTGCCTCTGCCATGCACGCTATGGCGTTGCTGCAGGTCCATCAGGCTAAAGCACTGAAGGAACTGCACGAGGGTGGTCATGACCCACAAGTTCTCCAGGAACTTCGGCGTGCGACGGACCTCGCGCTTCGTGCGACGAAGGTTACCGCACGCTCAGTGGGTCGTGCGATGTCCACACTTGTGGTCCAGGAACGCCATCTCTGGCTGTGTCTGGCCGACATGCGGGAGACCGACAAGCTCAGGTTTCTTAACTCCCCCGTGTCCCAGACCGGCCTCTTCGGTGACGCGGTCGAGAACTTTGCCCAGCAGTTCTCGGCTGTACAAAAGCAGACTGAGGCTATCAAGCACATCCTGCCGCGGCGGTCAGCTGCTGCCTCCACCCCACCGCCCGCGGCTCCTCAGTCTGCTCGTCGCCGAGGGCGTCCTCCTGCGTCTGCCCCTGCTCCCGCGCCACAGCAGCAGCCTCCATCCAAACGGCGTCGTGGAGCCAGTCGCAGGCAGGGCGCCCCGCCCGTCCAGGCCCCCGCTAAGAAGGCCGGCAAGTCCAGGGGTAAGCGGCCCTAGGACGGGCGACCCAGAGATGGAAGGGACTGCTCTCCAGGAGACGATGACCGCATCGCTCCCTCCCCCGGAAGAGGGCCGGGTGGTAAATCCTTTGTTCCGTTTTGTTTGTGTTCCGCCGCTGGCCTTGAAACCAGCGGTACCCAAATTTTCAATAAAAGAGCAGTTTCTAACATCTCTGGGTCCGAAGAGGACCCGGAGAGCAGTGGGGGGACAGAATCCTCACCACTCTCATCCTCCTCTTCTATCGCCAGCCGGCAGCAGTGTACGGTCCGAGAACGCCACCGAGCCGCCTCCCGCACCTCCTGCCCTGTGGAACCAGGTAAGTGCTGCACATCACACACAGACCCCGCTACGGGCCGCCTCCCAGAGAGAGCCTCCCGAGCCATGTCCCTGTGTTCCACCTCGCTGCCCCACTCCGGGTACGCCTACGGTCCCTTTGGTCCCGCTTGTACGGTCTCTGAGAGCCTGGTTAGCGCTCCCCAGTCCGTCTCGCTGGCTCATCCGGACCATCAGGCTCGGCTATGCGATTCAGTTCGCCCGGCGTCCCCCCAAGTTTCGGGTCATCCACTCCACTACAGTGAGAGCAGCCGATGCCCATGTCTTGCGTGCGGAGATCGCAGTCCTACTGGCGAAGGACGCGATAGAGCCGGTCCCTCCAGCCGATATGAAGTCAGGGCATTACAGTCCCTACTTCATTGTACCCAAGAAAGGTGGTGGGTTACGACCAATCTTGGACCTGCGAGTTTTGAATCGGAGCCTCCACAGGCTACCGTTCAAAATGCTCACGCAGAAACGCATTTTCGAGTGCATCCGTCCCCGAGATTGGTTTGCAGCGATCGACCTGAAGGACGCGTACTTTCATGTCTCGATTCTCCCTCGACACAGGCCGTTTCTGCGCTTTGCGTTCGAGGGTCGAGCATATCAGTACAAAGTCCTACCCTTCGGGCTGTCACTGTCCCCCCGTGTCTTCACGAAAGTCACGGAGGGGGCCCTTGTTCCCATGAGAGAACAGGGCGTTCGCGTTCTCAACTATCTCGACGACTGGCTTATACTAGCACACTCTCGAGATCAGCTCTGCGAACACAGGGACCTCGTGCTCAGGCACCTCAGCCAGTTGGGTCTTCAGGTCAACTGGGAGAAGAGCAAACTCGCCCCCGTGCAGAGGATCTCTTTTCTCGGTATGGAGTTGGACTCGGTCACACAGACAGCGCGCCTCACAGAGCAGCGCGCTCAGTCGGTGCTGAACTGCTTGAACACCTTCAAGGGCAGGACGGCGGTCCCACTGAAATTTTTTCAGAGGCTCCTGGGGCATATGGCAGCGGCAGCAGCGGTTACCCCGCTTGGCTTGCTCCATATGAGACCGCTTCAGCACTGGCTTCACGGCCGAGTCCCGAGATGGGCGTGGCATCACGGCACTCACCGGGTGGCGATCACACCGGCCTGCCGTCAAACTTTCAGCCCGTGGTCAGATCCCTCGTTCCTTCGGGCAGGAGTCCCCTTGGAACAGGTGTCCAGGCATGCTGTGGTGTTCACAGATGCCTCTGCCACCGGCTGGGGTGCCACGTACAACGGGCATGCAGTGTCAGGGGTGTGGACGGACCCCCATCTGCATTGGCACATCAATTGCCTCGAGTTGCTAGCAGTACATCTCGCTCTGCGCCGCTTGAAAAGGCCGCTACAGGGCAGGGACGTGCTGGTCCGCACGGACAACACTGCGACCGTTGCGTACATCAACCGACAAGGTGGTCTACGCTCCCGTCGCATGTCGCAACTCGCCCGCCATCTCCTCCTCTGGAGTCAGAAGCATCTGAGGTCGCTTCGAGCCATGTATGTCCCCGGCGTGCTCAACCGTGTGGCCGACGAGCTATCACGAGCCGTGCTCCCGGGAGAATGGCGACTCCACCCCCAGGCGGTTCAGCTGATCTGGAGAGAGTTCGGGGAGGCTCAGGTAGACCTGTTTGCCTCTTCAGAGACCTCCCACTGCCAGCTGTTTTACTCTCTGACCGAGGGAACACTCGGCACGGACGCACTGGCACACAGCTGGCCCCGGGGCCTCCGCAAATATGCGTTTCCCCCAGTGAGCCTACTTGCGCAGACACTGTGCAAAGTCAGGGAGGACGAGGAGCAGGTCCTTCTGGTGGCTCCCTATTGGCCCACCCGGACTTGGTTCCCAGAACTCATGCTCCTTGTGACAGTCCCTCCCTGGCCCATTCCTCTGAGGAAGGATCTTCTGACTCAGAGACGGGGCACCCTATGGCACCCGCGTCCAGACCTCTGGAAACTCCATGTCTGGTCCCTAGACGGGACGCGGAGGTTCTAGGTGACTTACCCCCTGAGGTACTTAACACCATCACTTCAGCACGGGCGCCGTCCACGAGACGTGTTTACGCCCTGAAGTGGAACCTGTTCGTCGAGTGGTGTTCTTCTCGCCGAGAAGACCCCCGAAGGTGTTCGATAGGGTCTGTGCTTTCCTTCTTGCAGCACGGGTTGGAGCGAAGACTGTCTCCCTCCACCCTCAAAGTACATGTTGCCGCTATTTCAGCTTTTCACGACCACATAGATGGCAAAACAGTTGGAAAGCACGACCTGGTCGTCAGGTTTCTTAGGGGGGCGAGACGATTAAATCCTCCTCGACCCCCCTCCATACCCTCTTGGGATCTTTCCCTGGTGCTTCGAGCACTTCAGGATGTTCCATTTGAGCCTCTGCAATCAGTAGACTTAAAGCTTCTTTCCATGAAGACTTTGCTGCTGGTTGCACTGGCCTCTATCAAGAGGGTAGGAGACCTGCACGCATTTTCGGTCGACGAATCGTGCCTAGAGTTCGGGCCGGGTAACAACCATGTGGTATTAAGACCCCGGCCTGGCTATGTGCCCAAGGTTCCTACCACTCCCTTCAAAGACCAGGTAGTGAACCTGCAAGCGCTGCCTTTGGAGGAGGCAGACCCAGCCCTGGCTTTGCTCTGTCCCGTTCGCGCTCTGCGTATGTACGTGGACAGAACTCAAAGCATCAGGACCTCAGACCAGCTCTTTGTCTGTTACGGAGGCCAGCAGAAGGGGAAGGCTGTCTCCAAGCAGAGGATGGCCCACTGGATAGTGGATGCCATCGCCTTGGCTTACCAAGCTCAAGGCGTGCCCTGCCCGCTCAGGTTGCATGCACACTCCACGAGAGGCGTTGCATCCTCCTGGGCGCTGGCACGTGGCTCCTCGCTAACAGATATCTGTAGAGCTGCGGGCTGGGCGACACCTAACACGTTCGCTAGATATTATAGCCTACGTGTAGAGCCGGTCTCCTCCCGTGTCCTCACCCTAGACGGGTAGAAGCACCGAGAGACCCAGCTCTGTCGGCTTGCTGCACCCTTCTGTGCAACCTTATTACTCCAGAGTAAACCTGTTGAGTCCTCCAAAACCCCTCGGCCTGGACATGGCGGAGCGTCCGGCGCCAGGCCCTTATCCGCTGAATCCTTGAGAGCCGGATCTGGGCTGGGTTCCATATGTGTGACCCTACGTGGATCCCATATGTGTATATTCTCCACGGCTGCTCCTAAGATGGAAGCCCGTGTCTTTCCCTTGGGCTAAGTCACCATTATTTCATATGCAGTACAACCTTCGGGTTAGTCCATATGTATTTTCCACATAACTCTTTGAAGAAGTGGCTTCCGCAGCGTTTCCTCCCTAAATAGTAAGGGCACGCTTTCCCAGTGTTATCCAATATCTCACTGTATGGGTTAATCACGGAACAACAGTGTCAGACTCACTCTGTGTAAGCCTCCTCCTATCGTCCTTCCAGGCAAGAAGGTGTAGAGGCTTGCATGGGGCGCTGGATGGGGTGCAGCGGCTGTGGCGCTTTGGTAGGGATTCCTATTGGTCAGTCATGACCTACGTTGTAGTGACTGACCGATAGGGAACGTCTCGGTTACATATGGTAACCCTCGTTCCCTGAGGGAGGGAACGGAGACGTAGGTCCCGTCGCCACATCTGCTGCCGCCCGCCGAGACGGCCAGCTTTCTCAGGCTTGGCTCCTCAGCAAAAAACTAATGTGCAATTACAACAGCTGTGCTTTAATACCCGCGCTGCGAGGCTGCACAGCTGATGCAAATGATTGCACGCCAATGTGTATTGGCTTGTTTTAGTTTCACTCGAAGTAGATTGGCCTCTCTAGCGAGATTCCTATTGGTCAGTCATGACCTACGTCTCCGTTCCCTCCCTCAGGGAACGAGGGTTACCATATGTAACCGAGACGGTAATTATACAACATTTTCTGTGTGCTTTACATAGAAAATTCTTTACTTTGCCAAGGAGTTCTTGTAGATGGATTGGATTATCTTAAAAATATACCAAATAATACTGTATTAAAACCGAAGTCTTTGTTTTAATTATGTAATTTTAAGGCATTTCTGCAATATTTTTACGTTTTTATACAGATTATATACATTTGTTTAACATTCAACAGAGATTTTTTTATGAGATTTCTTTTTCTTTCTACAGCAGTTTGACTGTAAAAATACAGAAAATGTTTACGGTAAATATCCGTTTTCTAAAAACAACATTTTTCCGTAAAAAAAATTAAGGTTTTTTACTGTAATTTGACGGTAAGTGGTTGGCAACTTTTGCTGCCAGACTTTTTACCGTTATTTTACGATTTTTTTTTTTACAGTGAATGCTACAGAAAACACTACAGCAATAAGTACCTGGTGGGCTCAAAAAAGGTTGCCCTCTGGCTTGTGGCATAATATGTTGAGCTAATGAGCTGTGAGATGCAGTTTAGGGATTTGTCAACCCCAAATGTAAGGTGTTGATAATGCTAAGCCACTTCAAATGGGGGAGAAAAAGCCTCTAAAGCTTGAGTGAGAAGTGAGAATGGGGTTTTAGTTTTTATCCCTACTGCAGCATTGCAGGCCGAGAGGACAATGTGACCACTTGAGCTGCTCTTCAGAGGGATGATGGGGGAAAAAACACTTCACTTTCTAACAGAAAAACAAAATAAACCCTCAGATGGTGATGTTTGAGAAAGATTTATAAGATGGTTGAATATTTAAATGCCAAAGTTCACTTTAATGTTTTTATCTATTATGGTTTTGTGTGTGTGTGTGTGTGCGTGCGTGTGTGCACGTGCGTGTAAACAAATACAATTCAACATAGTGAGAATACATGTGTTAATGCCATGGAACAAGATTAAATATTACAATTTATAAATTAATCTCTATCTCCATTTTATGAGATTAAAGTTCCTGCTATAAATGAATCATTAATTTCCCATGATGTTACAGTGATGAGTTGTTACTATATTCCGGTCTACTGCAAAATAATATGATTAATTATTAAACCTATTTAGCCAATCAGGATGTAATACTCCATGAGCACTGTTATTTATTTATTTTAGTTTTATTTTATTTCATTTTGATAATTAGAAATGCTCTTAAACTCTCACGGAATGGCATACAGTTTTTTTTTACATTTGTATTTTCAGATATCCTAACCAGTCTATATGAGACCAAAAGATTGTGGGCAGGCCACCTTAGTTTGGCTCCTAATTGAAGCTACTTTGAATATCTTTGTCTGAGCAGCAGAAAAGGATGATCCCAGCCACTGAGCTGCTAGCCAGTTTGTGTGAGCTGAGAAGTCATTCACATCGCAATGCTTATCTGCAGTGCACAGGCTCTACAAGAATGTCTGACATGAGCAAGCCTGGTGCCAACTAACGGGACGCAAGTTACTGCGCAAATTGTGCTGGAAAGAATTTGCTCACCTAAAATGAGCTTAGATGCTCAAAAGGCAAGCGGCAGACATTCTGTTGCTTGGAGACCGCCCAGAAACAACAGGCTGACAGCTGAGAGTTTTCTACGGTTTTCTGAGTGGAACAGCATCCAACGAAGCGATCAATCTAATGATCTGTTTAATTCACTTCAATTCAGCCAACCTCTTTAATCCACTTAAGCAACCAAATAGAGATTACTTTTTTTGTTAGTTTTTTTTTGAGAAATTAAAGGGTGTGAAATCAGGAATTTGGGTTGCATTGCTGTATTTCTGAAAAAAGATGTGGTAACACTTTCTGTGAAGATTTATATGTATTCATAATACATCTTATCAAAAGGATAGTGGATACATCTTCAAAGGAATGGCCAAATCTTATGAAAAAACAATAGCTCCATCATAGAACAGACCAAAATTTTCTTTGAAATCTTGTCAGAAAATGTAAAATTTAATTTAACGAATTCTATTCGAATTGTGGACATCATGTCACGAAACCAAGAACAACCTTAATGACATTTTTATAGTGTTTATTATCCTTTTTGGGAGGTTGACAATAAATCATCTTCTAGATTTTTTTAGATAGGCTCATTGGAAAAACATGTCTACCTTAATTTTTAATTACCTCAATTACCTTAACTCCAACAAGTACATATACATACAATTCGCTGCCGTTTCTTTCTGAAATGAACAATAGTGGCAGTAAAACACCAACTTATATTCATTTTCTTACATGATGACATGGGACAGGGACTATGATTACAGGGTCAGATTATGCATTATGCAATAAATACTTATTTTGTTCAGTTCCTTGCACAATGGTATGGTAAAGGGTGATAATTCTATGATCTATTATTAAAGGGAACATGTTTTTTTTCTTCTTTCTTTTTTCTGAGATATTTATTTTTCCCATTTAAAAAGCAAAGTTGAACCAATGTAATGAAATGTGAGGTGGAAATTTCCACAGAGTGGAAATTGGCTGTTATGGCTTGAGAGTATGCGTGTACGTCATCAGTTTCCGAGCATTTTTTCACATTATTCATGAGAATGAACTTTTTTAATCTAATCACAGTGCTGTATTATGCATGAGATCGCATTAGAGCGGATATTCAAATGTCACAAAATACATTTTGTTTCATCGCTGTTCCTTCACCTCTGCCTGTTCAGCTTTGCAGACGTCTCACCTTTCCCCGGAAGTTCCAGGAGTCTCCCGCATATTGATAGCGGCTCCCTAACACCCACAAATTATGTACAATATCCCGGAAACTGAGTGAGCGAGAGAGAAGACCTGTTACCACTTGGTATTAAGATGCGTTTTCGATGATTCAATCATAAGTGGTCAGCCAAGAAGTATTGCCATTTACAGCAGTCATTATCATGCATTTCAAATGTGTCTCTTGTGAACACTTGCAATCAGACTTCATTGAGACCTTTCACCACACTCTACATTAATTTCACTTTGGGTGAACGGATCCCAGTAAATGAACAAACCCGTGTTGCGCAGCTTACACATTGTCGTAATGTGGGTTTTGTGTCTTGTCGTGTTTTGTCATGTTCAGTGGTTCCCTGTCTTGTTTATTAGTTATCCCAGGTGTTTCTGATTTCCCACGCCCCCTTGTTATCCTGTTAGCTCGTCTGTCCCTGATTATTTAAGCCCTGTGTTTCTGCCCTGTCCTTGTGAGTTGTTGAATGAATGTACGTATGTTAACGTTGGTCGTGCCTGTGTCATTGAATCCTGTTTCTGAGTCCTTGCATCCTGTTCCTGTCAGAGTTTATTGTTTGTTAATAAAGCCACACTCCTCCTCGCTATTCCTACATCACCAGCATTACACATCACTACAGAACAACTCACCGAAAAGATGAATCCAGCAGTCTCTCCCACAGTCGTCAGCAACCGGGCCCTGGAAGAATATCGATTGGCAATGGTTCAAGAGGACCAGCCCGTCCAAAGCTACGCTAAGGACTTCCTCTCCATTTGCTATCTAGGAACCCTCGACGAGATCCAGCTCATAGGCCTGTTTCGGAACGGGCTGGATTACCGGATCGCTCGATGGATGCCGAGTGACATTACCGATTGGACTCTGGACCGGTACATTGCTGAGGCTTGCTTTGTGGACAGTCCCATATCCACGTTCCCATCCTATCCGGCTGAGCCAGCTCCTCACTGCAGCCTTGCCAAACCCGCGACTCACGTCTGCCCACTCGAGCCCGTATTCCGCACTGGTCCCGTTGGCAGTGTTGTGCCTGAACGCGTTCATTGAA
This sequence comes from Semotilus atromaculatus, assembly GCA_031834385.1. NCBI lineage: Eukaryota > Metazoa > Chordata > Actinopteri > Cypriniformes > Leuciscidae > Semotilus > Semotilus atromaculatus. The sequence goes on from JAULUF010000001.1 coordinate 28,116,097, forward strand.
CGATAGTTCATGAACTCGTTCATATTTTAGGCGAACGTGAACTGAACGTACTGTATTAATGCCTGATGAACGTTACTGTGAACTCGTTCATTCTGGTGTCTGTGAACGAACGCTCTCTCAGTTTAACTTCGTTCAATTGGGTGCCGTATTTCTATAAAGCCTTCCAGGCAAAACCCGGCTAAAACACACCATAAACAGGCCTTAATATGTAGCGAAAAAAACACCCAATCTGGCAACACCAGCCACCAGTGTTGCACCGCCGCATGCGTCATCAAAACAAAAAGCAGCATGTAGTCGACAAAGCAGCGAGGACTGGATGCGTCGTATTGTAACGCCGGGATAGCTCACAGCCGAAGCCACTAGGCCAGACAAACTCACGGAGGGCGATTGCCATATCACAACAGCTCGCGCTTTATTTCCCCAATCAAACTTGTGGAAACTGTTTGTCCCACGCTCCGTCCACAGCGTTACCAAACAAAACATAAACAGATCAAATAAAATGAGCACCATTACCCGCATACATCGAGGCGCACGGTACAATACCATACAGATATAGAGTGTAGTAGACAGTTTAACAGGGCGCACGCGCAGCTCTTAAAGGGGCCACACCTTATCCACTCGTTACAGTATGATCATTTAAACAAGTTTTATGACGTGGTCGGTGAGGATGGGAAAAATCTTACATTTCTGAGCAAACTTTGGCCGCCGATAAAATAATTGCTGTCTGTTGTTGTGGGCTGTGGCAATAATAAAAAAAAATAGCTCGCAACAAATTTATGGGAAAAAAAAGAACTATGAACTAGTTCATTTTTTGAATTGTGAACTATGAACTGAACTAGTTCATTTTAAAATGTGTGAACTGAACTTTGAACTAGTTCATGTAGAAAGTGAACTTTTCCAACACTGCCTGTTGGATTTGCTAATCCGGAGACCGCGGAGGTTTCGCCGGCCGAGTCAAGTGAGTCATGTGCCGAGTCAAGTGAGTCATGTGCCGAGTCAAGTGCCGAGTCAAGTGAGTCATGTGCCGAGTCAAGTGTCGTATCACGCCAAGTGAGTGAATCACGCCAAGTGAGTGAATCACGCCCAGTGACGTGTCGTCGCAGGAGGAGAAGGAGGACTCGTTCGGCTCGCCAGGCTCCGGTGAGCATACCCAGACTCCTCGCCCTGCCGGCCCCGCCTCTGCGCCTCCCCCTACCGGCCCCGCCTCTGCGCCTCGCCCTGCTGGCCCCGCCTCTGCGCCTTGCCTTGCCGGCCCCGCCTCTGCGCCTTGCCTTGCCGGCCCCACCTCTGCGCCTCGCCTTGCCGGCCCCGCCTCTGCGCCTCGCCTTGCCTGCGCCCTTCAAGCTCCGGGAGGCCTCTCTTGAACTCATTTACAGCCTGGAGGTTCCTCCCGTGGATTTCCCCAAGTATTTTTTTGGGGGGGGCAGGAGGTACCCTGTGAGGGCCATGGAGGCGTCGCTGACATGGACCTCGTCTGAGTCTGCTCCACCCTCGTCTGAGTCTTATGTCGTAATGTGGGTTTTGTGTCTTGTCGTGTTTTGTCATGTTCAGTGGTTCCCTGTCTTGTTTATTAGTTATCCCAGGTGTTTCTGATTTCCCACGCCCCCTTGTTATCCTGTTAGCTCATCTGTCCCTGATTATTTAAGCCCTGTGTTTCTGCCCTGTCCTTGTGAGTTGTTGAATGAATGCACGTATGTTAACGTTGGTTGTGCCTGTGTCATTGAATCCTGTTTCTGAGACCTTGCATCCTGTTCCTATCAGAGTTTATTGTTTGTTAATAAAGCCACACTGCATCTGGATCCAGCCTCCTCGCTATTCCTACATCACCAGCATTACACATCATTACACACATACATATTATAAATATAATTATTTAATATAAAATAATATGATTCAATGTCCTGGATTCATTTGTGGGGTTGGGGAGCCATCTCCCGGAAATGAGTTTTTGTAGGGTGGGATGTCTGGCTTTGCGTTGTTGTCCTTCAGACAAATGTTGTAAGTGTAGGTCCCCTTAGTACAGTAACACAAAAGTGTTGTTTGCGTTTTCCCCACGATCTGGTAAGAGCAGGAATTTGACTACCAACACATGGAAAATATGACTGTAATAATATTTCAAATGCGGAGCAGGCATGAGAGCGGTTCTGCGTGAAACAACGCTGTAATGAATTTAACAGCACTCGCAACGCCGATCACAGATCATATCAAGACTGGAGTAAGTGTGTTTCAAGCTTTTATGGACAAAGATTTTATGGACAGAGATTATAGTGCTTATAAATGTAATACAAATATTATTAAATATTTGAAATGTTCTTCCAAATTTTTCATACAGACCAATAGCTCTGGAAAGTTATAATGCTGATTTGTTGATTTTTAAAGAATTATTTATCAAAACGTATTGGATAGTTGTTACTAGTCTCTAATGATAAGATTTGTGTGAGTTTGTTGTCATATTTTTAAAATGCATCAAGGTGCCCCCAACTCTATTGTTTGTTTGTTGTCCTCCACTCACATTGTAACATTAACTCCCCTCTTCCCACCCTCTAAAATCCCGATCTTCCACAGCTTTACACGCTCATTTCTTGAGTGTTTTTCCAATGTAATAAAAAATTGCCTTATTCGCATTCATCTGTTTCAAATAAAACTCAACAAGCTTTTAGCGGCACTCACTGGACAATTTCACTTTGAAACTACCATCAAGAAGCAACGTAATAACATTTTGTGGAGATGTTGCCACAGAGACGTTTTTCCAATGAGCCTGGGGATGGAAAAACAGGACTTTCTGCAAAAAGGTATTCCATGTTGAAAGAAAATCATACAAAGATAATACACATGATTAATGGCAAACCTAATGTGTTATACAACACTATAGCCCTACCCTTTAAATATTTAACTACTGTATGAATAAAGTGACATTACAGCCTTTCATCTGACATTTACTGCAGAATGATAACACAATTGTTGTGGTGTATCTAACTTTTTAAACAGTTTGTTTTTCATTAGCGGCTGGTTTGGTGTGTCTGGGTCTCCTGCAGTGTGTATACTGTAGATGGTCATGTAACAAAGGAGTGGTCTGAAATACAAACTGTGCCTTTTAATTCCCTGCTGCTACATGAGATTGGATAAGCTCTTACGCCAGCAGCTCTGGTAAAAAGCCCTTCATTAAAGTGCCTGTAACACCGCCACATTTTTTTGTTTTCGAAACAAATGTACTGCTTCTACTCCAAGTCTATAGCCTACCACCAGCATTAAAGGGTTAGTTCACCCAAAAATGAAAATGCTGTCAGTAATTACTCACCCTCATGTTGTTCCAACCCCGTAAGACTGGAACACGAATTAAGATATTTTTTATTAAATCTGAGAGCTAGATCACTCCTCCATAGGCTTCTAAGGGATTGAAACTTGTTCTCCCGAAAAGTTATTAAAGACATCATAAAAATAGTCCAAGTGACTACAGTAGCTCAATCTTAAGTTTATCAAGCGACGAGAATACTTTTTGTGCGCAAAAAAAATAAAATATCGACTTTATTCAACTATTAATTTCCATCTTGGTCGGCCTTGACGTAGTAAAACTGCGTATCGCTTCTGTGGTGGACGTCACACGCATCACACACATGACCAGCGTCGGCCAATAGGGACCCTACGTGTGACGTAGCCCTATGCTTTCACACTACGTTAACGGACTAGAGGCCAACAGAGATGTAAATGAATTGGTGAAATAAAGTCGTTATTTTTGTTTGTTTTTGCGCACAAAAAAAAATTCTTGTCGCTTGATAAACTTAAGATTGAGCCACTGTAGTCACTTGGACTATTTTAACGATGTCTTAAATAGCTTTTCGGGGGAACAAGTTTCAATCCCTTAGAAGCCTATGGAGGACTGATCCAGCTCTCAGATTTACTCAAAAATATATCTTAATTCGTGTTCCGAAGATGAACGAAAGTATTACGGGGTTGGAACAACATGAGGGTGAGTAATTACTGACAGAATTTTAATTTTTGGGTGAACTAACCCTTTAAAAAGAGCAAATTCTGTCATTTGAATGTATTTTTTATTTTTTTTAATCTGTGAAACAGTATATGATCAAGTATAATTTAATAACTTTATTAAACATCTTAAATAAATAACTTTATTTAATAACTTTATCCACAATTTAAGGTCCTTTCACATGACTCATAACTCAATATAGAGTATATAGAAATATAAGCTTAAATTCAACCTAAAATGGCATTCGGAACCAATTCTGTAATATGACTTCTGACCAAAAAGAAACAGGGTTGAAAAATAAGAAAAGTAGGTGATGTCAGAGATGGAAATATTTACGATGCCAAAGAATCATCCACAATACAACCATTTTAAAACCCCTCACCAGGTCTTAAAACCGTGTGTGTTGTTCACATTCATGGATCACAGAAAAGGGAGATACCAAACAGGCTGTCTCGTCAGCCTGATTGCGGATTATTTCAGAATTACCTGCATGTATTACAGGCAAGCTTTGGTGTTGATTACAATCACCTTCCATAATAAAAATAATTAGTGCAATGTAAGCAGTGAGAGATTTAAAAATCTATATTCAGGGGAGACAAAGATGAATGGGCCATTGAGTAATGGGGACATGTGTTCCTGTCCCCCGTGTTTCTTTCAAATGTACATATAGAAGGAAAACATACATTGAGTCAGTCTGAGATGTTATGGCATATGTTTAACCCATATACAGTATGTCTATAATATACACTGTAAAAAAATGTAAAAATATATTTTTGACTCTTATTTCTTTACAGTAGTTTTCTGGTTAACTGTTATTTTAGGTACTATTCCAGTAATGACTGTAAAATGTACTGCATTATTTATACAGTATTTTACGACAGTAATGATCTGTAATTAAGTATGCAGCTTATTATATAGAGGTTTATATAACTCATATATGCCAGTTTCTGTTTGTAGCCTATAGGTACTAAATGTTACCATACATTATCAAATTTTTATTCATAAATGGCAATAAAAACAAAATTTGACTAATTAATCAAATATAACAGCTTACAAATAAAACTAAATACACACATTTCATACAAGTCATTTTTGCCTAGAGTTATCTTACCACACTGAAATAATTACTATTGACTGTCTCACTGTGTTGCTTTGACCATGATTGGTTAATCTTATTGTTATCCAGAAAACTGGGCCCGGTTCCCCAAAACGTTCTTATCGCTAAGTAGTTCTTAACCTATTCCTTAACCTCTCTCTTAACGTTATGGCACGACTCCCGACACGTTCGTACGCTAAGTATATCTTCTGTAAGTCACACTTTCGTAAGGTTGGTCTGGACCATTCGTAAGCTCTCTCTTAGCGTTGTTTGAGCTCAAGACGCTAGTCGCCGCCACTGTGCAGCAGTCTTTAGAAATCAGTGCAGTGCAGTACAAGTCAAACTATGGTATGTTGACAATGTTGTGCCTCAACAATGATTTTATGTTATGGACATTTTAAGACTAATAATAAAATATGTTCGCAATGCATAGAGGCCTATTTATGAATTTGACTTTATTTGGTATCAGAACTAATATGGTGGTAATTAGCCTAGGCTATTTCGTAATGTCATTAAACGTTTTAATTGGTAATTGATCATTAAAATCTGGCAAACAATTTGGCTCTAAATGGCTAAGATCTATAAATGGGTAAGCATCTACAGATAGGTAAGCATGGTGGTGTCCAGTAAGCAACCAACTATGGCAGCGATCCAACGTGTCCTTGTCTTGAATCAAAGACGGCGCCGGCCCGTTTAGTCCATGTCAATTTTTTTATTCAGCAAAGCTTAAGCCCTGTTGACATTTTGCCTGACGTGGCTATGTTAAAAAAATTCGCCTCCCAAGACAACTCATTATGGAGCTGCTGGACCTTCTCAGACCTGCGCTTGCCAGGCTAACACGTCAGAATTTTTCTTTAAGCCCTGAAGTCCAGCTGACGAGAAGCTTGGTGCCCTTTTTTTTACGTTGCTTCCCCACCATATTCTGTATCTAACTCTCTCTCTCTGTTCATTGTAGATAGGTTGATTTTTATTGAAAACATTAACCAATGGCAATCAATACCGCATTAAACAGAGGTAACTGCAGCTGCTTGCCAATCAATTCTGATTGTAAAGTACCTTACCATTAATATAAAAGTGTATTACATAATTTTTAGAAGTCGAAGTGGCACAACGGAATAAGGAGGGTGGATGTTTAGCGAGGGATACCTGGTTCTTCTATCCGTCACAACATATCGTGTGAACATATTACTGACAATTTGAGAATGTGAAGCACCTTCACGTGAAGTGGAAAATCGATTCCTGAGCAATCGATGCCAACTAATTCAGCACCTTTACTTGGGACAGCGCCTTTGTAACGTCGAACGTAAGAGGCAGTGTGTTAAGAAGCTTCCTAAGGGACACTTCGGGGAACATATATATGTATATATGAAGAGTTTGGTTCCAAAACGCGATAAACGCCATTTTAAAAAAAATTGAGTTACTGCAAAAATCAGTATTGTATCTAATCGGTATTGAAAAGTCAATGTTAAATTTTTCGTAAAATGCGATATCCGCTGTGTTATTCTGTAATGTTTTCTGCCTTTCTTTCCAAACCGCGACAAACACCAGTCTCCCTTCTCTGCAAAATGCGATACATCCGCTCAACCAATCACAACGCACCATTCCACGCAATGTAAACAGTAACGGCAGCGCTTTAAATAGCTACACCCGGCTTCCTAGGTTTTCTTATCTATTTTGTACTTATCGATCAACAAACAAACAAAAAAATTTATAATTTTGACGGCATTGATGAAACTGTGGGGGTTTCTGCGGTGGGTAAGAAACGTAAGGCATCGAAATCGGATCATTTACGTGAGGAGATTAAGAAGATGAGGCACTCGGAGGAAAAATATCGGCTGTTGCTTGTTCTCACACGACAGCATCAAACTTCTGTCACGCTGACACATTGACCCCAGGGGATCTTTTGAAAAACTTTCAATGGTTTTATTCAAAGTCAACGAAAACCGTGCGTGCCTTCTATGATAATGCACTCTCTCTGTCACAGACGAACGACGTTGACAGTCATGAAGAGTAGCTGCCCGTTCTGTCAGCCTTTTGAGAGTGACCATTCACTGATTTCTTAATGAATGATAAGTTGTTGAATGTTTTTACAAAGAATATTGGGTAACACTTTACGGTAAGGGTACATGAATTATGTGAAAACATCATGATCATGCGTAATAAATCATAATTCATGATGATGTGCTCATCTTAGTTAATGTTTTAATTAAGGTGTTGTTCATTAAACAACAACATTAAAGCAGTGGATTTATATGCACAAGACAACAAATTCAATGTATATAACATTTATTTTATTTTGAATTTATTTTGATTATTTTATTTTGATTAATTGCATTTTGAAAAATAAATAAATAATGGCTGTATTGTATTTTGTGAAAAAAAAGATCTGTTTTTGTATACAGTGTGTGACTGGGGATGATACCAAAGCTTTCTGTAAGTACTGTAAAGCAGAGATTTCAGCGCATCACAGTGCTCTTTTGAATTAAAGCAAGACAGAAAAACACATTCTAAATGAGCCCCCATTTTCAAGCTGTCGAGTGCGTAGTTTGTTTGACATAGTGAAATCTGATCAGTCTGTTAAGGTGATGGAGCTAAAACTGGCAGCACACATTGCTTTCCATTCAAGCATTTTGACATTTAGGAGAACAAAATGTTCAGCCCTCATTAAGCATGTAATTGGGCCAGAGATTCAACGGGAACTACTGAAGGATATAGGAGCGGAACTATATTCTTTAATTATCAACTATAGCACTGATGTGGGGATGCATACACTGTAGTCTGGTATTGTAGTCAAAAGAGTCAACAGCGCATAGTGTCATCTTCTGCTGGGATTGTTCATCTGGATAGATGATGACAGAGGATGCAATTGCAGAAAACCGGATTTATTATAATAACAGATGTGAGGATGAACAGATGACACAGTCCAAAGTCCACTGGTAGCGAAGGGGCAGGTGAGCAACCCGACAATACGTGATGTGTAGATACTGTCACCCGGTGATCCGTGAAGTGAAGAGATAGCCACCAGATAATCCGTGAAGTGAAGAGATAAGACAGGTTCCTCCGAATGACGGCAGGCAGACAGGACTCAACACGACGACAGGCAAACAGCAACTCGACAATACTCCAAACAGGAATGGGAAACACCAGACGAAGACTAGACAGCACAGGGATACATCCAACAACGATCTGACAAACACAAGACGAAAGACCAAGGTATAAGTAGAGATCGCTGATCAGAATCAGCTGGCGCTGATGACAATCACTGCCTGATCAGCGACCACACCCATAATCACGCACATACACAAACACAGCGCGAGAAGCAGTCAGTGAATCAATGAACCGTGACATTACCCCTCCCCCTAGGAGTGCCTCCTGGCGCTCCCAGGAGGACCTACCTGTTGATTGTAATCATCAATAAGGGATTGATCCAGAATGTCCCTGGCAGGTACCCAACTTCTCTCCTCCGGACCGTAACCTTCCCAATCCACCAAATACTGGTATCCACGTCCCCTCCGTCTCGAGTCCAGAATACGATTGACCGAATATGTGGGTTCCCCATATACGAGTCGCGGCCGTGGAGGAACCAGAACCGGCGGATTAAGATGAGAACGAAAAACAGGTTTTAATTTAGAAACATGAAAGGCGGGGAGGTGGAGGTGTACGCAGCTGTACGCTGGAGGAAGTTTGAGGCGGACTGTTGAGGCAAACACTTTTTGACCTACAACGTATACGGGAGGCCTAGACCGGTGGCGATCGACCTTAGCCTTGGTGCGTGCCCCCACCTGGAGCAGAGTCTCACGGCTCTGGTCCATGTGCGGTGGCACCTCTGGACGAAGGCGTGAGCGGAGGGGACCGCGACTTCGGATTCCAGGCTAGAAAAAACTGGTGGCTGGTACCCTAAGCTACACTCAAACGGAGATAGGCCCGTAGATGACACTGGTAACGAGCTGTGTGCGTACTCCACCAATGAGAGTTCCTGACTCCAGGAGGAAGGATTCTTAGACACCAAACATCGCAACACTCTCTCTAAATCTTGGTTGGCTCTCTCGGTTTGCCCATTGCTTTGGGGGTGGTAACCCGAAGACAGACTGACAGTCGCTCCGTACTGACAGTAATCTACAAAACTCCTGCCAAAATTTGGACACAAATTGGGAACCCCTGTCCGAGACCACGTCAGTCGGGAGGCCATGTAGACGAAAAACGTGATCTAAGACAGCCACCACTGTCTCCTTGGCAGATGGTAATTTGGGCAAGGGAATAAAATGAGCCGCCTTTGAGAACCGGTCCACTACGGTCAAAACAACCGTCTTGCCCTGAGAGGGTGGGAGGGCGGTAATGAAATCTAGCGCTATATGGGACCAGGGTCTCGAAGGAACAGACAGCGGTTGGAGTAACCCATCTGGGGGTCGATTGGAAGTCTTAACAGTGGCACAAACCGAGCAAGCCAAAACAAAACTCCGAATGTCGCGAGCCATTAACGGCCACCAAAATCGTTGCTTGACCAAAAAACTGGTGCGGTTTACCCCTGGATGACATGCTATGCTGGAACAGTGACCCCATCGAATGACGTCGGACCGAACTCCCTCTGGCACAAACAATCGACTCGGTGGGCAACCGGGTGGAGGCATTACCCCTTCTAAGGCCGTCCTGACCTTCAATTCACCTCCCATGTGAGTGTGGAGATAAATAGTGTCTCGGGTAAAATACACTTGGGAGTAACCGGGCATTCGGATTGGTCAAAAATACGAGATAAAGAATCGGGTTTGATGTTCTTAGACCCCGGGCGGTATGAGAGTGAAAAATCAAAACGACCGAAAAAAAAGTGCCCAACGAGCCTGCCTAGAGTTGAGTCTTTTGGCAGATCTGATATATTCAAGGTTCTTGTGATCGGTCCAAACGATAAAAGGTACCCCCGACCCTTCTAACCAATGACGCCACTCCTCCAGCGCTAACTTGACTGCCAACAACTCCCTGTTACCAATGTCATAGTTACGTTCAGCAGGCGATAAACAATGGGACAAAAACGCGCAAGGATGCATCTTGTCGTCTGTGGAAGAACGCTGCGAAAGAACTGCACCTACCCCCACCTCTGACGCGTCGACCTCCTTCACGAACTGACGTGATGAATCAGGGGAAATCGAGATGGGAGCTGAACTGAAGCGGCTCTTGAGGTTAGCGAATACAGCCTCGGCTGTATCGGACCACCTGAACGTCGTTCTGGGGGAGGTCAAGGCAGTCAGAGGAGTGGCTAGTTGGCTGAAATTGTGAATAAAACGCCGATAGAAATTGGCGAACCCCAGAAACCTCTGTAGGGCCTTACGGGAATCTGGGCTTGGCCAATCCATCACAGCCTTAACCTTGTCAGGATCCATGCGCACACCCTCAGACGAGATGATGTAACCTAAGAAAGGAACAGACTGTGCATGAAAAGCGCATTTCTCTGCCTTGACAAAAAGCCCATTCTCTAGCAACCTCTGAAGCACTCGTCTGACGTGCTGAACGTGTTCTTGGAGAGAAGAAGAAAATATCAATATGTCATCCAGGTAGACATATATGAACTGGTCGACCATATCTCTCAGCACGCCATTGACGAGTGCCTGGAAAACCGCTGGGGAGTTGGACAGCCCAAACGGCATGACCAAATATTCAAAATGGCCCCTGGGAGTGTTAAAAGCGGTTTTCCATTCATCCCCCTTCCTGATGCGAACCAAATGATATGCATTGTGTAAATCCAATTTTGTGAAGACGGAGGCTCCCTATAACCGCTCGAAGGCTGAAGACATCAACGGCAAAGGATAAGTATTCTTTACCGTGATGTTGTTCAACCCTCTCTAATCAATGCACGGTCTCAGAGATCCGTCCTTCTTACCGAAAAAAAATAACCCCGCCCCCGCCGGAGAAGAGGAAGGGCGAATGAACTCGGAAGCTAGAGAATCAGAAATGTATTTCTCCATGGCCTCCCTCTCTGGGACAGAAAGTGAGTATAACTTGCCCTTAGGCGAGACGTACCTGGTATAAGATCTATAGCACATTCGTACGGTGCGGAGGAGGAGAAGCAGCCCGAGACTTACTGAACACTCCCTTCAGGTCGAGATACTCCACGGGCACGTTAGACAGATTCACCGACTCCTCCTGCAAGACAGAACTGGACACCGAAGAACAGGCAGACATTAAACAAGACGCATAACATTGGGTGCTCCAAGCAGACACAGAGTTATGGCCCCAGTCAACCCTGGGATTGTGCTGGGTGAGCCAAGGATGACCGAGGACCACCGGAGTATGAGGAGAGTCCAGGAGTAGAAACGAAAGTTCCTCAGTGTGGTTGCCTGAGGTTACGAGTGTCAGACGATCAGTGGTGAGTGTAATGACTGGTAGTTCTTGTCCATTGAGTGCGTTGACAGAAATGGGATTCGTGAGAGGTGTGATGGGGATTTGTAGCCTACGTGCTAAAGATAAATCCATGAAATTCCCCTCGGCCCCAGAATCCAGAAGTGCTTGACAGTTGTAGAATCGGGTTGCCCACTGCAGTCTCACCGGGAGGAGCGTGGAGGAGGTCTTGCTGGTGGAGATCCCGCCCGACAGTAGCCTCCAATCGCCGAGCCCCATCTTTTACGGGGCAGTTGTTGATGAAATGACCGGCACCTCCGCAGTAAAGGCATAACCCCCGGGATCTCCGTCTTTCTTTCTCCTCCCGGGAGAGCCGAGCTCTACCCACCTGCATGGGCTCGTGATCGAAGGTGGGGCTGACCGTATCCCCGCCACTGGCTCGAGAGGGTCCGAAGGTCTCCGGAGTAAAGGTCCTGCGGGCTGCTGTTCCATCCGCTGTAAGCGGGCATCCACCCGCTAGCTCGATCAGTCCGTTGAGATCCTTAGGGAGATCCAGGGCGTAGATCTCCTTCTGGATACGGTCAGTCAGCCCATTCAGGAACATGTCCTACTGCGCTCCCTCGTTCCCGTGACACTCTACGGCGAGGGTACGGAACTTGATCGAGTAGTCGGCGACCGATAGGTTTTCCTGGCGAAGATCGGCTAAACGGCGTGCAGCCTCTCTCCCTGCCACCGCCCAATGAAATACCCTCTTCATCTCTGCCGAGAGTGTTTGGAATGAGGAACAGCATGGATCGTTATTCTCCCACACCGCCGTTCCCCACAGGGCTGCCCGTCCGGACAACAGAGTGAGCACCAGAGCCACCTTGGTCTCCTCAGTGGCAAACGTCTGGGGCTGCAGGGCAAAAAACATGGAACACTTCGTTAGGAATGCCCTGCAAAACTGTGGCTCACCGTTATACCTCTCCGGGGCAGGTAATCTTGGCTCAGGCGAATGGTTGGTTGAAGTAGGCGTGGGGGAAGTCGGCGGTGCAGGAAGCGCAAGTTGTTGGAAGCGCTGGGTGAGCTCGGTCACCTGCGCTACCAATGCTTGTACACCACGACCAGTCATGGCTAGATTTTCTTCCTGATGGTCCATCCTTGTGGCGTTCCTGGAAAGGAATTCACTGAGTTCCGGGGTTCTCGCTGCATCAATGGTTGGTTCAGATCGTTCTGTGACGGTGAAAATGATGACAGAAGATGCAATTGCAGAAAACCGGATTTATTATAATAACAGATGTGAGGATGAACAGATGACACAGTCCAAAGTCCACTGGTAGCGCAGGGGCAGGTGAGCAACTCGACAATCCGTGATGTGTAGATACTGTCACCCGGTGATCCGTGAAGTAAAGAGATAGCCACCCGATAATCCGTGAAGTGAAGAGATGAGACAGGTTCCTCCGAATGACGGCAGGCAGACAGGACTCAACACGACGGCAGGCAAACAGCAACTCGACAATACTCCAAACAGGAACGGGAAACACCAGACGAAGACTAGACAGCACAGGGATACATCCAACAACGATCTGACAAACACAAGATGAAAGACCAAGGTATAAGTAGAGATCACTGATCAGAATCAGCTGGCGCTGATGACAATCAGTGGCTGATCAACGACCACACACATAATCACGCACATACACAAACACAGCGCGAGAAGGAGTCCGTGAATCAATGAACCGTGACAGAGATGCAATCCCATTAACAGAAGCGTAACTAAACTTTTTGCAAGGCTTGCAATTCAATCTTATGTGTGGACAGCAAAACTCGGTTGTCACTAAATTTCGACAGTACAACCCCAACTTTGTGTTTGTGAAAAGTGCGTGCCACTTAATTCAACTGTGCTCAACATAAGCAATGTCCGTTTTGTCAAGAAATGTTGAATATCAGATTTCACAAACATACGCCTGGTTTTCACATAGCACCATCCGTCAGCAAAACTACCATTAACTTTATGCAGCAATCAATGTTGAAGGAGCACCAATAAAAATTCTTCAGCTTTCAGACATGAGATGGCAAGCTGTCAGTGCATGTCTCAATAGGGTGCTGGATCAAAATGATGAATTAAATTACACTTCCAGTTTTCCTAGGATAAGGACAGAAGCTTCAACGCGAAGATCCTATTTCAAATGTACTCCGTTTCAGTCAAGCTGTATTTACTGTTCCTGCAGCCCATCGTTCAAGAAGCAAACAGAGTGAATAAATAGTTTGAGCTGGAAAATGCAAATCCATGCAAGCTCTTCCATAAACTGAACACATTCTGCCTGACCATGAGGAGTTGCAAAAATCAACCTGGTGGACGTGGTCCGAGATTATTGACTTTGACCTCTTTCTGCAGTGAAAGTGAAAAGCTTCCCATACATTAAATACCATTAAACACAGCTGCAAAGAATACCTGCTTCAATTTGTCAGGCAAATCAAACAACGTTTGATGACTAAAATGTAGCAACTTCAGTTTCTTGTGTCGTTGAGCCCATCTGTACGTAGTGCTCCACAGTCAGAAAAAAAAATCAGTTAGCATGTCATTTTTTTGTCTGTACACAAGAGATATTGCAAAGCTTGATAAATAGTGGAGAGTCTTGGACACATTGTCATGGGGAATACACAGAGTACTGGCAAGCGTAAAAGCTCTGGATTGACGTGAAAAATGCTCCCAGAGACCAAGATTTTTATGCATTTGGGTCTTTTGCTCATTCGTTGCTGGCATTGCCATTCAGCAATGCAGCGGTTGAATGCACATTCTCTAAGATGAATTTGATAATGACAAAACTGTGCAAAAGAATGAGGGACACTCTTCTGGAGAACATCCTTCGCATTCAAGCCTTCATAGAAAGACATGGGATCTGATGTCATCAGTTCGAACCAACAAAAGAGTTGCTAACCTGTTCAATACAGACATGTATGACAAGGAGCAAGAAGGAGAAGAGTAACATCAGAACATGCCCATTAACCAGTAATTAGTTCATTCAGTAAGTTCTCAACATTTTGTTCATCAGCAATCAATCTTAAGGTAAGATGAATTAATTTTTGAAAACAGATGATTACGATTATGATTTATGATTACTACTATACTGTGATTTTCCAGAAGAAATTGTGTGGAGTGTGAGTTAACACCATCATCTCTTTACAGAATAAACATGAATGAATATTTGAAGGTATGTTGAAAGATACAGTAGGCTACAACTTCCTGAAATTTATCTAGTTCTACTAATCGCTCAACAATCAGAGTTTCAAACACGGAAAGACATCAATAAAACAGCATCTAAACAATGTTACATTACATTTACCTAAGGCAAGTCATTCAGTGTCCACAGCTTGTTAGTTCGCTAGAGAAATGCAAACTCTGCAAACTCTTTTGCTAAATATATCCACTATATTAGCATACATATTCATTGTATTTTACTCAACCTGTCTTGATTATTTCATGTTTAATGTATGTTTAAATAAATTGGTAACACTTTATTTCAATAGTCCACTTTAGACAATCTACTAACTATTAGTAACTTTGCAACTACATGTCAACAAACTCTTATTAGAGTATTAGTAGACTGTTAGTAGACTGTTTGCTTAATATCTGCTAACACTTTATTCTGATGGTCCCCTGACAAACTATAAGTAACTTGGCAACTGCAAGTCAACTTATTCTACTAACCCGAACCCTAACACCTAACCATAACCGTCCACTAACATAACCTAACAGTCCACTATAACAGTCTACTAATACTCTGAGAGTATAATGAGAGTTAGTTGACATGTAGTTGCAAAGTTACTAATAGTTAGTAGAATGTCTAAAGTGGACTATCGAAATAAAGAGGAACCAATAAATCTGTCATGAAAATAAGTTATGATGGCCACAGTGTAAATTATTATATTTTAACAACAAATTGGAGTAGATATATATATATTTTAAATTAGATTTAGAAGTTATTTCTTCTTATATGCAATTTCCATGTTTGCATACAATTGTTATGTGATTGTTGATTATTACATCTAAAAATACCCTACACTATTGCTACTGTTGATGATCCAGTGTCTTCCGTAATTTTGTCTGGCCCAATCAGACGTCAGTGTGCGGAGTTAGTCTAAATAGCCTCTGCCAACAAGGTAAAATAGTGTAATAGAGTAAATAGACACTTCTTATTTTGAGTAAATTTGAGTTGTGAGATGTCAACAGAGAACAAAAACTGGAATATGGACACAGATCAGTCAGTATTTGGTCATCTAAGTTATGTGAACTTATATCTTGCAGAAAAATTGGTGATATAATTGCCCCTACTATTGTCTGTAACAACCTAATGTAACGTTATGTTTTGTGTTCATGCCCTTATCTGAAATATACAGAGTTTGTTTACTGTACACATAAGCCTTTTACCAATGGGTAACGGACATGCACAGAGGTATTTACCCTCTGCAGGTAGCAGTGTGTATTTTTGTACTGCTTCATCAAGATATGGTTTGTTAAAGTGAGATTCTAAATGCACTTATAGAGTGCTAGCGATATTACCACATTTCAGTGTAGTACCAGCTAATGTTACTGTGGCAAGCAAGACGAGGCGGAGGGCCTGATAAGATTTTACAATTAAATTTTTTTAGTGTGGGCCAGCGTAAAGGAAAATAGTAACTGGTTTTTTTAATTTTTTTTTTTTATGTATATATAAAATGAGAATTAGAAAATAAAAATATGGTATGGAAGGTATTAAAGTTGACACAAATCCAAATGATCCCGTGCAGTCATATTTATTATGATTTCAGTAAGACCTACTTACCTCAGCGTCGAACATGCTTTCTAAGAAAACTTAAATTCTCCTCACTTATAATTATTATTGATTATATGACATGCCTGATTAAATTCTGAGCCCAGTACTCTGCCTCTATTGTGCAGTAGAATATTTCATGTGAAGGTCAAAAAAGTTATCCACTCTGTGTGATTGTTTCCCTGGACCAAGGGAAAATCTTACTCATTCATAAGCCTACAGCATACAGTCAGAGCATGTTATTAAATCATGAAGCACTCATAATTCAAAGTCCTGATTGCAATCAAACAAAAAACGTTTTATCACACCCATCCCAATGAAAGTTCATTAGAGATCCAACATTGGGTAATAGTAATAAACTAATCTGAGAGAGAATATCTACGTAGACTGAGACATGGGGAACAGATTCTTACATTGCCTTGCAATTACACTGCATGGATTTGTGCAAACCAATGTAATGACTTGTAGCTATGGAAACACAATACCAGCGCTCATGGGTGCCATCCATTAAGGATGCAAATTGTTCTCTTGTAGACACTGCCTGAGAAGATCTTAACACAACAGCCTTAACATGGACATGTCAAATTATAAAAATAAAAAGAAACTAGGAGAAAGATGATTTATTGTTATTCAATGACATAATAGATGGATTTGATTGGGACATTTACCTAAAGAAGATTGTTTTTTGGACACATCTTGCAAAAAATGTCTGTATATCCTTTTTAGAGTGCTAATTTGGTTATCGCTTCCCCCTGAGCAAGAACACACTGTGACTGATACGGGCAGCCCACACACAGCAACCTCAGCAGCACACATGACTAAATTACTTTGCATTGTGTTAATGTTAGAAGACTGCTGGCAAATAATGACTTCTGTTACTCAAACAAAGCAATAGTATGACTTAAAATACTTAAAGTATTTAGCACACTATCTGTATGGATTACTTAATGGTTCTTTTATCAGGTGTTTTGCCACATGGAATAGAGCTGTATACAGATTTTCTACGTTATGTTCTACAGAAAAAAAGGAGCAAAAAAGTTTTTTTAAGTAACATTTTAGGCTGAATTATCGCTTGAAATGGAGTGCCACATATTGTTCAAACCCCTGGTACTAAGCTTAGTTCTTTTCTAGGTTGCCGCTGCATTTATATATATATTTTTTTAATCAAATGTACAGCAGTAAGTTCAAGCACAGACTAATAAATGTCAGGCCTGTGGCCTACTAGTAAGCAAACATGCTTCGATAAATTGAGAGGTGCCCAATATGAAACAGCATTCACTGTAATGTTTTTCCTTATTATGGAGCCCCCGTAGTATGGAGCCCCTGAAGGGACCTTTGCAAAAAGAAATATATAGACTTTCGCATGAGCACGAGATTTTGCGTGCTTACGAGAAACTATTGTGTGCGCACAATAAACTTTTCACGTGCGCATGGTATTTTTTTGTTACAATTTCCGGTTTATAACCTGTTTGTGTGTCACTGTTATATTACTATGAAGAAAATGAGATTCTGAAGAAAATGAAGTTCTTTTTGCTCAAAATTAGGCTTTTGTTAGGACAGTATACCTCTAAAATCATGGCCTAATGTCAGCTTCAACGCATCCTCTGTGACGGCCGAGAAACCGCGTCGTGGTGCAATATGGCTGTGTGCATTGTCCTATTTGACAAGTTCAAGGGTCCATAAAAAAGACTGATACAGTAAAAAGAGCTCAATATTTAGCTTTCATTAGGCCAGTACATCATATTTCAAGGCCTTATGTACGTTGTAACAAATTTACAACGTACATAATGTTGTAAAAACAAAGTTGTTTTACAAATTTAACTCTGTTGTGCAGTAAACTTTACTAAAATGTCGTATTTCACAAGATCAAAACACTCTGGGCCCTATTTTAACGATCTGAAATCCAAGTATCAAGCGCGAAGCGCAAGTAACTTTGTGGGCGGGTCTTGGGCGCTGTTGCTATTTTACCGGAGGGATAAATGACTCTTGCGCCCGACACAAGTTTAAAAGGGGTTGGTCTGATAGCTTCATTATTCATAGGTGTAGTTTGGGCGTAACGTGAAATAAACCAATCAGAGCGTAATATCACATTCCCTTTAAGAGCATGACGAACGAGGTGTGCTTGTTCCATGGCGCAATACTATTATAACAGCGCATTTACCAGGCGCGCTTCAGAATCGGTTCACAGCCGAGGAGATCGATGTTCTCGTCAGGGCCGTAAAAGAAAGAGAAGTGACATTGGGGACGGGACAAACCCACCCAAATTAGCTTCGGTTATACATGCATATAATAATTTGGGTAAATATGTAAGCTTTATGCCTATTTTTCCCATCGTCATGGACACAACAATGATTTCCCTCGTGTTTTAATATTTTTCCTTCTAATAATTTATCATTTGCAAAAAGGAAAATGCATCTGTGTAGATGAGAGAATCGTCTACAGTGTATGCGCGTTGTTCACACTCTGTATTATGACCAAGCATGCGCGCTTAAAATAGCATCTGAATGTACGCTCAACGCGCCACTGGTCAGTGGCGCAACTGTTTTCTAGAACTGCAAAATAGCACCAGGGATTGTTTGCGCCGGAACACGCCTCCTTTTTTGCGCCGACCCGTCCAGGGAGCGCAAGTTCATTCTCTAGTTTACCGGCGTCCGTCTGTGGAGGGAAAAGCCGCTTTGCGCGGGTGGAAAATACGAATGATACATGCGTCAGTGTACAAAGTAATTTGCGCCGGGTGCAAGATAGGGCCCTCTATATTAAATCACTTTGTAAGATTGAATGCATCCTTAAAGGCAGCTGATATTTTCTTCATTCAACTCCAACAGTGCTCATTATGAGCAAAGCCATAGATATAAAGGGCTTTAGAAAGCATTGCGTTATATAAAGTGAAGACTCATGCTTCAAAAAAAGACAAACAAATAAGTCGCTGGATTTAGCCTGGTACTAGACGAACTGCTCTAACGAAATTAAAGATTTTAGCACTTTTTTATCAGCCATTTTAAAATGGCACACAGCCATTTTGCACCATTAGCCCATTTCAAGGCGCAGATTCTTGACCACCTCAGATGATGCGTTAAAGCAGACATAAGGCCGTGATATTAGAGGTATACTGAACCCTTGAACTTGGCAAATAGGACAATGCACACAGCCGTATTGCACCATCAGCCCATTTCATGGCGCGGTTTCTCAGCCATCACAGATGATGCATTAAAGCGGATATAAGGCCATGGATATTACACTGATTATACTGCCCAAACATAAGCCAAATTTTGAGCAAATAGATCTTTATTAATTAATGCACATCTATACTCTCGTTTACTTCACAGTAAAATGGCAGTGATGCACAAAGGAAATGGGCTATTGTTTACATAAAATGGAAATTTTACATGCCCATGTGAACATTTTCACGTGCACATGTGAAAGTCTGTATATATTTTTTTTTTTAGCAAAGGTCCCGTCCTATGTGAACCAGTTATAACAATAAAAAACAAAGAAGGGCATATTTTTTGGAAAATAACTGGAAAAAGTGTCAATTTCATATCAGAATGGATCATATGCATACTGACAATGTGGTATGCAGTCAACATTGGAGGATGGCTTTTCTGGCCTTAACTTTAACAGCATGACCTCAGTGACATCAGACAAAAAGGACAAGTTTCATCCATCCATCATTCCATCCATTTTCCAAAGTGCTTATCCTATGTAGGATTGCATATGTATTACATATTAAAAAACTTGTTCATTAGAACTGTCACTTTTCATTACGTTTTTTTTGCAGCAGCAATAATCTGTAACATTTTATTTTGATGGTCACTTTCTGTTTTTAACTCAACTTCTAACTACATGTCAGCAAACTATCTTTAGAGTATTAGTTGACTGTCTACTTAACTCTTTATTGTGGTGATCCTCCAACACACATTCTACTGACTATAAGTACATTTGCAACTACATGTCAACTTATTCTAACTCTAACCCTACCGTTCTACTAATACTCAACTAACACTCTAATGAGAGCAAGTAGACATGTACTTTAGGTGCAACATTACTTGTAGTCAACCGAATGTGTTAAAGACCATCAAAATAAAGTGAAGCCCAATAATCATAACATTTCCCGAAATGAAGTAAAAAACAAACAAACAGAAGAATTGGTAAAACCTTATGAATAAGCCCATGTTTCACTTGACAACTTTGAAAGCTGAGTTAGTCTGCATTAGTGTGGCCGATACCAGTGTTCTCCTGAGGTCCGCTGTACAAAGAGTTTTTCAAATGAGGCTAGGACTTTTCATGCTGCAGGACAACCACCAACTAGCAATGTCATCCTCAGTTTGCACAAGGCTCGACACATCACCTGGGGCGAATTAGCCTGGCCTAAATTTCAAAACAGACGACTTGTCAGATGAAGCCCAAGATAGAGAAAGGGAGGAATGGGCAATGACAGTGAGGACGAGCGAACAAATGTGACAGCAGTGAAATCTTTCACAAGACAGGTGGAAAAATAAGCATTAGGCAGAAACAAAAATAGAGGCTGAAAGACTTAGTATGAAAAATGTAAAAAAAAAAAAAAAGATTTAGAAGAAGATCAAGGATGGAGGTGAAAGGACAAATGAAATGACACATCTGCTATACTTAAAACTGCAGAAATAACCTACAGTTAATGACTGGTCAGATGGCCTTGTAAAGAGAAAACCGCTTCTGTTACTAAGGGAAATAAATGTCTCTTGGAATCTGCCGACGCGGACATCATATAAGTGCTCTGCTCTTTCCTGGTCTCATAAGCTATTTCTTGACCTTGTTTCACTTAATGTCTTTCCTACATTTCTTCTATAATAGTGTAATGTCATGACTGACAGCTCAGGCACTCGGTCAAGGCTGTGGTGATATAATAGGACTAATGTTAGTCCTGTAGGAACTAAGAGCATAGATGCTGTTTGTCCCCTCTGGAAGCTTGTGACCATGTATCTGTTCAATAACATAGTATATTTAGAAAGATTTTTGACACCATGCTATTTTTATTCCTTTTGATGAAGATGATTAAGGAGGTTCTTTCATGTTGTCATTACACTACAGTAAAGCTGGTGAAACGGGAAATAGACAAAAATGGCTCCACAGAGTAGGTAATAAAATGACAACTAACACAAGTTTTGGTCAGAATACAATAAATGCATCACGTTCTTTGATTCCAAGAACAGAAATTGAAGGATCCGTCTTTTTTTCTTCCTTTTTAGTTTCACACAATGAAATCAATAGTTATTCTGACAAATATGAATAAAATTAGGTACATCAGATGAAGACTCATATCATCGAATAGGAATGTCAAAACTACTGACAATGTGGTTCCAAATCAATAATAAAATGATAATAATAACAACAATACATGTAAAGATATCAATCTTATTCAGTGTTCTGTCAAAGGCACTTCTTGGTCAAAATGTTACTCTTCCCAAGATATTAATATTAGTGCTGTCAACATAGTTAACATGTTAATGCATACAATAAATTTTTCTCCAGTTTAACGCATTAAAATATTTAACGCAATTAACACATCATCCATATTTTCTGTCATCCTTTGGCTAGCATTACATGATCACACTCTTATTCATGCAAATCCTTTTAAACCATTCAAGTGCGACAAGACAAAAGAGAATGCGCTATCTGTGAATGTCCTGGACCTGACAGACACACGACGCACAAAAAGACGCTAACCAGAATAGAGTTTGCTTTCACGCTTGAACGAACAATAACACACATTTATGCCAAAATGTCCGTTGTCGTGTATCCTCATAAGAGCAGTCTTAAATGAGTTAAAGTCTTAAATAAAAGTAACGAGTTGTGAGAGAATGAGACACGTTTGAGACGCGTGTGAGATCCGCGTCATGTGCAGCAGCTGCAGGTCTTAAAGTGACAGCAGCCACTCATACTGTATGTCATTAATGTTAATCAAAGAACAAAGGTAACAGAGAAAATTACTCCCTACTATTGAATACATTTGTAACTTTAATAAGGATTAATCTAAAAGCTATTTAATTTATAATGTATGCAGCGTAGACTTTGACTACTCTATTCAATTTCTGTTTATTTCACAGGGCACAGATGAATATGACATTTATTATAGGTGTCAGACTCACAGAAGGTACAGACGGGATGGTACGTTTATATAGTTTATTTTGCAGATGGAAATCACAGCCGGGGATAACAGGTAAGAATCAGATGATATAGAAACATATAACAAGCTTAGCTGAATGAGTAATGTCCTTTTCTTTCTTTCAGGTAGAAGGTGTGCAGTCACTCAGAGGTTGGATGGATCCAGAAGGATATGCAGCAGGTAGGTAGCAGGTGGGTTGACGGAGAGTCTGTGAGTCATGGAATGACAAGACCAGACAGTGACTGCAGGGAGAGTGAGTGTTTTATAGTCCATGCTGGTGATGGGACACAGGTGACGGTGATCATGATGAGAATGATGAGGTGCAGGTGCAGGTGATGATGACCGGGAATGCTGGGAAGTGTAGTGAAGACACAGATGAAGGAGGTGAATGTGACAATAGGTTTATGTGAGGATTGTTTTAAGTTCACTTAAATTAAATGTTTTTTTTAAGCTTAATAAATGTTTAATGTGGGGGGGGGGGGTTCTCATCAAGACATCAGTAGCTGTATTAGTATCAGTGATCCTAGCCTTCATTCATAAAAAGATGCCATTAAACAAGTATTTAAATTATACTGTCTTTATGTTGTTTCTCCATTAATATTTTTTTTATTATGAAAAACTTATAAAAACGTAAGTGTTTTTAATCACGATTAACCAGAAAAAAAAAATCTGATTAGTCTAGTTATTTCTTTTAATCGATTGACAGCACTTTAATAATATAATAAACAGTTAGTTTCTCTTAAGTGAATGCAAACAGCCAGGAAAACAAAATTGGATATGTATTGGCTCTATGCATTAGACCTTTGATTTTAAATGGAGCCATAAATCATTTTGTTTTGTTTTTAGTTTTTTCAATATATGATGCTTTTAGATAACTGAAAAACTTCAAACACTGTTTACTTCATCCCATATTGCTTTTACTTATGCTTTTTGTGCTTTGATTTTATTACAAACTGTTTATTTCAATATTTGTTTGAGAGCTTGCGATGTTTACTTAATCAAGAAATACTTGAAATGTTTTATCCCATGAGTGATCTACCTAGACTTACTGAAGGCATAATAACATTGATGCCAGTGCTCTGTCATATTGGTGTTCCCACACGAAAGGGCTTTTCACACTTAAAATAACTAACCAGGGTCATTGTAAACCCAGGGGTTAGCAGTTAATCATGGGTATTCATAAACTGATGTTTCACACTGTGCATTCCACCCTGGGTTTAAGTTCTTATTTACATATTTGCGGTGTCATTGTCATTGATTAGATGAACGAAGCAAGCAACCTGTTTACATAAATGATCTAGCATTGCGCATCCTTGTATTGCTGACTGTACTATCGAGTTTACACTGAATGGACATTTCGGACTATAAAGGTAATAATGAAACGGTCTATACTTCACTCAAATTGTAGAGTTGTCTGTCAACATTTGACATTTTCCCTCTCAAAAGTTGAATTTACTGTTTATATGCAATGTGCAGTATTTCTGTCTGAAGCACGCAAATATGAGTATGCGATTGGTTGTCTGTTACTAAGCATCTACCTATAACATTATAAGACCACATTGTTTAGTAAAAGCAGTACTAGCCATTATATGGAGCAGGGTTTCAAAGCAGGTGTGAAAAGCCCTATACACTGTAAAAAGTGGTAGCCAGCAATTGTTATCTTAAAGAGCTATTTCTACCAGATCTAACACTTAAGTGTTGTTTTGTTGGTGAAATCTTTTATATTTAAGTTGATTCAGTAATTCAGTAATGCAGTAAATCTGATTTGAGCAATGACCAAACATTACCATCCAAAAGCAGTTGAAGTCAGTATCAGTATATATGTAAGTCAGAAAGCAGTATATATGAAGTCTGGCAATAAAGCCTTACAGCACTAACATGTTCATGTGTTCATGTGTTCATGCAATTTTTCCTCTTTATTGTCGAGTGTGAGCAAGTTATGTTCATCTTTAGAAATACAAGATTTAAATACAATTATTATTGTTAAGAAGTAGTAGTAGTAGTAGTGGTGGTAGTAGTAGTAGTATTACAATACATCAAGAAAAATACATTGAATTAAACAAAGGATGTACAGTGATGAAAAAATCCACAGCGGGAATCAGTAAACGTGTCATTTATCCACAAAGACAGGTGTCAGTAAAAAGTCTAAGTCCTACACAAACAAAATCGTACTGGGTGTTCTTTTTTACGATAAAGAGGGGAAATTTAAAAGTATGGTAATATGGTAATTTAAGAAGCACATACAAGCTGGAAAAGTCAGAACAAGAGTTTTGTCTTAACTGTGGAAATTCTGTGACCCACTCTGGTACCAAATCCCTACAAAGTGATGTGAACAATGACTCTGTGACAAATCTGGATAAGCATGAACAGGATCATAAGAGAGATTTGCTACAAAGCCTGACAACAGATAATGTTATCTGAAGCAAATCTGACATTTGCACAAGCTGTTGAAATAGCTCTCAGTATGCAAACGGGGGACCTGACTTGAACTACTTAAAATTAAAATAAGGAACTTGACAAAAACAGCCTGAATATTAACATGACTTTGCTAGTAGATTGTAGGTTGTAAGCAAATAGTTTGTTGCTGTAGCTTGTTCTATCTACTATCTCATGTATAGATTCAGAAATGCATTCTATACAGTGTTTCTTATACTGTATATGGGTTCTATTCAGCTCAATCTGGCAAAGAATTAAGAATAATTTCTTTAAGGCTCTCAATGAAGTAAGTTACCTACACAACCTTCAAGAAGGACAAAAGATGAACCCTATAAATGCTGAGACATTTAAAAAAAATGCAGGCTCAGGGTAAAAAAAAAGCCCAAACGTAATTTTGGTAATAAAGGAAATGTCAAAAGAACTACATAATGCATTAAGGGATGCTGACAATGCTAATATCAAAAATCAAATGAAATATCAAATGAAAGAGCTTCCATGGAGATCTTCAGGTAATGAGAAAGTCCAGTTATAAATGAAAGAACTAGACCTGGCATTGTGGGATGACCTGGAAGTACCAAAAATACTGCCACACATATGGGGAGGAGGAGAGATTGTGTGGGAATACGAAAAGATGGCAAGCAGAATAGCAGACAACAGGAACCACCCGTACATTGACCTCAGGTGAAGGCAGCATGAGCTCATTCCCTTACACCATTCCAGCCCGTTCTCATCCCAAGACGTCATACAGGTGACGCTTTTGACATTTCGTCTAAATCCGACGCACATGGCATCCTTTAGCGTCAATATGAGACGCAGATCCCAAGGCGTCATAACCCTAACCCTCCCCAGACCTAAACCTACCCATAACAGTGCGTGTTATATTGACGCAAAAAGGTGCCATGTGTGTCGTATTTAGACGAAATGTCATATGGCGTCACCTATATGACGCCATAGGATGAGAATGCGTTGAGCAGATATCTGACCAGTCGTAGTCATAAATAATGCATGTGCCAAATTCTTTGAAATGTAATCTTTGTATTCATGTTGGTTTCATATGGTTTTGAAAATTGAAAAACCTTTATGCTAATTGTCCATAAATAATTAATATTACACACTTAAAAATGTCAGATGGTATAATCATCAAGTAATACGTTTACATTTTATTGACACTTTGAAAACATTTGAGTGAGCACATCTGTAAAATGTGTAGTTTTTTTTTTTTTTTTGGTTGACTGACAATAACTTTTACTCCCTAACTACAGTATGAGAGAATTCATAGAATCAGATTGGATCTTTCCATTAACGAATGTATGATTCTCTGTATGAAGCCTTCACAGAATCTTGTCACAAAGCCTGTATTTTACACCAATTTCTGTGAATCCTCCATTTTAAACTTGCACTGTACTGCTACTGCACTGATGTTCCCATATGCAAACCCAATAACTTGGAATCATGGGGGGTTGATGAGATGCCATAGAGAGACAGCCGATCACTAAGAGATGGGTATTCTCAGCACAATGAAAATTACTCTTCTGATGGCAAAACAATAGTCAGAGATGAAAATTTACTCACTATCTGTATGCATGAAGGAATTTCACATTTCGACCAAACGAGGTCTATGGTACCAACATAAACTGTACCCTCAATACAATGCAACTATTTATAATACATCATTAACATTTACTTCAAATTTCCACGTCTAGCCCTATAGACATTTTAGTTGTCTCCCAGTCAAAATGAACTATTCTATACTGACCTTTCTGAAGATGAGAGGCTGTCTCTACTTCCGGTGTAAATTTCCTACAAAAGACGACACCTCTTCAGATGCCTATGACGATACCCTAAACCAGGGATCCCCCCTGGGAATTTGCAGCTGACTCTTATGTAGATAGATAGTAGTTAAACATGAGACAAAATTAATTTGGGGGATATAAAACAAACAATCGTTGGGCTTATTAATCTATTACCTTTCACAGAGCAAATCGATTTTAAGCTAAGGAAAAAATTAAGTTCCAAAACTTCATATTTAGGCTATTTTTTTTATTTTTTTTTTTATTAACTTTTTAACAACATATATTACACACACACACACCAGGAACACAAAAACAAAATACAAAATACAATATAGACACATATTGATGTCTTTCGCATCATTACAACTTAGCATATCTCAATTTGTACAGGACTCACATCCTCAAAACTAATGAACTAAAAAAAAATAATAATAATAAAAAATAAAAATAAAAAACTATTAAGGCCTCCTAATACAAATACATCCTATAATCTCACATATCTTCAATTGTCTCTTTAAACATGTCACTATCCTCCTTCTCTATGAAGGATCTAAAGGGATTCCAAACATCTTCAAAAGTCTTACCCTTTCCTTTAATAATATATGTTATTTTCTCCATTGACATATTCAATACCATCTCCCTGAGCCACCTTTTTATGCTGGGTGGTTCTAGATTCTTCCATTGTAATGCAATGAGGCGTTTAGCTTGTAAGATACACATAGAAATAAAGATACATTCCTTTGACTTAAGCTTAGGATACAAATGCAGTAGAAAAATCCTTGGTCCAAAAGGAAGACTCACATTTATAATTTTACCAATCATATTATGCACTTCTTTCCAGAATTTCGATATTTTTTCACATTCCCATATACAGTGGAAGTATGTACCTTTACAAACATTACATTTGGGACATGTATCTGGTATATTTTCATTAAATTTATTTGATAATACTGGAGTTATGTATATACGCATAAGCCAATTATATTGCAACAATTTTAATCTTGTATTAACTGTTTGTACTTGAGCATCTTGACAAATCTCACTCCATTCATCTGGTGTGATCTCCTCGTTAAGATCCTTATTCCATGCTTCTAAACGAGAGCTAGAAGACTCCGAGGAGCCCTCTACCAACATATTATACAGAAGTGAAATCTGACCTTTATCATAACAATCTTTGGTGACTACTCTTTCCAAAACTGATAATGGTGGTATATTTCCTGTAGTTTTTTGAAATGATAAAATGAAACTTCTTATCTGTAAGTACCTAAAAAAATTACTTTTAGGTATATCAAATGTATTACTCAATTCTTGAAATGACATAAGATTATCTTCCTTATATAAATCTTTTATACTTTTAATACCTTTTTCTGCCCACGTCTTAAAACCTACATCTACTTTTCCGGGACTAAACTTAGGATTTCCCCATATTGGACAGTAGCGAGATATCTCACTTGTATAGGAAATATTCAAATATCTCTGCGTCTCATGCCATACCCTTACCATATTTAAAACCATTGGATTCGTAACCTTACCCTTCATTTTCTGTAAAATTTTACGATCTAAATCATATAAATATGATTCCAAGGGTATTTTATTCGGAATATAATTTTTTTCCATTTCTACCCATACGGGTTGTTCATTAGATGCTGAGAAGAAAAACATAATAGATCTTAACTGGGCAGCAATATAATACTCTTTAAAATTAGGGCATTGAAGCCCCCCCCCTATCAAATGGCAAATATAAAAGAGATAATCTAATTCTGGATCTTCTATTGTTCCATATGAATTTAATAATTAACTTTTTAAGTCTAGAAAACAGATTACTAGGAGGTATGATCGGAATATTCTGAAATAGGTACAGAAATTTCGGTAAAATATTCATTTTTAAAATATTAATTCTTCCTATTAAAGACAACGGTAAAGAAGCCCATCTTTCAACCAGCGTCACTGTATTTTCAAAAATTTAATTATAATTTTTTGTTACTATGTCTTCCAGTTTTGGAGTAATTTTAATTCCCAAATATGTAAAAATTTCCACATTATTGAACATATTTACCTTACTAATAGAACTTTTCCTTTCTTCTTCATTCAACAACATAACTGAAGATTTTGAATTATTGATCCGATACCCTGAGATTTTCCCAAATGTCTCTATAATTTGAATTAAAGCTGGAATGGTTGAGTCTAATTTCTTTAAAAATAATATAACATCGTCAGCAAATAACGCTATTTTATGTTCACTGCCAAATATTTCTATACCTTTTATATCCCTTTCTTTTCTGATAGCAACTGCCAAGGGTTCAATAGCCATCAGAAAAAGGAGAGGGGAGAGAGGTGATCCCTGTCTACATCCCCTAGAAATATTAAATGATTTTGATATAAAATTATTAGTTAAGACCTCTGTCGAAGGCTTCTGGTACAACAATTTAACCCATTTGCAGTATTTTTCTCCAAATCCAAACCGAATTAAGACATCAAACAGAAAATCCCATTCCACCCTGTCAAATGCCTTTTCTGCATCTAGTGCTAGTAATGCAGTATCTTTTTCCCCTTTTTGTTGATGCAGGATATTTAGCACTCTTCTTACATTATGACATCCTTGTCTATTTATCATAAAACCATTCTGATCCATCCCTATGACGTAAGATGCTACAGTTTCTAATCTTCTTGCCAATATTTTGCTCAGGATTTTAGTGTCTGAGTTGAGTAAACTTATAGGTCGAAAATTTTCACACATATTATTAGGTTTTCCTGGTTTAGGCAATAAGGTAATTATAGCTTCATTCAAAGACATAGGAAGTTTATTCTCCGCAAAGGCTTCTATTAGCATGTCTAACATAGGTCTTACTAATTTATCTTTAAATCTTTTATATATATCCATGGGGAGACCATCAGGTCCCGCCGCCTTCCCCGCTTTCATCAGATCGATCGCCTCTACCACCTCTTGTAAACTAATGTCTTTTCCTATTTCATCTTTATGTTCTTCTGGTATACTAGGTAACTCCAAATTATCCAAAAAAGTTTTTTGAATTTCTGAACCCGAAGTACATTCAGAATTATACAGTTTCATATAATATGATCTAAATAAATTATTAATTTCCTTTGGATCAACAATGTTATTACCATCTGCCTCTTCAATCGAATCTACAGCCCTCTCCATTTGCTTTTTTTTTATTTGCCATGCCAACACTTTACCTGTCTTTTCGCCTTGATCATAAAATGTTTGTTTCAGCTTTAATAATTTAGCTACAGTTTTATTTGCAGAAAGTGTATTATATTTAGATCGAAGCATTAATAGCTGTTTATGTTTATCTGCACATATCGAATCACTATGATATACTTCATTTTCCAGCTCTTTAATCTCCTTTTCCAAATCTTGTAACTCCTGTCTAGATTTTTTACTTTTAGAACTACAAAAACTAATAATTTGTCCCCGAATAAAACATTTAAATGCCTCCCACCTAATTCCTGCTGAAGTTTCAAATTGATTTGTTTCAAAGTAATTGTCAATTTGATTACCCAAGAACTCTACAAATGACGCATCCTTAAGCCAACTTTGCTGGAATCGCCATTTAGGGGGATCTTTGACTAATTTTGAATCGACATACGACAAAGACACTGGTGCATGGTCCGAAATGACAATACTAAGGTAATGACAATCTATACATTTTGAAAGCAATTGGGCTGACACAAGAAAGTAATCTATTCTAGAGTAAGTTTGGTGTGTTGCCGAATAGCATGAATATGCAGTCTGTTTTGGATTAAGATGCCTCCATATATCCACTAAATTAAGCTCTCCTATAAAATGTAGAATCTGTTTTCTAGAATTCAAATGTGCGGTATCAACTCCCGTAGATCTATCTTTCCTGGATCAAGTGTACAATTCATATCCCCCGCCATTATAACCTGACCTGGTAATGAAGCCACCATCAGAAATATGTTGCTATAAAATTTAGAGTCATCCTTATTAGGGCCATAGATATTTACTAAATTTATTATCTCTGTTACCAATCTACCCTGAATAATCACAAATCTGCCAGCTGGGTCCTTAATAACATTATTTACTTGAAATGGCACAGTTTTATGTATTAATGTAATTACCCCTCTGGCTTGTGCAGTAAAACATGCCGAAAATACCTGTCCTTGCCACCTTCTTTCAATTTTGATCACTTCCTCCTTGGTCATGTGTGACTCTTGCAAGAATACCACATTTGCCTGTATCTGCTTAATTCTAGTCATCACCTGTTTAATCTTTTTTAGTTTCCCCAGCCCCCTGCAATTCCATGATAGAAGCTTAATCCCTCCTGTCTGTGCCATTTTTTGTTTTAACCATCCTCATAACCTTGAACCAAAATATTTGCCAAAATATAAGAGGCCAAACCTAAAATAACTAAAACAAAACTAATAACATAAAGTATGAACTTACCCCAGCATTTTCCATGCTTCACTGATACCATCTGTATCAGTAACCCCCTTCCCTACACTCGACTTCTTAAATGGTCTTCTCCTATTTATTCTGTTGTTCAAAAAAAAAAAAATGAACACCAACACCTCTATCCATCGTTACCGTTTCAACCTTCTTATCAATTTTTATACCCACATATTTTAACCAAGCCATGACTTGTCCAATAAAATACTATTACCTCAGAGAAAAAAAAAAAAAAAAAAAAAGGATTACGCTGACACTCTGTCAGTCTTATATCTCCAAGTAACATCTTTCCAACTATGCACATTATATTAACCTAATATCTTCAAACTATTGTCTTAAAATAAAGTCAAACTTTCACTTTGTGTCATTTCTTTTTTTAAA
Source organism: Semotilus atromaculatus (assembly GCA_031834385.1). Classification (NCBI taxonomy): domain Eukaryota; kingdom Metazoa; phylum Chordata; class Actinopteri; order Cypriniformes; family Leuciscidae; genus Semotilus; species Semotilus atromaculatus. Next base: position 28,147,479 of record JAULUF010000001.1, read on the forward strand.
ACATTATACCAAAAGTGCCCTCTTCTTAACCTTAAATGAATTAACTTAAACGACAAATAATTAACTTGTTACCCTTATTAAAACAGAATTAAATATCTACTTTGGACGAATATAGGCTACTACAACCTACCGACAAAGAAAATAATATACAATTTTACATTTAGTCCTCAGTATCTCACATTAATACCTCAGTTTACTTGTTCTCAATTTGTTGCATCTCTTTATCCATTTCTTCTAGACTCGATACCTCAGTTCACTTGTCCTCGACCTGCTGCATAAATTTCTCCACTTCTTCTGGGCTGTTCATAATCACAGTACGGTCTCCATGTGTAAGAAGCAATCGAGCAGGAAATATTACTCTGTGTCGGTTGATTCCTTTGTCACGCAATTTTTGACGAATAGCATCGTACTTTCTTTGTTGCCTGTGAAGCTCTGCCGACAAATCCGGGAAAAAACGAAGATTGGAACCTTTGTATGCAATTGCTCCCTTGCTCTTTGCAGCCTTTAGAACCTGTTCCTTCTGTTTGAAATTGAGGAACTTCATTATGACAGTCCTCGGCGGCACTTTACCATCCTGTCCATTTTTTTGACCTGATCTGGGTAATCGATGGGCTCTCTCTATTATCAATGACGTAACGCTTTCTCCCAACTCCAAAATCTCTGGTAGAAACTTTTCCAGAAAAGCACACACATCTGATCCCTCTTCTTTCTCCGGCAAGCCAACCAACCTAAGATTATTCCTCCTACTTCTGTTCTCCAAGTCAATTACCTTATCAGCCATTGATTTCATCTGTTTTTCCAGCGTATCATTTCTGACCTTCAGTTGGACGATTTCGTCCTCTGCCCCTGAAATTCGTTCCTCCGCCTCTGTCAATCTCTCTTTGACATCCCCGACCGCCGAAAGAATTTCATCCACCTTGCCGCTTACTTGTCTTTCCATTGCTTTAAAGGCCTTCATCATCTCCGCGTTACTAGGATTCTCGTTTGAGGCCTCCGCCCCCCCTTCATCCTCCGTCTCTTCGTGCTCGCTCAGGCTTTCAGGTTCGGATGGCATAATTTGTGATTCCGCTTCCAATCTCCCTTTATTTTTGATCTTTTTCTTCGACGGCATTGTTTTAGTAATCTCTTTAGCTATTCCATAAACTTAAATTAAGTATCTTAAGTGGGTTTAGAAGGATTGATTCTAGCCTAATGCACGAGGGTTGAAATCAGCGACTTGTCACACCACCGCCATAACCGGAAGTCCCTTTAGGCTATATTTAACTTAAATCCTGTAGAGCCTACTAGATCACTTGTTTTGTAAGTTTTACTGAATAGTTTGCTTCTGTTTTCTTTTATAATGGCTATTAATGTCAATATTTTTGTTCAATGAGTATTTTTTTATATAAATAACGTCTCGGTTACGTATGTAACCCTCGTTCCCCGAGTAGGGAACGGAGACGTTCCGTCGGATGACGACGATTGGGGTTTCGCTTAGAAGCCTATCATCTTCGAGTATTACAAAACGAGCCAATGGCAAGAAAATGCCATGGGTCTGCGGAATTTGCATAGCGTAACTCCGCCCCGCGCTGGGGGTATATAAGGAAGTACGCTGGCATAACGCAGTCATGTTTTCCTGCTGAGGAGCCGAGACTGAACTCGGGCATTTCCAGCGGAACAGCGGAAGTGGCCATAAGACGGAACGTCTCCGTTCCCTACTCGGGGAACGAGGGTTACATACGTAACCGAGACGTTCCCCATCGTTGTCACTCCGAGTTCCGTCAGATGACGACGATTGGGGTTACCAGTATAATCCCGCCACCTTCACAGCTGTCTTCCAGTGCCCTGCGTAAATCTGAGATCCCTGCCGTGAAAACTTAGCACGGACGAAGGACTCCTATCTAGCACAGGAATACCAAGGTACACTGGGAAGCATATCTCAGTAGAAATATGCAAACACACTGCCTGCCCGAAGGGAGGACTTACAGAATACACATATGACCCGGAGGGATGCATATGGAAGAACATTGGAGTGTCCAGCCCGCAGGGTGGAATCTTTCAACTCCAGGGGAGGCAAGGTGGCTTGCCGAGGGAAAGACACATGCTCAGGGAGTCTTACAGTGGAAATACACATGTGGGGGTCGCCAGGGGGGAACCATGCACATGGGGCACCTGGCCAACACGAAAGCTGCCAGCGGCATAACTCTGGTGTTGACGTCAACAGTGCTGGAGGAACTCAGGGTTTCTCGGGGAAACTCACCTGGGGAGAATATCGCACTGATCCAGTCCGTGGAGTGGAATGGCGAGCAAGCGAAGACACCTGAGCTGATCCTAGCACCGGCTAGTTGAAGCGAGTACATGGGAGGATACTGGCTCCACTCGGAGATTATAGAATCTTGCGAATGTGTTGGGTGTCGCCCAGCCTGCAGCTCTGCAGATGTCTGCCAGCGAGGCGCCATGCGCTAGAGCCCAAGAGGAGGCAACACTCCGTACTGTTGGTAAGCCAAAGCAATGGCGTCTACTATCCAGTGAGACAACCTTTGCTTTGAGAGAGCCTTTCCCTTCAGCTTCCCACCATAACAGACAAAGAGCTGGTCCGAGGTCCTGAAACACTGCGTCCTGCCTACGTAAGCGCGGAGAGCGCGTACTGGGCAGAGCAGTGCCAAGGCTGGGTCTGCCTCCTCCGGGGGCAGCGCTTGCAGGTTCACTACCTGATCTCGAAAAGGAGTGGTAGGAACCTTGGGCACGTATCCAGGCCGGGGTCTCAGGATCACGTGAGAGTCAGCCGGCCCGAACTCCAGGCACGCTTCGTCTACTGAAAATGCCTGCAGGTCCCCTACCCTCTTCACAGAGGCCAGTGCAATCAGGAGCACTGTCTTCATTGACATGAACTTAAGCTCCACTGATTGCAAAGGCTCAAAGGGAGCACTCTTCAGGGCAGTTAAGACCACTGAGAGGTCCCAAGAGGGTACGAGAGGAGAGCGAGGAGGATTCAGTCTCCTTGCGCCCCTCAGAAACCTGATGACCAGGTCGTGCTTCCCGATGGACTTACCATCAATAAGAGCATGATGGGCGGCAATGGCGGCCACATAAACTTTCAGAGTGGAGGGAGACAGCCTTCTCTCCAACCCATTTTGAAGGAACGAAAGCACAACACCGATCGGGCAAGTACTGGGGTCTTCTCGGTGAGAAGAGCACCAGGAGACGAAGAGGTTCCACTTCAACTCGTAGAGGTGTCTCGTGGACAAAGCTCTCGAGGAAGTGATGGTAGCCACCACCGCTGGTGGTAGGGTACTCAAACCTGCCTCGTCCCGTCGAGAAGCCACACATGTAGGTTCCATAGATCGGGACGAGGGTGCCAAAGGGTGCCCCGTCTCTGAGAAAGGAGGTCCTCTCTCAGAGGGATAGGCCAGGGAGGGGCTGAAGCGAGGAGCATGAGGTCTGAAAACCAAGTCCGGGTGGGCCAATGGGGCGCAACCAGAAGGACCTGCTCGTCGTCCTCCCTGATCTTGCACAGGGTCTGTGCGAGAAGGCTCACTGGGGGAAACGCATACTTGCGGAGGCCCCGCGGCCAGCTGTGCGCCAGTGCATCCGTGCCGAGCGTGCCCTCGGACAGGGAGTAAAACAGAGGGCAATGGGAAGAGTCGAGGGAGGCAAACAGATCTACCTGTGCGTCGCCGAACTGTTCCCAAATCAGCTGGACCGTCTGGGGATGGAGTCACCATTCTCCAGAGAGTGGCTGAATCCGTGAGAGCTCGTCGGCTGCACGGTTCAGGTCTCCGGGAATGTGGATAGCACGAAGCGACCTCAGATGCTTCTGACTCCATAAGAGGAGGTGGCGAGCGAGTTGTGACATACGGCGAGAGCGTAGACCACCCTGATGGTTGATGTACGCAACGGTCGCGGTATTGTCCGTACGGACCAGTACATGTTGGTCTTTGAGCATGGCTCGAAAGTGACGCAGAGCCAAATGTACTGCCAACAACTCGAGGCAATTGACATGCCAAAGGCGCTGGGGTCCTGTCCAGGAGCCCGCGGCAGCATGTCCATTGCACATGGCCCCCCAACCCGTGGCTGAGGCATCCGTTGACACAACAACATGCCTGGAAACTTGAACTAGGGGCACTCCGGCCCGTAGAAAGTTGAGGTCTGACCACGGGGAGAGGGTTTGACGGCAGGTCGGGGTAACTGGTACCCGGAGCGTGCCTGAGTGCCATGCCCACCTCGGGACTCGGTCGCGGAGCCAGTGCTGAAGCGGTCTCATATGAAGCAAACCCAGCGGAGTGGCGGCCGCTGCGGATGCCATATGACCCAGGAGCCTCTGAAATAACTTCAGTGGAACCGCATTCTTGCTCTGGACTTGGCACAGGCAAGTCAGCAGTGACTGCGCGCGCTCGCTCGTAAGCTGCGCGGACATGGCGACCGAGTCTATTTCCATACCGAGAAAAGAGATCCTCTGCACGGGGCAGAGTTTGCTCTTCTCCCAGTTGACCCGAAGGCCCAGACGAGCTAGGTGCTGGAGCACTAGGTCTCTGTGTTCGCAAACCTGGTCTCGAGAGTGAGCTAGGATAAGCCAGTCGTCGAGATAATTCAGGATGCGAACCCCGTGTAACCGGAGTGGCACAAGGGCTGCCTCGACGACCTTCGTAAAGACGTGAGGCGTTTAGCGGGCTGCGGAGCCTGAGCGGAGTGGGACGCCGATCTGCGCCGTCCTCCACGGCGCGGCCCGGGTGGAGGCTGCTGCGGGGGCCGAGCGGGAGGGGCGGGAGACGCAGAGGGGCGCCCTCGGCAGCGAGCAGGCTGGGCTGACTGAACCGGCTGCTGGGTGGAGGCAGCAGCGGGCCGCCGGGGCAGTATGTGTTTTATCGCCTCAGTCTGCTTCTGGGCAGCGGAGAACTTTTGGGCGAAGTCCTCGACTGCACCGCCGAATAGGCCATCCTGGGATATGGGCGAGTTGAGGAGACGAGCCCGCTCAGCCTCGCGCATATCGGCCAGGTTTAGCCACAGGTGTCGTTCCTGGACCACAGCTGTGGACATCACCTGGCCAAGGGAGCGTGCGGTCACTTTCGTCGCTCGGAGAGTGAGGTCAGTGGCGGCACGCAGCTCATCGAAGAGCCCTTGGTCAGCTCTACCCTCGTGCATGTCCCTGAGCATCCTGGCTTGATAGACCTGCAGGATGGCCATGGCATGCAAGGAGGCGGCGGCCTGGCCCGCAGCTCTGTAAGACTTCGCCACCAGGGTAGACGAAAATCTACAGGCTTTGGACGGGTGCTTTGGGTCACCACGCCAAGTCGAAGCACTCTGAGGGCAAAGCTGCATCGCTACAGAGCATTCGACTGGGGGAACCCCAGTGTACCCATGAGCCGCGGCCTCATCGAGGGCAGAGAAGGCGGAGGAGGCCGCCGAACGATCACGGGAAGACAACGGGGCCTTCCAGGATCTCGTGACCTCCTCATGCACCTCCGGGAAGAAAGGAACCGGGGGGATGCGCTGACGAGAGTCAGCGCGTGCAGCCCCGAGGAACCAATCATCGAGCCGCGAGCGCTCAGGGCAGGGTGGAGGTTTCCACGCAAGCCCGATGCTCGTGGCCGCCCGGGCAAGCATAGCTGTCAACTCTGGGTCGGTCTCGGAAAAAGCTGGAGCGCCAGAGGGCGGCAGCCCAACCGAGTCTTCATCCCCAGAGGAACCCAGCTCACCTTGTGATGCGGCGATCGACATCGCATCATCCTCTGGAGCTCCAAGTGGTGCACGAGGCGCGTCACTTTTTGAAGACGGCCCCGCGGCAGCACTCGAACTCGCGGGTTGCTGAGGAACAGAGGGGGGTGTGGCCCGAGGAAGCATCGTCGGGGCAGTATTCCACACCGTCACCCTCAGATCACCCTGGCCACCAGCCAAAGTGTCACCTCTCGTGGAGGGGACAGATTGGGGTGTGGCAGAGGGGACTCTACCTCCACTGAGGTCACGGAGTCTTGATCTCAACTCAGCGATGGTCATGTTCCCACAGTGAGAACTCATGGTTGACTCATCCATGGTGACTCATCCATGAAAGCTGCCTTAGCGTGCTGTAAGCCCAAACACACCAGGCAGCTTCCGTGCCCATCAGAAGATGGAACGGAACGACCGCACCCAGAAATACACGGGCGAGACATCTTTAAAAAGACGTGCCACGTGCAAGCTCTTTTATGAGAGGACGCTCAGCAGCCTGCGCTGAAGCGGCCAGGGAGAAACACACACACTGAATGCAGACCACTGCACAGATCAGCAGGCAGGAATGTGAAACTCGCTGGAAATCGCCTTTACACCAACACAGACTGGAGAGCTGCTCGTCTCGAAGAATACTCGATGACACTCAGAGAATTCAGGCTGCAGGAGTGAAGAGGATCTCTTGGCTCAGAAGCAAAAACATGACTGCGTTATGCCAGCGTACTTCCTTATATACCCCAAGCGCGGGGCGGAGTTACGCTATGCAAATTCCGCAGACCCATGGCATTTTCTTGCCATTGGCTCGTTTTGTAATACTCGAAGATGATAGGCTTCTAAGCGAAACCCCAATCGTCGTCATCCGACGGAACTCTGAGTGACAACGATGGGGAACATGCTGTTTTTGGTATTGACAAAAGGGTCCGTTAGTGATTGTGATTTCGAATTCAGTGAATGTTACATTATTACACCGTTAGATGGCAGCAAAAAATGAGTGACAAATTGAAAGAAACTGGTTGTAAACAAGTACGTTTGTTTTAGCGCTGTCATGGGAAATATTCTAAAGGGACAAAGACAAATATATTGCTTTCCACAACAGACATTCAAACGGATATAGTATAATGGAAATAATATTATGACATAAAAAAAAAAACTATTTCAGATGCAGGTAATACACTCATTTAGTCAAATCTCATAATACCATAAATTCTTTGTTGTCTCCATTGTTGCCTTTGTTCACTTCATGTCTCCCTACTACTCAGTTCCTTTGCCATGGACACTCATTTGACCAAACCCATTTCCTTGTCTGTTTCCATGGTAATGTATTCATTAATTGGTTTTAAAAAGCATTTATATCCCTGCTTGTCTCTAGTTTGATTGTCAGTCACTGAATGCATGTACCCTTGGATTATCTCATGTCATATCCTGTGTCATTGTTTGCTCCAGCTACCTTGTGGATTATTTTAATAAATCTTACTGTACGTGGATCCGATTCCTAGCCTGTTTCTTCACCTGCCTGTATGCCGTTACAGTTCTAAAGTTGCGTTTCAGAATTAGTAACGGAGGCTTGAACTCAACTGTTAAAAATCTGGGGTCTGATAGTGTTTTGGGGCCCTGGAGAAGTTTTGACATGCCTTGAAGTGCTTTATTCAGGTTCCTAAAAACATATTAGCTAAAGTCTGATTACACTGTATGCAGCACAAACAGGGCTACAATAATATGTGAGCAGCATGTATGTAAAAAATAACACATATGTATAAGAACAAAATATGAATGAGAAAATAATGTTTATGCATGGATTAAAAAAAATAAATAAAAAAGAAGTCACTGAAGTAAGGCAATATAGCACATAGTAAACATTTGTTCACAATACTTTTTTATATAACTAGATATTGTAGCTTATAGTGTTTGCTACAAAATTATATGAAACCCATCCTGATCACTAATTCATAAAAAACAATATAGTCATTTAACTTTTAAGACACTTTTTTTTCACAAAGCCCGTATACGAGTAGGTGTGAATGATCATGAATAATGCTGCGATTCACCCCTGAGGAGACAAAGACCCCTCCCCTAGGCCTATCTGTGCCTATAAAAGTGACAGAGGGATCAATGACCCATGAAGGTAGAGAATTAACTCCTACCATTTCTCCTACTTTGTTCCCTTAAATAGGTGAACTCATTCTTTTCTTGAGCAGAGTGCCCCCTAATGCTCAGGTGAGTAATGACAATGCTGCACTAAAATGACTACTGGCATACCCCTCTCCTTAAATAATTTGTTTAAACAGCTTTATAAAACTATTTTATTTCTCTACATGAAAAGTTTCAACTTGTTTTAAATCATCCAACATTACTACCGGGTAGGTAACGTTGTTTAACTTTTTCAGAAATTTACCTGGACCTTGCCATTTCGGTGCCAGTTTGCCCATATATGAGTCTGAAGCCAGAGACAGAGAGTGAATACTTATCCAGACTAAGTCTCCATTCGAACGACTAAATTTTACTTCTTCTGTTGTAGTACCTTGACCTTGCTTGTCACTCTTAAACCAGTATTTTCCTGCCATGCCATGTTTATGGCATACTGGAAATCTGATAACCATCTGTCCCACTGCCTGTGGTTGTCCTTAACATAAGAGGATATCGTGGTCTTGAGAGTTCGGTTGATTCTTTCTGTAATATTAGATTGATGATGATTTGCTGTTGTTAGCTTCTGAATAACCCCCCAGCAAACATTGCAAACATCATTCAGGCGCTGTGCCATAAACTGTTGCCCACGGTCAGAAACTTGGTAGGTAGGTGTTCCCCATCGAGTGTATATCTCTTTTATCAAGATGTTAACAATGAGGTGGGTCTTGTATTTATTATACAATAATCACCACCACCATCATGTATTCATTAGACGGTGAACTCTATGGGAAGGGACCCATGAGACCAACACCCAACAATAGTCTAGGCTCCACTACTAGTGTTGACTGTAGGTGACCAGACAGCTTGGAGATTCTCGGTTTATAAATCTAACAGGTTTGACATGCTGTACAAAAGCTCCAAACATCCTTGCATAATTTCTGGCCAATAGACAACATTAAGTAAATGGATCTAGCTTCTGAGCAACTCCAATTTCATCCCAGCAGACAGGCAAGTCTGATCCAATGTAAGTCGCCTGACAAATAGCATTAAGACCCTTGACTTCCTGGAAAAGGTATACCCAGAGAGAGTGTGTTGGGTACCATGTTACATTGTCCCTTTCAATATTTGACTGAGAAGTCAAAGCTTTGTAACCTCAAAGCCCAACTGGTTAGTCGAGAAGTTGGTCTGGGATGATTGAAAATCCACAGAAGAGCAGCATGATCTGTAAATACTTCGAAATGTTTTCCTTCCAGATAGTGTTTCCATTTCTCGACTGCCCAAACCACTGCCAGACATTCCTTTTTGGTCGTAGAATAGGACTTCTCAGCTCCATGAAGACGTCTCGACGCATAAGCTACAACATGCTCAACTCCGTCATGATCCTGAGACAACACAGCTCCTAGGCAGACATCCGTCTGGACTTTAAAACGTTTTGTGAAGTCAGGGGGTCCCAACACAGGTGTTTTTTTAAAAAGAAGTTGCAGCTGAGTTTCTCAGTCCAAATTCATACTGTTAATTTTTTGTTACAAAAACAGTTTTTGGAATGCTGTCCTCATCCATAAGTACCATCCAATGTACTGAAAATTGCCGTCTATTGGCATTTAAAGCTCTGTAATCAATACAGAAACATATGGTACCATCCTTCTTGTGGACAAGAACTATGGGAGCTGCCCATGGGGAAGTTGATGGGCTGATTATCTCTTTTTCCAACATGTTGAAAACTTCATGATCAATGAATTGCTGTTTGGACACAGAAACAGGGCAAGCTCATTTACGAACCGTAATATCATCTGAGGTGTTAATCTGGTGCTGGATCACAGCAGTGCATCCTAAGGAATAGGTGCAGACTGTTTGCCAATCAAGCATGTAAGCTTCTAGCTTACGTTTCTGGGAACATCTGCTCAACTTGCCAGTTTTTTAATGGTTGCCAAGGTGGAGGAAGATACTTGAACTAAAGGTAATGCCAGATGTAGACTAATTGCTGCTGAAGAAGCATATAGCATGAATGGATGTTTTACCCCAGTTTCCTCAGACAGAATGGAGGTCTTATCCTTGAAATCAATCTGGATCCCTGAATCCATCAAAAACTCCTGACCAAGTATAATGGGTAAAGTTAGATCTTGATCTTTCATCACAAAGGCTCTGAATGGATATTGATGTCCATGAAGTGTACAATTCCAGACTACCTTTCCTAGAGCTGTCTGTGCATGACCATTGGCAAGAGAGAAAGTCTGACCTCTGCTGGACTGGAAAGTTTCAGTGGTTGACTTCAACTTTTTCCAGTAAGATTCCTGAATTAAAGAATAGGTGCTTCCAGTGTCCAAAACTGCTTGACATCTATAGTAATTGATGGTGATCGGCAGGGATAATGGGTCAAGCTGTCTCTCCATAATTCCTGAGAAGCACAGCAATGTGACTGGTGCCCTTTTGCTGCTTTATTAGCTCAATTTGACTTTGCCTGATGCTCTGCTTGTCTCCAATAGGCTCTTTCCTTACTAACATCCCTTTCCACCAGGGTAACAACTAGGGATGCACCGAATCCAGGATTCGGCTTCGGATTCGGCTGAATATTGGACTTTTTAACGAGGTTCGGTTTCTGCCGAACCTTAGAATTTTTTTCCACAGAACCGTTAACTTTAGGCTTGCACTACGCGCGCTACGTCGACGTCACGCTGCTGTTGATTATGGGAAGCTGTTTACGTTAGGCTTGTTCTCGACTTGAACCGGCGCTGCACAGCCCGATCAGGGAATTACATCAGTACCGCGAGAGCGAATAGAGATGCTCCTCGTGCTTTTGAATCGCTCTCGCTGTACTTTGATGTCATAAACCGAGCGGTCTGTGCAGCCAGTGTGAAGCGCCGGTTCAAGTAGAACAAGCCTGTTGTGTCAGGAAGAAAAATAGGGATAGCTGAGCTCACAGCTAAAGTTATTGCAGAGGCCAGACAGACTCACGGAGGTGATTGGCATCTCACAACTCGCACTTTATTCCCCAGTCGAACTCATGTAACTGTCTGTCACACGTTCTACCATCCACAGCGTTACTTAACAAAATAAGATAAAAATGAGCATCAAACAGAAATAACCCGCATACATGGGCGGGTGTTCAAGGCTCTAGTTCGAGGCGCACGGCGCGTACAATATAAACTGCAGACAGTTCAACAGGGCGCGCTCAGCTCTTAAAGGGGCCACACCTTATTTCCACTCGTTACAGAGGTGGACTGTTCGAATGCAGTAGGCTGTGAGAAAGTGAAAATGTATCTCGTGAGCAGAAAAAGTGTTGTTTGGCAGTACTTTCAGTCAAAAGAAGGCAATTCAAGTCAAGCTACATGTTCAATTTGCAATGCCGATTTGTCTCGCGGTGACAAGGAGCCGCTGTTAAAATGCATAATGTTGCTTATTCTTTTTTTTTTTTTTTTTTACAGTTAAAATTAAATAAAATGAAAAATCCACGTTGTATACTTCATTAATGTGTTTACTGTGTTAATGGACTGATGATGAGAGTAGGATTCGGTATTCGGTTTCGGATTCGGCAGAACCTTAACCAGTGGATTCGGTATTCGGCCGAACCCCACAAATCTGGATTCGGTGCATCCCTAGTAACAACACGTACCAAGTCATCAACCGTTGCCATCAACTCGGCAAAACGAGGATTACATATTCTGAGTGTAGCTTGGAGTATTTCACGTACTGACATTGAAGGTTCTGACATCGCAGGCATAAGGCTTGTTATTGATAAGCAAATGTTTGAATATTTTCATCAAGTCCTTGTTTCTATTCTCTAATTCTTCTTTAACCTCAACAGAAAAGATTGAAAAATGCTTTCTTAAATTTACACTTTGAGTTCTTACCCTCTTCTCCACAAGCCACCAGTCCTTAGCTTTATGAATTAAAACAAAAGGCAACATGGCTAATATCTCAGAACATTTTTCAAGATAAGAAATAGGGTCTTCTCCCTCCAAACTGCCAAACCTTGGAAACTCCAGCTTGAGTGGTGTTTTAAAATGTATAGGATAGGTTGGACTATCTGTTTGTAGGGGTGGACTGAAGTGGGGAGTAGATGTTAAGGTGTGGGAAGACCGGATTAAAAAAGTTTATTTTACCTGCTGGCATTCAGACTTGAGCTCAGTGGGCAGTACCTTCTCCAGTTGCTGTATCCATTTATGATGGTGCTTTTGCTGGGATAAAAAGGTTCTGCACCTGCTCTTCCATTACAGTCAACCTGTGATTTTGCCTATCTATATCATGCTGCACATCATTAAAAAAACACACCAAAAGATGTCTTCAGTTCATCCATTTTAGATTCTATCTTGCTCACCCTTAATACCAAACTGGAAGTGGTTACATCTTCCTCTTGTGGAGGTGGAGGAGGTGGTCACAGCAAGTACTGAGTACTGTCATCATGCTCCACCTCATCTACCTCATTCTCTAAATACAAATGACTGAGAGATTGAAAAAAGGTCTTGAACTGGTTCTCATCTGGTTGTGAAAGGTGCAGTTTGGTTCTGTGGGATTATCACCCTCTGTCCCATCATGCTAGTGAATTAACTGATATTTGTGCCATTATAAAAAAAAAAAAAAAACAGGTAGCTCTTTATTTTCCAGTCCTGTTATAATAAGTACATGTTTGTACTTATTATATTCATTACAATAACAGGGTAATAACTATGTACTAACCCTAAAACGTATGTATTTCTCAGTTCTTGTTATAAGTACACTGTAAGTAAACGTAAGTGCACATACAGTAAAATAAAGTGAAAACAAAAAGCATTGTCACCTGTCACAGAGCAGTTTCACTGGCCAATCCGAAACCAGCAGCTTTGGTTGTGCCTCTTTCTTCTTATTTAGTCTTAACCCCATAGCAGAAAAGTAGGTTAAAGATTATACGTTATGAGAACATGCTAGGGCTCTATTGCAGAATGTGATATTCTTACTTAAAGGCATAGATCAAAGATAATAAGTGTTTCTTTATCTCAACAGCAGCCAAATATAGCAAGCTTGTGGATCTTAGAGGCTTCTGGGTACTTCCCAGACACATTTTGGTTGGTAGCACTACAGTACATACTGTATAGAATACATGACATATGTATGGTTTTGTATTCGCAAACATCTAGAAAAGTTTTTGTTGTGGACCATAGAAACTTGTCTATGTACTGTAACTTAGATTATATGATAAACTTTGCCATTGTCCTCGGTCCAACAGATATTGTGTAATTTAATAATAATTAAACTTTCAGTGCAGCAGTTCTACTTTTTGAAGTGGAGTGATTCCTAAGTCATATTTGGAAATGCACTATTTTTGCATACATTTTAACCTTAAAATTAACCTTGATGAGTATTGCTGTGTAATTTAACTATCGTTTCATGCTCTGTATAATCTGACAGATTGTGATGTCATCTTCTCACTATTAGAAAATTATGTCTCATACAAAATACAAAGCGCTCCTGCATGGCTGTGATGATTCATCTTGCATACCAGACCCAATTGTGTGTATGATTAAGACGCATACATTTCTCCATGCAGCCTCGCAACCAATTATCTTCTCTCTTAAATGAGCCCATAAAGGAACACAGCTTCACACATTCACAGGGACAAAGGGAAATAAAGGACGGTGCTAGTCTTCCTCTGTGGCACATTTGACAATCAACTCTTTCTGAATTCAATTCAATGACAATGAAAACATTTTAGTTTTCTCATTTGGGATATGTGCTACCAATTACAGTACATGTAACAATACCTGGTTGAAGCATAATAAATGATATAATAAGCAATAAATCTGAAGGACAGACAAATATTGATAGAAGCGAATATATATGGTCTTTGACAAATGAACCTAATTTTGACCCAAAAAAAAAAAAATGAAGCAATGGAAAGAACACACATACCATATCGGTGTCTGATACTGGTCCGAAGCTTGTCACATAGATGTTTGTCCTCACTTCAGTCACACTCTCTGAAAGAGCAAGCGTAAGAGCAGAAATATCTACAATGTAAAATAAATATTTAATGAATTTTGAAGCTATCATTGGTTACACTTTGCTTCAATAGTCAACTTTAAACATTCTACTAACTATATGTATCTTTGCAACAACATGTCAGCTAACTCTCATTAATGTGCAACTACATGTCAACTCATTTTCATTAGAGTATTAGGTTAGGGTTAGTAGAATAAGTTGACATGTATTTGCAAAGTTACTTATAGTCAGTAGAATGTCTGTTGGGAAAGAAACAAAATAGTTTTAGCAGATCTCAGACAGTCTACTAATACTCTAATGACTGCCAGTTGACATGTATCTATAAATGATCTATAAAAAACAACAATTCACCACTAATGGCCATTAAAATAGTACATAATGCATAGGGGACCATCATTGTCAGACAGCTGTAAAATGTATGACCTTGTGTATTTTTATCAATAGATTTGGTTCCATTTCTTGCATACACATGCCTCAAAAAGGGTCTGGGTCATTATAGTTCACTAGTTGACTGTCCAACAACCAAGTCGATTAGTAAGATTTATTTAGATACTTTTGTTTTGTTTTGTTTTATTATTATTGCATGAACAACAACAACAACAAAATAAAATACATACAAAATAAACAGCAATAAACAATCGGAATCATCCAGTTAATGACAGAATAATAGAATCAAGCATATGTAAAATTTTGAAGGGGGGTGGGGGGAATTTGTCATTTGTACTGTATATTCAGTTTGTATATGTATATATAATTTGTATATGTGTCTTGTGTCTTATATGTAAACACTTGTTATGTGAAATAGCTTATTCAGGGCAGTAAAAAAAAAAAAAACAGCATGCAATTTTTATGGTCCATCTTATTTTTGTTAAGATTAGGGATGCACCGATACCACTTTTTCCAGAATGAGTCGATACTTTTATTTTAAGTACTTGCCAATACTGAGTACCGATACCTGTATTTTCATTGCATTTTAATCTTCTAAAATTGGGCAGAGAATCAATATGAATAAAATTTTTATTTTCTTGCCTAATTGTGCCTAGTAAAATGTATTGTAGAAGCTACTGTAACTTTCACTGTTCATATTATTACTCTATCATATTTTATATTTAATTTAATAGCACAGTGAATATTTAGAGCTGCTCCAGAAGGGCCCAACCAGTCAAGAGCATTAAGTGATTTTCTTTTGTCTTTTGTTGTTAGATTAACATTGAGAATAAAGACAGCAGTAGGATTATTAGGCTGCTGTCACTTTAAGAGCTGCACATATCCAACATACTATTACACAAAACCTTTCTTTTCAACTGTTCAAACTATACGTTCACTAAAAGGTGGGGTATGTGATTCTCTTTTTTGTCAATTTTTTCAAAATCACTTGAAATCCTATTCATAACCCACTTACCCACTGAGTTAGAAGCACTGAAAAAAAAATTAAGCAATTTAATAATCTGTGGAGCGGGTGTCAGGTTTGTGTGCAGGTAGCTGAAGACGAGGACGAATGGAGCTTCAATATAGTTGATTTATTTACAAAGTAGATTTCTTTAAACATACAGGAACCAAAATAACAAATGCCAGGACTTAAGGGAACTCAAATTACACAACCATACATAGACGACGACCAACAAACACTGAGGGAAAACATAGGGCTTAAAAGAACTGAGGCTAACAAGATAATTAACTAAACACAGGTGATGAAACTGAACCCAAACGAGAAGCGGGAAAACTAACAGGACTAAACCAAAAACACAATAGACAGGGGGAAACGAGATCACAAAACTAAACAGAACACATCAAAAAGTGACAGTACCTCCCCCCTCCCGAAGGCGCGTCCTCGCGCCGTATAACATCCAAAGGGGTGGGAGGGTGGGCATCCTGGACTCCAGGACGGTCCAGGCGGAGCAGGCTGGTCAGGGAACCAGGGCGGAGCAGGACGTGGGCGTGACCAGGGCGGAGCAGGACGTGGGCGTGACCAGGGCGGAGCAGGACGAGGGCGTGACCAGGGCGGAGCAGGACGTGGGCGTGACCAGGACGGAGCAGGACGAGGGCGTGACCAGGACGGAGCAGGACGAGGGCGTGACCACGGCGGAGCTGTCGGACCCTCGGGCGTCCAGGGCGGTGGTGACCCTTCGGGCGGCCATGGCGGTGAGGACCCTTCGGGTGGCCATGGCGGTGAGGACCCTTCGGGCGGCCTGGGTGGATCAGACCTTTCAGGTGGCCAGGGCGGTGAAGACCCTTCGGGTGGCCAGGGCGGAGCAGACCCCTCGGGCGGCCAGGGCGGATCAGGCCTTTCAGGTGGCCAGGGCGGTGAATACCCTTCGGGTGGCCAGGGCGGAGCAGACCCCTCGGGCGGCCAGGGCGGATCAGGCCTTTCAGGACCGGTACAGGCTCAGACTCTGGGATAGACACAGGCTCAGGCTCTGGGACCGACACCGACTCCGGGTCAAGGACAGGCTCCGGGACAGGGACAGGGACAGACACTGGCTCAGGGACAGACATTAACACAGACACAGTCATAAGAACAGAAACAAATACAGAAACAAACATAGATTCCGGCTCAGGGACAAACACAATCTCCGGGATCGACACAGGCTCAGGGACAGGGACAGACTTGACGTCAGCGGGCTCTGGCGCAGGATCAGCGGGCTCTGGCGCAGGATCAGCGGGCTCTGGCGCAGGATCAGCGGGCTCTGGCGCAGGATCAGCGGGCTCTGGCGCAGGATCAGCGGGCTCTGGCGCAGGATCAGCGGGCTCTGGCGCAGGATCAGCGGGCTCTGGCGCAGGATCAGCGGGCTCTGGCGCAGGATCAGCGGGCTCTGGCGCAGGATCAGCGGGCTCTGGCGCAGGATCAGCGGGCTCTGGCGCAGGATCAGCGGGCTCTGGCGCAGGATCTGTGCTGGACGGAACCAGCGGTGAAGGCGAAGGATCCGTGCTGGACGGAACCAGCGGTGAAGGCGAAGGATCCGTGCTGGACGGGACCAGCGGTGAAGGAAACTCTGGGCTGGACGGGACCAGCGGCGAAGGAAGCTTTGGGCTGGACGGGACCAGTGGCGAAGGAAGCTCTAGGCTGGACGGGACCAGCGTCGAAAGAAGTTCTGCCTGGACGTGGCTGACGTGAAGCTCAGGCTGGACGTGGCTGACGTGAAGCTCCGGCTGGACGTGGCTGACGTGAAGCTCCGGCTGGACGTGGCTGACGTGAAGCTCCGGCTGGACGTGGCTGACGTGAAGCTCCGGCTGGACGTGGCTGACGTGAAGCTCCGGCTGGACGTGGCTGACGTGAAGCTCTGGCTGGACGTGGCTGACGTGAAGCTCTGGCTGGACGTGGCTGACGTGGTTGGACGGAACCAGCGTTGAGGGCTCGGCTGGGCTGGGTTCATGGGCTGGAACTGATGCGTGTGTAGCCCACACACACAGAATCGCTGCAGACATCACCATCAGCGCAGTGTCTTCTTGGATGTACTCACGTGCTGCGTGTTCAGTCACTGGCGGACATGTGACGGACTCAGCTTCGGATGGGCAGACTATAGGTTCTGGTTCTGGCAGATTGACAACGGGCTCAGGATAGACCGGACTTGAAATAGGCTGAAGGGGAAGATCCTCTACCACGTAGTTCGATCCACACACCCATAGCGTGTGATCAACGAACTCCAGAAATGACAGATTGAGATCTTTCACCAGAATCAGCTGGGCAAGCGGGTCCTTTAATCCACCCCAGAAACTTTGTGTCAATTCCTCCTCATCCCATCTCACATCATCATATAGGCCCATATAAAGTCCTGCATACTCTTCCAGGGAGCGTTCCTCTTGGAAAAGGATGGGTATGTTGCAGGGTTTCACCTCTTTCTTCTTCCTCCTACGGCCCATCTTCGTTTTCCTTTTCTTTTCTTTTCTTTTTCCTTTTTTATGGTTGGTCGTTCTGTCAGGTTTGTGTGCAGGTAGCTGAAGACGAGGACGAATGGAGCTTCAATATAGTTGATTTATTTACAAAGTAGATTTCTTTAAACATACAGGAACCAAAATAACAAATGCCAGGACTTCAGGGAACTCAAATTACACAACCATACATAGACAACGACCAACAAACACTGAGGGAAAACATAGGGCTTAAAAGAACTGAGGCTAACAAGATAATTAACTAAACACAGGTGATGAAACTGAACCCAAACGAGAAGCGGGAAAACTAACAGGACTAAACCAAAAACACAATAGACAGGGGGAAACGAGATCACAAAACTAAACAGAACACATCAAAACGTGACAGCGGGCAGGACTCGAAAAACTCCAGCCAATCATTTCCAAGACCACCTAGAATCATTGGACGGTAAGTCCGTCAATCAAACGGTTTTATCATACTCTGGAATAGCCTTCCTGATATTGTTCGAGAAAATCAAATGTCATGTGATCACTGTTCCGCCTTCCTGTAATAATGTAGGGAACCACTCGTTATACATAAATCATGTAACATTTCATGTTTTTACTTGCACATACAATTTAGTTTTAAATCATGTGTGTTTAGTTTTAATTCATGCATGTGTGCTGAGTGAACGATCACAACCACGAGCATGCAACAGAAGTGCTACTTCGATATATTTACTTTATAGACATCCTTCTCTGATATACCCGTTCTGCTCTCTGTTTGCAGTGTTCCTTTGTCACAAGCATTGTACTGTACAGGCTGTGTGATATCGGTTGTTGGTATCTGTAACGGTCAGCTGGAGTGCCCTTGAGAGCCACCAGAGGGCACTCCACATCAAACTATTGCCATTCCCCCATATAAGCCTGGTTTTCGCATGTATTCCCTGCAAAGTCTTGTTAGTTGTTTACACTGCATCTCTGAGTGTTTTCCTCTGGTTTATGTTCCTTTTTATATCTGCCTGTGTCCTGGTTTTCCCGTTCCTGTCTCACCCTCTGGATTTGTTTGTTTGATTGGACTGATTTACTGTGCTCAGACCTCTTGTCTGTTTTCGACTATACAATTGTGGATTACATTTCAATAAAACTGCATCTGGATCCTCAACCTTCTTGTCTCAGAGCAGTATGTGACAGTATCGGAGCTCTTTAATGAGTACGAGCACGAATACACAAGCGCAGTATTGGGACCGATACCGGGTGCATCCCTAGTTAAAATTATTAACATATTGCAGATTCTGCAAGGTTTATGTGTAACTTGTATAAAATATTCCAAATTCTATAAATATATTATGTATGTATTGCTATTTTTTAAGTGTGGAAACCTATCAAAAAAAAGGACAGCATTTTAAGTAATCCTCTAAAATGCTGTAATGTTTTAAAAATTAGCTCAGTAGTTTCTTGATAAAATGTGTCCACCACTACAACTGTAGCACCTGGATTTGAACCTTGCTCAGCTGAGCAAATTCAAATAGCATATATTTGTTAGTAGATGTATATTGTTCATGATGGCGTATTTCAGGGTTCGAATTACGTGGGAGCCAGTGGGAGCTGAGCTCCCAAAGAGAGAGGATGAGCTCCCATGAAAGCAGTAAAATCATACACCTGTGGGGGTCTCTAAAAATCATCAGCACCATTATTGTAAATGACAAATAAAGCACTTTTCCCTTCAATATGTCGAGTCAGATTTATGTTAAACCCTTTCGCACGTACGATCCGATCACACCGGTGTGATTAGAACGGTCAGTGCATCGCGTGATCAACTGCCAAATTCAAGGCTGGAGCTGAGCCAGAGACAGACGTGCTCAGTACTGTCATATACATATACAGTATTATATATTGCACATATTTGACAATCGGAATATCAGTGTTTCATGCTAAAGCGAATACATGTGTGAATATTTTGAATAAAAAAGGAAAAATGACATAAAAGCAGATCATCATTCATTCAGCGCTGTGTTGTGGTTCCGCTGTGTCACGTGACAAGCAATGACGGGTCACCATGGAAACATTAAAGTGACAGATTCTAAATAACTGTCGGCTAGAAATACTCACGCTGAGGGATCAGTTGGAATATTTAAAGTATGAAAGGGTAAACAGCCTAAAAGAAACAAGTTTTCCAAAAGAACGCATTTGGGCTACTGCTATACGAAAATATAGCAATTATTTTCACACACACAATGTGAAGTTCACATGAATTATTTTCATTAGTAGCCTGCTACTTTTTTTTTTTTTTTTTTTAAGAGACCCCCACAAAGATGAAATCATAATTCGAACCCTGGCGTATTTGGTTGTTTATTTAGTGAATACACTTGAATGGAGATTTTCTGATTGAGACATTGAGAGTTCATTTGTGACAGCTGTGGGTGAGGAGGAACACACACACACTGCTGCCTCAAGTCACCTATGATTGGGTCTGCCACTGACTAGTGGGAAGGATAACACTTAATTTAATGAACTATAAAGTTGTTAATGGAGAAAAGAGGGAGAAGAAAGCTTTCCCTTTCCCTTCATGTGTAATGTAGCCATTTGTGCATGTAAATGGCCTGCAAACTATTACAAAGCACACCAAAAGGAGTATATCTCTAAAAGAAAACGCTTGCCTGAACCAGTCGTTTGTAGTTCTGCCATTATTTCTGTGATTTAGCCGTGTCACCATGGTATACATTTGCATAAAGCCCACCTGGCTGCTTTGGCCTGCCGTCAAATAACAATTTCGTAATGTTGAGGAGAAATTTTTTCCCTTTTTTCTTTTTCTTTTTTTTCGCTCTAAGGGCAAAACACATGGAATTCCAATACTGGCATCACATTAATCATAGATATTATACTGTTTACAGCAGCTCATGAAGCCTCGGGAGCTGAAATACACGCTCTAAGTCTAAGAGGTTGACCAATCACAACAGACTGGACCAGCTGACCAATCAGAGCAGACTGGGCTTTTCGGAAAGGTGGGCTTTAAAGAGAATGGAACTAAAACAGTGTTTTCAGAGTAAAAAGAGGTGCTGCAGCAATGTACAGTGTGTGAAATTTATGCATCTTTGTTTTTTACATAAACCATGTAAATGTATTCTGGCAGACTTGTAAATGAGCATAATATGGGCACTTAAAAATGTGTCCTGTGTATAATGCACTGTAGGCCTTTAAAGTCTTCTGAAGTAAGTCATCATGTTCCAGTTAGCAAATTTGATGTGATGATTCCTGTATTACACATCAGCATCTATGTAAAGCAGGGTGGAAATGAAAAGATTTGATCGAGCTTAAGAGAGGTGACTGGAAGGTGGCCAGGATGGTGGAGACAGCAGGACTCGGGCAGTTGAGTAATGGAAGCCATCCAGCTCCACAGCATCAGCCCACAGCTCTCGGTGTGGCAATGTGACTTAGCACATTTATCAAAAACATACATCTTAATTTTTGACTGCCCACCACTGGGCTCACAATTTAGGCTCTGTAATTTCAGAGGTCACTGGGGATTCCCTCTGTGAGACCTCTGTGGAGAAGGAAAAATTTACACAGAGGGAGATGAACTAATGGATTAAGTGAGCAATCTGTGGGTGCACCATCACAGCAGCGTTCAGGACTTCCTCTTTATTTTATTGCAGTTTTTTATATATATTTTTTTTTATCAGAGATGTATAACACACAATACTCCCGGGCTTCTTAAGCTTAGGATTTGTAAGTGATCTCGGGAGAGCATTGTGGAGAGCATCTGTTATAGATCTAAGAGGTGTGAGACTTGTGGCAAGAAGTGTAAAAATGAAAGCAAGACTGAGAAAGATCATACTCCATCCACAAGCAACAGTAACACCAGCATGTGGACAATAGAGACAATGAGGAAAGAAATGTGTACATGTAATCATCGTACCTCCTAGTCCAGGACGCAATCTGTTGTCATAACCATCCAGCAAGCGGTCCAAGATCCGGGTAAAGATGGTGATGTTGTCTTTGCTGTCATCAGGAATTGGTTCTCTGTGCCCGGTTACAGCCCTGTGAAGAAGAAAAAAGAAAGAGATTCAGGTCTCGTATAGGAAGTAAAGGCCGAAATACACTCACGGCAAAGATCTGTTTTGTTCTTTGTTTAGGGGTAAAAGGTTGTTAGAAATATGCAAACTTTAGTATACAACAAAAATAACAGCTATGAGAAAACAACAGTTAAGAAAGGATCTGATCACAGTGATGTGGACGTGTTTGCATAAGCTCTGCAACTCGGCACTCCAGTCTAGTCACATTACGATTATTATACCACTTATACAATGTGTTACTTTAAAGCAAACAGCTTTGCATGATTAAATATGAAAAACAGTGTCATTTTGGATTACAACTTTATTTTATACTTTAAAAGCTGCTCTCCGTTGTGTTAATTTTTTACACTTTACACGTGGACGTCTGACTCTGGACTGAAGATTTCAATGTCAAAGAAGTCAGAGCCCCAGAGCATACCTACCTAGCTGGAGTGAACTTTTCTCTTTTGGTTTCAAACTTCAAACTTTGAAATGACGTCACACAAGTTTGTTCTTCAATTTCGCTTGAAGTATACTGGGGGATTAAGGATGTATTACGAACAAAGATATGAGTCAAAATCTGCTAAGGGGTAATTAAATGTAATAAATCATGTGCAAATGTTTTATTGAAAAATTAGACAACATTTGATCAAAATTCGATAATAGCCTTAATCTTTTAAACAAATTGTAGTTTGATCACTGTCAAGCTTATATCTATTACTGTACATCAGCATATGAGAGTCAAATCGGACGACTATAGGGACTCATCTCAAGATCACTAATTTAGATATATTGCCAAAATTCTGAAAACAAGATCAGTCAAGAATAGAAAATGATACATTCATTAGAAAATTAAGAATATTCAAATCAGGATTGTCAGAATCAAATTTGGTCAAAACCAACACATTGAAAGATGTTCACTAACCCAGCAAAGTTGTTCAACTAGATTGGCATTTATTCCCCTTAACATGCAGTGACGTATTTTACTCAGTTCCCTGATCATTCCGAATCAATTTCAGGGAATGAAGAACACATTTATACTCGCGTGTATAATGTTTTATGCACGTTATCGTTTCTGATATACAGCATGTTAGAGGTAATAATTATTTATTTATTAGATAATAAGTATTCAGTAAAGTGATTGATACTAATGTGTGTGTTGATGTTTTTAGTTCTAATATTTCAACCGACAGCTAGCTTAAGTTTTTGACGAATGTGATAATGTGTGAGGAGTAAACTATGTTTGATTTTTGGGTAATTATACAACGTGCTGAAGATGTTCAAAATGCTCTTTAATGTAGTTCATTATAGTTGTTTTACAGTTGTTTTAGTTGTGACTTAAATATATTACATGTTACTAAGAGACTGACATGTTTGGCTTGTCAAAAATGCTACATTCAGCTGATTCAAATTCATAGACTTTTGAAAATCAAGTTAATTTTTTGTTTGTCTTTTGGCTTCATAAGCCAAGGCAACGGCATCCACTATCCAGTGGGCCATCCTCTGCTTGGAGACAGTCTTTCCCTTCTGCTGGCCTCCATAACAGATGAAGAGGTGGTCTGAGAGCTGGTCTGAGGTCCTGAGGCTTTGCCTTCTTTCCAGGTATAGGCACAGAGCACAAACGGGACAGAGAAAAGCCAGGGCTGGGTCTGTCTCCTCCGAGGGCATCGCTTGAAGTTTCACCACCTGGTCCCGGAAGGGAGTGGTAGGAACCTTGTTCACGTATCTAGACTGGGGTCTCAGGATCACGTGAGAGTTAGCTGGATTCTAGGCACGATTCTTCGACCGAAAATGCATGCAGTTCCCCTACCCTCTTGATAGAGGCCAATGCAAGCCAGGAGCACTGTCTTCCAAGACAGAATTTTTAACTCTGATTGCAAGGGCTCGAAGGATGGTCTCTGAAGTGCCGAAGGACCAGAGCCCAAGAGGGTATCGAGAGCGGGCGAAGCAGATTTTGTCTCCTTGCCCCCTCAGGAACCTGACGATAAGGTCGTGCTTTCCCAGCGACTTACCTCAACTGTTACCTCAAAAGTTTTTTTTTGCACAGTGTAGCTGTCACATGCAGGGAAGAGGCGGTCTGCAGTAGCATTGCTGCCTTATCATTGAGAGTACTGAGAGAGGAAAAACTTTTTCTGCTTTTGGCATGTTTGGCTTGCCATATTGGCACCAAAATGCTTCCATACTGCAAAAAGTTCTTAATACACATCCGGGAAGCCAGGGGCGATTACGCGTTGCACTGCGCCCCCAGTGTAACCCGGGCAAGCATGGCTGTCAGGTCTGAATCTGATTCAGCATGAGCACGCACACCATATAGTGGGAGCTCAGCATCATCTTCATTTCCAGAGTGTAACAGCCCTCTCTCTGATGCAGCGATCGACATCTAATCCTCCCCTGGACCCCGAATGAAATGCTAGGTCCATCATGAGAATGGCCAGCAATCCCATCTAGAAGCTGCCAGGCATGCGAGACAGTGATAGTGGCTGTCATCTCGCTGATCGCTTAAGCCTTAATGAGAAAGGCAAGACGAACAACGTGCTGACGTGGTCATGTTCTCATAAGAGAATATAACCACCCACAAACACAGTCTCAACATGTTTGCGATGTGATAGAGTGAGGGGCCCACACGGATTGGTTACCGAGCGGGGAAGCCCTCACTATAATCCCCCGGTCACCCTGGCTATACGCAGAAGTAATTATTTTCTGGTGCACCAGAAGAACTAGATTGGGGCATGGGCGAGGGGACTCCACCTTTGTGCGTTTGAGGCACTTGAGTCTCGACCGCGCATCTAGAGCACTTACACCTTAATGAGAAAGGCAAGACGAACAACGTGCCAACGTGGTCATGCTCTAGAGGGAGAACGTAAACCCCCCACGAGCGTAGTTTCAGAACGCATAAGCCCAGGCATGTGAAACAGTGATGAGGATAGGAAACGACTGCATCGATAAGCGTAGAATGTGACCGACTGAAAGGGAACATCTGTTATTTTCATTTTTAATAAATTGTGGACAGAAAGTGAGCAATGAACAGCCTTTTATATAATCGCTAGAGGTGTCAATCACTTTAGTTCAGTGCAAGTTCATCAGTGACTGTTGAGTTCTGCACGGTCCTTACCCAATATATATATATATATACACATGCAATTCATGACCCCTTTTAGTAAAGATAATGCAGTGTTTTATTTTTACGATTACTTTTAGTTTCTGTAGTATTTCTTTACTTGAATACAACTGCTGTGTAGACCTGTCTGAGCATGTAATCAGCAAACGCAACACTTACATTAGATTGTGGACAGTTTCATAGCATTAGGGCATGCAGACCAAGTAAGTAAATAAGAAAATTTGTTGAATTGAGAAAAAGGAAAGAGAAACAGAAAGACAGGCAGAGAAGTGATATAACTTATGTAAGTCCAAGTGGATTAGTGAAACCTGTCACACAATTGATTATGGCTTTGCAGAAATCCCTGCTCTGGGATTTGGCAGCATTATTTCCCAAAAGTTGCAAATGGGGTCTTGAATATGCAGCCAAGCGCTGTTTCTTTAATTACCTGAAATATGCAGAATAATTATGTCCTGCTGGGGCTGTGATTCCCTGATGAACAATGCAATGGCACGATGGAGGGCATGATAGACAGAAAGCTGATGAGATGAGAACTGTCCTCAATCAAGGGCTGCGCTGGAAGCGACCTTGCACCAATTACATGCTGACCTTTATAGGCCTTAAAATAGCATGTAAAACTGTCTAAAATGCATGTACTGCATGTGACAATGTTCCATTAGGATTTGCTTAGTAATCTTGTGGCAGCCAATAAAAAAGTTGTTTTAGATCAACTATTGTCTTATGTTGTAGTCAGTTATGCACAACATTGGTTAGTCATTTGTGGGAAGAATGATAGAGAACACTGAGATAAACTATCCAATATTTTCAGCTGAAATGTGTTTGTACATTTATCATTACTGTATGAAAAATATGTTATGTTATGAAAAAAAACTATTTCAAGTTAAAATTAATGTCTATGCTGGAGTTTGGTCAAATTAGAAAATCTAAACAGACTTATAATAATACTAACAAGCTGCTCCAGGAAATGTTATGTAACATAACTGTAATTGATCATATAACACCAATTTTATCATCTCTACATTGGTTACCTATTAAGTTCTGTATCAATATGGTTTAGCTCCTGTGTATTTAACGGACCTTCTATCGCCCTACAATCCGTCACGCTCTTTAAGATCACAAAATTCAAGGCTTCTGGTCATTCCTAGGATATCTAGGAGGGAGGGCGTTCTTACATTTAGCTCCTAAACTCTGGAATAGCCTTCCTGATATTGTTCGAGGCTCAGACTCGTTTAAAAACCCAGTTTAAAACTAGATTAAAAAACATATTTAACCGATTCTAGGTAATTTCCAATAAGCGTTTCTGTTCAGCATGGTTTTAGTTCTTGTTATTAGGTGTTCAAGCACGAAGTGCTGAAAACCTATTGTATTTGTACTGATTTTTAGGTGTTCAAGCACGAAGTGCTGAAAACCTATTGTATTTGTACTGATTTTTATTATTATTATTCTCCGCTAAAACGCATCGTGCAGCCCAAACCGTAAGTGCTAGAGACTTGAAACTTGGCCAATAGGTAGTACAAAAATCGAGGAGAGGTTATCAAATTATGAGCCCGATTGGCCCATAGGTGGCGCTATAGCAACAAAAACGCGTAATGGCTCATAACTCCTAAACCGTAAGTCGTAGACTCAAGTGTCTTATATCATTGGAAAGCTGGAGGCCTGACTTAAAAAATGTATATCTCCGATTTCATTTCCGGTAGGAAAAATTTTCCGCCATTTTGATTTTTGTCGAAAAACTACTTTTGCGAACTAGTCCCTGGTTTTTCGCCCGATCGGAACCAAACCAGTGCAGAAATGTTCTCTGGAGTCTAAGTATGAATTTTTATCGAAAAAAAGTTGAATTTTCAATTTCCGGTCGCAAGGGGGCGCAGATTGGTTGCTGTAGGAGGAGCCTATTTTTCTAAAATGGCTATAACTCGAGGAAAAAATTAGATAGGTTCACCAAACTCGGCACACATGTGTATGAGCTCAATTTGAGGTCACAGTAAAAAAATCGCGTCGATTGGCCACATGGTGGCGCTATAACATTGAAAAAACATGAAAATGGCTATGACCACCTGGCCGTTAGTCCGATTGACTTGAAATTTGGTATGCAGTGTCTTTGTCCAAGGTGCCATGTATGTGTAAAAGGATATTGGCGTATCTCAAAAAACATGGCCGCCATCGACCAATGAAATTTGAGCACCTATGAGACAAGGTTAACGGTGGCCGATCGGAACGAAACTCGATGGGCATGTTCGACTCATGGCCCAAGAGGTCTGTAAGAGTTTTGAAAGAAATCGGCCACTAGTTGGCGCTAACGAGTTTTATGGCTCTGTAATCACGTGGTGTTGCACACATCACGTGGTGTTGCCCAAAATATGCACATCACTAGATAGATCTCCTCATGCTGAACAACTTTGCCTCTTGAACCATTGCTGTCAATCAAATCGTTCATTAAATATTCATGAATATGTTAAAAACCTACTTTTGCGAACTAGTCCCTGGTTTTTCGCCCGATCAAAACCAGACCAGTCTAGGACAATTCTCTGGACTCTCTAGATCAATAATTATCGAAAAAAAGTTGAACTTTTGCATTTGGGTGGCTGTAACAGGGTCATTTAGAAAAGGGGCGTGTCAAAATACACTCAAAAGCCTATAAATCCTAAAGGAAAAGTCAAAACATCACAAATATTGATGAGCATATGTGTCATAACATGGGGAAGAAGCATGCAAAGTTTCATGGAGATCGGACCATAGCTGGCGCTATAACTGTTAAAAAGCTTTAAAACCATGCATATCCAATGGTAAATTGCCTGTATTGGCTGTGTGTGGTCTTTTTTTTATTTTTTATCTATGAGCATATGTTAAAATCAATGTTCAAACCAGTGCAGTACAATTCTCTGGACTCTCTAGATCAATAATTATCAGAAAAGGTATAACTTATTAATTTGCATGGCTATAATAGTGACATTTCAATACGTAGCCTTGAACAGGTGTCCCTGAAAGCTGCATATTAAGCCAATAAGTGGTATTATACTGACCCCTGCTGTTTAAAATAGACATTTTGTCATGCTACTTACTAATATTATTCTATAATGCTTATTTAGACTTTATAAAATCACTATTTTAACATTTACACTCACATTTTGTCAAAATTCATCTATTTGAGAATTACTGTTGAGAAATTGCTTATTGAGAATAGTATTACATTCAAATCCACATCGACTTTTTAAAACGAAAGTAAAACCGTTAGGCCACGCCCCTTCAGTACAAATTCACTCATAACTCGAAAACGGAAAGTCACTGCACGCTCAAATTTTGATGGTAAGGTACTCTCGGGGGTCTTGATCGAAATCTAGCGTCGCGGGACTCGGGAGCACCCCCCCCCGCGGATCGCTAATTCGTGATATCCAAAATTTGGAACGGCTGTATCTCCCGACCTAGACCACCAAGGGACTTGTGGGAGGGCTTGTTGGAAAGGCCCCGTCCTCATCTAGCTTCGATTCGAGTATGGCGCGATTTGGCCCATGCGTTCCCGAGATATAAGCCCACAAAGATATACATTTCAACGGACACAACTTCCTACTCCAAAAACCCAGCAACACCGGGATGGTCTTGTTCAACAGGGCTCCTCTAACACTATCTAAGGTCTGAGTTTCAGATTATTTCGCTTTCTCGTTCCCGAGATATAAGTAAAACAAAACAAAAAATCCTGTCATTCATTTCAACTGTATTGTAATACCGCTGTTGTCCACGAGAGGGAGCAACAGCATTAGACATTTTTAATCTTTTTAAGCAGTTTTCAGCATTGGCTAACAAACAAATGCTTAAAGTTATTTATTATGATGGAAATAATATTTATAATAAATAATATAATAATAAATAAGGATTTATTATAAAGTTGAATATAATTATATCACAAAGAAATATGTGAAATGCTTATAGACCACTAAAAGAGATTTTCACAATAATATAACCCAAAAGTGTGTGTGTGTGTGTGTGTGTAAGCATGCATAATGGAGTTAACATGAAAAAACTGGTTTGCTTTAGTGCATAATACTGATGAAACCAAGTAGTTCAAAATGAAAGTGAGACAATAAGTGGTCTTCTACTGCCCTCTGCTGGACATTATACTTATTAATAGTCTTTTCACATGTGTTTTTGCATTCATTTATTTAGCCACTAAAAAATCCCTTATATGACAATTACTATAATAACACAATCATATTTTGTCAGAGTTCTTCACTTCACTGTTCTGATGCTTCACATAATTGCTAGTAAATCATAGTAAATCATAGTAAATCATGCTAGAATCCTGCTTAATCATTCTAGAATGTGGTATATCATGTTAAATCATTGTATAACATTCGATGGTCACAACAAGGTAACATCAAGGTAAACTAAGACAAATCATAGTAAACTGGTAAATAGTGCTAGAATTATGGCAAATCATACTGGAACATGGTAAAATCATGAAAAATCACACTAAAATCTTTTTAAAATAGTCATTTTGTCATTTTACACATCAAATGGCAGGATCAAATCCCAGATGTAGAGGTAATCCAACGAGCTGGCTCTGTTAGTGTTGAAGCCCTTATTACATCATAGCAACTGCGATGGGCTGGACATGTGCGCCGGATGAGATGACTGGCCAAAGCAGTTTTTTACGCAGAGCTAACAGAGGGCAAAAGAAGCTGTGGTGGTCAAAGACTGCGTTTCAAAGATGCCCTGAAAAGACATATGGAGAACACCGGGATCTCCCCGGAAAGCTGGGAGGAACAGGCCCTGCAGTGCGTGGATTGAAAACAGTAGTCGCAGCTGTTGAGAAAAAGCGTCAGAAAGACTAAGAGAAAGCCCATGAGAGGCGGCACTGTTCCATTGCAGCAAAAGACTTTGTCTGTAGCAAATGCCATCGCTGCTGTAGATCGAGAGCAGGCCTTCTAGCCCACATGAGAGCCGGCCTACAGTAGCCTCCAATCCAGACAGTCATCGTCAGTATACGACGGACTGCCGATGATGATGATAATTCTTATTTAGACTTTATAAAATCACTATTTTAACATTTACACTCACATTTAATCAAAATTCATCTATTGAAGTATTACTACTGACTATTTAGCACATTGAGAATGTGAATCCTGAAAGAGACTTGCAGTAAACATTTTGTTTTTCCATCACATAGTTCAAATGTCTGTATCTACAACAGAATGTGTGTGTGTGTAGTCCTAGGTTTCTGAATAAATGCTGAATAATCAGATTAATAGTTTACAAAGACATTATGTGAAATGCTTATGACCATTAAAGTATATTTTTATAGTGACACATCCCAATAGCATTGAAAACAACAACAACATTTGTCTTTGTGTGTGTGTGTGTGTGTGTGTGTGTGTGTGTGTGTGTGTGTGTGTGTGTGTTTGTGAGTGTGTGTAGCATATAAGTTAAATATGAGTGCAAAACCACAACATTTGTCTTTGTGTGTGTGGTTGTGTGTGTGTGTGTGTGTGTGTGTGTGTGTGTGTGTGTGTGTGTGTGTGTGTGTGTGTGTGTGTGTGTGAAAAAAAAGCATGTGCCTACAAAAGAGGGCAAAGGCACCTGTGAAAACACTTTATTAATAAGTATAATGTCCAGCAGAGGGCAGTAGAAGACCACTTATTGGCTCACTTTCATTTTGACAGACTTGTTTTTCACCAGTTTTCTGCACTAAAGCAAACCAGTTTTTCTATGTTAACTATTATAAGACAATCATATTTTGACAGAGTTTATCACTTCATTTGTTCTGATGCTAGCAACATGGTAAATCATGGTAAATCACGGTAGAAACATTTAAAAATAATCAAAAGAAATAAGAATAATTAAAACAGTTTATAATAAAGAAATTAAAATAATCAACAGAAATACGAATAATTAAAACAGTATAGAATAAAAAATTAAATAAAATACAGTACAAACAGTCGGACGAACAGTGGCACAGTGATCATTCAGTAAATGCACAGCTAAACAGAAGTGTTTTGAGTCTGGATGTGAATGTGACTACTGTAGGAGCACATCTGATCTCTTCTGTAGGAGCACATCTGATCTCTTCTGGAAGCTGGTTCCAGCATGGCTGGCAAAGTAGCCTAAAGCAGACTCTCCTTGTTTAGAGTGAACCCTTGGTATTTCTAGCTGACGTGATCCTAATCATCTGAGTGATCTGTTGGGTTTATATTCAGTGAGCATATCTGCAATATTTTGAGGTCCTAGGCCATGGAATGATTTATATACCAGTAATAATACTTTAAAATCAATCCTAAATGTAACTGGGAGCCAGTGTAAAGACCTGAGGACTGGTGTAATGTGTTCATATGTTCTGGTTCTGCTCAGCGTTCTGTATGAGCTGCAACTGTCTGATGGTCTTTTTGGGAAGGCCAGTGAAGAGTCCATTAAAATAATCCACTGCTGGAGATGAAAGCATGCACAAGTTTATCTAAGTCTTGACTGGAAACAAAGCATCTATTTTTTGCAATATTTTCAGATGATAATATGCTGATTTGGTTATTGCTTTGACATGACTACTGAAGCTAAGGTCTGATTCTAGAGACACACCAAGATTCCTGACTTGATTTTTAGCTGTTAGACCCCTAGAGTGAAGGTATGCATTCACCTTGAGAACTTCATCTTTGTTTCAAACGCAATGACTTCAATTTTGTCTTTATTTAACTGAAGAAAGTTTTGGCACATCCAATTGTTTACTTCATCAATGCATTGGCACAGGGAGTCAATGGGGCTGTAGTCGTTAGGCGATAGGGCTAAGTAGAGCTGTGTGTCATCTGCAGAGCTGTGGTTCTTTTTCATTATTTGGCTCATTGGGGGCATGTACAGGTTGAATAGATAAATCATGGTAACTATGATAAATCATGCTAGAATAATATTAAATCATACTAGAATGTGTTCAATTGTGGTAAACCATGCAAGAACAGGGTCAATCATGGTGAATCGTACTAGAACTTGGTATAAAACATTGTATATTCCATCTATGATGTCAATGGTTAAATGCTTGCTACATAAAACTTAATATATTTTGATGCATTTGAGCTTAACTGCCTTAACTGTCTTAACTGTCTTAAATGCTTGAACACCGCTAAATGCTGCTAGCAGCTTTAATTAGGTGTTCAAGCACGAAGTGCTGAAAACCTATTGTATTTGTACTGATTTTTATTATTATTATTATTATTTTTCTTCTGCCGTAAAACGCATCGTGCAGCCCAAACCGTAAGGGCTGGAGACTTGAAACTTTGTCAGATGGTAGTACAAAAATCGAGGAGAGGTTATCAAAGTATGAGCCTGATTGGCCCATAGGTGGCGCTATAATGACCAAAAGTACTAAATTGGCCATAACTCCTAGACCGTTTGTCCTAGAGTCTCAATTTTAGCATCACTGTGATCCCTGGCTCCAGACGAACGAAATGGCTATCTCAGATTTCGATTTATATGGCCACTTTTGTCCAAAACCTACTTTTGCGAACTAGTCCCTGGTTTTTTGCCCAATCGGAACCAAACTGGTGCACAACTGTTCTCTGGAGTCTGCTGATCAATAATTATCGAGAAAAAGTTGAAATTGTGCATTTGCTTGGCTGTAACAGGGTCATTTAGGGAATGGTCTGTTTTAAAATGCAGTCAAAAGCCAATAAACCCTAAAGGGAAAGTCGGAACTTGACCAAAATTGATGAGCATATGTGTCAGGACATGCTGAGGAAGCATGCAAAGTTTCATGGAGATTGGACCAAAGGTGGCGCTATAATCATCAAAAAGGTTCCTTATTTTTAGGTGTTCAAGCACGAAGTGCTGAAAACCTATTGTATTTGTACTGATTTTTATTAGGTGTTCAAGCACGAAGTGCTGAAAACCTATTGTAATTGTACTGATTTTTATTATTATTATTATTAGGTGTTCAAGAACGAAGTTCTGAAAACCTATTGTAATTGTACTGATTTTTATTAGGTGTTCAAGCACGAAGTGCTGAAAACCTATTGTATTTGTACTGATTTTTATTATTATTATTATTATTATTTTTCTTCTGCCGTAAAACGCATCGTGCAGCCCAAACCGTAAGTGCTAGAGACTTGAAACTTTGTCAGATGGTAGTACAAAAATCGAGGAGAGGTTATCAAATTATGAGCCCGATTGGCCCATAGGTGGCGCTATAGCAATCAATTGTGCGTAACTGGTCATAACTCCTAGACCGTAAGTCGTAGACTCAAGTGTCTTATATCATTGGAAAGCTGGGGGCGTGACGTAAAAAACGTATATCTCCGATTTCATTTCCGCCATGATGGATTTTCCGCCATTTTGAATTTAGTCGAAAAACTACTTTTGCGAACTAGTCCCTGGTTTTTCGCCCGATCGGAACCAAACAAGTGCAGAAATGTTCTCTGGAGTCTGATTATCAATAATTATCAAAAAAAAGTTGAAATTTTGATTTCCGGTCGCTAGGGGGCGCAAAATGAACGTTGTGGGAGGAGCCTATTTTTCTAAAATGGCTATAACTCCAAAAGTAAATGAGGTAGGTTCACCAAACTTGGTACACATGTGCATGAGTTCAGTCTGAGGTCACAGTAAAAAAATCGCGACGATCGGAACCTAGGTGGCGCTATAACATTAAAAAAACCTAAAAGGGGGTGTGGCCACCTGACCGTTAGTCCAATTGACTTGAAATTTGGTATGCAGTGTCTTGGACCAAGGTACCATGTATGTGTAAAAGGATATTGGCGTATCTCAAAAAACATGGCCGCCATCGGCCAATGAAGTTTGAGCCCCTCTGAGACGAGGTTAACGGAGGCCGATCGGAACGAAACTCGATGGGCATGTTCGACTCATGGCCCAAGAGGTCTGTAAGAGTTTTGAAAGAAATCGGCCACTAGTTGGCGCTAACGAGTTTTATGGCTCTTTAATCACGTGGTGTTGCACACATCCCCACAAAATGCATATCATTTGATAGATCTCCTCATGCTGAACAACTTTGCCTCCAGAACCATTGCTGCCAATCAAATCGTTCATTAAATATTCACGAATATGTTAAAAACCTACTTTTGCGAACTAGTCCCTGGTTTTTTGCCCGATCAAAACCAGACCAGTCTAGGACAATTCTCTGGACTCTCTAGATCAATAATTATCGAAAAAAAGTTGAACTTTTGCATTTTGAGTGACTGTAAAAGGGTTATTTAGAATAGGGGCGGGACAAAATACACTCAAAAGCCTATAAATCATACATAAAAACTCAAAACTTCACAAAAATTGCTGAGTATATGTGCCATGCCATGGGGAAGAAGCTTACAAAGTTTCATGGAGATCGGACAATAGGTGGCGCTATAACTGTCAAAAAGCTTTAAAACCATAGATTTTCAATGGTAAAATGCCTGCATTGGCTGTAAATGGTATTTTCCATCTATGATCATATTAATATTTATATCATAATGTTCAAAACCAGTGCAGTACAATTCTCTGGACTCTCTAGATCAATAATTATCAGAAAAGATATAACTTATTCATTTAGATGGCTATAATAGTGACACTTCAATACGTAGCCTTGACCAGGTGTCCCTGAAAGCCTATATCTCTTCAATGAATGCTCATATCTTCTTAAAAACAAGTTAAAACATGTGAAACTAAATAAGCACGACAATTTTCAGACAGATCGGACAAAATATGCCTCTATAACAGTTAAAAAGGTGAAAATGATATGAACATAATGGCATATTAAGCCAATAAGTGGTATTATACTGCCCCCTGCTGTTTAAAATAGTCATTTTGTCATTCTACTAACTAAAAGTATACTATAATTCTTATT
This sequence comes from Semotilus atromaculatus, assembly GCA_031834385.1. Classification (NCBI taxonomy): domain Eukaryota; kingdom Metazoa; phylum Chordata; class Actinopteri; order Cypriniformes; family Leuciscidae; genus Semotilus; species Semotilus atromaculatus. The sequence continues at coordinate 28,182,082 of JAULUF010000001.1, forward strand.
TAGACTTTATAAAATCACTATTTTAACATTTACACTGACATTTAGTGAAAATACCTCTATTAAAGTATTACTACTGAGTCTGACTCTGAGTCTTATTATGTGAAATGCTTATGACCATTAAAGTATATTTTCATAATGACACATCCCAATAGCATTGAAAACAACTACAACATTTGTCTTTGTGTGTGTGTGTGTGTGTGTGTGTGTGTGTGTGTGTTTGTGAGTGTGTGAAGCATACAAGTTAAATATGAGTGCAAAACCACCTGTGAAAACACTTTATCAATAAGTATAATGTCCAGCAGAGGGCAGTAGAAGACCACTTATTGGCTCACTTTCATTTTGACAGACTTGTTTTTCACCAGTATTCTGCACTAAAGCAAACCAATTTTTCCATGTTAACTATAAGACAATCATATTTTGTAAATTTAACACGTCATTGCTATTGACACTTCACATCAATGCTAGCAATGTGGTAAATCATGGTAACTCATAGTAAATAATACTATTACATGGTGTATCATGGTAAATCATAGTAAATAATTCTCTTACATGGTGTATCTTGGTAAATCATGGTACAATCCTGGTAAATCATTCTAGAATGTGGTTTATCACGGTAAATCATCCTATAACATGGTAAACCAAGGTAAATTAAGAAAAATCATGGTAAACTATGGTAAATCATGCTAGAATCATGTTAAATGATACTAGAATGTGTTGAATTGTGCAAAACCATGCTACAACAGGGTAAATCATGGTGAATCATACTAGAACTTGGTATATCATGGTAAACTATGGTAAATCTTACTGGAACATGGTAAATCATGAAATATCACAATAAAATGTGGTATATCATAGTAAATCATGCTAAAACAATGCTTGCTACATAAGCCTTAATGTCTTTTGATGCTTTTGAGCTTAACTGCCTTAACTGCCTTAACTGCTTGAACACCGCTAAATGCTGCTAGCAGCTTTAATTATTATTATTATTATTCTCCTGTAAAACGCATCGTGCAGCCCAAACCGTAAGTGCTGGAGCGTTGAAACTTTGTCAGATGGTAGTACAAAAATCGAGGAGAGGTTATCAAATTATGAGCCCGATTGGCCCATAGGTGGCGCTATAGCAATCAATTGCGCGTAACTGCTCATAACTCCTAGACCGTAAGTCGTAGACTCAAGTGTCTTATATCATTGGAAAGCTGGGGGCCTGACGTAAAAAACATATATCTCCGATTTCATTTCCGCCATGATGGATTTTCCGCCATTTTGAATTTAGTCGAAAAACTACTTTTGTGAACTAGTCCCTGGTTTTTCGCCCGATCGGAACCAAACCAGTGGAGAAATGTTCTCTGGAGTCTGAATATCAATAATTATCGAAAAAAAGTTGAAATTTCGATTTCCGGTCGCGAGGGGGCGCAAAATGAACGTTGTGGGAGGAGCCTATTTTTCTAAAATGGCTATAACTCCAAAAGTAAATGAGGTAGGTTCACCAAACTTGGTACACATGTGCATGAGTTCAGTCTGAGGTCACAGTAAAAAAATCGCGACGATCGGACACTAGGTGGCGCTATAACATTAAAAAAACATAAAAGGGGGTGTGGCCACCTGACCGTTAGTCCGATTGACTTGAAATTTGGTATGCAGTGTCTTGGACCAAGGTACCATGTATGTGTAAAAGGATATTGGCGTATCTCAAAAAACATGGCCGCCATCGGCCAATGAAGTTTGAGCCCCTCTGAGACGAGGTTAACGGAGGCCGATCGGAACGAAACTCGATGGGCATGTTCGACTCATGGCCCAAGAGGTCTGTAAGAGTTTTGAAAGAAATCGGCCACTAGTTGGCGCTAACGAGTTTTATGGCTCTTTAATCACGTGGTGTTGCACACATCCCCACAAAATGCATATCATTTGATAGATCTCCTCATGCTGAACAACTTTGCCTCTAGAACCATTGCTGCCAATCAAATCGTTCATTAAATATTCACGAATATGTTAAAAACCTACTTTTGCGAACTAGTCCCTGGTTTTTTGCCCGATCAAAACCAGACCAGTCTAGGACAATTCTCTGGACTCTCTAGATCAATAATTATCGAAAAAAAGTTGAACTTTTGCATTTTGAGTGACTGTAAAAGGGTTATTTAGAATAGGGGCGGGACAAAATACACTCAAAAGCCTATAAATCATACATAAAAACTCAAAACTTCACAAAAATTGCTGAGTATATGTGCCATGCCATGGGGAAGAAGCTTACAAAGTTTCATGGAGATCGGACAATAGGTGGCGCTATAACTGTCAAAAAGCTTTAAAACCATAGATTTTCTATGGTAAAATGCCTGCATTGGCTGTAAATGGTCTTTTCCATCTATGATCATATTAATATTTATATCATAATGTTCAAAACCAGTGCAGTACAATTCTCTGGACTCTCTAGATCAATAATTATCAGAAAAGATATAACTTATTCATTTAGATGGCTATAATAGTGACACTTCAATACGTAGCCTTGACCAGGTGTCCCTGAAAGCCTATATCTCTTCAATGAATGCTCATATCTTCTTAAAAACAAGTTAAAACATGTGAAACTAAATAAGCACGACAATTTTCAGACAGATCGGACAAAATATGCCTCTATAACAGTTAAAAAGGTGAAAATGATATGAACATAATGGCATATTAAGCCAATAAGTGGTATTATACTGCCCCCTGCTGTTTAAAATAGTAATTTTGTCATTCTACTAACTAAAAGTATACTATAATTCTTATTTAGACTTTATAAAATCACTATTTTAACATTTACACTGACATTTAGTGAAAATACCTCTATTAAAGTATTACTACTGAGTCTGACTCTGAGTCTTATTATGTGAAATGCTTATGACCATTAAAGTATATTTTCATAATGACACATCCCAATAGCATTGAAAACAACTACAACATTTGTCTTTGTGTGTGTGTGTGTGTGTGTGTGTGTGTGTGTGTGTTTGTGAGTGTGTGAAGCATACAAGTTAAATATGAGTGCAAAACCACCTGTGAAAACACTTTATCAATAAGTATAATGTCCAGCAGAGGGCAGTAGAAGACCACTTATTGGCTCACTTTCATTTTGACAGACTTGTTTTTCACCAGTATTCTGCACTAAAGCAAACCAATTTTTCCATGTTAACTATAAGACAATCATATTTTGTAAATTTAACACGTCATTGCTATTGACACTTCACATCAATGCTAGCAATGTGGTAAATCATGGTGTATCATGGTAAATCATAGTAAATAATTCTCTTACATGGTGTATCATGGTAAATCATGGTACAATCCTGGTAAATCATTCTAGAATGTGGTTTATCATGGTAAATCATCCTATAACATGGTAAACCAAGGTAAATTAAGAAAAATCATGGTAAACTATGGTAAATCATGCTAGAATCATGTTAAATGATACTAGAATGTGTTGAATTGTGCAAAACCATGCTACAACAGGGTAAATCATGGTGAATCATACTAGAACTTGGTATATCATGGTAAACTATGGTAAATCTTACTAGAACATTGTAAATCATGAAATATCACAATAAAATGTGGTATATCATAGTAAATCATGCTAAAACAATGCTTGCTACATAAGCCTTAATGTCTTTTGATGCTTTTGAGCTTAACTGCCTTAACTGCCTTAACTGCTTGAACACCGCTAAATGCTGCTAGCAGCTTTAATTATTATTATTATTCTCCGCTAAAACGCATCGTGCAGCCCAAACCGTAAGTGCTAGAGACTGGAAACTTGGCCAATAGGTAGTACAAAAATCGAGGAGAGGTTATCAAATTATGAGCCCGATTGGCCCATAGGTGGCGCTATAGCAACAAAAACGCGTAATGGCTCATAACTCCTAAACCGTAAGTCGTAGACTCAAGTGTCTTATATCATTGGAAAGCTGGAGGCCTGACTTAAAAAACGTATATATCCGATTTCATTTCCGGTAGGAAAAATTTTCCGCCATTTAGATTTTTGTCGAAAAACTACTTTTGCGAACTAGTCCCTGGTTTTTCGCCCAATCGGAACCAAACCAGTGCAGAAATGTTCTCTGGAGTCTGAATATGAATTTTTATCGAAAAAAAGTTGAATTTTCAATTTCCGGTCGCTAGGGGGCGCAGATTGGTTGCTGTAGGAGGAGCCTATTGTTCTAAAATGGCTATAACTCGAGGAAAAAATGAGATAGGTTCACCAAACTCGGCACACATATGTATGAGCTCAATTTGAGGTCACAGTAAAAAAATCGCGTCGATTGGCCACATGGTGGCGCTATAACATTGAAAAAACATGAAAAGGGCTATGACCACCTGGCCGTTAGTCCGATTGACTTGAAATTTGGTTTGCAGTGTCTTGGTCCAAGGTACCATGTATGTGTAAAAGGATATTGGCGTATCTCAAAAAACATGGCCGCCATCGACCAATGAAATTTGAGCACCTATGAGACAAGGTTAACGGTGGCCGATCGGAACGAAACTCGATGGGCATGTTCGACTCATGGCCCAAGAGGTCTGTAAGAGTTTTGAAAGAAATCGGCCACTAGTTGGCGTTAACGAGTTTTATGGCTCTGTAATCACGTGGTGTTGCACACATCACGTTGTGTTGCCCAAAATATGCACATCACTAGATAGATCTCCTCATGCTGAACAACTTTGCCTCTTGAACCATTGCTGTCAATCAAATCGTTCATTAAATATTCATGAATATGTTAAAAACCTACTTTTGCGAACTAGTCCCTGGTTTTTCACCCGATCAAAACCAGACCAGTCTAGGACAATTCTCTGGACTCTCTAGATCAATAATTATTGAAAAAAAGTTGAACTTTTGCATTTGGGTGGCTGTAACAGGGTCATTTAGAAAAGGGGTGTGTCAAAATACACTCAAAAGCCTATAAATCCTAAAGGAAAAGTCAGAACATCACAAATATTGATGAGCATATGTGTCATAACATGGGGAAGAAGCATGCAAAGTTTCATGGAGATCGGACAATAGGTGGCGTTATAACTGTCAAAAAGCTTTAAAACCATAGAATTCCTATGGTAAAATGCCTGCATTGGCTGTATGGTCTTTTCCATCCGTCTTTTACATTATATGAAAAATAATCATATAATGTTAAAATCAATGTTCAAAACCAGTGCAGTACAATTCTCTGGACTCTCTAGATCAATAATTATCAGAAAAGGTATAACTTATTCATTTGGATAGCTATAATAGGGACACTTCAATATGTAGCCTTCACCAAGTGTCCCTGAAAGCCTATATCTCTTCAATAATATATCTTCTTAAAAACAAGTTAGAACATGTGACTCTGAATAAGCACGACGATTTTCAAACAAATTTGACAAAATATCCTTCTATAACAGTTAAAACTAGAAAAAGTTCGTCGAGACAAACTTTAAGTTGGCTTGTGAAAGTTTGGACCAATAAGTTTGAAGAAGTTTAAAGAAGTTTAAAGTTGAATTAGTTTATAGTTTAGTAAGAAAGAAAGAAAGATAGATTAGTTAAAAAGAAAGAAAGAAAAAAAGATTAGTAAGAAAGAAAGAAAGATAGATTAGTTAGAAAGAAAGAAAGAAAGAAAGAAAGATAGATAGATTAGTTAGAAAGAAAGATAGATTAGTAAGAAAGAAAGAAAGAAAAAAAGATTAGTAAGAAAGAAAGAAAGATAGATTAGTTAGAAAGAAAAAAGGAAAGAAAGATAGATTAGTTAGAAAGAAAGAAAAAAAGATTAGTGAGAAAGAAAGATAGATTAGTTAGAAAGAAAGAAAGAAAGAGATTAGTTAGAAAGAAAAAGAAAGATAGATTAGTTAGAAAGAAAGAAAGATAGATTAGTTAGAAAGAAAGAAAGAAAGAAAGAAAGAAAGTTAATTAAAAAGAAAGAAAGAAAGATAGATTAGGTAGAAAGAAAGAAAGATAGAAAGATAGATAGATTAGTTAGAAAGAAAGAAAGAAAGAAAGATAGATAGATTAGTTAGAAAGAAAGAAAAAAAGATTAGTTAGAAAGAAAGAAAGAAAGATAGATTAGTTAGAAAAAAAGAAAGAAAAAAGATTAGTAAGAAAGAAAGAAAGATAGATTAGTTAGAAAGAAAAAAGGAAAGAAAGATAGATTAGTAAGAAAAAAAGAAAGATAAATTAGTAAGAAAGAAAGAAAGATTGATTACTAAGAAAGATAGAAAGATAGATAGATTAGTTAGAAAGAAAGAAAGAAAAAAAGATTAGTGAGAAAGAAAGATAGATTAGTTATAAAGAAAGAAAGAAAGAGATTAGTTAGAAAGAAAAAGAAAGATAGATTAGTCAGAAAGAAAGAAAGATAGATTAGTTAGAAAGAAAAAAGGAAAGAAAGATAGATTAGTTAGAAAGAAAGAAAAAAAGATTAGTGAGAAAGAAAGATAGATTAGTTAGAAAGAAAGAAAGAAAGAGATTAGTTAGAAAGAAAAAGAAAGATAGATTAGTTAGAAAGAAAGAAAGATAGATTAGTTAGAAAGAAAGAAAGAAAGATAGATTAGTTAGAAAAAAAGAAAGAAAAAAGATTAGTAAGAAAGAAAGAAAGATAGATTAGTTAGAAAGAAAAAAGGAAAGAAAGATAGATTAGTAAGAAAAAAAGAAAGATAAATTAGTAAGAAAGAAAGAAAGATTGATTAGTAAGAAAGATAGAAAGATAGATAGATTAGTTAGAAAGAAAGAAAGAAAAAAAGATTAGTGAGAAAGAAAGATAGATTAGTTATAAAGAAAGAAAGAAAGAGATTAGTTAGAAAGAAAAAGAAAGATAGATTAGTCAGAAAAAAAGAAAGATAGATTAGTTATAAAGAAAGAAAGAAAGAAAGAAAGAAAGAAAGAAAGAAAGAAAGAAAGTTAATTAAAAAGAAAGAAAGAAAGATAGATTAGGTAGAAAGAAAGATAGAAAGATAGATAGATTAGTTAGAAAGAAAGAAAGAAAGTTAATTAAAAAGAAAGAAAGAAAGATTAGTTAGAAAGATAGATTAGTTAGAAAGAAAGAAAGAAAAAAAGATTAGTAAGAAAGAAAGATAGATTAGTTAGAAAGAAAGAATGAAAGAAAGAAAGAAAGAAAGAAAGAAATATAGATAAGTTAGAAAGAAAGAAAGATAGATTAGTTAGAAAGAAAAAAAGATTAGTTAGAAAGAAAGAAAGAAAGATAGATTAGTTAGAAAGAAAAAAGGAAAGAAAGATAGATTAGTAAGAAAGAAAGAAAGATAGATTAGTGAGAAAGATAGATTAGTTAGAAAGAAAGAAAGATTAGTTAGAAAGAAAGAAAGAAAGATAGATTAGTTAGAAAGAAAGAAAGAAAGAGATTAGTTAGAAAGAAAAAGAAAGATAGATTAGTTAGAAAGAAAGAAAGATAGATTAGTTAGAAAGAAAGAAAGAAAGAAAGAAAGAAAGTTAATTAAAAAGAAAGAAAGAAAGATAGATTAGGTAGAAAGAAAGATAGATAGAAAGATAGATAGATTAGTTAGAAAGAAAGAAAAAAAAGAAAGATAGATTAGTTAGAAAGAAAGAAAGATAGATTAGTTAGAAAGAAATAAATAAATAAAGTTAATTAAAAAGAAAGAAAGAAAGAAAGAAAGATAGATTAGTTAGAAAGAAAGAAAGAAAGATAGATTAGTTAGAAAGAAAGATAGATTAGTTAGAAAGAAAGATAAATTAGTTAGAAAGAAAGATAGATTAGTTAAAAAACAAAGAAAGAGATTTGTTAGAAAGAAAGATTAGTTAGAAAGATAGATAGATTAGTTAGAAAGAAAAAAGATAGATTAGTTAGAAAGAATGAAAAAAGAAAGAAAGAAAGAAAGATTGGTTAGAAAGAAAGATAGATTAGTTAAAAAGAAAGATAGAAAGAAAGATGGATTAGTTAGAAAGAAAGAAACAGATTAGTTAGAAAGAAAGAAAGAAAGAAAGATTAGTTAGAAAGATTAGTTAGTTAGAAAGAAAGAAAGATAGATTAGTTAGAAAGAAAGAAAGATATATTAGTTAGAAAGAAAGATAGATAGATTAGTTAGAAAGAAAGATAGATTAGTTAGAAAGAAAGATAGATTAGTTAGAAAGAAAGAAAGATAGATTAGTTAGAAAGATAGATCAATTAGTTAGAAAGAAAGATAGATTAGTTAGAAAGAAAGAAAGATAGATTAGTTAGAAAGAAATAAAGAACGATAGATTAGTTAGAAATAAAGATAGATAGATTAGTTAGAAAGAAAAAAGATACATTTGTTAGAATGAAAGAAAGATAGATTAGTTAGAAAGAAAGAAAGAAAGAATGATAGATTGGTTAGTAAGAAAGAAAGAAAGAAAGAAAGAAAGAACGATAGATTAGTTAGAAAGAAAGATAGATTAGTTAGAAAGAAAGATAGATTAGTTAGAAAGAAAGATAGATAGATTAGTTAGAAAGAAAGAAAGATAGATTAGTTAGAAAGAAAGATAGATAGATTAGTTAGAAAGATTAGTTACAAAGAAAGAAAGATAGATAGATTAGTTAGAAAGAAAGATAGATTATTTAGAAAGAAAGAAAGAAAGAAAGATAGATTAGTTAGAAAGAAAGAAAGAAAGATTAGTTAGAAAGAAAGAGATAGATTAGTTAGAAAGAAAAAAGATAGATTAGTTAGAAAGAAAGAAAAAAGAAAGTAAGAAAGAAAGTAAGTAAGATTGGTTAGAAAGAAAGATAGATTAGTTAGAAAGACAGAAAGATTAGTTAGAATGAAAGAAAGATAGAGTAGTTAGAAAGAAAGAAAGATAGATAGATTAGTTAGAAAGAAAGAAAGATAGATTAGTTAGAAAGAAAGAATGAAAGAAAGAAAGAAAGAAAGAAAGAAAGAAAGAAAGAAAGAAAGAAAGAAATATAGATAAGTTAGAAAGAAAGAAAGATAGATTAGTTAGAAAGAAAGAAAAAAAGATTAGTTAGAAAGAAAGAAAGATAGATTAGTTAGAAAGAAAAAAGGAAAGAAAGATAGATTAGTAAGAAAGAAAGAAAGATAGATTAGTGAGAAAGATAGATTAGTTAGAAAGAAAGAAAGAAAAAAAGATTAGTGAGAAAGAAAGATAGATTAGTTAGAAAGAAAGAAAGAAAGAGATTAGTTAGAAAGAAAAAGAAAGATAGATTAGTTAGAAAGAAAGAAAGATAGATTAGTTAGAAAGAAAGAAAGAAAGAAAGTTAATTAAAAAGAAAGAAAGAAAGATAGATTAGGTAGAAAGAAAGATAGATAGAAAGATAGATAGATTAGTTAGAAAGAAAGAAAGAAAGTTAATTAAAAAGAAAGAAAGAAAGATTAGTTAGAAAGATAGATTAGTTAGAAAGAAAGAAAGAAAAATGATTAGTAAGAAAGAAAGATAGATTAGTTAGAAAGACAGAAAGAAAGAAAGAAATATAGATAAGTTAGAAAGAAAGAAAGATAGATTAGTTAGAAAGAAAGAAAAAAAGATTAGTTAGAAAGAAAGAAAGAAAGATAGATTAGTGAGATAGATAGATTAGTTAGAAAGAAAGAAAAAAAGAAAGATAGATTAGTTATAAAGAAAGAAAGATAGATTAGTTAGAAATAAATAAATAAATAAAGTTAATTAAAAAGAAAGAAAGAAAGAAAGAAAGATAGATTAGTTAGAAAGAAAGATAGATTAGTTAGAAAGAAAGATAAATTAGTTAGAAAGAAAGATTAGTTAGAAAGATAGATAGATTAGTTAGAAAGAAAAAAGATAGATTAGTTAGAAAGAATGAAAAAAGAAAGAAAGAAAGAAAGATTGGTTAGAAAGAAAGATAGATTAGTTAGAAAGAAAGATAGAAAGAAAGATGGATTAGTTAGAAAGAAAGAAACATTAGTTAGAAAGAAAGAAAGAAAGATTAGTTAGAAAGATTAGTTAGTTAGAAAGAAAGAAAGATAGATTAGTTAGAAAGAAAGAAAGATAGATTAGTTAGAAAGAAAGAAAGAAAGAAAGAAAGTTAATTAAAAAGAAAGAAAGAAAGATAGATTAGGTAGAAAGAAAGAAAGATAGAAAGATAGATAGATTAGTTAGAAAGAAAGAAAGAAAGATAGATTAGTTAGAAAAAAAGAAAGAAAAAAGATTAGTAAGAAAGAAAGAAAGATAGATTAGTTAGAAAGAAAAAAGGAAAGAAAGATAGATTAGTAAGAAAAAAAGAAAGATAAATTAGTAAGAAAGAAAGAAAGATTGATTAGTAAGAAAGATAGAAAGATAGATAGATTAGTTAGAAAGAAAGAAAGAAAAAAAGATTAGTGAGAAAGAAAGATAGATTAGTTATAAAGAAAGAAAGAAAGAGATTAGTTAGAAAGAAAAAGAAAGATAGATTAGTCAGAAAAAAAGAAAGATAGATTAGTTATAAAGAAAGAAAGAAAGAAAGAAAGAAAGAAAGAAAGAAAGAAAGAAAGTTAATTAAAAAGAAAGAAAGAAAGATAGATTAGGTAGAAAGAAAGATAGAAAGATAGATAGATTAGTTAGAAAGAAAGAAAGAAAGTTAATTAAAAAGAAAGAAAGAAAGATTAGTTAGAAAGATAGATTAGTTAGAAAGAAAGAAAGAAAAAAAGATTAGTAAGAAAGAAAGATAGATTAGTTAGAAAGAAAGAATGAAAGAAAGAAAGAAAGAAAGAAAGAAAGAAAGAAAGAAAGAAAGAAAGAAAGAATGAAAGAAATATAGATAAGTTAGAAAGAAAGAAAGATAGATTAGTTAGAAAGAAAAAAAGATTAGTTAGAAAGAAAGAAAGAAAGATAGATTAGTTAGAAAGAAAAAAGGAAAGAAAGATAGATTAGTAAGAAAGAAAGAAAGATAGATTAGTGAGAAAGATAGATTAGTTAGAAAGAAAGAAAGATTAGTTAGAAAGAAAGAAAGAAAGATAGATTAGTTAGAAAGAAAGAAAGAAAGAGATTAGTTAGAAAGAAAAAGAAAGATAGATTAGTTAGAAAGAAAGAAAGATAGATTAGTTAGAAAGAAAGAAAGAAAGAAAGAAAGAAAGTTAATTAAAAAGAAAGAAAGAAAGATAGATTAGGTAGAAAGAAAGATAGATAGAAAGATAGATAGATTAGTTAGAAAGAAAGAAAAAAAAGAAAGATAGATTAGTTAGAAAGAAAGAAAGATAGATTAGTTAGAAAGAAATAAATAAATAAAGTTAATTAAAAAGAAAGAAAGAAAGAAAGAAAGATAGATTAGTTAGAAAGAAAGAAAGAAAGATAGATTAGTTAGAAAGAAAGATAGATTAGTTAGAAAGAAAGATAAATTAGTTAGAAAGAAAGATAGATTAGTTAAAAAACAAAGAAAGAGATTTGTTAGAAAGAAAGATTAGTTAGAAAGATAGATAGATTAGTTAGAAAGAAAAAAGATAGATTAGTTAGAAAGAATGAAAAAAGAAAGAAAGAAAGAAAGATTGGTTAGAAAGAAAGATAGATTAGTTAGAAAGAAAGATAGAAAGAAAGATGGATTAGTTAGAAAGAAAGAAACAGATTAGTTAGAAAGAAAGAAAGAAAGAAAGATTAGTTAGAAAGATTAGTTAGTTAGAAAGAAAGAAAGATAGATTAGTTAGAAAGAAAGAAAGATATATTAGTTAGAAAGAAAGATAGATAGATTAGTTAGAAAGAAAGATAGATTAGTTAGAAAGAAAGATAGATTAGTTAGAAAGAAAGAAAGATAGATTAGTTAGAAAGATAGATCAATTAGTTAGAAAGAAAGATAGATTAGTTAGAAAGAAAGAAAGATAGATTAGTTAGAAAGAAATAAAGAACGATAGATTAGTTAGAAATAAAGATAGATAGATTAGTTAGAAAGAAAAAAGATACATTTGTTAGAATGAAAGAAAGATAGATTAGTTAGAAAGAAAGAAAGAAAGAATGATAGATTGGTTAGTAAGAAAGAAAGAAAGAAAGAAAGAAAGAAAGAACGATAGATTAGTTAGAAAGAAAGATAGATTAGTTAGAAAGAAAGATAGATTAGTTAGAAAGAAAGATAGATAGATTAGTTAGAAAGAAAGAAAGATAGATTAGTTAGAAAGAAAGATAGATAGATTAGTTAGAAAGATTAGTTACAAAGAAAGAAAGATAGATAGATTAGTTAGAAAGAAAGATAGATTATTTAGAAAGAAAGAAAGAAAGATTAGTTAGAAAGAAAGAAAGAAAGATTAGTTAGAAAGAAAGAGATAGATTAGTTAGAAAGAAAAAAGATAGATTAGTTAGAAAGAAAGAAAAAAGAAAGTAAGAAAGAAAGTAAGTAAGATTGGTTAGAAAGAAAGATAGATTAGTTAGAAAGACAGAAAGATTAGTTAGAATGAAAGAAAGATAGAGTAGTTAGAAAGAAAGAAAGATAGATAGATTAGTTAGAAAGAAAGAAAGATAGATTAGTTAGAAAGAAAGAATGAAAGAAAGAAAGAAAGAAAGAAAGAAAGAAAGAAATATAGATAAGTTAGAAAGAAAGAAAGATAGATTAGTTAGAAAGAAAGAAAAAAAGATTAGTTAGAAAGAAAGAAAGATAGATTAGTTAGAAAGAAAAAAGGAAAGAAAGATAGATTAGTAAGAAAGAAAGAAAGATAGATTAGTGAGAAAGATAGATTAGTTAGAAAGAAAGAAAGAAAAAAAGATTAGTGAGAAAGAAAGATAGATTAGTTAGAAAGAAAGAAAGAAAGAGATTAGTTAGAAAGAAAAAGAAAGATAGATTAGTTAGAAAGAAAGAAAGATAGATTAGTTAGAAAGAAAGAAAAAAAGAAAGTTAATTAAAAAGAAAGAAAGAAAGATAGATTAGGTAGAAAGAAAGATAGATAGAAAGATAGATAGATTAGTTAGAAAGAAAGAAAGAAAGTTAATTAAAAAGAAAGAAAGAAAGATTAGTTAGAAAGATAGATTAGTTAGAAAGAAAGAAAGAAAAATGATTAGTAAGAAAGAAAGATAGATTAGTTAGAAAGACAGAAAGAAAGAAAGAAATATAGATAAGTTAGAAAGAAAGAAAGATAGATTAGTTAGAAAGAAAGAAAAAAAGATTAGTTAGAAAGAAAGAAAGAAAGATAGATTAGTGAGATAGATAGATTAGTTAGAAAGAAAGAAAAAAAGAAAGATAGATTAGTTATAAAGAAAGAAAGATAGATTAGTTAGAAATAAATAAATAAATAAAGTTAATTAAAAAGAAAGAAAGAAAGAAAGAAAGATAGATTAGTTAGAAAGAAAGAAAGATAGATTAGTTAGAAAGAAAGATAGATTAGTTAGAAAGAAAGATAAATTAGTTAGAAAGAAAGATTAGTTAGAAAGATAGATAGATTAGTTAGAAAGAAAAAAGATAGATTAGTTAGAAAGAATGAAAAAAGAAAGAAAGAAAGAAAGATTGGTTAGAAAGAAAGATAGATTAGTTAGAAAGAAAGATAGAAAGAAAGATGGATTAGTTAGAAAGAAAGAAACATTAGTTAGAAAGAAAGAAAGAAAGATTAGTTAGAAAGATTAGTTAGTTAGAAAGAAAGAAAGATAGATTAGTTAGAAAGAAAGAAAGATATATTAGTTAGAAAGAAAGATAGATAGATTAGTTAGAAAGAAAGATAGATTAGTTAGAAAGAAAGATAGATTAGTTAGAAAGAAAGAAAGATAGATTAGTTAGAAAGATAGATCAATTAGTTAGAAAGAAAGATAGATTAGTTAGAAAGAAAGAAAGATAGATTAGTTAGAAAGAAATAAAGAACGATAGATTAGTTAGAAATAAAGATAGATAGATTAGTTAGAAAGAAAAAAGATACATTTGTTAGAATGAAAGAAAGATAGATTAGTTAGAAAGAAAGAAAGAAAGAATGATAGATTGGTTAGTAAGAAAGAAAGAAAGAAAGAAAGAAAGAACGATAGATTAGTTAGAAAGAAAGATAGATTAGTTAGAAAGAAAGATAGATTAGTTAGAAAGAAAGATAGATAGATTAGTTAGAAAGAAAGAAAGATAGATTAGTTAGAAAGAAAGATAGATAGATTAGTTAGAAAGATTAGTTACAAAGAAAGAAAGATAGATAGATTAGTTAGAAAGAAAGATAGATTATTTAGAAAGAAAGAAAGAAAGAAAGATAGATTAGTTAGAAAGAAAGAAAGAAAGATTAGTTAGAAAGAAAGAGATAGATTAGTTAGAAAGAAAAAAGATAGATTAGTTAGAAAGAAAGAAAAAAGAAAGTAAGAAAGAAAGTAAGTAAGATTGGTTAGAAAGAAAGATAGATTAGTTAGAAAGACAGAAAGATTAGTTAGAATGAAAGAAAGATAGAGTAGTTAGAAAGAAAGAAAGATAGATAGATTAGTTAGAAAGAAAGAAAGATAGATTAGTTAGAAAGAAAGAAAGAAAGATTAGTTAGAAAGAAAGAAAGATAGATTAGTTAGAAAGAAAGAAAGATTAGTTAGAAAGAAAAAGATAGATTAGTTAGAAAGAAAGAAAGATAGATTAGTTAGAAAGAAAAAAAAATAGATTAGTTGGAAAGAAAGAAAGAAAGAAAGAAAGAAAGAAAGAAAGAAAGAAAGATTGGTTAGAAAGAAAGAAAGATAGATTAGTTAGAAAGAAAGAAAGAAAGAAAGAAAGAAAGAAAGAAAGAAAGAAAGAAAGAAAGAAAGATAGATTAGTTAGAAAGAAAGAAAGAAACATTAGTTAGAAAGAAAGATAGATTAGTTAGAAAGAAAGAAAGATAGATTAGTTAGAAAGAAAGATAGATAGATTAGTTAGAAAGAAAGATAGATTAGTTAGAAAGAAAGAAAGATAGCTTAGTTAGAATAAAAGATGGATCAGTTAGAAAGAAAGATTAGTAAGAAAGAAGGAAAGAAAGATGGATTATTTAGAATTAAAGATGGATCAGTTAGAAAGAAAGAAAGACAGAAAGAAAGATGGATTAGTTAGAAAGAAAGAAATATGGATTAGTTAGAAAGAAGAAAGAATGAAAGAAAGAAAGAAAGAAAGAAAGAAAGAAAGAAAGAAAGGAGGAGAGAAAGAAAGATGGATTAGTTAGAATGAAAGATGGATCAGTTAGAAAGAAAGATTAGTAAGAAAGATAGAAAGAAAGATGGATTAGTTAGAAAGACAGAAATATGGATTAGTTAGAAAGAAGAAAGAATGAAAGAAAGAAAGAAAGAAAGAACAAAAGAAAAAAGAAAGAAAGATGGATCAGTTAGAAAAAAAGATTAGTAAGAAAGAAAGGAAGAAATATGGATTAGTTGGAAAGAAACATTAGTAAGAAAGAAAGAAAGATGGATTAGTTAGAAAGAAAAAAATAAAGATGGATTAGTTAGAAAGAAAGATAGATTAGTTAGAAAGATAGATTAGTTAGAAAGAAAGATAGATTAGTTAGAAAGAAAGATAACTTAGTTAGAAATAAAGAAAGATAGATTATTTAAAAAACAAAGAAAGATGGATTTGATAGAAAGAAAGATAGATTAGCTAGAAAGATAGATTAGTTAGAAAAAAAGAAAGATAGATTAGTTAGAAAGAAAGAAAGATAAATTAGTTAGAAAGTAAGATAGATTAGTTAGAAAGAAAGATAGATTAGTTAGAAAGAAAGAAAGATAGATTAGTTAGAAAGATAGATAAGTTAGAAAGAAAGAAAGAAAGATTAGTTAGAAAGAAAGAAAGATAGATTGGTTAGAAAGAAAGAAAGATTAGTTAGAAAGAAAGATAGATAGATTAGTTAGAAAGAAAAAAGATAGATTAGTTAGAAAGAAAGAAAGTAAGAAAGAAAGAAAGAAAGATTGGTTAGAAAGAAAGATAGATTAGTTAGAAAGAAAGAAACATAGATTAGTTAGAAAGAAAGAAAGAAAGATAGATTAGTTAGAAAGAAAGAAAGATTAGTTAGTTAGAAAGAAAGAAAGATAGATTAGTTAGAAAGAAAGATAGATTAGTTAGAAAGATAGATAGATAGATAGATTAGTTAGAAAGAAAGAAAGATAGATTAGTTAGAAAGAAAGATAGATAGATTAGTTAGAAAGAAAGATAGATTAGTTAGAAAGAAAGATAGATTAGTTAGAAAGATAGATAGATAGATAGATTAGTTAGAAAGAAAGAAAGATAGATTAGTTAGAAAGAAAGATAGATAGATTAGTTAGAAAGAAAGATAGATTAGTTAGAAAGAAAGAAAGATAGATTAGTTAGAAAGAATGAAAAAAGAAAGAAAGAAAGAAAGAAAGATTGGTTAGAAAGAAAGATAGATTAGTTAGTAAGAAAGATATAAAGAAAGATGGATTAGTTAGAAAGAAAGAAACATAGATTAGTTAGAAAGAAAGAAAGAAAGATAGATTAGTTAGAAAGACTAGTTAGTTAGAAAGAAAGAGATAGATTAGTTAGAAAGAAAGATAGATAGATAGATAGATTAGTTAGAAAGAAAGAAAGATAGATTAGTTAGAAAGAAAGAAAGATATATTAGTTAGAAAGAAAGATAGATAGATTAGTTAGAAAAAAAAGATAGATTAGTTAGAAAGAAAGAAAGATAGATTAGTTAGAAAGAAAGATAGATAGATTAGTTAGAAAGAAAGAAAGATTAGTTAGAAAGAAACAAAGAATGATAGATTGGTTAGAAAGAAAGAAAGATAGATTAGTAAGAAAGAAAGAAAGGAATAAAGAACGATAGATTAGTTAGAAATAAAGATAAAGTAGTTAGAAAGAAAGATAGATAGATTAGTTAGAAAGAAAGATAGATAGATAGATTAGTTAGAAAGAAAGATAGATTATTTAGAAAGAAAGAAAGATAGATTATTTAGAAAGAAAGAAAGATAGATTAGTTAGAAAGAAAGAAAGATTAGTTAGAAAGAAAGAAAGATTAGTTAGAAAGAAAGATAGATAGATTAGTTAGAAAAAAAGAAAGAAAGAAAGAAAGAAAGAAAAATTGGTTAGAAAGATAGATTAGTTTGAAAGATAGAGATTAGGTAGAAAGAAAGAAAAGATTAGTTAGAATGAAAGAAAGATAGATAGATTAGTTAGAAAGAAAGAAAGATAGATTAGTTAGAAAGAAAGAAAGATTAGTTAGAAAGAAAAAAGATAGATTAGTTAGAAAGAAAGAATAAAAGAAAGTAAGAAAGAAAGAATGAAAGATTGGTTAGAAAGAAAGAGATTAGTTAGAAAGATAGATAGATTAGTTAGAAAGAAAGAAAAGTTAGAATGAAAGAAAGATAGAGTAGTTAGAAAGAAAGAAAGATAGATAGATTAGTTAGAAAGAAAGATAGATTAGTTAGAAAGAAAGTAAGGTAGATTAGTTAGAAAGAAAGATAGATTAGTTAGAAAGAAGAAAGATAGATTAGTTAGAAAGAAAGAAAGATTAGTTAGAAAGAAAGAAAGATAGATCAGTTAGCAAGAAAGAAATATTAGTTAGAAAGAAAGAAAGATTAGTTTGAAAGAAAGAAAGATTAGTTTGAAAGAAAGATCGATTAGTAAGAAAGAAAGAAATAAAGAAAGATTAGGTAGAAAGAAAGAAAGATTAGTTAGAAAGAAAGAAAGATAAGTTAGAAAGATAGATAGATAGATAGATAGATAGATATATAGATAGATAGATAGATAGATAGATAGATAGATAGATAGATAGATAAAGTTCATTAGTACATATAGAATGGTAGTTTAATTGAATCTAGGGCTTCAGGGAGTTTAGATTTGAGTTTTTGTGTTGTTCACTACTGGGCCACCGTAGTCTTGGCTCAATTTGAACTGTTGCAATGAAAGTCAATGGGATTTTTATGATTTTTAATATTAATTTTTAAGAAATCTGAAAGTCAAATCAGTTTGAAAAGATATAGCACACCGAGTCAGAACAGTCTGAAGGTCTGACCCGAGTTTGGAGTTTGTAGAGTTAAAGCTCTAGGACGAGTTAGAGTCAGAATTTTTTGGGTAAGAAAAATAAGAAGAAGAAGAAGAAGAAGAATAATAATAAGTTTAAATAGGATTTCAGTAAGTTGGCTTTTCCAAGCCAACTTAATTACATGCATAATGGCTTATTAAGCCAATAAGTGGTATTATACTGCCCTCTGCTGTTTAAAATCGTAATTTTTGTCATGCTACTTACTAATATTATACTATACCCAGCGGGCACCTTGACGTCAATTTGACATCAACAAATAGTCAAGATTTTGACCACCATGTATGACATGCATGAATATGCATATTTTCATTATATTTTTTAATTATTTCCTTCTGGTTGTAAAGAGGCCCAACAAAGGTATCAATCTGACATGTTTTTTCTGGTCCCTACATCTCAGGTCAATATCATTGACATTAAATCGATGTTGATTTGATGTCAGGAAATAAGACGTCAAATTGATGTGAAATTGATGTCAAAACAATGTCTTAAATGTCTGGAATTTTTTTATTACTCAGTGTAATTTGAGACTCATTTAAAAGACCTAGCCTGAATGATTTTGAAAATTGTAGGCCTATGTCTATGTATTTTGCATGTGTGTTTTTATTTATTTAAATCCCAGCATGTTTACATTTAGTTCACGTTTAAAATGACAGCAGACACTATACTTGCATATACTATAAAAGGTCAATTTAATCTGATATTGAAGCTGATTTTTTAAAAGAATCATCATGGACTACAAAATGACTACAAAAAGATCGACGTCACATCCTGGCCATATCGCGCGGAAGGAAAAACAGATCTGCATAACGGCTCGCCTCTCACACTCACGTCACACTCTGCTCAACTGCCAGAGATCGCTTCAATTTCAATTTCGCAAATCAAAATTCCTCACTTCCAAATCCTGGTAAGTAACCAGCTAGCATGCTATTATTGTTATTATGTTAATACACCATCTTATACACAGGCTACTTAATTGTAATGGGTGTACTTTTCCGAATTATGTCGAATAATTTCACAGCCATGCCTGAGCGAGCTAGCTACGTTAGCTAACTTAACCTTAGGTTAGCTTAACTGTAACGTTTACATTCCGGTATGATGGAAGAAGTGTCTTTGTATATTGTCTGCCTTCGTATGATTTTTAACAGTGTGTGTGTGTATCTGTGCAGCCAGTGTTACTAGTGGAAATGTTCGCGCATTTCAAAAGCAGGGAGATTCCGTTCTAAATACATCCGTTCCGCCGTGTTACTCTGTCCTGTTTAGCTTAGATTCTCTGCTCGAGCCCGAGCTTGACCCGTCCCGGGTCACCGATATTTCCCACCGCCATCCTCGGGCCGGGCACTTGGTCGAGACGGCGCGGGACTAGATTTGATTGCGGGCGCGGGCGGTAACGTTAACTGTTAATGCACTCACTCCTGCGCGGCCTGCAAGAGAATAAAACGATTCGCGGGACTCCCGCAAAATAGAAATATCAATGAATAAAACATATAAAAACTAATAAATTGTTATTCATCTGTTGCAGAAAAGAACACCTAAAACAAAATAGAAATGATTTAACAGGCCAGAGTTTCTATTTGTTATGTTTGCAGCGTTGAGTGATGTAGCCAATCACAGACATATGTGTTGATTTCTTGAACACAGATTAGTCAACTACCAAAATAATTGTTAGTTGCAACCTTATGGTAAACATTGCCTACTATGTCTATGCAAATAATCTCCTTGAAAAATGTATGCTCTTGTAGTGGTAATAAAATATCCATATTATGACTAATAACACTTGAATGGTACAATTTTGTAAGAAGTGTTTATGGAGTTAACAAATTAACAATGATTGAATGTAAAATTATTTCCTAAGCATGTGAAATATATATATTTTTTTCAGCGTACCAGCACCAGAAGCTGTCACAGATTTGAGTAAGAGGTAAGTTCCAATGGCAGCCATCCATATACTGTCCCATTACATTTTAACTAATTGTTCCTTGTTCTACAACAACCAAATAACATCATCATGCTGATTAGGGATGGGCATAATTAATTGACGGTCGATTATTGATCATTAAGATTTTTGTCGACCACGTTAATTTGTTATTGATTAAATGAATGCAGGTTGCATTGCATAGTGTTAGTCTTGAAACAATTAAATGAATTTCACTGTGTGGCAGCAATTAAACATTTTACCAGCCGGGGGCAATATTTTACGCCATACGCAGTTACCTGCGAGTTTCCGTTTTGATTTCAAAAGAAGAATCACAAACCATTTTGATTTCAAAAACGACTTAGGGTGCTTTCACACTGGGCACGTTTGCTGCGGTAAGAGCCAGAACGCGATTGTTCCTGGCGCCCGGAAGAGCGGATGGGCTATTATTTCATCCGCAACCGCATCACAAAATTCATCGGTAACACTTCCTTTTACAGTCCAGTTACCCATGTAAATACTATGTACTTATTTTAGTAATTACAATTACTGGGTAATAACTAGTACTAACCCTGAACCTACCCCTGTTCCATTTACCTTATATTAGCCAGTACTTTCTAGGTAAGTACACTGTAAGTACTGTAAAAGGAAGCGTTACCAATTCATCATTGATTTACAAAACAGAATTTAATTAAGTGGTAAAAACCGTGTCTCCTGATATATTGTGCATCTTATGATCCTATCTTTCTCATGCTCAGGGTTCGTACGGGTGCTTGAAATCCTTGAAAATGCTTGAATTTTGATGTTGTGTTTTCAAGGTTTGAAAAGTGCTTAAATTTTGGATAAAATGCTTGAAAGTGCTTGAAATTGTAACGGTTTCTTTCACAACAAATACCTATCTGACTGAATATTTCGTTTATTAAATGGTGAAATAAATCGTTTGCTGCGGCCCGAGCGCGCTTGTTCCCGCGCCCCCCGCAGCGGTGGCCTGGTTCTTTCACACTCGACTTGATTCTATCGAATCCTGGTGCGTCTGCGTGCATCTTGTTACGTCATCACAAACGTGCACGCCGCATGATAGAAAGCAGAACGCGGGTCAATATATTGTGTTTTTTATTAATTTGGTGTTATTATGCGCAGCTGAGTGAACAACACAGGTTTACTGTGTGTCGCATTTGGCTTGTGGATTTCCAATAATTTGTTGGCCTGAGTCCACGCGCTATGTGTGTGCAAATACACTGCAGACTCACACTCTCGCTCGTATCCAAGGTAAATCATCAACACTATCATCCCTTACATGTGTTTTATTAACTTAATACATCATAATCAGCTAAACGCATGCGCAGGTCACTTTACTAAGTGCGCACCCGAGTCCGTGATTCTTTCACAATTACGGGAACCACGGCACGGTTCGGGAGCAGCCGAACTCAGAGCACCTCCTCCAGGTAGTCTCGGATTCGGTACCTGAGGCAAAATTACTAAATATGCAGCGCGAATTATATATTTCTAACTCCAAACAATTGGCCACTGAACCAGCTGATAAAATCTTCATTTGATTCGATCCCTGAACTTGACACTCAAATGAACCGATCGCATTTTACCGATGCAAAAGACGCGCGCGCGCACACACTGGGAGCGCGGTGTGTCAGTGTGTACCGGCTGTGGTAAAGTAATGACTCAGTTACAAGGTGTGTATAATTTAAACTACTTAGTCGACATTAACAGTAGCTGCTGTCCGGTTTTCATACTGCTCTCCTTCTAGTCACTTCTGAACGTCTCTTGATAAAGCTCCAGGTGACGGGTTGCCGGATATCACAAAAAGAGCAAAACAAGCCCCTTAAAAACGCAGTATAAGCAGACATGGCAAAAAATGTAACGGAGAACACATTTAAACATATTAGTATTGCTAATATTATCCTACCAAATTAAAAGATAGTAACTAATTTATTATGAATAGAATAGTTCAATATAAAATATTTAGATATTATAAACTGATTGATGAGGTAAAGCAATAACATGAGATTGAACAATTATTCAGCAACACTTTATTTAAAGTTTAATTGCACCTATGAGTTGTATTTAATATCAGTCAGTTGGGGGAAGTTCTTCTAAAAGTTGATGAGTGTGTTTTGTTCACTATATTTAGCTATCAAAATAGTTTACCAAATAAATTATTTGCCAAATAAAAGACAGTCAAACAAGGAGAAGAACTTTTCATTTCTAAAGTATTTGGGTTTATTTAGTATACAAAGCCATTTATGATGATTTTTCGAGAATAACTACATATATAAATAACTATATCGTGAAATATATCGCTTTCCTGTAGCTCAGTGGTAAGAGCATTGTGTTAACAATGCAAGGTTATGGGTTCGATCCCAGGGGATTGCACATACCTATGTATAATTGTATAGGATAATGCAATGTAAGTCGCTTTGGATAAAAGCGTCTGTAAAAAAAAAAAAAAAAAAAAATTAAAATATATATCGTTACCGTGAAATAAAATTTTGGTCATACCGCCCACCTCTACTGCATGTCATTTGGATCAAATCCTCCAACAACATTTTTAAAAAATAAAACCTGTGTTTTGCTTCAATTTCTGATCCATCTGCTATTACGAAACACAATTTTGGCTGTTTATTGCATATTATCTCTTTTAATGTGGAAAAAACGCTAAATAATAATTTTTACTATGTATTGGTATGTAATTTACGGTGGTGTAAGCTGCTGGAAAAAGCTTTAAAATGGACCTTGAAAGTGCTTGAAAAGTGCTTGAATTTGACCTTGGAAAAGGTGTACGAACCCTGCATGCTGTTCACTTTTCATAATCAACGTAGATGGAAAAAAAATTACATTATAATATTTGAACAAATATGAAATGCGCTTATTTAATGGCTATTCTGTAGTAGGCCTATAGACTCTCTAAATATCGCCCAGTCCTACTGTACAGCATGTATAACTTTGTTTATTCCCAATTTTATTGACAGAGTGCTCACAAATAACATTATGTCTATATTGAACATGGATGGGACTGGTGACAAGCTGCCATTCAGAAGAATGGAACTGTATAAGGTCATGAGAGGTAATTATATTTTCTATTTGTGCACCTACATCACCTATAGCTCTATTCTCTACATGATTTTTATTTTGATCAGTATCTGCAAGATAAATGGCAATTGCTGTTAAGTTTTTCATGTGCCATCCAGAAGTCACAACCCGGCATCACTGAAGCCTCCATTGGTAGCCTGATGGCCAACCATTTGCGCGCTGTGCCGGAAGGTAGGAGCAACAATGTAGATTTAGGCCCAATCCCATTTCTCTGTTTTTACCCTTCCCCTTTGTTTTACCCCTACACCATGTGAAAATATGAGACACCACTAGCCTAGATAAGGAAGAGCCCGGACGAATGTGATGGTTTAAAATCGCTGCTCTCTGGCTTTGAATGAATGCTCACAGATATTAAGGAGAATTCCGGTATTTAACTATAAATATATAGTTAATACAGTTATTGTACAGTTATTGTACATATATACAGTTCTTGAGGTGTCGTGGGCTAGTCGACGAAACACTGAGGACGGAAGGTGCCCACTTGAAGACCCTAGAGATGTCCCCTACTCGGCTCAATCCAGACGGTTGTCGTGTTGGTCCACTAGGGAGACCACACTGTAGTTGCAGCCGTCGTGTGTGCTGACTCGCCAAGTACACTGCAGCCGTTAACGCCGGACAGAAGGGGAGTCACACCCTCATATGGAAAGAAGCGTAAATGGATGGAGAAGCATAGTTTACTGTAAAGCTACGTCTTAGTGTTGCTTATCTTGGTGAAAGCCGAGTACAAATCAGCATGAAGTTTTAACATCTACTCTCGTGTAATGGAAATCATGAAGATCTGGATACGTCCAGTGACTGCGGTGAATAGTGCTGCTGGCAACAAGGGAAAGACCTTGTGACAGCCTGGAGAGACAGCTGACAGGAGGAAATAGACCCCAATGGGGCTGGTAAGGGTTAGCTACCCTTGTCGGCAGTATCCAGCTTCGTGTTTACAGGATGCTGGAGACACCCGCCCAAGGCTTCTAAGAAATTAAAGAGAAAAATACCCCTAGAGTCTGCGAGAGCGGGGGCGGAAGATGACTCGATGTTGGACAACATGGTTAACGACTTAGGAATGGAAACGGATATGAGTATGGAGAGTAAGACTAGTTCAAGATCTGCAGTTAGTAAAGTCATTGAACTCCAAGTTTGTGTCTGTGGCTGGAGCAAGGCAACAACGGTCAGGGGTTTGAAGGTTCATCAAGGGAAAATGAAATGCTTGAGGGAGAAGGGACAAGGGCCTCGCATTGATCAGTACTTCTTACGAAGTCAGTCAAGTCAGTCGAATGAAATCCAGCGACAGGAAGCAAACCACAGCTCGCAGGATATCAGCACCCCTGTCATAGAGGAGAGGAGGGCTTGCACAGTTAGTGATGAACATATTCATACTTGTGAAACTGGTCAGACTAACCAGCATAAGAGAGAAAAGAACCTCAACGGGCATAGGCCTGGAGTTAGATGGCCAAGAGCTTGTGAGAAAACTGCATGGGATACGGTAAACACAGATCTATGCTTTGCATTGGAAAGATTAACTGGTACAGTTGAAAAGAAGCTGGATAAATTTGGGGACATCATTTATGCATATGGAAGTGAGAGGTTTGGTGTGGAAAAAAGGAAGGAAAAAGTACAAGCTGCTCCTGGAATGTCTAGACGGCAGCAGAAAATTGAAGGGTTAGTTAGAGAAAGGAGACAGTTGAGGAAGCAATGGAAAAGAGCAGAACAAAGTCAGAAGGAGGGACTCAATCTCTTACAAAGGGACATAAAAGATAAGCTGGCAACATTACGCAGAGCTGAGCGTCTACGGAAACGCTACAAAAAGAAGGAACGTGCGAGGGCTAATTTCTATAAAGACCCATTCAAATTCGTAAAGAAGTTATTCACCAGTGAGAAGAATGGCACTTTAAAAGCATCTAGAGTTGAGCTAGAGAGATATTTGGAGGAAACGCATACAGATGCAAAAAGGCATGAGCATATGTCAATTCCATCAGACATACCACCTATCAACCCACCAGAATACCAAATGGAGGTCTGTGCACCTAAGTGGAAAGAGGTAGAGCAGGCTGTGAGAAAGGCAAGGGCTTCATCATCTCCAGGGCCTAATGGAGTTCCGTACAGAGTGTACAAGAGTGCTTCAGGAGTTCTGCGAATTCTGTGGAAATTGTTAAAAGTGGCATGGGAAAAACAGGTTGTACCTAGAGCATGGCGCAGAGCAGGTGGAGTCTTTATACCTAAAGAAAAAGATGCTACAAGCATCAGTCAGTTTCGTCCTATTTCACTATTAAACGTTGAAGGTAAGATTTTCTTCAGCATTATTGCCCAGAGATTGTCCACCTACCTATTAAAGAATGGCTTCATTGACACTTCAGTTCAAAAAGCGGGCATTCCAGGGTTCTCAGGATGCTTAGAACACATCAATGTTATCTGGCAACGAATTCAGTCAGCTAAAAAGGAGAGGAAGGAGCTCCATGTGACATTCCTGGATTTGGCCAATGCATATGGTTCAGTGCCACATGAGCTTCTTTGGGCAGCATTTGATTTTTTCAGAGTACCAATGTCAATAACAAATTTAGTGAAAGCCTATTTTGGAGATTTGCAATTTAGTTTCTCAACTCCAAAATTCAGCACTGCATGGCAATGCTTAGAGGTTGGAATAATGGCAGGATGCACAATTTCTCCACTGGCTTTTACCATGGCAATGGAAGTAATCATTAGGGCATCAAGATGGGTAGTAGGAGGAGAGCGCTTGGCTTCTGGGTTGCGACTACCACCAATCAGAGCATACATGGATGACATGACAACCATGACTACAACAGTAGCCTGCACTAATCGGTTATTGGGGAAGTTAACAGATAATATTGAATGGGCACGAATGCAATTTAAGCCCTCTAAATCAAGGAGCATCTCCATAGTTAAAGGAAAGGTAGTAGATAAAACATTCTTCATTAATGGTGAGGCAATACCAACAGTTTCTGAGAAGCCAGTGAAAAGTCTTGGGAGATGGTACGATGGAGATCTAAAGGACACAGTTCGAGTGGGAGAAGTTAGACAACAAGCAGTGGAAGGGTTGAAGAGCATAAACAGCTGTGCTCTACCAGGCAAACTAAAACTCTGGTGCTTTCAGTTTGGTCTACTGCCGAGGTTGCTGTGGCCACTGACTGTGTACGAGGTTTCTTTGACAACAGTGGATAAGCTGGAAGCGTTAATAAGTTCATACATCAGGAAATGGTTGGGAGTTCCACGCTGCCTCAGCAGAGTGGGACTTTATAGTAAAGGAATATTGCAGCTGCCAGTCTCTGCTTTAACCGAGGAGTTTAAGTGTGCCAAGGTCAGACTGGAAATGACATTAGTAGAGTCACGTGACAAATGTGTAAGGGAGGCAGCCCCTGTGTTAAAAACTGGTAGAAAGTGGTCAGCAAAGAAATCTGTAGTAGAGGCAAAGGCTGACCTTCAAATAGGGGATATCGTGGGACAGGTACAGCATGGAAGAGGGGGTTTTGGGCTCAGGTTAGCTCCTCCTAAATGGCACAAGGCAGGCCCAGCTCAAAGGAGGAAGCTGGTAGTCAACGAGGTGCGAAAGCAGGAGGAGAGGATGAGGAGTATAAAGGCCATTTCCCAGGCCAAGCAGGGAGAGTGGATGAGATGGGAGAGTGTGGAACAACGCAAAATGGGCTGGCAAGACCTTTGGTCAATGGAAGAGAGTAGGATCAGTTTCCTTATTAGGTCAACATATGATGTTCTCCCATCACCGCAGAACCTAAACCTCTGGGTAGGAGAGGATCCCTCTTGTCCTTTGTGTTTATTACCTGCCACATTAAGGCACATTTTGACAGGATGTAAGGTGGCTCTTAGCCAAGGTCGGTTTACTTGGCGCCATGACCAAGTACTGAGATGTTTGGCTTTAGCATTGGAAGGCAAGCGTAGTATGACCAATAAGTTGCCGCATGTTCTAGCAAAACATTACACGCAGAAGACAACATTCCTCCGCCCAGGCGAGCAACCACCAAGAAAAGGTGTTAACACCAATTCTCGGCCAGGACAACTGGAAGCTGCTAGGGACTGGAAGATGCTGGCTGATCTTGATCAACGGCTTATTTTTCCACCTGAGATTGCCACCACTAACCTACGACCAGACATTGTTTTGTGGTCTGGATCAGCACGCATTGTTCAACTGATAGAGTTGACAGTGCCATGGGAGGATGCTGTAGATGAGGCATATGAGAGGAAGAAACTGCGGTATGCTCATTTGGCCACTGAAGCAGAACAGCGAGGATGGAGAGTCCAGGTTTATCCAGTGGAAGTGGGTTGTCGAGGTTTTGTGGCACACTCTACAACCCGGTTCCTCAGGGACGTCGGATTCAGCGGCCAAGAGTTGCGTCGCACAGTAAAGAACTTATCTGAAGCAGCAGAAAGGAGCAGCAACTGGCTGTGGTTGAGACGGAAAGATTCTAGCTGGCAAGGTACAGGCCGCCACGCTACGGTTTCGTAGAATTCTTGAAAAACTTGAAGAGTCTGTTGGTTTATTTGTATAGGTTGTATAGTATACTATACAATTTGTATAGGTTGTATAGTATAGAATGAAGGGTGGTTGGGTAGATATTGTGTTTTGCGTTAGGTGGTATGCCATACGAAACCGTTGCCACTGTAACTGCTTTAACGCACCAGTGGGGCTCGACAGCCTTAATCAATCGGGTTGGCGCGTATGGTTGGGTTGCGGAGAGATAGTGAGATTGTGGTTAGGTCTCAGCAGCAGGAGGGATGTAGAGGTCAGTAAGCTGGGCTGAGTTGAGTGGGGGACGGAGGGGGGTGACTCTGGGACGCCAGAGTCACTGTCGAGCCCTCTTGAGGTGTCGTGGGCTAGTCGACGAAACACTGAGGACGGAAGGTGCCCACTTGAAGACCCTAGAGATGTCCCCTACTCGGCTCAATCCAGACGGTTGTCGTGTTGGTCCACTAGGGAGACCACACTGTAGTTGCAGCCGTCGTGTGTGCTGACGCGCCAAGTACACTGCAGCCGTTAACGCCGGACAGAAGGGGAGTCACACCCTCATATGGAAAGAAGCGTAAATGGATGGAGAAGCATAGTTTACTGTAAAGCTACGTCTTAGTGTTGCTTATCTTGGTGAAAGCCGAGTACAAATCAGCATGAAGTTTTAACATCTACTCTCGTGTAATGGAAATCATAATCATAATTAGCCTATGTGAAAATAAAATTAGTTTTGGTTAAAATCAACAAATAATCGTGATCTCAATATTGATCAAAATAATCGTAATTATCATTTTGGCCATAATCGTGCAGCCCTACATTAAAGGTTGTTTTAAGGACATGTTTGTGCATACCCATAGACAGCCAGTCTGAAGCGGTCAAAGGTGATTCTAAAAGTGTCAAAAAGTCGAGACGGGACCCATTGTCAAAATTTCTGTCCACCACTCTAGTTCATCCAAAACAAACTAGAAAATAGACTCAAAGTGTTAAATACCGGAATTCTCCTTTAACAAGGTTTGACTCGATCCATTATTATATATTAGTACACATCTGGCTATAATGTGGGTTATCTTTTAGTTGTTTATATACTGTAGAGTAGCCTACTACTGATGGGTACTAAGTGTTAGTTATGTTAATGGACAGGGCCCATTTTATTGTTTGCTTTCTTGTTCTCTTTTACAGGCACTTGAGAGCTCTGGAAGTGTGAATCCATAGAGCCCCCACAGTATTACACTGCTCAAAAAAATTTAATTAAAACATATCAGATCTCAATGTGTATGTTGTCAGTCATTGTACATTTAGGTTGAAATTGAGTGATGCTTGACATTAAAAATATATCAAAATATGTCAATACATTTTTGTGTAATTTTGACATCAATGTTTGATGTCACATTTATGTTGATTTGATATCGAAGCTTGATATTGAACGATACCGAAATAGCATCAACATCATGACATCCTGACGTCAAATAAATGTTGAATTGACATCAAATGCCAACAAAGCATGACATTAAAATAACATCAAAATGACATCAGCAGAGGTCAAAATTTTGACATCAAAATGACATCGACATTTTGATGTCAAAATGACTTTCATTTTTGACCTATTTCGTGACGTAATTTTGACGTCAATGTTTGACGTCATATTGATGTTAAATTGACATCAAATGCCCACTGGGTAATGCTTATTTAGACTTTATAAAATCACTATTTTAACATTTACACTCACATTTTGTCAGAATTCATCTATTGGAGTATTTATATTGAGAACTTGCTTATTGAGAATAGTATCACATTGAATAGTATCACACGTATTCTTAAAACGAAAGTAAAACCTTTAGGCCACGCCCCTTCAGTACAAATTCACTCATAACTCAAAAACGAAAACTCGCTGCACACTCAAATTTTGATGGTAAGGTCCTCTCCGGGCTCTTGATCGAAATCTAGCGTCGCGGGGCTCGGGAGCACCCCCCCCGCGGATCGCTAATTCGTGATATCCAAAATTTGGAACGGCTGTATCTCCCGACCTAGACCACCAAGAGACTTGTGGGAGAGCTTGTTGGAAAGGCCCCGTCCTCATCTAGCTTCGATTCGAGTATGGCGCGATTTGGCCCATGCGTTCCCGAGATATAAGCCCACAAAGATATACATTTCAACGGACACAACTTCCTACTCCAATAACCCAGCAACACCGGGATGGTCTTGTTCAACAGGGCTCCTCTAACACTATCTAAGGTCTGAGTTTCAGATTTTTTCACTTTCTCATTCTCGAGATATAAGTAAAAAAAATTTTTCCCATTCATTCATTTCAACTGTATTGTAAAACCACTGTTGTCCACTAGAGGGAGCAACAGCATTAGACATTTTTTATCTTTTTAAGCAGTTTTCAGCATTGGCTAACAAACAAATGCTTAAAGCTATGTATTATGATGGAAATAATATTTATAATAAATCATATAATATGAAATAATGATTTATTATAAAGTTTAATATTATTACATCACAAAGAAATACGTGAAATGCTTATAGACCACTAAAAGAGATTTTCACAATAGCATGACCCGAAAGTGTGTGTGTGTCTGTGTATGTGTGTGCAAAGGCACATGTGAAAACACTTTATTAATAAGTATAATGTCCAGCAGAGGGCAGTAGAAGACCACTTATTGGCTCACTTTCATTTTGACAGACTTGTTTTCCTCCAGTTTTCTGCACTAAAGCAAACCAGTTTTTCTATGTTAACTATTATAAGACAATCATATTTTGACAGAGTTTATCACTTCATTTGTTCTGATGCTAGCAACATGGTAAATCACGATAGAAACATTTAAAAATAATCAAAAGAAATAAGAATAATTAAAACAGTTTAGAATAAAGAAATTAAAATAATCAACAGAAATACGAATAATTAAAACAGTATAGAATAAAAAAATTCATAAAATACAGTACAAACAGTCGGACGAACAGTGGCACAGTGATCATTCAGTAAATGCACAGCTAAACAGAAGTGTTTTGAGTCTGGATGTGAATGTGACTACTGTAGGAGCACATCTGATCTCTACTGTAGGAGCACATCTGATCTCTTCTGGAGGAGCACATCTGATCTCTACTGTAGGAACACATCTGATCTCTACTGTAGGAGCACATCTGATCTCTACTGTAGGAGCACATCTGATCTCTACTGTAGGAGCACATCTGATCTCTACTGTAGGAGCACATCTGATCTCTACTGTAGGAGAACATCTGATCTCTTCTGGAGGAGCACATCTGATCTCTTCTGGAAGCTGGTTCCAGCATGGCTGGCATAGTAGCCTAAAGCAGACTCTCCTTGTTTAGAGTGAACCCTTGGTATTTCTAGCTGACGTGATTCTAATCATCTGAGTTATCTGTTGGGTTTATATTCAGTGAGCATATCTGCAATATATTGAGGTCCTAGGCCATTGAATGATTTATATACCAGTAATAATACTTTAAAATCAATCCTAAATGTAACTGGGAGCCAGTGTAATGACCTGAGGACTGGTGTGATGTGTTCATATGTTCTGGTTCTGCTCAGCGTTCTGTATGAGCTGCAACTGTCTGATGGTCTTTTTGGGAAGGCCAGTGAAGAGTCCATTACAATAATCCACTGCTGGTGATGAAAGCATGCACAAGTTTATCTAAGTCTTGACTGGAAACAAAGCATCTATTTTTTGCAATTTTTTCAGATGATAATATGCTGATTTGGTTAGTGCTTTGACATGACTACTGAAGCTAAGGTCTGATTCTAGAGACACACTGAGATTCCTGACTTGATTTTTAGTTGTTAGACCCCTAGAGTGAAGGTATGCATTCACCTTGAGAACTTCATCTTTGTTTCAAATGCAATGACTTCAATTTTGTCTTTGTTTAACTGAAGAAAGTTTTGGCACATCCAATTGTTTACTTCATCAATGCATTGGCACAGGGAGTCAATGGGGCTGTAGTCGTTAGGCGATAGGGCTAAGTAGAGCTGTGTGTCGTCTGCAGAGCTGTGGTTCTTTTTCATTATTTGGCTCATTGGGAGCATGTACAGGTTGAATAGATAAATCATGGTAACTATGATAAATCATGCTAGAATAATATTAAATCATACTAGAATGTGTTCAATTGTGGTAAACCATGCAAGAACAGGGTCAATCATGGTGAATCGTACTAGAACTTGGTATATCATAGTAAACTATAGTAAATCATGCTAGATTCATGGTAAATCATACTGTAACATGCAAATCATGAAAAATCACACTAAAATGTGGTATATCATGCTAAAACATTGTATATTCAATCTATGATGTCAATGGTTAAATGCTTGCTACATAAAACTTAATATATTTTGATGCATTTGAGCTTAACTGCCTTAACTGTCTTAACTGTCTTAACTGTCTTAACTGTCTTAAATGCTTGAACACTGCTAAATGCTGCTAGCAGCTTTAATTGTTTATGTTACTGTTAATGTTTATTATCTCTGGACTGAGGAGGTTAAAGAGGCTGTAATTAATAATTTTCCTCGATGCAATTCTAAAAAATAGTCACAAGAGCCCATTATAGAGATCATCATGCTGAAACATGAGCAAGATCCTTTTTAGTGTTGCAGCAAATAACAGAAGCTACTAGTGTTGTTACGGTACTGTAATTTCTAACTTCGATACGATACATTGAAATGTATCAAATTCAATACCATTTTCGATTTTGTCCAAAATGAAAGACAATTAAACAGTAATAAAATAAGAACAAATAAACAAATTAGTAACAATAGCACAAATAAATACAGTAGAATAAAGATACAAATGAAATAGACTGCTTTATTATTTTCAGGTAGGTCTAACGGTAGTATTCAGGTAAGAAACTGAATAAAGAAACAAATGAATCAAATTTAAAATAACATTAGATAATCTTCATTTTCAAAATTATATTAATCAGTCAAGAGCAGTAAGTGATTTTCTCTTTGTCTTTTGTTGTTTGGTTAACATGTTTATCAGGCTGCTGTCCCTTTATGACCTGACACTCGCACAGACCCAAAATACTGTTACACATTCTTCCTTTTTGCGTTAATATATACCAAGATGGACATTGTGACATTATGTTTTAATTTAGTGTATTTGACCATTATGACCATTAATAAGCCATTAAAAAAAAAATTTTTTTGGCACTTGTATATCAGAGGCGGCTTTATTATGTGTGTGTGCTACGGATGTAAGCGCGAAATCTGTGGGAATGAGTAGAATTATGCGCAATCCCACGCCGAAATTCAGACCCGGTCACACCAACACTATTTAACCGGAGTGAATGAGACGGCTTACTGAATGAGAGTAGGTGGGTGTGTCAACTCATTTTCAGAGAGAAGAGCAAGAAAGCACAGCTGGTATCAGTGTATTGATACTGCAGAAAGGAGTATTGGAATCGTTTAGGATATTTCAGTATCAATACATATTAAAATATAAATATTTTTGACAACACTAGAAGCTACAATAAACAAGAGTGTTTGTGAACCGTTTTTCTCCATCAGAGCACATTTTGTACTGAATCATCTCAAGAGGCTGTCTACTCTATTGTGGAGCTGGAAATTCAGCAGCACAAAGAGGTAAACATGGCGGAACGACTGCCTTCAGCCCACAGCAACAGCAGAGAAGTCTCCATCCAATGTTAATTCATTTTCTTTGGGTCTCCTTGCAGGAAAAACCTGTTTTACCTAAGTGTGTTGTGGGCTTAGCCGAAAGCTTTGCACCGATTGACAGATAAGAGTGTCTTTGCATCTCTCCCGCAGCTCAAGTAACTGGATACCATATAACTGATCTGTGTGTGTGTCAGTGAGTCGGCCATAATGATCAAGTTATCTGATATATAACGTGCAATGGGCGTCGCTATGTTAGTTTGCACCGCAATTCAGAGAATCATATCTGTTCGGATTTACATAACACAGTCTCATCCCAAGAAGTCATATAACTGACGTCTTGGGACGTCTTTTGACCATACGTCAATATCCGCCTTTTTAGGGTACCCTTAAACGTCGGTTAGATGACGATCCTGGGACGTCATACAACTGACGCTTTACCTTTAACGTCAGTTAGGTGACGGGGTAGGTTTAGGGGTAGGTTTAGATCTGGGGTAGAGTTAGGATCCGATAATGTCATCTAACCGACGTTTAAGGGTACCCTAAAAAGGCGGATATTGACGTATGGTCAAAAGACGTCCCAAGACGTCAGTTATATGACGTCTTGGGATGAGACTGCGCTGATTTACAACACATCAATTCATCCACATCCCCAAATACATGAAAGTAAGTAAGAGTAAATTTTATAGTTGCCTACACAATGTGTATCTGACATGAATAAAATACTTTGTCAATTTATATAGTCTGTGTGGTGCACTGAACCTTCTAATTACACCGGTGTGATCATACGCTCCAGGGACCAGCCTGGACTGATTCAAAGGGTTAATGACACTCCAAAGCACTGTTTGCATATGAAAACTGTGTCCCTGCTTATTCTGTCTCATGTCATTTTCACTGCTGCTTCTTTGTATATCAGCTCATTGATATTAATAAGCAGTGGATGATGCAGCCTCGTTCCTTTGTCAGAAACATGGCAGCTGTATTTAGCAACTCAAGGTATAAATGAAAGAACAATGGACACTGTCTATGGCCGTTCTTTCTGTTGTCTGGGTGTAGAGAAGATAAAATGTACAGGCTTCCAGGAGAAACCAATCAGGCTACTAATGCCGATTGATTGACTGAGGTGACAGAGTGAACATTGTGGCTTTTCATGTTGTGATGTGGCCACATTGCATTTTTATGTATTGAGTTGAAGTTAATGAATGTCTGGTACTTGCCAAAGAACCTCGTCCAGTGAACAGGGTCATTAAGTGAACTCAAACCAGAGGTTTATTAGAGGGATTCATGAGGCTGCAATCCAGGTCCTCCTTCACGTTTGTTTCCCAGCCTCTTCAGCGGGTTTATGTAACCTTGTGAAGACGAATCTTTAAAGGTAATTTACAGCCCATTAAAACAAGCAGAGAAGGATAAGAGTGAGTGCATGGCAGGACAAACGTGAAATACTGTATGGAGTGATTGCCAGAGGGAGAAAAAGACAGGTGAAGAAAGATGATACAAGCTACCAGTTTTCTTTGCCCACGCATTTTTACAATACAGTCCTTAAGGAAAACCTTTGAGAAGTATCTCTTCAAATGCTTTCCTGGGCTCTAGCATTCATCGTTTACCTCAAACAAGCACTTTCAACTATAGAAGTTTCCATTGGAGCTGTGGCCTAGTGTTTAGTGAAACATTTTTGGTCGACACAAGATTAAGTCTCGCTCATCATTTTCTTGTCGCTTCTCTACTATCACAATATAAATTGTAAAATACAAATACAAATACAAAAGAGCCCACCCTCATGTCTCTAAGAGATTTTTTTGGGGGGACACACGTTTGTGTCCTCAAATACTGCCAAAAAAAGGCAAGCAAATCCAATCAACTGATTTGCTTGATTTGAGTTGACAAGGTCAGTCAGATTGGACAGGAAACATGTATCA
Organism: Semotilus atromaculatus; assembly: GCA_031834385.1. Lineage (NCBI taxonomy): Eukaryota > Metazoa > Chordata > Actinopteri > Cypriniformes > Leuciscidae > Semotilus > Semotilus atromaculatus. The sequence continues at coordinate 28,216,893 of JAULUF010000001.1, forward strand.
TCTGTGCGCAGCCAAACATAAAACATGTGTGTTCCCATCTGGTGTTATGTGAGGTGTGTGAGTGGATTGGAATTTCTCTCTCTTAGATGCCAGGCTGGAGGATCATGAGCCCTGGCGGCAGCTGCTTCATCCCTCTTCATTACCACCACATCATCCCTGCAAATAAAAAAAAATACTTTTCCTCGTAACACCCTTCCTCCACCCCCATCCCTACACATTCTCTGTATTGGTTTCATTGAAGCTCTCTTTCTCTGTATCTCCCTCTCTCTCTCTCTCTCTCTCTCTCTCATGTCTCCTTTTTTTAATCACTTCCCTTATTGCTCTCTATTTACTATATTCCTCTTTCTTAGAAGGTATGTGGCAAAGAAAAATATTCAGGAGGCCAAGACTGTAGCAAATGTGATTAATTTCACATTCATATATTTCGTATACAAACAGTACACATAATATTTAAGTAGTGTGAAGTGCAGCAAAGACACAGTGTTGGAATGAACTCCTGAATATTGTATAATGTATTTGAACACACACTGTTCAGATTACGCACTTTACAAACATTGCAGGGGGGTTTTATAATGCAGGAAATAACTTTGCTAGCATAAAATCACCAGAAAATTTATTAATAGAATAGTTCAAATCATTTTCAATTAGTATTTCACTACACAACAAATAACAGGACAACGCAAGTTTCACTAGAGAAAATGATGCCAAAGCTGGTTATTGAAAACAATTATCAGCCAATTTCATTTTTTTAAGAAATGGAAAAATGCACATGACACAATAACATTTAGAGAATATAACAGTAAAATATAAGTAAAACATCTCTCAAGTACATTAAACAGCACAAGAATTCGGTCAGCCCATTTAAAAAAGTATTGGCTGATAACCCATACAAAAAACAAACAAACATTTGATTCGGTAGCACCATTATCAGTTTCAAATTTCCTGACAGAATTGTTAATAAATATAACATAAACTTTTGTTTTTCTTTTAAACAGGCCAATTTAAGAGAATATCACCAGCAATATTTAAAAAGCCTCTAACAGCAATTATCACAATATATTAATAACCCCTAAAAAGCCAGTTGAATTAAATGCTTGGAGAAGACACCTTGCAGTACACAAAAATGTGGTTGAATATTGGGCAAACTATGACAATGTTAAAGGATCTGCTTACCTATATATACACTCACCGGCCACTTTATTAGGTACACCTGTCCAACTGCTCGTTAACACTTAATTTCTAAGCAGCCAATCACATGGCGGCAACTCAGTGCATTTAGGCATGTAGACATGGTCAAGACAATCTCCTGCAGTTCAAACCGAGCATCAGTATGGGGAAGAAAGGTGATTTGAGTGACTTTGAACGTGGCATGATTGTTGGTGCCAGAAGGGCTGGTCTGAGTATTTCAGAAACTGCTAATCTACTGGGATTTTCACGCACAACCATCTCTAGGGTTTACAGAGAATGGTCCGAAAAAGAAAAAACATCCAGTGAGCGGCAGTTCTGTGGGCGGAAATGCCTTGTTGATGCCAGAGGTCAGAGGAGAATGGCCAGACTGGTTCGAGCTGATAGAAGGGCAACAGTGACTCAAATAACCACCCGTTACAACCAAGGTGGGCAGAAGAGCATCTCTGAACGCACAGTACGTCGAACTTTGAGGCAGATGGGCTACAGCAGCAGAAGACCACACCGGGTGCCACTCCTTTCAGCTAAGAACAGGAAACTGAGGCTACAATTTGCACAATCTCATCAAAATTGGACAATAGAAGATTGGAAAAACGTTGCCTGGTCTGATGAGTCTCGATTTCTGCTGCGACATTCGGATGGTAGGGTCAGAATTTGGCGTCTACAACATGAAAGCATGGATCCATCCTGCCTTGTATCAACGGTTCAGGCTGGTGGTGGTGGTGTCATGGTGTGGGGAATATTTTCTTGGCACTCTTTGGGCCCCTTGGTACCAATTGAGCATCGTTGCAACGCCACAGCCTACCTGAGTATTGTTGCTGACCATGTCCATCCCTTTATGACCACAATGTACCCAACTTCTGATGGCTACTTTCAGCAGGATAATGCGCCATGTCATAAAGCTGGAATCATCTCAGACTGGTTTCTTGAACATGACAATGAGTTCGCTGTACTCAAATGGCCTCCACAGTCACCAGATCTCAATCCAATAGAGCATCTTTGGGATGTGGTGGAACGGGAGATTCGCATCATGGATGTGCAGCCGACAAATCTGCGGCAACTGTGTGATGCCATCATGTCAATATGGACCAAACTCCCTGAGGAATGCTTCCAGCACCTTGTTGAATCTATGCCACGAAGAATTGAGGCAGTTCTGAAGGCAAAAGGGGGTCCAACCCGTTACTAGCATGGGGTACCTAATAAAGTGGCCGGTGAGTGTATATATATTTATATATATATATATATATTTATATATATATATATATATATATATATATATATATATATATACAGTATATCTCATTTGTAAAAGCTTTATGATGCATAAATAGTCCTCACTTTAGATGAGCTCTCAAAAATAGTTAACTGACAACCACTAAATGTTTTATAACTACCTGAATTAATCATGAATTACAGTAGGAATACATGTTAATAAAGCATTTATTAACACACTGAGTAACTATTACTATTTGTCTAAATAAAAATATGTATAAATGTACATTTAAATAGTTCATTCATTATTTACTTACACTTTCTAAATTTATTTATTTCAGGTTTATTTAACAGGGACAATGCACACTAATGATACATGATTAAATGTACAGTGTGCCAGAATTAGCCAATAGGCTATTTTACATCTGCTGTCCCTGGACAGATCTTGATGTCACAAATGATCTTATAAACCACTGACAACTACTAAATAATTGGTTTGTCAATAATGTAATACATAATTTAGAAATGATAAATTGATTATGTATAAAGTATGAGAATACAATTATTTAACACATTATAGATATGCTTATAAATCAATAATAAAGCAAGTATAGTTGTATTTATAAACTGCTTATTAATGTCTATTAATGCTTTATAAATGATGAATTGACTATTAACTAATGCTTAAATTCATTGCATGCAGTTATTATAAGGTGTTACCCAATTGTCATGTTTTGCTTCATGTAAATAAATAACATATCACTGAGGAATAAGTGTTATATAAATATGTCTTCACTGTCTCCCATTACCATTGGTATTCAGCACATCATGTCACTGTTCATTTGCATTTGCATTTTTTTCTTTTACTTTCTTTTTTTCTTTCTGGGTGCTTTCTCGTGGCAAATTGCTGTCAGAGTGAATACCCTTAAGGGTGGTACTTTGGTCTTTCTTTGGAACAGGCCATTTAGAAATGTTTTAAATCATTTTTGTTAAACACTTGTTAAGTAAATTTCTACATTCTTTCAGTGATAATTAACTCAAGGCACTGTATCTACAAACTTATTTTTTTTTATAAAACTATGAAAAACTCCTCTGAAAGTGTATACAAGACCAAATTCAGTTCTCTCTAAATTTGCTCTTAAGTCTCCAGGAGTAGAAATCTCTGAAATATTTTATAGGAAGTCATTCTGAACTTGCACTTAATAATGTGTAACCGTTCAACCTTGTTCATTAAAAGCTACTTTTTTCAGATGTTTCAGCTAAATTAAGAGCATATGCATTATGCCCCCTATATGAATTATAAATCCACCAAATATAAACTCAGAAAGAGCATATTTTTGCTTGTAGTCTAAATTATTAGTTGTACATTTTCTGAATGTGTCTTCTAGCCTTCTCACACTTTAACTGTATTCTTTATTTTAAAGACAGTTTGTATAGCTTTCATTAGATAGCCTAAGGTATTGTGAACAAACATTGATTTTCCACCCAGCCTCAGACAGGTCAAGACTGCACTGTAATATTTTATTGGAGTCTCAAATTATATTCTTTTCTTGGTCTTGAGGTTTGTCATATATTACTTATTATTTACTCAGTGCGTCAGTGATTAAGCAACTAGTCTGACAAATGATGGAATTTTAGATTATTACATGAAATCTATTTAATAGCGCCAATAGTTTCTATCATCAGGCATCTGGATAAAATACAATGAAATGGCGAGGATAAAAGTCTAAAAGCGAAGGCCAAAAGACCATTTATATGCCAAAAAATGTTTTTTTTTGCGTGCATATGCTACGCACTGTAAACCCCTTGGGTAGGACTAGGGTGTGGAGTGCGTGCGTATTACACGTCATAAACTGTGTATCATATGCACGCGAAAACGGCAAATCATATACACGCGAAAACTATTTTTAACGTATAAATGGCACGAGAAATTAAATTCGTGGTATAGATAAGCAGTTTCATGAGACCCGGTTACATGTAATGGATACTGGTTCTGTACTGTAGCTAAAAAACTAGTCTTTCTCTAAGATATTTTAAAGTCAAAATTAAATCTTGAAATCTTTTTTCTAAATGCATATTCCTGGCTTTATTGTGCACAAATGTTTATAATCTTTCATTGAAATGTAATAACTTGCTCCGCCTGTGACATCTTTCCTTTTAGGCCAATATAACCTAGGCTGCACAAATTCTTGGTTAATGTTAATTAATGGCTAATTTAGTATTTGTTCTTTTAGTGCATAGAGGGTTGGGGCTGAAAAAAAAACTAATTTGTATGTGATATCTGCATATGAAAGTTTTCACAAAAAGATCATTTATCAATAACTTTTGTATTCTAAATTTCTGAAAAAAAAAAGTAGGAACAACAAATCACATACCCTGAATGGCGTTATAAACGCGTTAAGATGAATTTCTACACAAAGATATAGATCTTAAATATATTTCATCATATATATGTGTCACAAACGAGACTCCCACGGTTCCTCCTGCTCACCACCAGAGGGAACCCTCTCCTGAATATTAAACCATTTGAACTACATTTCCCACATACCTGGCACTGATTACCTTGCACCTGACCTTCATCAGTGGACTATTTAAGGTGCTCTCAGACTCTCCCTCATTGCGAAGTTTTGTATTTACCCTGGTGATCATCTCTGAGCGTTTCTTCCTGTGTTTTGTCTTCCCTGTGGATTACTTTTGGACTGTCTATTCTCATCTTGATTCTTTGCTGCCTGCCCTGGACTATATTCTATACTGGACTGATTTATGTAAGTTTGCTGCCTGCCCTGACCTTATGCCTGTTTCTGGATTACGAGTTGCCTTATCTCTACTGTTGTGTTTGCTGGTGATTGACCCTGATTGTACGACCACGATTATAATAAAACTGCAAATGGATCCTCATTCTCCTGAAGCTTCATTACAGAAAACTTCGCCATCACACGATCCAGCAGTTCTGGTTCAAATGTCCACGGAGATTTCCACTCAAGCTAACCATCTCGCCATTCATCAACATCAGCTAACCCATTTAACTACAGTAACGGAGGAGCTCGTCAGGACGCTACAGAGTTTGCAAATGTCACTTACGAACCCAGCACCTTCTCAACCGAACGTGAGTGTGGACGCTTCTCCACCACCTTCAGTCACAGTTAACCCACGTCTGGCTCTTCCTGATAAGTTTGATGGTAACCCAACTAAAAGTAAGGGATTTCTACTGCAATGTTCATTATTCATTGATCAACAACAAGCTATGTATAGCACCGATGCCAGCAAGATTTCCTTGGTATGCTCACTCCTCTCTGGCAAGGCGTTAGAGTGGGTGACGGCGGTTTGGAGAGAGGATGGTACTGCTTTTCCATCGTTTGGCATCTTTCTTCAACGATTCCGGGAAATATTTGAACACCCGGAGGGAGGTATGAGAGCTGATGATCAACTACTCGCGTTGAGCCAGGGCAGGAGTACCGCAGCAGAATATGCTTTGACATTTCGTACTCTAGCAGCACAAACCGACTGGGTGGAGAGCACGCTTAAACTGCTCTTTCTCAAGGGACTCAGCTTGGAGTTGCAATCTGAACTGGCCTGCCGAGATGAAGGGAGATCGCTGAATCAATTCATCGAGCTAACCATTCAGATTGACAATCTGATTCGTTCACGTCGTCCACTCAGAACGGTACCAACCAGCACACAATACCCAGTCACTCTTTCTCAAACTGAACCCATGCAGCTCGGATATACTCATCTGACTCCGGAAGAACGAGAACGCCGCATACGTCAACATCTCTGCCTCTATTGCGGTCAACCGGGCCACCTGAGGGCTTCTTGTCCCACAAGACCTCCTCTTCGTAACTCCTCTTCGGTGAGTCCTTGTGTTCAAGCACATCACTCCAGTTCTTGTATCAAAGTACCTATAGTATTGTCTCTAGAGGGCAATCATATATCCACATCAGCTCTATTAGACTCAGGAGCAGCCGGGAACTTTATGTCTCATGAGTTTGCTCAACAACTACAACTCCCACTAATCTCTTGCAACTCTCAATTGGCAGTGGAAGCACTAGATGGACGGCCTCTCGGTGACGGAAGGGTTCTGCACACCACCGTGGACCTTCAACTACAGACCGGGACCCTTCACACTGAGATAATTAGTTTCTACATCATCACATCACCTCGTAACCCGGTAATTCTTGGACTCCCCTGGCTACGTCAACATAATCCCCTCATTTCATGGAAGGAAGGTCGGATCATCAAATGGGACCCGTCATGTCACTCCAACTGTTTAACTGGCAGCCCTTCACTCTCCATTCAGACTGTTACGATAAAGGACGAACCTGTTCTTTTCCCCACTCTTCCCATTGAATATTCCGACCTCGTCGAAGCTTTTAGCAAGACCAAGGCTATGGAACTTCCTCCTCACCGCTCAAGCGACTGTTCCATCGAACTATTACCAGGGACAACACCACCTAAGGGTCGAATTTTCCCCCTATCACAACCCGAATCAGAAACCATGAAGAACTACATAGAGGAGGAACTTTCAAAGGGGTTAATCAGAGCATCTACGTCACCTGCAGCCTCTGGCTTCTTCTTTGTTAAGAAGAAAGACAGTGGTCTACACCCTTGTATCGACTACCGGGGTCTCAACGACATCACCGTCAAATTTCGATACCCCTTACCTCTGGTACCAGCTGCTCTAGAACAACTCCGCAATGCCAAGTATTTTTCCAAACTAGACCTCCGCAGCGCCTACAATCTCATTCGCATCCGGGATGGTGATGAATGGAAGACAGCTTTTTCTACCAGCACTGGGCACTACGAATATTTGGTTATGGCTTTCGGGCTGTCCAACAGTCCTTCTGTATTTCAATCATTCATCAATGACGTCTTTCGGGACATGCTTGATCGTTGGGTTATTGTTTACATCTATGACATTCTTATCTACTCCAACACCTATGAGGAACACGTGCAACACGTAAGAACAGTATTACAACGACTCATTGATCACCAGTTATACGCCAAAGCAGAGAAGTGTGAATTTCACCAGACTACCACGTCATTTTTGGGCTACATCATCAGTCAGGAGGGAGTCGCCATGGACGAAAAGAAGGTCAAAGCCGTTCTAGACTGGCCACTACCAGTAACCTTAAAGGAATTACAACGCTTTTTGGGATTTGCAAATTTCTACCGACGCTTCATCAGAAATTTCAGCTCGGTAGCCTCTCCCTTAACCTCTATGACTAAGAGAAATTCATCACACCTCACCTGGTCAACTACAGCACAGGAGGCTTTCGCAGAACTCAAGTCACGTTTCACATCTGCCCCCATCCTCCACCACCCTGATCCAGAACTCCCGTTTATAGTTGAGGTGGACGCTTCAAATACGGGCATTGGAGCCATCCTTTCACAACGGCACGGATCCCCATCCAAGCTCTATCCTTGCGCCTATTATTCCCGCAAACTTAACCCAGCCGAACAGAACTATGACGTCGGAAACCGGGAATTGTTGGCCATGAAAGCAGCTATGGAGGAGTGGCGTCACTGGCTGGAGGGGTCTAAACATCCGTTTGTGATACAAACTGACCACAAGAATTTGGAATACTTACGATCTGCCAAAAGACTGAATCCCAGACAAGCGAGGTGGTCTCTCTTCTTTACACGATTTGACTTCACTGTTACCTATCGTCCCGGTTCAAAGAACACCAAAGCAGACGCCTTATCACGCCAACACGACTGTTTAACTTCCATTAAATCCAAAGAAACCCTTCTTCCAGAGTCATTAATCGTGGCCCCAATTTAGTGGGACATCATGACAGAGCTCACTCAAGCCAATTCACAAGAGACCCGTCCTCCCGAATGCCCCCCTGACAAAACTTTTGTACCTCAGGATCTCTGTCAGAAAGTACTACAGCAAGTTCACTCCTCACTCAGCTCCGGTCACCCTGGAATTGCTGCCACTGTTCACCTGCTTCAGAACAGCTTTTGGTGGCCAACCTTGCGTGCAGACACAATAAAATTCATTAACGAATGCATCACCTGTAACACAAGCAAACATCTCAGACAGTTACCATCTGGCCTACTGCAACCATTGCCAGTTCCCCACCGACCATGGTCCCATCTTGCCATAGACTTTATTACCGATCTCCCCAAGTCCAATGGGAATACCACAATACTCACTGTCATAGATCGCTTCTCCGAGGCCTGCCGTTTAATTCCACTTCCCAAGCTGCCTACAGCATTTGAGACTGCCGAACTCATGTGCAACTTTGTGTTTCGCTTTTATGGCCTTCCTGAGGACATCGTGTCGGACCGAGGGCCCCAATTCACATCCAGAGTATGGTCCGCATTCTTCCAACAACTCAACATCAACATTAGCCTCACTTCAGGATATCACCCACAATCGAATGGTCAAACCGAACGTCTCAATCAGGAGATCACCCGGTTCCTCAGATCCTATTGTCATCAGAACCAAGCAGACTGGAGCCGATTCCTCATGTGGGCTGAGTATGCACAGAACTCACTCCAGAAACCCTCCACTGGACTAACTCCATTCCAATGTGTAATGGGCTTCCAACCTCCCCTATTTCCATGGTCAGGGGAACCTACCGAGGTACCCTCTGTCAACGATTGGCTCCAGAGAAGCGAAGACATCTGGAATCAGGCTCACACCCACTTGCTACATGCTGTCAGGAGGCAGAAGTTGCAGGCCAATCGTCACCGTCGCCCCAATCCCAAGTATACTCCAGGTCAATGGGTCTGGCTATCCACTCGAGACCTACGCCTCAGACTTCCTTGCAAGAAACTCAGTCCCAGGTATGTGGGTCCCTTCCAAATTGTTAAACAGATTACACCAGTTTCCTTTCGTTTGGCATTACCCTCTAATTATCGTATCTCTCCCACTTTTCATGTATCACTTCTCAAACCCGCTGGTCGTCCGAGAGCGGAGGAGGAGGAGCAGACCGGTGACCAGGGCCCCATCTTGGTGGACGGCGAGGAGGCATATCAGGTTCGAGATCTACTCGATTCCAGACGCCGGGGCAGGCTCCTCCAATATCTGGTGGATTGGGAGGGGTACGGACCGGACGAGCGATCCTGGGTTAATGCAGATGACATACTCGACCCCACACTCGTGACTGAGTTCCATAGGACGCACCCGGAAAAACCGGCCCCTCGACCTCGAGGAATACCCCGGCGTTGTTCGCCTCTTCGCGTCAGGAGCCGCTCGCAGGGTGGGGGGCTCTGTCACAAACGAGACTCCCACGGTTCCTCCTGCTTACCACCAGAGGGAACCCTCTCCTGAATATTAAACCATTTGAACTACATTTCCCACATACCTGGCACTGATTACCTTGCACCTGACCTTCATCAGTGGACTATTTAAGGTGCTCTCAGACTCTCCCTCATTGCGAAGTTTTGTATTTACCCTGGTGATCATCTCTGAGCGTTTCTTCCCGTGTTTTGTCTTCCCGTGGATTACTTTTGGACTGTCTATTCTCATCTTGATTCTTTGCTGCCTGCCCTGGACTATATTCTATACTGGACTGATTTATGTAAGTTTGCTGCCTGCCCTGACCTTATGCCTGTTTCTGGATTACGAGTTGCCTTATCTCTACTGTTGTGTTTGCTGGTGATTGACCCTGATTGTACGACCACGATTATAATAAAACTGCAAATGGATCCTCATTCTCCTGAAGCTTCATTACAATATGTAATCTGGGTCCATGTAAAAGGTATTTATTGCATTAGGATTTGTTCTGAGGATGGCACACTCTGCATTGCACCAGGATCTTGCTGTGTGTGATCTCAGACGAGAGCGCATCTTTAGAGAGGGTCATGTTTGCTGTGAGCGACGAAAGGAAATGGTGTGTGGAAAGCTCTTATATTGACATGGTTTGGGTGCAAATTACTTTCCTCGGGCACGCGGATACTCATTTGGAATACTCCAAATTCATTAATTTTAAAACGAGGCTAAGAACAAATTCATGTGCGTACGCACGTGTTGTGAATCAGGCAGAACATTTTCGTGAGAAGTTCTCCTCTGTGTATAAATAAGAATAATCCATGCAATCATTAGTGAATGAGACCTAGGACAAATGAGGTCTTGTGGAAATGGCCATTTTTCAAAGTCCAATCAATGCCCGATGAATAAAATAAACTCCCAGCATACATTTTCACTCTTCAATACATAATACTATTAAGTGTGTGCAATATTGACAAAAATTATATCGCTATGTTTTCTGGGATTTTTGTAAATAACAATTAGCCAATATTTAGCTGAGTGTGTTTTTGTGCTAGTACCTTCACTGGTTTATTTGTCATGGACAGCTAACTATGTGGTGGTAAACTCACAGCAGTGTCAAAAATTATTTTATTATTATATTTTATTATTATTATTATGTTTCCCATTATGAGGCAATATTTTTCAACCTTTTTAGACGTACGCATCATCTGTCATGTCATATTGTTACATTTAATAAAAAATTAAATTATAATAATAAAACACTGTTACTAATTAAATGAAAGTTAGTCTTTCTAAAATTTATCTTTGCTCTGCAGAGGTGACACAGACACTGTATCTTAAAGGTATTGTAGGTAGAATTTTTCTAACAAAATATGTATGAACTTTCTATATATACCAACACATAATTAATGTAAGTACTCTGAAAAAGAAAGTATAAAAATCGAGTGTCTGTAGTCCTCTCAGTGCTGTAATAAACACAGCTACTTATCTCCATTCGGGACGAATGAAATGATTGGCTGGAGCGACTGTCACTCTCCCTCGCTACCATGGCAATCACCCCTGCAGCTACAGGAGCCGCCCACACGCGCGCGCCCGTTTGAATCGAGGAGGGGAAGAAGCACGGACGTTAAAGAATCACAATTATGGCCGCGAATTTAGCAGTCAAAATTCCCAGTACCTGCATATACAGTCAGCGAACGCAAACCAGGCAAGAAAAGGAAGACAGTATTTGAAAAGGCTATTGGAAAAAGTCTTTGGATAAAGCAAGCAATATCAGGGCTTTCCGGTGGACACCTGAGGGACATCAAGGGGCTGAAAAGTGACGGTAACAGTGCTTTCATCGTGGAAGCTCTTACATGCAAAACACCGTATATGTTATGAATCTTACACGAAATTCCCCTTCATCACAGTGTAACTGATGGTAACAGGAAAAACGTGTATCAATGCAACCTGTTTTTAGCTTTGAGTTTGCCTTATGTTACTAGCTTGTTACCGAATCAAACTTAATATATTTTAAACTTTACCAGTATCGATATGCTGGATTGATAGTGAGTACTAACAGCCATGTTAGTTGTTTATATTCATAATGATAAAGTTAGGTATTTTATTACATGTGATTCTGACATGATGTCACTCCATGGACTGCTCGTCTCCGCTATATAGGCGCTGGGAAAACGCGTCCTCCAGATGAGCGCGGGCGGCATCGCGCGGTCATGTGTTTTGGGGGCGTGGCTTTGGAAAGAGCCGAGAAGGGAGGGGGTGTGTGTCAATGGAATAATGAGCTCTGTTTATTACAGCCCTGAGAGGACTACAGACACTCGATTTTTAAAATCTCTTTTTCAGAGTACTTACATTTTAATTATGTATTGGTATATAAAGACAGTTTAAACAATTTTGGGAATTGTTATTTTTTTGAAAATTCTGCCTACAATACCTTTAACTGCCAGTAGGTGGTGACAAGTCATTAACTGCGTTTCAATTCAGAGGCTGCATCCTTTAAAGGACTCAGACTTCAAATGCCTAGCCATTGAAGGCTATGAAGGTCGGACCAAGCTTTTTTTAATGGGACGGTCTAGCCTTCGGAGGAATTTTTTTGTCTCTAAGCAACTCTGACAGCTGCCTTTGACGAGCGGTAGTAACGTTTATACTGGACTTTTTATGTTCAACTGCCTAAAAACAAAACAGGGTTCAAAACCTGTCAAAATATGTTCACCTTGGTGCATTTATGAACACAGTAAAGAGCATTAGGCTACTATCTAAAATTGCATCTTGGTAAGATATAAGTCAATATTTGAACCACTTTATATATGTATTTTTTTTATATTTTACATTTGTGTCATTAGATACATTAGATTATTTGAGTAAGAGTAAACCCAATACTTATATTTAAAAGTGTAATTAAAAAATCCTGTCGTCACCACCGCACAATGAATTCTGGGGTAGGGGACGACGCAAAGGATCTCCGTTCTATCCTATAATGAAGGATGCATTTCATGAGAGCCTTCGAATTGGGATGGCCTTTGTTGCGCAGCGGTGACGCAATCAGCCTTGAATGCGGCCTTCTGGATTGGAACGCAGCTAATGTCTTGACTCAGCTAATGAGTCATTCATCCATACTATTCAATTCAGTCACTGAATCATTCATTAAGCTGATTCATTTAAAATGCAGATTCATTCAGTAAGCACCGCTACGTGTTGCTCAGAGACACAAAACAGTTCTGCAGTGGTTTATAAAATGAATATGACATTTTCAATCATGCTAGCATTTGGGGAAAAACAGCTTATATGATATTGCTTAAATATGTAATTTGATACAAATAAATAAACACTCATGGGGTAAAAATGGCCCTGGGTATCTTGAATGTCAGGGGAATTCTAACAGCATTAAAATAAGCATCATGCAGTAAAAGTGTACATTCTCAGGAAATTCTATTGTTGTTTTTTTCCCCCCCAATGTGAGTGACAATCCAAAATGTCAGCTTGCTCTTCTTTAAAGCAATAATTAAGATTATAACAATTATTATTGCAGATGATAAATATCACACACACCTTTAAATACTATGCAAGTAAATTGGGTTACAAATACTATTTAATGTTAACCTTAAAATAGTGCATGTGTTGGAGACATCATAGACATTGAAACTATTTTCAATGCTGCTACACCCATCATACATAGAGTGTTATAATTTTACCACAAAAGCTAAGTGTTTATAGCTCCTTCTATATCAATTCCACGAGACCATGTGCCCACCATGCTATACAGAAACAAGCAATTACTCTGATTGGGAGCAGATAGTAGAGATACACATATCTGTTCATACTTGCTGGTCTAACTCTGCTGAAAATTTACAGTGGTACTCTTATCTGGCATACACATAGCCTGACCATCAGGGTGACCCTTGTCATTGTTTTCTGATAGCATGACAAAACTCTCCATCAGTTCAGCTAAGTCTCCTCTCGTTTGAGTGTCAGATACATTTATCTTGAAGACAATGAGGAGTAATTTCAGGAAGGGCAGGGTATGGAGGACATAGATTCAAAAAGACAGTTAGAAATAGAAGCAAACATTTTAAAACAAAATGCATTTTTTGAGTATCATGATTCAGCCTGTGGCTCATATAGTAGAATATGGCGCTCACACTCAAGAAGAAAAAAAAATATTCAGAGGCCCAAATTGAGCAATAACATGCTATTTGGTGCAGTTTCTGAAATGCAAATGGACAAAAAAGTGAGATATAAGTCTGATAGCTTGTAATTTAAATCAATTAGGCTAAATATTAATAACAATAGCAGACTACTTTCATAAACTGCATATAAATATCATATGTATCAATATCAATAACAATAACATATCTCTTTGTATATCTGTATCACACAATAAAATGTCTTAGTAAAATGATATTTAAGTGCTTAGGCTTAAAATCACAGCTTTAATTGTGGGGGCAAAACATATAATGCGATGAAATATGATGACTGAAAGATTGAATAAACGTTTCTCAAAATCCTAACGGATCATATTTGATATGGATGTGATGAATGAGATGGAAGCCTGGGTCTGCAACAAAAATCGCACAGCTGTTTTAAACCTGTGATTTTCCCTCAGTGCAATTAAGAAGCAAATCAGCGGGGAGGATTAAAACATCCACAGCTGATGGTCCATTTTTGACAGGCCTTCCCAAGTTCCACTACACATTTACAAAGTCCTGCAGAGCACCCTGGAGAAAATCATAAAAAATAAAAAAATAAAAACAAAAGTGGAGCTTTCCACTCAAATTGTTTCATGAAATGTCATTTTCACTATAAATACATTATGGCCACTGACAGAGTAGGATTTATGTTGAAACATGAATTATTTTGTTTCCTTTCACCTCTTGTGTGAACCAAACACGTGTCGTGTAAAATCCTTCTTCAAAATAAAGGCTCATGTTGCGACTGGAATGAGATAGTGTTCATTCCATGCACTAGGATGGTGACATTGATTTCCTCCTTTTGGCCTTCAGCCCTTCAGAAATACCCTCCGCTAAGCCAAAGGGGAATGTAATCAGTTTCCCACAAATCCAGCTGAGACCATCAGCCACTTAACGTTTCTGATGTTGACAATGCTATTACTCAGTTTATCAACAAGTGTAGAAATGCTACAGTGACACAGGGAAAAACATACTAGCTAATTAGCATCAGTATCACCATTATCACAACATTGGAAACATAATTGATGCACTACTTGTAATAGACAAAGACAAAATTAGTCTGGGTTCTGCAGTTACATTTATATCATTAGATCCATTCGATTATTTGAGTAAGTCGAAACCCAATACTCACATTTAAAAGTGTAATCCAGCAATTAAAAAAAAAAAAATCCTGTTGTCACAATATTTTTTAGGAGTACTTAGTGTAAGTAACTTAACTTAGTGGAATGTTCACTGAAGTAATGCAATTGCAAATCCTGATAAATTACCCTGCTGGAGGTGGCAAACGCTGAAACTCTTGGTAAGTGATGCACGCTGAGAATTGCTAAGTGGACTCCTGCCCCTCAACTACCCTATCCCCCAACACTCTAACACATTAACCATGACAACGTCACGCCAGCCATTGACAGCATGTTATTTGTTGGCTCGGTCACATCTCTGAGTGCCCCCCATTCCTTCTGAAGCCTGTGAATAATGCATGCATGAAGAGCAGAAGGGAGAGAGGGGCCGGAGTGCGAGAAGTTCAGAGGTAATCCATATGGAAGGAGTGCAGGAGTGACTCTCTCCCCTTCTTTATTATTGATTTTATGTCACTTTGGACAGTTGCACTGATACTGATTCCAAACAAAACAGACAACAAAAGAGGTTTGAGCTATCCACAATCGTTAACCCAAGATTGCACCATTAAGGGGTGGGGTGTGTGTTTGTGTGTGAGCGTGATGGAAAAGAGGTTCTGCAGCACTCCGTCTGGGAGGCAAAACACAAGCGGCTCATTCATATGTAAAAGATGGATTGTTGTGAATAATAGTTTAATCAAACCCTGCCTATCGGTGCACTTGCGCACAGTGAGGGATGGCTGCGATGCGTAGAGTGACATTAGCTAATATGGGAAATTTGTCTGTGACAACTTTATCCATTAGCAAAGTCTTCGGCCTGTGCTGTTCCAAAAGCCGATTTAGAGTTGTGTGATAGTATCGTAGAGCATCAGCGAGCCTGCAGGACCCGTTGAGCGACAACTGTGCTGATTCGGAGAGATACTCATGAGGTATAAGCACTCCGCTGATCTGAAGTCTAAAGGGATTATGCCTAAACTTGGTCATGGGTCTTCCGGGCTTGCTGCATTTTCGAGGAGGCACCCATATATCCACGGATATGAGCCATCCACACATTGTTTCTCTCTGCAGCATGGGGGAATAAAAGAGTAGCTAGTCAAAGCTAAAAGTGTGTGACGAGGTCAACGTCAAAGAGCCACTCTCTTGTCTTTCTTGTGATTGAGGTTGCCTTGTTAGTATGCGTAGAGGGTTTCAGCTGGTTTGATCTGCCATTCAGAATAGACTAATATAAGGACCTGGCAGTCAAAGTAAGAGTGTCAGTGGTCATTTAGACTTGTTTAACAACATATTTATAGCTCAATCAATCTCCTGAAGCTTTACAGGCAAGTATCTTTGAAGCTGGGGACAATAAGGACACAAGATGTGCTATTATGTTGTCTCCAGTTGTGCCTCTGATATGGCGGAGTGAGTTTGATGATGAAGATAGTGGGTTGCTGGAAGAATGCTTTCACCATTCTCAATGCTTATTAGTATGTGATCCAATTTTCAGACGCTTGCCTAGATAACATTAAGCACATCTAATCTGCACTAATACAGGTTTTTGGTTTGATTGTTTGTTTGTTTGTTTGTTTTCCCCTGATGGAAGACCAACTTTAATGCTAACATTCAGCCTTGGTCCATTTGCTCGCACCACCTCATTTCTTGGATATTTTTTTTTTTTTTCAAGGTTTTATTTTGTACATGCCTGGGAAGGCTGAAATTAAATTTACTTGCGAAAAAGCTAAGCAACAAAGGGCTATGGATCACAATAAAAGCTTATCACACCCAAATAACCCTCTCTGACTGTAAGGGAAATGGGTCAGCTGAATAAACAGCACTATTCAAGTCTCTCACTTTAGTCAAAAGGAAATGTATTCAACACAACAAAGTAAGTAGCACCATGAAGCATGCTGTAACAAAGCCCTGGTTTGTCCATTTAATAGTCTTGTTTATTCTGTTTTTTGTTTTGTTGTGTGTGTGTGTGTGTGTGTGTGTGTGTGTGTGTGTGTGTGTGGGTTGGTTTATGTGATTTATGAGGACACAAATTTGTATAATGACATGTGTATTACACTGGTATTACAACTTATGGGTGGTTTATGAGGACACTTCAAAAGTCCTCATAAATCAAATGGCTTAAAAAACATAAAAAACATAGGATAGGGATAGGGGCAGTGTAAGGGAATAGACTATATAGTTTGTACAGTATAAAAACCATTACGCCTATGGAGAGTCCTCATAATGCTGTTGCACCAACATGTGTGTGTGTGTGTGTGTGTGTGTGTGTGTGCGTGTGTGTGTGTGGGTTGGTTTATGTGAATTATGAGGACACAAATTTGTATAATGACATGTGTATTACACTGGTATTACAACTTATGGGTGGTTTATGAGGACACTTCAAAAGTCCTCATAAATCAAATGGCTTAAAAAACATAAAAAACAATGTTTTATTAAACATTTAAAAATGCAGCATGTCTCCTGTGATGGGTAGGTTTAGGGACAGGGGCAGTGTAAGGGGACAGAATATATAGTTTGTACAGTATAAAAACCATTACGCCTATGGAGAGTCCTCATAATGCTGTTGCACCAACATGTGTGTGTGTGTGTGTGTGTGTGTGTGTGTGTGTGTGTGTGTGTTTTAAAAAAAAAAATCTATATCAGTTATTTACAACCAAATAATGAGCTCATGTTTCTGGGACAGACCAACAAGCAGACACAAAATTCTTAAATAAACTATTTTAAGTCTCCCAGAGAACTGTATTGCTCTGAGCAATAGAACAATCTATTGTTCAAAGTATCATATGTTCCTCTTGAAATTACTTATAGCACTCTTCCTTGTAGCGCTGTAAAATCAATGATGATATAGTTCAGATAACTTGGTCTTCATACTGAAAGTGGTGCACCAATGTAGCATCACCACATTTAGAGTGTTGTATATGGTCCACAGTCAGCTTTTTTTTCTTTCTGTTTGTAATATATAAGTAAATGCCTACCCAGAAGCAAAGACAAAGATGACTTGGGACTAGGCTGAACCAGCAGAAATGAAGATGGCATGGAACTGGAAAGGACCAGATGATTTTGTATACAAGGAAAAACTATATCACCCATCTTGTCAAATAATAGTATAGCACGGACCCAGCTTATTGGCCGAACCTCAGCGACCAGAATGTGGGTGGGACTCCAATCCATTCACTCAAACTCTACTAAGATGCCCTTGGTGACAATGTTGCTGGCTCTCACACCTGTTCAGACTCCGCAATGGGCTTGGGCTCCAGGATGAACATGGGTTCTGGCAATCAATTTGGTTCAATCTTAGTGGCAGGCTCGGGCTCAGAGTCTGAGGTGGGCTCTGGATAATTCTCTGTAGCTGGCATGGCTGAAGGCTGGCTGGGCTCTATGTCTGGAGTAAGGCTTGTGTTGTCCTCATCTGAAATGTATACGATAAATCATATACAAGTCAATTTGGACCAGCAGAAACTGCACATATGCAGCGAAAATCCACTGAGGACTTTCCACGGGCAGGCGTGCTTTGGGTGAGGCACGCCAGATCTAGAAAGTCCCTCTTGTGGTCCTCGAGAGAGCTGCTCCTTGCTCTAGCAGAAGCAGGCGGAAAGCAGGTATGCCCATATTTCTTTATTTTGCTCCTTTAATCTTATCTGATGTAAGATTTGAGGGTGAACTAGACACAATGACTCGTTCAGACTGATCAAGAAGCAGTATTCCATAGAAACTCCAAATCTACATGCAGAAACCAAAATCAGACGATCTGGCATTTAAGACTATGAACACTTGTAAAAGGTGTACAAAAAACACTTAAGACATCAACGTTAAGCAGTTTTAAAAGACGGATTGGTTTGGAAAGGGCACAGCTTGAGCTCCACCAAGATAACGGCATAGGATGGTTTGATCCTCAAGACCAAAGATCCAAAACAGACCTTCTTCTTAATAGGCTGTGGGCCGTGGGTCTAAACAAAGTACTTTGTTTACAGATGGCATGTAAAAAATCTTATAAGTAGTGTAAGCATTGTTTCCAACGTTGATGTCTGCACATTTGAAGAAGATAATGATTTAAGCTCTTACTTTTTTAAACGGGCAAATTTGTAGGACTACTAAATTGTAGCGTCAGCAGAGGTGGAAAGAGTAATCAAATATTCTACTCAAGTAAAAGTACTATTACTTCAATAGAATTTTACTTAAGTACAAGTAAAAGTACCGGTCTAAAAATCTACTCAAGTAAAAGTAAAAAGTAGCTAATTTAAAATATCACAATAAAAATATCACAGTTTATGGTATTAAACAATTATTAAATATATAAACTGTATTATTACATTATGGTTGTTATTATTATCATCAGTTAAAATGAAAGTTAAATAAATGAAACATTTGTTCAATAAAACATATCTAATCAACTAATTTCAATAATTGATTATGAATTAGATTAACAACTTATTTTTATTATTAATAACTTATTATTAAAAAACATTTTAAATAATTGAGTTCTAAGAAATGTTTTTTTATTCAGAATTTTTTTTTATTTTTATTATTTAATACAAATATATGATAAAAAATGGTGGTAATCAAATAAAAGTTTAGCAAACGTTTTATCCTTTTATTTTTTTGGCAAAGTGCTGCAAAACAGATTTACTCAATTAAACCATGGACAAACAATATACACTCACCGGCCACTTTATTAGGTACCCCATGCTAGTAACGGGTTGGACCCCCTTTTGCCTTCAGAACTGCCTCAATTCTTCGTGGCATAGATTCAACAAGGTGCTGGAAGCATTCCTCAGGGAGTTTGGTCCATATTGACATGATGGCATCACACAGTTGCCGCAGATTTGTCGGCTGCACATCCATGATGCGAATCTCCCGTTCCACCACATCCCAAAGATGCTCTATTGGATTGAGATCTGGTGACTGTGGAGGCCATTTGAGTACAGCGAACTCATTGTCATGTTCAAGAAACCAGTCTGAGATGATTCCAGCTTTATGACATGGCGCATTATCCTGCTGAAAGTAGCCATCAGAAGTTGGGTACATTGTGGTCATAAAGGGATGGACATGGTCAGCAACAATACTCAGGTAGGCTGTGGCGTTGCAACGATGCTCAATTGGTACCAAGGGGCCCAAAGAGTGCCAAGAAAATATTCCCCACACCATGACACCACCACCACCAGCCTGAACCGTTGATACAAGGCAGGATGGATCCATGCTTTCATGTTGTAGACGCCAAATTCTGACCCTACCATCCGAATGTCGCAGCAGAAATCGAGACTCATCAGACCAGGCAACGTTTTTCCAATCTTCTATTGTCCAATTTCGATGAGCTTGTGCAAATTGTAGCCTCAGTTTCCTGTTCTTAGCTGAAAGGAGTGGCACCCGGTGTGGTCTTCTGCTGCTGTAGCCCATCTGCCTCAAAGTTCGACGTACTGTGCGTTCAGAGATGCTCTTCTGCCCACCTTGGTTGTAACGGGTGGTTATTTGAGTCACTGTTGCCCTTCTATCAGCTCGAACCAGTCTGGCCATTCTCCTCTGACCTCTGGCATCAACAAGGCATTTCCGCCCACAGAACTGCCGCTCACTGGATGTTTTTTCTTTTTCGGACCATTCTCTGTAAACCCTAGAGATGGTTGTGCGTGAAAATCCCAGTAGATTAGCAGTTTCTGAAATACTCAGACCAGCCCTTCAGGCACCAACAATCATGCCACGTTCAAAGTCACTCAAATCACCTTTCTTCCCCATACTGATGCTCGGTTTGAACTGCAGGAGATTGTCTTGACCATGTCTACATGCCTAAATGCACTGAGTTGCCGCCATGTGATTGGCTGCTTAGAAATTAAGTGTTAAGGAGCAGTTGGACAGGTGTACCTAATAAAGTGGCCGGTGAGTGTATATTCCTTAAATAACGTTTAAATAAATTGTAGTATTATTATTATTGTTGTTGTTAATATTATTATGAGAAGTAGTACATTCTATTGAAGGCCTACAATAGTAAATAGTAAGTTCTTCTAGTTAAACCAAACTTTTATTTTGACGGGTTGTGGAAATATCTGTTTCAGAGTGTATTTGACAATGTTTTTTCTCAAATAAAATGATGAAAATGTTCATTAGGCGTTCTCTCAGAGCAGCTCTGGAAATGTTCATATATTCATGTCCTCGTATTGTTTGTGAGATGCTGAAAACACCATGAGTGTCAAGCGTACTTGAGTATGTAAGCAACATAAAATGACAATAGACAATTCTGGCTCCATAGCTGTTTACTCAATTATATCAAATGAATTATCAGGATGGCAGCTGTACTCTCGTACCATTGCTTGGTGCCAGGAGCGGTTATCGGGAACACCTGGTTGCGCAATTAGGAAATCCTACGAAGGCTACATGGGTCCCTAAGGTCCCTCGAAGGACGCATAGGCTGCATCCTTCGAAGTCCGCGGCCTTCGAAGGATGTAGCCTTCACATTGGGACACAGCTAATGCCTGCTTTCAGAGGGGACTGGATGATGAGGTAATTCGATTCCTGTCTCCAGGGGGTTGTGATTCACCCTTAGCCGATTCCATTTTTTTTTTGTTTTTTTTTTTGGCTAAATGGTTCTGATTTCATGGTTGAAGAAGCTAAAGAGGACAATTACAACCCTTACTTAGTCCCATCCCGAAAGCTTTTGGGCACTCCAACTCACCCCGAGGCTGCAACCAAATACTCCACATCCCTGAACAACGGGACCATCTCATCCGCTCCAGAGTCCACTCCAGCCCCAGAACCCACTCCAAAATTCAGCCAAGAGTCCACTTCCAAGTCCATTTCAGTGATTTGACACAATGCACTTATTGCGTACATACAGGTTTTTACATTTTACATTACCTGCATATAACGAATTTCTGTAAAACATCTATAATTAATTTTTTTTTTTGTGTGTGTGTGTTTTGCAATACAAAATGAATAAAATAAGTACATAGTATGTTTTATTTGATTGATTGATTTATTGATATTAGTTAAAGACACCTACACCAAAATATATTACAATTGGAACTGATTGTGAAAAGCGTTAATTACAGAATTATATTTAGATCTACCACAATGTAAAGTTGACTGTTTAGTCCCTGGCTTGATTTACCAATGTATAAACAGCAATAAAAGTTTTTGAAACTATATAGTGACTATACAATGACCTCTATATGTTAAAATATCAAAGGAAACTGGATCCCTTTAAACAAAAAGCTCTATTTTCACACCATTAATTACCATTAGGTGGAATAAAAAAAATTAAGAGATGTGTTTTGTGATCTGAGCCCAATGTCTTGGTTACGTATGTAACCATGGTTCCCTGAAAAGGGAATGAGACGCTGTGTCGAAACTTTACTTTTAAGGTCCTCACAGGCCTCTGTGCCAACTGCTTTGTGAAGGATGTTAGAAATCAGTCCAATGGCCCAAGCCTGTGAGGACCAGCCTGCCGCATCACAGACATCTTGGAGGGAAACTGCAGACAGTAAAGCTTTAGAAACAAGCCATACTCCTAGTGGAGTGGGCCTGGACAGCCAAAGGTGAAGGACGGCCAGCCAGCTCATAAGCAAGTAAGATAGCTTCGACCACCCACTTGCTCATCCACTGCTTAGATGCTGGGAAAACTTTAAACATACACCTTTAGGGTGGAGGGGGATAGCCCTGCAGAGAACTGCTCCTACAGGAATTCCAGCACTGTACCCACTGGGCAGTTAACTGGGTCCAGCTGGCGATTTTCGCACCATGAAGTGAATAATCTCAACTTCAAGGCATAAAGTTTCCTCGTTGCGGGAGCTCTGGATTGAAGGATGGTCTCAACAACCTCAGAGGCCAAGCCCACAGTTAACATAACATAAAGTTACAGTTAACATAACTTGGACCCCATCCCAGGGGAACTCTCTCCGGAACAACCGGGAGGAGAGCATGCAAGGAGAAAGGCATACAGAGGTAACCAAGGCTACATCTGTAACATTGCGTCCAGTTCAAGAGGAGCTGGATGAGTGAGGGAGAACCACAGTATGACAATGTGTTGTTGTCACAGTGTCTGGTTGTTCCCTGGGTTTATCAATAGAGGTCATCAGCATTCACGGTGTCATCTCATTCTCACTACATTTCCCATCATCCTGTCTGTCACTGATTGTTCATTGCCTCACAGCTGTATCTCGTCACCCTGTTAGCACTTGTGTATATCTACCCTGTCTGTTTCAGTGTTTGTCACGGAGTCCTTGTTGATTGTCACCACACTTCGGTTGCCTGCATTCTGGCCGCTTCTTGTTTTGTTTCATGTTTTGGACTGCTTTGCTGGATTCTTAACCTCTGCCTGAACTAGTTGTGAGTACGGATTTACCCTTAATAAAGTCATTGCGATTGGATCTCTCTCTCTCTCCAGTGTGTGTTCCGTGACAGTTGTCTCTAAAGATGAGAACAGATCTACTTCCACTCGGCTGAACTTCTCACACAGGAGCTCCACTACCTTGGGGTGGAGTCTCCATTCCCTGGGCCTTGAGCCCTGCCTTGACAGGATGTCTGCCCCCTGATTTAGATACCCCGGGAAGTATTGTTCTGTATTTCCCCTCGGGGAGAACCCCTTGGTTTTAAGCAGAGGTGGGTAGTAATGAAGTACATTTACTTCGTTACATTTACTTGAGTATATTTTTGGAAAAAGTTTACTTTTAAGAGTAAATTTAATTGTAGGTACTTTTACTTTAACTCGAGTACATTTCTAATGAAAAACTGTACTTTTACTTCGTTACGTTGGGCGACGTTCCTCTCGTTACTTTATTTTAATGCAATAGGCCTACGTGTTGTTAAAAGCGTAGTTTATTCTAAGCGCGCACTCTATCTTTTTTCTGGGCATGAGCGATGCAAATGAATCACTCTTTTGAGTCGATTCTGTTCAAAGACTTCATCAAACAAGTAGGACAGATCTGTCTAAATCGATTCGCGAATCAGTTTGAATGATCCGTTTAGTTTCCTGCATGCACTGAATCTTATGAAGCGCTTTCAATTCACACTCGACTCGGTGTCGTAAAAGGAAGATTTAAGAACATCAAGAGCGTTGGATGAAGTTGCCGTGGACCTACAGTAGCTACAGTCTAGAAGGTAAATGATTTGACACAAAAAATGTCAGAAAAGAAAATGAAGAATCACAAATTTTATCGAAAATGTACCCATTAAACTTGTTTTTAATTATTCAGTTTACCGGGTTTTGAACAAACTTCTAAAAACAAATTTAACAAAAGTCTTTGTAAATAAATGCTTATATGTAGCCTGGGAGCCGCTGTTGTGACGCTGTACAAACGCTTCCAGTGTGAATACTCGCGCGCGTCTGCAGCTGCAGTGACGATGTAGTTGCGCTGTCGCGCTGCTCACACGCCGCTGACGCTTGCGGTGTGAAACGGGGGTTAGCCCCAACTTTCTCATGTGTGCAAGCACACTCTTCTTGACATTCAGCCTTAGCCCCAACTTTCTCATGTATGCAAGAACGGCACTCTATGTCGAACTGGCATGTGCTCTGATTGAGCTAGAATCAACCAATCATTTATGTAATTTAGTATGCGGATGCACAGGAGTCACAGAGGAGCTAAAGCTGCATCCACACACTACGTGAAAGTGTGGGGTGATAAAGCTAGGCCGATAGGAAGAACCCAATAGGAACTTCTTGTGTTGAGGAAGAATGGATATGTGGAAGTATGCGTCCTTGACAGGGTTTCTGCAGGTTTCATTAAGTCAAATTTAAAGGAGAACTCCGGGCAATTTTTAAGTTAATCTTGATCGTTAGACCTTTGTGAGTACTGACTATAGAAAAAAAAACGAACCGGATTGGTGCTTGCGAAGCGGAGCTGCGACCGCGAATGCCCAGAGCTCCCACTCAGCTAAAACGGCAGCTCTGGGGGCATGTACATAAAGAGCGTTTTTGTGCCTCTTAACAGACACATAATGCAATTAAAATGTCTGTCCAACATGAACAGGGGCCTTACCTGTGAACGAGTTGCGTTTAGCAACTTAGCCATGGTTTAAATAGTGTTTTAGACGGCAAGCTGTAGTCTCGCGCTGAAGTCTCGCTCCTCCCACCTGGACACTATTTACCAATCCCGGCTACAACTGAGTTCCCACGTGAGTCCAGGTGGGAGGAGCGAGACTTCAGCACGAGACTACAGCTTGCCGTCTAAAACACTATTTAGGTGAATTTAAACCATGGCTAAGTTGCTAAACGCATCTTGTTTACAGGTAAGGCCCCTGTTCATGTTGGACAGATATTTTAATTGCATTATGTGTCTGTTAAGAGGCTCAAAAACGCTCTTTATGTACATGCCCCCAGAGCAGCCGTTTTAGCTGAGTGGGAGCTCTGGGCATTCGCGGTCGCAGCTCCGCGTCGCAAGCACCAATCCGGTTCGTTTTTTTTTCTATAGACAGTACTCACAAAGGTCTAACGATCAAGATTAACTTAAAAATTGCCCGGAGTTCTCCTTTAAGAATTTTTAAGACATTTTAAGACCATAAAGATTGAAATTTAAGACCTAGGGCCTACACGACGCATTACCCAAAAAATATTAAAATAAAAAAAAAAACGGATTTTTTTTATTTATTTCAATAAATTCAGTAATTGAAAGAGCATTAATTTAATTTACAGGTAAAGCAATCGCATTAGTAACCTTCCACACCCAACAACGTGCCAAATGACCAAAACCTTAGGCCTAAAATGAAAATAGGTTCAATAGTTTTCATTTCATACTCTTATTTACTTTACAAAACAGCATATTAATAGCCTAATAGAGATTGAGAGTGTGTGTGTGTGTGTGTGTGTGTGTGTGTGTGTGTGTAAGGAGTCAGAGAAAAGAACATTTACAGAAATAGAAATTTGTACTTTGCATTTTATACTGTAAAAACACAATTATAGTTGATTTTAGTTGATCATAACTAGAGATGAAATGGCATGAACATTTTATTTTATGATTATTATGAAATCAATTTGCCAAATGTATGTCGAAACCTAGCAAATAACATAAAATTTGCATCAATATGCACTTTTTGTTTACATAAACATTAAAATACCATTAAAAATGATGGCCAGATTTTAAAGGAGTGTCTTGCAACAGGTTATCTACTAACATTAAGTTAAAGTTAAAATAAAGTCTTTACAAAAATAGTTTTATAAAAAGATAAACCTCACATATTTCAGCCTTTAAATAATCTTTTATAAAAAGAATGAGTCAAAAAGGATAAATTACTGACATTCACAATGCACATCCGCTTATCTTTTATTATTAATAGTAAAATTCGGGCCGATTTTCCCGTGGCGTCTGTCGTTGCTTTGCAACCATGCACTGCGCTCTCCACAATGACAAAGTTTTAGTAGCTAATGGATTTCCACCACCATGAAACGCTTGCTGTAGCTCTGCTACAAGATTTATTTACGGAGAAGAGAAAAACACCCGTAGTGTTTGGGTGCAACCCGATCCTTCATGTTGACTGAGCTTTCAATGTTGTTACGGAAGGGGCTGATTGGTTGGTTCTTCATGACCTGCGGTGCGTTTGCGGCATTCTGAATCTGAAATGGTGAGATTTTTTTCAATCTCGCTGCAGATATGTAAACGGCCTCTTGGCGAGCTACCTCGTCTCAAGCCACGAGCTAATGGAAGCACGCAAGCGCCGTGTTTGAACCGCTGCTCTAGAGCTCCGCTTTGTAGGCTACGACTCAATACTTTTTTGCTACTTTGTAATAACTTTCTGCGGCCAGAGTTTTGGGAAATGAACGAGGGTGAAATCTTTTTTAGACCTGACTAAATCAAATTTAAGACCTCAGATGAAAATCGGGCCGTTTTTAAGACTTTTTAAGGCCTTAAATTTAAAGTTCATAATTTTAGACTTTTTAAGACCCCGCGGGAACCCTGCTTGAGATATATCACGACAAACCAGTCCTCTGACCTAATTTATGACATGATTTGCTTCAGAGTAAGCATCTTGAATTTGAACTTCCGTACAGAGCGACTACCCAAAGCACACAAGGTGGCAGGGTTGGCAGAATGGCCCCCTGAGGGCACTGAGGTGAGACGGGCATCATACAGTGAGGTGAAAACCGTCTCCCCCCGGAGGGGTCTGCCTTCAGAAGCCACCAAAGCCCTCTTAGAAGCAATAACAGTCCTCAGATCCGTTTTGCCCTTCAAGGACTTTTACTGCAAGCGTCTCCCCGATCCTCAGTCTTTCTGCAAGGGAGTACGGGTAGCGATGCTCTGCTTCTGATGCACCCTATGTAAGGAGCTCGAAGATGGCTAGGGATGCTTCCGCCCAGTAGCCCCAGAGACCTGAGAGTGGCGAGGGAGGAATTTTTGGGACGCCGCCGCTTGCTTTTTTGCCTCCCGGAACCTGTCGGCGACTGAATTTTAAATAAGTCCCAATGAGGAAGTTGTGAGGTGTGAATGAAATTTACTTTTATGAAGAAGTTTCTGTTTCTTGGCCGGCCAGTTGATTTTTAACCTGGCTACGGCGTAAGTCACAACCTCCACAAGCTCCTCAAATGCAGGGGTATGAAGTGGCAAGTGTTTAGTATCTACATGTGTATCCCCACCCGTAATACAATGTGGGCAGGGATGAACACACTTCCTGAATTGTTGTTTGCTTGCCACAATAATCCCACTTACACAATGGGGAAAAACTCCTGTCAAACAGTTTTCTCTGAATAAGCTGAGAAAGACAAACACCAAGGGGACAAATAATTTCACTAAGAGTGCTTGCTGAAGACACAGAAGCTAACACTGCCTTGTTCGGGTATGCTTTATAGTTTCCTAGTTGATGATGACGTCACCCGTCTATGATGTTCTGTCACGCAATTGGACTGATTTCATAGGTGCTTCACGACGCAAATCACGCAGAGTCGTCCCCACATTGTTTTTACGCAGCATGAGTTCCCACTGAAAGGGAAACTTGATTCTTCAACTTAATACTTGACACATTTTGTGGAAAAAAGGGTAAAACAGGGGTGTTACATGCTGATTCCAAAGGGAGAAGTATGCAAAACTTGTGCCAGCCTCTTCAACAACTGAAATCATCTTCTGAAAAAAAAATGTGGTGTTATTTGTAATGGGGGTGTTGGGGTGATAGATGTTCCAGAAGACTGGTGCTGTGATATCACACTGAATCAAATTCAGTACATTTTCAATCTGCTGACATAGTGGAAAATGAATGTCTGCTCCCAAAGCAAGGACATCACATTCAGTCACCCCAACTGAATATCTTGTGTGTGTGGTGGGTGGGTGGAGGGAGGGAGGGGGGTGCACTAAAATTAACGTCTGCTATCCTTCCGCTTTCATCTCAGATGCTTCTTTCATCACTCTCTCTTGTGCATGTGTCCCTTTTTTTGCCTATGTTACTGGCAGATGGAATTGGTAGATTCCAATCAATGTTCTTCTTTGACTAATTACTCTGACAAAGATGGAGAGGATCCAGATGAATAGATGCCTGCTGCGCATATCTGGCAACACACACACACACACACGCGCTGTACCAAGAAAATGCCAAATATATCCTGATAAGCAGCTAGAAATCTGCAGTATAATGATTCTCTATTAAACACTTACCAAGTTATGATCTGGTACGATGGCTCTGGATTTAGGCCACTGTTAAGGCCCTGTTATGCTCACTGCAAAGTTCTTATTTGTCCTTCACCGAGGGCTAAAAATAAATTTAAATGGCTGAACAATGATGTACTGTTTGTAAAAACTCTGATACCAATGCTGGGAGCTGTGTTTAAATGAATTTTTAAATATGCATAGCAGAGGTGGATAGTACCTAATTACAAATATTATCATTACAGTACTTCAGTACATTTTTTCAATTTGTTTTACTTTCTTGAGTACAATTAAATTGTGGTACTTTTACTCTGTACTTTTGGTGAAAAATAAATGTAGCAATGTTGAATACTTTATTTTTATTCAACTGAAGTCAAAGTACAAAAATGACAAAGGTGCCGACAGAAGCAACAAGGCGAGCTGGCATTTGACTGGCACTTTTCAAACTGCGGTGGAGCCCTGCGCTTCAGGCAATAAACAGGTCTGACTCGAGTGCAAAACCAATCAAAATTTCCAGTTCAGTTTTAGGGCGTTTAAACCACACTTTAACATTCAATCACTGTCGTTGTCATTTGGAATCAGAATCCCTAACTTTTCAATATTTTAGTGGATGTAAGTGAGATAATTGCAATTTTTGCAGCTCCTTGAAATGGGTCATACCATTAATATTACCAGAGCACTAAGCAGTTGAAGTTAAAAGTCTGCTCACACAAGGATGCACGTATTGCATGGTTAGAGCAAGAACATAATGTTAGTGTCTAAAATGCAGGTGCACAGTTCAGTTGAATGGTAAAGCTTGCCCTCTAAATAATGGATTTAAACTAAATGTACAAAGCAAACTTTGCACAAAGCTGAACTAACCTCAAAATTAACAACATAATTGAAATAAGAGTGCATGGTTTATCTATCAATCATATTCATGCACGTAAAAGTGTAGTTCGTTACTATAGCAACAGTGAACTCCCGCCACATTTTTGGTAGAATTAAAAAAACATAATTTTATTTTTAAAGGGGTTTGGGTTAGATGCACTTATAATGTAAATATGATTTTTACATCAAAAATGATCAATTTAAAAATAAAAGGCCCTTTTCTACACTGATTTTAGCCCTCTGATCAGAATGCTCTGTTAGATTAGAACGTGTCTGCTGTGAGACTTCAATGTAAATGCCCACTGCTATGATTGACTAACATCTTAGCATCTGAAATCAGTATTAGATGTGGAACTCTCTCGAAAACTTTTAATACATTTGAAAAACAGCAACAGTGTCACAGAATTATATTATAATTACAAAATTATGATTACAATTTCAACGGTCCCACTTTATGGGATTATTTAATTAATTAATTTTATTAATAATAATTTTTTTAATAATTTGAGACAATGGACTTATTGTGTACATACATGTTTTTACATTGTACTTATATTTAAAAATACCAGCATGTAATTACAGCTGTAATTAGTTTTAAATTACATTTGTAATTACACAGTCGACCCGTCCCTTACACCTTAACCCACCCTTAAACCTACCCATACCACCACACCTTACCTAACCTTACCCTGGTTAAGCAGTAGTGGCGGGGGGCCTACGTCCTCCGTTCCCTCCTTCAGGGAACGCTGGGTTGCATACACAACCAGGACGTTCCCTTTCATTCGAGAACGTCAGACGTAGTCAACGTCGACTGAATGGGGATCTATTTGAAAACTGCCACCTTCCAGAGCCTAGACAGAGCCACCTGATCCCCCCGATTTAAGGAGACGGGACAGGGCTTAGGCCAGGGAAGTCACTGCTGTTCCTAGACGATCACTGGGAAAGTGTTCCCTGTACATGGAAGGAAAGGACGCTGCAGAAGTCACATCTTGCCACAGGAGGTAACATGTGGAAATACACATATGAACTGGGTGGATGACCAGGCAGTACAACATATGGAATGTCACTGTGGTGGCTCCAGCCTATGACAGGGGGGAGACGCAACCAGACAGTGACGGCGGAGCAGGCTCTGCCAAGAGAAGACAAGGGCCGCAGGGAGCCGTACCATGGAAGAATAAACATATGGGATCGCCGTAGGGATCACATATGGACCCAGCCTAACACAGGTTCCACCAGTGCATACAAGTGATAGGCCTGGCTTTGGACGTTCCGCCACGTCCGTAGCCGAAGGGTATGGAGGAACTCAACAGGGTTCAACTAAGGAGAACTCTACTGGAGCAAGAATTGCACACGTATCCAGTCCATATGAGTGGAATGGCACAGCAAGTCAACACTTCGAACCGGGCTCACGGTGAAACTGGCTTCATAAGAAGGGAGCCCATGGGAAGCAGCAGTTCGACTACTGGTGTCACCCAGCCCCCTATATAACTTTATATAGACAGAATATCTGTCAGCGAAGCACGCTTTGTCAACACCTAGGCCACCTAAGTGGACACTTGCATCTCGGAATTTTCACCAAGATGAAGTCAACCACTAATTTAGTGGGCCAACCTCGCTTGGAAACAGCCTTCCCTTTTCCACTGATTTCCTTTGTAGCGTTTGAAGGTGCACCAGACACAACTGAATCTTCCACGTGATTCATTCAAGCATAATGCCACACAGAATTTAACACTCCAGACTTCAAATCGACATTCCAGCACCATAACAATCCAGGCTCCAACGAGTCTACCAAAACAACTTTATGGCCCTGCAAATGTCAAAGAGATGGGCCATGCAAGGAAGAGCCTTGTCAAATTTGGAAAAGACTGATGGGTTCAGAGATGTCACGGGATAGCACCAAGATAACGCCAGAGGTCATTTGATCCCATGACAGAGATGTAAAACAGACCTCCCCTTCTTGAAGACCTCTGAACGACTTCATTGTTGAGACCTCTTAAAAAACCAAAGAGACAGAGACTTTTCATATAAAAATGCATACAATCATCACAAAACAATTCTTGACAAACTTATAATCAAACATCGTTCAACTACATAATTCTATATTGTGTCTTCGACCCCTGTCTATTATGCTTATATCACATATAAGTCATGTAGTTGTTGTAACTATTACATGTGTGAATGAAAGTGTATCGTGTCTCCTATCAATGGGATCAGATGTTTTTAATTCAGACGACGGCTTGATTGAAATCTGTGTAAAATGTTTTGTGTTCTTATAATAGGAATCATGTATAAATTGTATCCTCTGTACTCTCTGTTAGAGCTGGAGAAGTAAAAGGGACCACAGATAATGCATGGTTTACAATGAGAGGTGGGGGATGGGAAAATACCCCCTTCTCAAATAACCTTATAGTATCTTATTGTCCGAATTCCTCCAGGAGACGGGACAAACATTTGAGATAAAATCTTAGACCCGAACAAAGAGCTATCTTCTTTTTCAGAGGGTTCTTCAGAGAGTTCTTAGGAAAAATACGGAGAGAGCTACTGAAGAGTATGCTCTAGGGAGAGCCATGAAAAAGTAACAGACGGACGAACATGTAGACGAGCAGAGAAAATGGGGTTCTTGAGATGTTTTGACATGCCCTGACATTTGTGCTTTTTTCAGTTGCTTAAAAACATATTAATGGCACAGGTGAAATTACACTCCATTTAGCACAAATATGGCTACCATAATATATGAACAACATGTATGTACATGTTTGTATTTTTGAGAGAATATGGTTTATGCATGGTTATTGAAAAAACAAAAAAATAAAGTTTCTAAAATAAGGCCACAAAACGCATACTAAATATCTGTCCAGAAGACTTTTGACTAATGGATGTTGTCGCCTAGAGTTTTTTCTTCAAAATGATCTGAAAATAATCCTGCCTAATCACTCACATAAAACAATAGATTGTTTTAAATTGTGAAAAAAAATGTTTTGAGTGGAAAGTGAATATGCGGCCCTACCCCCTCATGAATAATTAGGTAGTTCTCACCTGACTAGATAATGACCCTGCATAATAATGAGCCTTTCATTCAGGTG
This sequence comes from Semotilus atromaculatus, assembly GCA_031834385.1. Taxonomy (NCBI): domain Eukaryota; kingdom Metazoa; phylum Chordata; class Actinopteri; order Cypriniformes; family Leuciscidae; genus Semotilus; species Semotilus atromaculatus. The sequence continues at coordinate 28,249,308 of JAULUF010000001.1, forward strand.
TGTCACACAAGAAAGAATGCAAGGACAATATCTATATATATACACAATCCAAATATAAATGAAAGTAAAAAGCACATTTTTAGTCATACCTAGAAACAAATCCTGGTCAAATAGGCTATATGGGCCATTCTACAGAATTGGTTCAAAGTTAGAGTTGGAAACATCTTGAAAAGAAAATGGTCTTTTTCCATAAATGTCTTATAAAGTAGGCCAATACATTTTATCATACATATTTCAAAGTTAAGAATTCATTATTTTGATATAAATTGCATTGGAACAAACACTATAACAGTTGATTAGTTTATTTGTGACAAAACATACTATATATTTAACATATGAGCAGAAAATGTTGAACAAATGAATCTTATTTGATGTCTATTTTATAGTAAAAACTTTATAATCTATCAAAAACTAGTCAACGAAATGTTGTCATTACAGACACTGTTCTACATCGCGATTAGAACAAATCTCAGTAGGTTATATAGTTGGATGTGGTCATGTAAAAATAAAGTTTACTAATGTAGGAGCGAGAGTGAATGAATGACACAGATGCGATGGACAGCTGTAGTAACAACACGCGCGTGTCTGTGCCATTAATTCATTTACACACAAACACGCAATTCATATTTAAACAGTCTTTGTGCAGTTTCCAGACACTATTCAATAACGCCATTAGAACAAAGCACTTAAGAATAAATAACTTACTTCATCAGCTGAATCCGTGCTCCTGAAATGAGTAATGAATCTACCAGCACTTCTGAGGTAACTTTTCCAGGATTATTACGATAGTATTATTGCTCACAGCGCAGCAAAACGAGGTAAGTACAAGATTCTTATCTTTTTACTTCTTTGTAAAAAGTATATGTATTTATAACATATGAGCAGAAATTGGCGAACAAAAGCTTATTTAATGTGGCAGTAGTCTGTTTTTACAGTAAAAACTTTATAATCCATCCAAAACTAATCAATGAAATCTTGTCTAAATATTCATATTTAAGGCCATTGCACACTGAGTCCGAAATTCGCATCCGAAATTTTCGCACGTTAAAAAAGAAAATCGACCTCACGTTATTTCAATCACGCTTGCACACTGCCTCCGAAACTTTCGTCCGTAATAAAAAAATTCGGATCGGGTTCGATTTTCTGCGTTTTTCGCATCCGTAGCAAGCATTTTGAGAGGTTGAGAGGCTTTGGAAAGAACAGCTCGCTCCGCACATCATTGCACATGCGCAGTCCTTTCAGTTTCGGTTTTCAATTCGATCAAGTGTTCATGTTCTCTCGATCAGATTAGAAAAAGAATAAACCTCCCCTTTCAATCAGATCGAAATTTCGGATCGATTTAGGTGTGATTGAGCAGCCAATTCGATTACTATTGTATTATAATTAGGTACAAAATATAACCTGTAGCCTATAGCCTACGTTACAGCTGTTCTGTCTGCCCAGCGCTTCCGCCGGCTGTGTGTGTGTGTGTGTGTGTGTGTACTGCCAGTCTCTGTTCAGGATCGTTTGGCTCACGGAAATTTGTAGTCTTCTTTTTAATATGTGTGGCTCCAGTATCGCTAGCAAAGCATCAAACCTTTCCACTGACATTCTGAGGTAAATTTTGAATCGCTCGGAATAATTTCGCAACTCCTTGATAAGGAGCTGAAACTCTCCTTCCTTTCGCCGCAATCTCAGGATTGGATGGACCCAATATTTCCTCTTTCTTTTTCTCTTTTTTTTATGAAGAGAGAGGGCAACAAAATCATCCTCACTGCTTGACGAATCCATTTAGTATTTTTGCGTTTTTTTCCGCAAAGGTGTAATAAATACGCATCGGACTCAGTGTGCAAGGTTTCTGTGCGTGACGTTTTTTTAGGCTGACGAACACGAAAAAACGCATACGAAAATTTCGGACTCAGTGTGCAATGGCCTTTAGTCTGTAACATATCTCGTTTATGAGAGTGTGAGATGCGCGCTGTACAGCTGTAAACAACAGCGCGCGCGCGCGTCTGTGCCTTTCATTCATCATTCACACTATCAATATCGCGATTATAACAAAGCTATTAAGAATAAATACCTTACTACATCGGCTTGATTCGCTGCTCCTCGGAATGAAACTACCAGGACTTCTGAGGTAAATTGTTCCAGGATTAGGACGATAGTATTATTCCTCAGAGCGCAGCAAGAGGTAAAGTCCACGATTCTTGTTCAACTTGATGTGTTTTATCCAGCTGATATTGGGGCGTTAACAGTTTGCATGGCTTGCCTCAGATCATTTGCGTTTGAATAGCGCGCGCTCTCTGTGGGCGTGGTCACATTAAAAGATAATTAGCTTAAATGAGGACGACTGACATCTCTCTCTTTTTATATAGATTACATAAACACAGAATATTTGTTTTAGTTTTGAATTAGATAATTTAAAAGTACACACCTAAATGATTATAAAGATATATTGCTCATGCATGTGTGACTAGTATTCGCTGAGTTTTGTTTAAGTTTAGAGACGCGCTCCAGAAAAAAAGTTCACATCCGCATATCAAAGTATATCCGCTGCAGAGGTTATTACGGCCCGTTCGAATGAACGCTGAACGAGTCATTTGCTCGGCCGTATAAGTGATTATTTTAAGAATTGATCATTCCTTTTGAGCTAAATTGGCCTTCTGGCCCCCTTAATGCATATTATTATTATTATATGTACCCAAATTCGTTACACTGTCTTCCGGGGGAGCCCCGGGTGAAACGACTGGCCCACCCATTACAGATGGACCAACATGCTCCACGGTGGACTCCAACAGCTGCGGTGGAAGGGAGGAGTGAGGAGCCCACAGGGAATGGTTACGGGGTGAGACATTAAACACTATCCTCCTCTCACCCATACCACGTGGCACCCATAGGGTGCTTCAGTGTGCTGTAAGCCCAAACACGTGATACAACAATTGTGACCGTCATAGAGGAACAGGGAACGGCCGCATCCAGAAATGCATGGGTGGAATGACATCTTGAAAAAGACGCAAACGCACCCGTGTTGCTCTTTCAGGAAATAGGACCCATCACCAGTGCCGGAGAACACAGGGGAATGACCGCGGCAACACTTAACAGAGAACTGAAACAGTGAAGCACTCACTTTTCCGCCCTCTAAACCCAAACAGAAATTTGTTGCTGTTAAAACAGCAGTTGAGAGCTCAAAGCTCGCGATCACTGCTGCACTCGCTCTGTAGAAACCACCAGCACTGGGAGAGTCTTCCAGAAGAACACCGACACACTCGCTCATTGTAAACAACAGCAATCTTCAGAGACATCAAACAATGGGCTCCGAAGCGAAAGGCAACTAGTGCGTGCATCCACTTCCATATTTATACCCGCGCTGTGGGGACAGAGTGTGTGATGCTAGTCACGCACGCCAATTCCATTGGCTCGCTCAATAGTAATCGAAGACGATTGGCTCCCTAGCGTGATCCCCATTCAGTCGACGTCGACTACGTCTGACGTTGTCGACTGAAAGGGAACACCCACCTAATGTTTGTCTTGGTCAGCGGTTTAGAACAACCCAAACAAACTCCAAACAAACTTTAATTTGATCACATTTTTTTCTAAATTACGTCATACCAGCTAGTCTTTTGATTGAAGTATATCGAGGCCTTTCTGATTGCGCACTTAAAACACTTGGAATCGGCCAGGAAAGATGTATGTCATTACAAGGGGTCATGTGTTGCGATTTAATGAATGACCATTAGCTTTGGCACATGATTGCAAGCACAAAATCCCTTTTGACCAAAATCCCTGTCTATATGTACCTTCACAATGCTGACATGTGCGAGTGAGCTAATGAGCAGTAAAAACCAACTGGCATCACTGTAACACAATCTAGGCTAAACTCGTCTCGGAATCCCACAGGTTTTTCCAGCGTCAGTTTCTTTCCAGGTTATTGAGTCACACTTGTAACCAAGCCTGCTCCGCCACTGAAAATCCAATTCATGGCAGTTTGTGCGAGCGATTTACAGCCAACTACAGTTGGCTCCAATGGCATTTTGCAGATCATAAAAGACCCTGCACAGTAATACAACCTTATTAATGAATGTATTAGTTGCAATGCATCCCTAGAGCCTGCGAAAAAGAGAGGCTAGATGGGGAGGGTTGATGAGTCATCCTACCCGCTTTGTGAGCTGGGGTCGAAAAGCATGAGAAAGATCCACACGCAGGGGACGTGTACTGTGAGCTTGTGGAGAACTGCAGCCATATCACTTCGAGTCCTGAAAGCCTGCAGAAAGAAGAGAGTAAAGATGGTGAGAACAAGCAAATTAGTAATGTGGAGAACTTTGAGAATATCGCATACAAGCTCTGTCCCTCTGTCATTCTGAGATTCAAATACAAATGTTGCTCTGCAGGCCGCAGGTGATCTTTACAAAGTATTAAAGTAAAGCACAGTACCATTTCTTTTTTTGTTCCGTAGATCAATACAATCCACATGTGCCTCATGTTGGTCATGAGCAGTTACTGTAAGCAGACATTTCTTGAAGCAAGTGCCATTTACAACAAATGATAAGCCACATACACCTCACAACTCTGTTTTGTTTTAAGAAAACACACAAGACTACAACATTGAACTTTAGAACATTGACTTTGAATCTATGTTGAATTTCAGGGCAAAATTCTGAATTCAGAATTTTAGAATTGGTTTTCTTTCTACTCATGGAAGGAAATATAAGTTGAAATGGAAGATAAATTAAAATGACTTGAAGTGGAATTTAATGGATTACAATTAAGATACATTTAACAGGTAATAGCATTCAGAAAAATAAGTTATCCCCTCAACTTGGTCCATAAAATGAAATTCAATTTAATACAAAAACTACATTAATATTTGTATTCAATAACTGGACAAACTAAATTTACTATAGAACTACATAATATATATACAGTTATCTTCAGAACTACTGAGAAGTCTTGTTTTAAATATAATTATTGTGTTGGTGCTTGATGCAACACTATCTAGTGAAAATGATAAATCAAGTTTGAGATTTGTGCTGGCTACTGTATACAGGCCACCATTCAGACATTATCAAAGAATTTGCTGATTTTCTATCAGCGTTAGTACTGGCTGCAGATAAAGTCCTAATTGTAGGTGATTTTAATATACATGTAGATAACAAAAAAGATGCATTGGGATTGGCATTTAAAGACATTCTGAACTCTATTTGAGTTAAACAACAAGTGTCAGGACCTACTCTTTGTCGTAATCATACTCTAGATCTATTATCACATGGAATCAATGAGTTTGAGTTTGAGTTTTTGCATTTCATGGAAAGAGAGCATGACTGCGTACAGAGAGCCCTTAAAAGCTGCTAGATCTGCTTATTTTTCAACCCTATTAGAAGAAAATAAACAAAACCCTAGGTATTTATTTGAAACAGTGGCTAAAATTAACTAAAAATAAAGCTTAAATCCCAGAAGTTTCCAAGCAGAACAGCAGTAATGATTTTATGCACTTCTTTACTTACAAAATTGATAATATCAGGGAGAAAATTATAACTATGCAACCATCTACTACAGTATCGCATCAGGCAGTGCATTGTAGTCTTCTTGAGAACATTTTTTAATTCATTCATTGCTATAGGAGAGGAATAATTTTCCAAACTGGTTAATTCATCTAAATCAAAACATGTATGTTAGACCCTATACCGACTAAGTTATTGAAAGAGATGCTTCCAGAGGTCAAAGATCCTCTTCTTAATATCATTAATTCATCTTTGTCATTAGGATACATACCAAAAAACTTTTAAGCTGGCTATGATTAAACCGCTTGTTAAAAAAACTTGATCCTGCAGAATTTGTCAATTACAGGCCAATCTCGAATCTACCTTTCTGTCAAAGATATTAGAAAAGACAGTATCCTCACAGCTATGTTCCTTTCTAGAAAGAAATGGTATCTGCAAGGATATTCAGTAAGGATTTAGACCATAATACTGAGACAGCTCTTATTAGAGTCACAAATTATTTGCTCTTATCATCCAATCATGGTTGTATTTCTCTATTAGTGCTACTCGATCTTAGTGCTGCATTTGATACTATTGACCACAGAATTCTTTTAAATAGACTAGAAAACTATGTTGGCATTAGTGAAATTGCATTAGCATGGTTTAAATCATACTTATCTGACCGTTATCAGTTTGTAGCAGTAAATGAAGAGATGTCTTATCGATCACAAGTTCAGTATGGAGTACCACAAGGCTCAGCACTAGCACCGTTGCTGTTCACTCTGTACATGCTACCCTTAGGAGATATCATTAGGAAGCATGACATTAGTTTTCAGTTATGCTGACGATACTCAGCTCTATATTTCTTCATGCCCTGACGAAACTTACCAATTCACAAAAAAACAGAGATTCTAATAATTGGACTAAAAACGTCCTCAGGTAACAACCTAGAATATTGTCTAACACTCGATGGCTGCTCTGTCAAGTCTTCGTCGTCGGTTAGGAACCTGGGTGTGCTCTTTGATACCAATCTTTAATTTGAAAGTTACGTGTCTAGTATCTGTAAAATCACATTTTTCCATCTTAAAAATATATCTAATGTCATATGCTCTCAATGACAAATGCAGAACAATTAGTTAATGCGTTCATGACATCAGGCTAGATTTATTGTAATGCTATTATGGGTGGTTGCCCTGCACACTTAATGTAACTACAGCTGGTCCAAAATGCAGCAGCTCGAGTTCTTACTAGAACCAGGAATGACCATAGTAGCCCAGTTATGTCAAAACTGCATTGGCTCTCTATTAAACATTATTATTTTATTTTTTATCTGACCGCCCCATAAAACTCGTACATCGGCGGCCCATTCGTTTAGTTTTGATTAATTGGCGGCGCTGGGATCTTTGTACCGGTGTAATGCATTGGACAAAAAAAGTCAGTAGGTTTTGTTTTTTCTCTCAGACCGGCCCATGAAATGCGTAGATCAGCGGCCCATTGGTTATTTTCTTGATTGACACTGGGCTGGTCCAATCACATCTTGAAACACCTCACCCTCTGGGCTCTGCGCGAGCCGGCAGTATCTGTTTAAATCGTCAGAGCGATGGAGAAGAAACGCAAGAAAAGTGCCGGGAAATAGCGTGAAATTGGTATCAAATTAGGCCCTTCAAGTGGCTGATGAGGAGTGAGGAGGACCAGGAGAGATGAGTGAATGTAGACTACTGTGGTGAGCAGAACTAGGCTACTTTAACACCTATAGGCTATGAGTGTAGAACCCATTACTCAGGCATTATTTCTACATCTGCATAGTTGATGATGACGCATTTTACTAGAATTGTAATGAGACGCGTTTGTTTTCCGCCAAAATAAAAGTTTGATGCAGTTTCTGTCAAAATAAAAGATCACGTGTTTCTCTATAAGTATAGAAATTAGTACGAGTGTTTCTCTATAAGTATAGAAATTAGTATGAAACTAATTATGAAAGTTTATTTTATTTTTCAGTGCATTTGTTTTACAATACATGTATATTACTGTCATGGGATTAATATTTGTAAGGACTGAGCGGAATGAAGGATCATCCAAATAACTAAATGTATTTCTTCCCATAAACCCTGGGACTTCAACACACACGCACATACACAAACTGGTACGAATTTCCCCATTAAGGACATCTTAATGAGATATGTTATATGTTGTTATGTGGGTCTGAGTGCCCAGAAGATACCTGACTGCATGGTAGTTTTAAACGAACGATAAATGCTCGTATTATGCATTTTAATGAATAATCCAGCATTTTCACTCCTAACAAAGTCTGTGAAACTTCCCCCCAAATCCAGCTAACACTGGCTGCAAGTGTCCTGTTACTAGTTTACGACTCAAAAGAATGTGCATAGACTCGATTCTTTGCTGAGAAGGAGAAATGAAACCTGTTCAATCCTATATGTTCCATGTATATATATATATAGATATATAACCATGTGATAAATGTATTAACATGCACCTAATGTTCCATCACATGATTTTTCCTTTTATGTGGTTTGTTTCATGTAAGCGCTAATACTTAATGTTTCAAACTCTGCCAAGTAGGGTTAACCAAATCTCACCTATAGCGTGTTTGGTTTTGCTAAATTGGTACTTTGAAGATTTAACAGACTGTGTATATGATACGTTGGTAGATATGAAATATGATACAACATATTAGTATTACAAGAATAGTTCATGGTTCTTCAGCGATTGACAAACCCAATCCCCCCCCCCAGCATGCATGCAGGAGCTCCCTCTTTGCAGACAAAGAGCAATAAAAACCAAAATCCCGCCTGTGAATTCCAACCCTCTCATTGGACAAGCCCAAAGGAAGAGGCTGGATTTCGCCAAGGTGATAAATGGCGCTTCTGAGCTCCAAGGGGCTCTCTCTTTTTCGCGCTCTGAACTTGCTTGCCTATGTCTGTTTTAGTCATGTAACGTTAATCCCCGATACGATTTCCCCTCGGGAAATCCTTTCTTTCTTTTGTTTGTTTAAAAGTTTTGTTTTCTTTAAGTTTCCAACCTAATTCATCTCACAGGAGAGGAGATGAATTCAGCCGAATTTGGTAATGCTACCTTAAAGACTTTAATCCTCTATTCAGCGCGCGCGCCGAACGCCACGTGACGCGCGCACATGGAACAAAGAACGTCCGCTCCTGCACGCGGCCTGGACAGGCCGTTTTAGGAACACGCAACAAGACACCGAGAGACCAAGAAACTTTGCAAGTATCTTTCAGCTTCTAGGAAGCATTAAGATGATGTTTTTCGTGTTGTTTCAGAGAGGTTATTGTCTGGGTGAAGATTTCCAATGCGCTCTCTCTCTCTCTCTCTCCCTCTCTCTCTCTCTCTTGTCTTACTATCTCACTCTCGCCAGAATGTGATTTCTTCGGGAGATCCCTTTGGGGATCTCTTTCTTTTGTTTTGCTTCTAGTTTAGGTTATGTTTTTCAGTCTTAGATAAGTCTCCGTGTAATTCCAATCGACGATCGAAAAGAACAGCGCGGAACATGTCTTTTCAGCAAATCCATCTAACAAGAGACATTTAAACGAGCGCGCGCTCGCTTTGAAGGAGAAACGCGCGCAGGTGACCGCATGACGCGCAGGGCCGAGAGACACACCCAGGCTTCTTCACCAGCCATGCAAAGAGTTTACCTACCTGTGCAAGTATCCGTGTTTGATCACGCTTTTAAGATGTGTTGAAGTCTTGTTGTCTCTCAAAGTCCCTTGTCTATGCGAATTTGCTATTTAGTAAGATCTTCGGGTCTTTATAAAACTCCCTCGTGCATAACTGCACCTTGCTAAAAATTCTCTCTCTGTCTCTATGCATTTCTCGTTCATCGATGCCTTATTGTGTTTTGTCGTTTATTATGTTTGTAACGTTTGTGTGTTTCATTGTTTATTATGTTTGTAAATACATATATCCCATGTAATTTTAGTAAATGCATAGGCTAGTTATTTCTTATTAAATTTCATGATACTCATTTGATGGATTGACTGTCTGCTCATACTTCGGGTCCCTGAAATGCCTATCCAAAAGCTACGAGCTTTACAAATTAAAGATACTTTAAAGAGTATGGGTTTATAGGGCGGGAAGACTAATGAGGTGAGGACCAACTCTCTGAGGGTTTAGCATGGTGATGGATATGACAATTTTAATGTATTTTGTCTTGGTGGAATATATCTGCTACGCTGCTGTTAATAATTGCTGCTGCTGCTCTCTGTACTTGACTTGCTACTGCAAATACATCCACAGACATGCTGCTGCAGCACATATAACATACATGAAAATACCCCCCAACAAAGAAGGGGACACAGGAAGTGGACAATATTTGCATGTTGCTGAGTGTAAGAAAATGAGTTGCTGCATCAGCAGACATGGATATATCACCAAACATGGAATGACTGTAAACAGGTAATGATAGGACAATAAGGCCCCCAAACATGCAGATATACCATAACTCTAGTAAAAAGAACGTTCTCCTATCTTAAGCTGGGTGCACACAGTACGATTCTGGCCACAATTTGGGCGTCTAGGGTTGGCTGACTGAGATTTGTTTATATATTAGTCTGGTAAACACTTTTTTATGTCTAACAATATATTTGGTAAGAACGTCTGTATCGGATACCTAGACAATCCCTGGACATGTCAACTTGAAAATGCAACCTGTTTGTGACAAGTATTTGCTGGAACCTACAATGCAGAGCAATACTGCAAGAATTTGATTAAACTGTCTGGAGATTTTTTGCTCTGATAGCCTTCCAAATGGCAGCCTGCAGTCACATTTCTTCTGTTAACTTTGCAGAACTTTTTTATGGATATACTGTATATCTATATCTAAAGCTGCTAGGGGCAAACATGTCTCTGATAGGAGTCTTGAAATTGTTTTCACTTGTAAAATTTTGAGAGGAAGATTAATATGAACATTTATATGCAAGTTCCTCTAAGTGCATTGAGAATTAGGAGCAGACTTTAATTTAATTGCAATGAGCCAAAAACAGAAATGCAATCCCTTTGCAAAGCAGTACTCAATAAACACAAAGTAATTTATTTAACAAAAGTAATCTGCAGTAGGCAACTGCATTCAGAGCAGGCTGTTTTTTTTCTGCTAGTACTTGCAAAGCCATTATTGCTATGTATTGCCGGTGGCAACACCTGTGCATGCTGAATACATTTCAAAGGATTAATGAAACACACATACACAACTTTGCATTCAAGAAAAAAAGAAAGAGCTGAACTGAAGTCTCAGCACCTTTGACTGATCCACGATCAACAACGAGAAATGAGATATTGCCCATGTCGGCGTCCCACGTTGGCCCGCTGCTATGGCTTATCTTAAATTAAAAGGTGAAAATACATTAGGTTCCAAGGTGCTTGTGGGCTTTGCAGCAGTGCTACCCTTGATTTTATAGTCTGCTGCCAGACATACACAGTAGAACAGTATAAGCACAAGGGTAGCATGATAAATAAGTCCTTCATCTACCCTATTGATCTGTCTTTCTATTCTCAAAGCTGTGGCAACTTTACACATCATGTTCCATCTACAGCACTAGTACAGAACAGCAGAAATTCCCTCTCTTGTCATCTTGTTGGTGTGCATTCCTTGATCCTAGTATTCTCTGAGACTCCGAGTTCCGTCGGATGACGACGATTGGGGTTTCGCTTAGAAGCCTATCAACTTCGAGTATTACAAAATGAGCCAATGGCAAGGGAAATGCCATGGGTCTGCGGAATTTGCATGGCGCATCTCCGCCCCACCTCGTGGGTATAAAAGGAGGATGCCGGCAATATGCAGTTCATGTTTTTGCTTCGGAGCCAAGAGGTCCTCTTCACTCCGTAGTCTATTCTCTGATTATCTTCGAGAATCTTCTAGACGAGCAGCTTCCAGTCGGTGTTGGTGTGATGGCGTGTTCCAGCGAGTTTCACTTTCCTGCCTGCTGATCTGTGCAGTGTTCTGCAACAGCGCGTGTGTTTCTCCCTGGGCACTTCAGCACTGCTGTGAGCTTTTCTCTCATAAAAAGAGCTTTCATTCACAAAAAGAGCTTGCACGCGGCACGTCTTTTAAAGATGCTCTGCCCGTGTATCGCACGCGGCACGTCTTTTAAAGATGCTCTGCCCGTGTATCGCACGCGGCACGTCTTTTTAAAGACGCTCTGCCCGTGTATTTCTGAGTGCGATAGTCTGATAGATTCAGCTGATGGGCACGATCGCTGTTTGTTGTGTTTGGGCTGTGCTCAGACAGCGATCGCGGGTGCGTCATGTTCTACGAACGTGACCATCGCAGTGTTATGGTCGAGACTCAATGAGCTCTACAGAGCGAGAGTCCCCTCATCCACACCCCAATCTATTTTCTCCACATGAGGGAATACTTTGGCTGGTGGCCAGGGTGACCTGAGGCTGATGGTGTGGAACAAAACCCGACGATTTATCCTCGGTCCACACCCCCCCCCGAGGGTCGAGAGCTCTGCCCAACAGTTCTCGGCTGCCCAGAAGCGGACTGTGGCTGACCCTGCGGCCAGCCGCTGTCAGCCGGCAGCCGGCTCAAACGCCTCAGTCCACTCGCCGCCGAACGCGCCTCCTGCGACTCCGCCCCCTCCTGCCTGGCCCCAGCAGCAGCTTCACCTTGGCCGCGCCGTGGAGGTGGTCGCAGGAAGGCGCCTCAGCCCGTACCAGCCCCGCAGCCTGCTGAACGCCAGACCATGAGGCACTCCCGTTACTTGCGGCTCACAGATGGGTTGCAGTTCTTCCAGGAGGTGGTTGCAGGGCCACTCCTTCCCCCGGTGGAGGGCCGGGGGAGAATTCCTTTTCTAAGAACTGACTTCCCATCTCTGAGCCCCAGAAGGCGCGGATGGTAGTGTGCGCCGCTTACGAGCCTCGCCGCTCTCATCCCCCTCTGTCGCCAGACCTCTGACAGACCAGGCCCCTGTGGAACGCTGGTCCTTCCCTGGCCTCCTTTGTCACGATGCGGATTATGACCGTGCCCCCACTCCGGGCCGCTATGCCGTCCACGTCCGGGCCGGTCATTCCGTCTCGCTGCCCCATCGTGGGTACGTCTGTGGTTCACACACCACGCTGCTTCAGTTTTGGAACTTTCATTCTGTTCCGCTGGCTAACTGGAACCATCAGGCTCGGCTATGCGATTCAGTTCGCATGGTCTCCTCCCCGCTCCAGGGAGTCCGCTATCATGGTGGGTGATTATCCCCCTGTCGTGTGTGCGGAGGTCGTCACCCTACTGGCGAAGGTACGATCGAGACCACCCCTCCAGCCGAAGTGAAGTCCGGCTTCTCAGCCCCCACTTCATTGTACCCAGGAAGAGTGGTGGGTTATGACCTTTTCTGGACCTGCGCGTCTTGAACCGTTTCCTTCACACGTTTCCGTTCAAGCTGCGCATGGCCAAACACATTTTCGAATGTGTGCGGCCACGGGATTGGGTTGCAGCGATCGACATGAAGGACGCCTACTTTTATGTCTCCTTTTTTTTTCCTCGGCAAAGACCATTTTACGGTTACTTTCCAGGAGCGGGCATACTAGTACGCGGTTCTCCCATTCGGGTTAGCTCTGTCTCCTCGCATCTCTACGTAGGTTGTCGAGGTAGCCCTTGTGCCGCAACGGCAACACGGGGTTCGCATCCTGAACTATCTCGATGACTGGCTGTCCCAAGCTCACTCTCGAGTCCAGGTTTGCAAACACAGGGACCTTGTGCTCCGGCACCTAGCCCGTTTGTGCCTTCGGGTCAACTGGGAGAAGAGCAAACTTTGCTCCGTGCAGAGGTTCTCTTTTCTCAGTGTGGACTCTGTCACCATCTGCGCACAGCTTACAAGCTAGCGCGCACAGACTTGCCTAAGACAATTTGAGGGTAAGAGTGTGGTTCCACTGAAATACTTTCAGAGGCTCCTGGGGCATATGGCATCCGCAGCCACAGCAACGCTGCTCGGTTTGCTTCATATGAGACCACTTCAGCTCTGGCTTCGCGATCGAGTCCCGAGGTGGGCATGGCAAGTAAGGCACGCTCCGAGTACCAGTTACTCCGACCTGCCGTCAGACCTTCACCCTGTGGTCGAACCTCAGTTTTCTACGGGCCTGAGTGCCCTTGGAACGTGTTTCCAGGCTTCTTGTTGTTCAACAGATGCCTCCACCACAGGCTGGGCTGCCATGTGCAATGGACATGCGGCCGCGGGCTCCTGGACAGGACCCCACCGTCTGTGGCATGTCAATTGCCTCGAGTTGCTGGCAGTACGTCTTGCTCTGCACCGCTTTCGAGCACTGCTCAAGGGTCAACACGTACTAGTCAGATCAGACAATACCGCCACTGTAGCGTACATCAACCATCAAGGTGGTCTACGCTCCCGCCGTATGTCGCAACTCGCTCGCCACCTCCTCATATGGAGTCAGAAGGATCTGAGGTCGCTTCGAGCCATTTACATTCCCGGGGAGCCCTGAACTGTGCAGCCGACGAGCTTCACGGCTTCAGCCCCTCCCTGGAGAATGGTGACTCCATCCCCAGTCGGTTCAGCTGATTTGGGACCAGTTCAGGGACGCACAGATAGATCTGTTTGCCTCTCACGACTCGACCCATTGCGCCCTGTTTTATTCCCTGACCGAGGGCACGCTCGGCACGGATGCACTGGCGCACAGCTGGCCGTGGGGTCGCAAATATACGTTTCCCCCAGTGAGCCTTCTTGCGCAGACCTTGCGCAAGGTCAGGGAGGACGAGGAGCAGGTCATTCTGGTCGCGCCGCACTGGCCCACCCGGACCTGGTTCTCCGAACTAGTACTCCTCGCGACAGCACCTCCCTGGCCAATCACTCTGAGGAAGGACCTCCTTTCTCAAGGACAGGGCACCCTATGGCACCCTCGTCCCGATCTATGGAACCTCCACGTGTGGCTCCTGGACCGGACGAGGCAGGTTTGAGTACCCTACCACCAGCGGTGGTGGCTACCTTCACTTCCGCTAGAGCGTCGTCTACCCGACACGCCTATGCATTGAAGAGGAACCTCTTCGTTAACTGGTGCTCTTCTCGCGAAAAGACCCCCGGAGATGCTCGATCGGTGTTGTGCTTTCCTTCCTTCAAGAAGGGTTGGAGCGAAGGCTGTCTTCCTCCACCCTCAAGGTATATGTTGCCGCTATTGCCGCACACCATGATACAGTAGAAGGTAAGTCTGTGGGGAAGCATAACCTGATCGTCAGGTTCCTGAGAGGAGCGAGGAGACTGAATCCTCCTCGCCCTCCTCTCGTTCCCTCTTGGGACCCTCCCAGTGGTGCCCTGCAGAGTGCTCCCTTTGAGCCTTTGCAGTCAATGGAGCTCAAGTTCCTGTCTATGAAGACAGCGCTCTTGACTGCACTGGCCTCCATCAAGGCCAAGGGGACCTGTACGCATTCTCCGTTGACGAAGCGTGCCTGGAATTCGGGCCGGCTTACTCTCACGTGATCCTGAGACCCCGGCCTGGATATGTGCCCAAGGTTCCCACCACTCACTTACGGGACCAGGTGGTGAACCTGCAAGCGCTGCCCCTGGAGGAGGCAGACCCAGTCTTGGCACTGCTCTGTCCAGTACGTGCTCTCCACACCTATGTAGACAGAACGCAGTGTTTCAGGACCTCAGACCAGCTCTTTGTCTGTTATGGTGGGAAGCTGAAGGGAAAGGCTCTCTCCAAGCAAAGGTTGTATCACTGGATAGTGGACGCCATTGCTTTGGTATACCAGCTGCAAGGTCGACCGTGTCCCCTTGGTGTGACTGCCCACTCCACCCGGAGTGTGGCGTCCTCTTGGGCTCTAGCGCATGGTGCCTCGCTTACAGACATCTGCAGAGCTACAGGCTGGGCGACACCGAACATATTCGCCAGATTCTACAATCTCCGAGTGGAGCCTGGGTCCTCTCATGTACTCGCTTCAACCAGCTAGTACCGGACCTGCTCAGGTGTCTTCGCTTGCTCGCCATTCCACTCCGCGGACTGAATACGTGCGATATTTCCTCAGGTGAGCTTCCCCGACAAGCCCTGAGTTCCTCCAGCACTGCTGACGTCGACGCCAGTGTCTATTGCCTGCGCGTTGGCTAGGTGCCTTCCGTGTGCATGGTCCCTCCCTTGAGTATGTGTATTTCCACTGTAAACCTCTCTGAGCGTGTGTCTTTCCCTTGGCAAGCCACCTTGCCACCCCCTGGGGTTGAAATATACCACCTGCGGCTGGACACCCCAGTGTTCTCCATATGCATCCCTCCGGGTCATATGTGTATTCTCTAAGTCCCCCCCTCTGGGCTGGCATTTTTTTGCATATTTCCTCTGAGTTATGAGATATGCTCCCCAGTGTACCTTGGTATTCCTGTGCTAAATAGGAGTCCTTCATCCGTGCTAGTGTCATGACAGGGATCTCAGATTTACGCAGGGCACTGGAAGACAGCTGTGAAGGTGGCGTGATTAGACTGGTAACCCCAATCGTCGTCATCCAACGGAACTCGGAGTGACAACGAGACAACGTTCCGTCTGCCTGCCACTTTCCGCTGTACCGCTGGGAAACGCCTGAGTTCAGTCTCGGCGCCTCAGCAGGAAAACATGAACTGCATATTGCCGGCGTCCTCCTTTTATACCCACGAGGTGGGGCAGAGATGCGCCATGCAAATTCCACAGACCCATGGCATTTCCCTTGCCATTGGCTCGTTTTGTAATATTCAAAGTTGATAGGCTTCTAAGCGAAACCCCAATCATCATCATCCGACGGAACGTCTCCGTTCCCCACTCGGGGAACGAGGGTTACATACGTAACCGCGACGTTCTTTGTGTTCCTAAGTATCTAGTTTCAGTTTGTTTGTTCTATGTGGCGACAGGATGAGGCAAGGGGGGAGAACGGCATGAGGCTGGTGGCGTGATTGATAATGAGCGACACGTGCGTGACGCACCAGTTTCGTATCTCTCACGGAGGAGTGACGACAGTGAAGATGTTGTGTTTTGTTTCTGTTTTGTGTGGCCAGCAGTCGTCCGGGAAGGGCTGCTAGCTTATAATTTCATTTTTGTATTTGTTTATTTATTAAAATCTTTAAATGTTCGACGGTTCCCGCCTCCTTCTTACCATAATATCTGAACCTTGTTACACTGGTGCCGAAACCCGGGATGAAGGAGGGACACTGTAGGATTTGAGGGCGAACCAAACACAACCGAATCTTCCAGGTGATTCATTCAAACATAATTCTACACAGAACTCAACACTCCAGACCTCAAATCCAGAACCATAAAGATCCAGGCTCCAGCCAGTCTACGCTTACCAACGATAAACCCCAGTAAGAACTGTATAGCCATGCAAGCTTCAAAGAGATGAGCCCAACTAAAGGAAGAACTTGTCAAAGCTAGATCGTTTAGAAAAGACTGATTGGTTCAGAGAGGGCACAGGATAGGACCCACCAAGATAACGGCAGAGGTTGTTTGATCCCAAGACAAAGGATTTAAAACAACTGCACTATGCAGTTTTATTTTTAGCTTAACAGAACAGCTTCAGAGTTATTGCAATGGTTATATGACTCTTTTCGGGATGAATGGTGGGCGTGCCATACCAATGTTTGATATCATTGTTTTCAGCACAACATCACCTATATGACCAGACAATTAGTTTTTCACTTTGATGTACTGTATCAACATACTGGACCCAAAATCACACAAAAAAAACACAAAATCCGAATAGAAAAATGACAGCTTTTTAACTACAAAAACCACAAACATGCTCATTTAAGCATTTTAAATGGTTTAAAATGTAAACACAAGTTGTAAATGTCAACATATACAGGTACAATTCAGATATAATCAAGCTATATACAAAAAAAATTTATGATTTACAAAAAAAAAGCGGGTGTAGCCATAGGCTTTGTTTTTTTTTTGCATGTTTTAGCTTTGGCACTTTTTAAAACAGTTTATGCACACAATTATACAGAGAGCTATATTTAAGGCCTTGCATTCCCAGAGTAAAAGGGTTCCCACATAGTGCAAATACAACATAAAAAAGGTAAAATTGAGATAAAATCAAACTATATACAGCAAAAAGCAGGTGTGGCATGTGGCATAGGCGTTTTTTCTATTCTGTTTTGCTTAGAAACTCTACAAAACACTGAACAGAAAATTACACAGACAGCTACATTACAGGGATTTCATTCCTTGAGTAAGAGGGGTTCCTAAATAGTGCAAATATACAATACAAAAGGTAAAATGAAAACAAAATCAAACTATACAAACAACTATTTACAACAAATATCAGTTTGTTTTTTTGTTTTTTTTCATGTTTTTTTTTTGGGGGGGGGGGGGGGGGGGGTTCTCCAAAAAACTAAATTTTCCTTCCCCAAAAAACTTAAAATCTACTCCTAAACTACTCCTAAACTATCTAAACTATCTACACTACTCCTAAACTATCTCTCAAAATCTACTCAAGCTCTTCCAAAAACTAATAATATCTAATAATACTAATAATATATGTCTCTCTTTGTCTACTTCGTCAATCTCCCACCTTTCAATTTCGCTTCTTTGCTCAGTTGGCTCCTCCTCCACTCCCTAAAATGTGCAGCCTGAAGATCAGAGTCAGCAGATTCACATATTATTCTCCGTTTTGTTTTATGACAAAAACCGACGAAGTTATTAGAATAAATGCAACGCCTGTCGCATCCCATCTTGCGTTTTTTTACGAAAGCATCAATATTTTCAAAAAAAATTTATCTAAAGTTTAAATAATCATATATCCGTTTTTACTTGATCTATCAACACAAAACAAAAAGTAGTATAGAGTTTCAAGCCAGCACTTTCGACAGAAGTGGACGGCAGCGCTCAACGTGACTTTGTTTTTATGCTTCGACGTCTTAAACTGGTCATGTGACTTGATCACGCCGGTGTGATCGGCGACTCTGAAGAGTTAAGGACCTCTGAATGACCCCAGGGTTGAAATCTCTTAAAACCACAGAGACTGAGACTTTACATATAAAAATACATAAAATCATCTCAAAACAATTGACGGACTTATAATCAAACATCGTTCAAATACATAATTGTATATTGTGTCTACAATCTCTGTATGTGTCTATTATGCTTAGATTCACATATAAGTCATGTAATTGTTATAACTATTAGATGTTTGAATGAAAGTGTGTCTTGTTTCCTATCAGTACGATCATATGTTCTTAATTCAGAACATGGCTTGATTGAAATCTGTGTAAAATCATTTGTGTTCTTATTATAGGAATCATGTCTAAACTGTACCCTCTGTACTCTGCTAAAGCTGGAGAGTAAAGAGATCACAGATAACGCATGATTTACGATGAATAGTGAAGAAAATGCCACCTCTCAAATAAAGACAGGGCTAAATTGGTCAGAACTCATCCAGGAGACTGGACAAACATTTTTTAAAATCAGTTTAAAATCTGCACCTGTTACACGTACACGTACATACACCTTCAGTGGGGAGTGGGATAACCCCATGGAGAAACGCTCCTGAAGGAATTCCAGCACTGCACCCATCGGGCAGTTAACTGGGTCCAACTGGTGTTCCCCACACCAAGAGGTGAACATTTTCCACCTCAAGGCATATAATTTCCTAGTGGCCGGAGCTCTGGAGTGAAGGATTGTCTCAACGACCTCAGTCGAGAGACCAGATTCTATGAGCTGGGCCTCCTCAGAGGCCAAGCCCACAGTTTCCATAGTTCTGGGTGGCAGTGAAGGATCAATCCACTTGCCTGAGAGAGTAGGTCCCGGAGACTTCCGGGTTAAGGATGGAGTAAGGCGTGTTCTGTTTAGCTCCGCTGATTTTCACTCAAATTTCATTAAAACAAGACAACATAAAGTTCGCTAGTGATCTCGAAGCCTTTATAGTGTTACATAAGCTCAGTATAAGTTGAAACTTGCTTTTTTTTAAATGCCGTCGAAGAAGCAAGGGAAGAAAGATGTTGCTGAGGGAGAAAGGTCGGCCGAGACCGCGTGCTCGTTGGAAGAGGCCTATGCAACCGTGAGTAACGACCCGGTGCTACTTGCAACTGAATCACTCCGAGTGGATTTGGGCAAGGTTAAAACTGATATTACAGAGAGCTTGAAAGGAGAGATGGCGACGCTGGAGAGGAAAATTGATGCGAAGTTTGATGTAATGCAGTTAACCATAAACGACCACCGTACAACTCTCGAACACCTTGAACAGACCGCAACGGCCTCGTCAGACGCGATTACGAAACTACAAGCCAAAGTGAAAAATCTGTCCGAGGAGGTGTCAGAATTAATGCATCGATCTGGAGGGCCGTTCTAAGAGACAAAATCTAAGAATTGCGGGAGTTCGAGAAGGATTGGAAAGCGGTCAAGGTGCCAGAGAATTTGTAGCTAAGCTGCTCATGGAGGTGCTTGGACTAGATGAACTTCCTGTTCTGGACCGAGCGCACCGAGATCTTCGCTCCCGACCGGAGGACAGTGACCCACCGCGCCAGTTCATCGCTCGAGTGCATCATGGTCATATCATGGAAAACATCATGCGCAAAGTGTCATCACAAAGAAAGTTAACCTTTAACGGTCACTCCATCCAGATCTTCCGAGATTTCCCTTCGGCCGTGGTCAAACGTCGAGCAGCCTTTGCCAGAGTACGACAGATCAACACACAACGACAGTTTGACCTAATTCCTGATATTTCAGATACAAATCTCATAATAGGGGGCGATTTTAATTGTGTCCTAGACCCGTATTTGGACAAATCCTCCTCCACAAAAATACTTAGTTCCAATTCGAGTAAATTTTTTAATGCATATATAAACAATTCTAATATGTTTGATGTGTGGAGAATTCTCTATCCGACGGATAGGGAATACTCTTTTAGTCCAGTGACCTTTTCTATTAAAATAGATAATGTGGAGAAACCACAGAGAAATTGGAGGCTTAATTCTCATTTACTTACTTACAAATAACATTTTTATCAATTACTTCAACCAGGAGATAAAATCCTTTTTCGAGTTCAATGACAAGCCTGACATGTCTATAGGGGTGATATGGGACACATTTAAAGCATACATTAGGGGTTGTATTATCTCCTTTCAGGCATCTCAAAGAAAAAGATGTAGAGCTGAATTAGAGGTATTGAAAATGCTAAACAGCCATGTATTGAAAAATATAAAGAAATTTGTGCACTGAAATACAAATTTAATCAAATTCTCTCTACTAAAATTTCAAAATCCTTTCTGTATGTAAAGCAAAAATACTATGAATTCGGTGATAAACCTCAGAAACTTTTAGCTCGACAATTACGTAAAATAATATCTGAACGTACCATATACAAAATTAGATCAGACACAGGAGGAATTCTCACTTCCTCTAGGGATATAAATAGTAGGTTCCAGACATTTTATGAGGCACTATACTCGTCTAAAGGAAGTATAGATTCCTCAGTTATGGCTCAGTTTCTAGATCAACAGAATCTTCCCTCATTAAACCAAGAACAAGTTGACGAGTTAGGTGCAGAAATTACTATTAAAGAAATATCAGATACTATAAAACCTCTAAAAGGCTGTAAAACTCCTGGTCCAGATGGATTTTGTAATGAACTCTATAAAGCCTATAACGAACTACTTTCACCTTATTTATATTCATTCGGGTCACATGACGTCACTGTAGCTTTGCGCCGCCATCTTTGCGACCGACGGTCTCAGTAATGCCTGCAATATATTGTGCAGTTGGCTGCAACAACAGTCGAAACAGGAACCACAAACTGGTATTTCATTCTATACCAAAAGAAAAGGATAGAAGAAATAAGTGGTTAGCTGTCAGGGGGGTCTAGGCACTCTCCGTTGGCTTGGGAGCTGGAAAAAACTAACTCTAGCCAGGCCAATCACATCGTGTATGGAGTCGGCGGGCTTATGGCGGCTGCTGCTGGGAACAGCACTGAAATCATTCTTAAAAAATTAAGCTTAAGTTTTCAGAGAAGTTTAAGGAAGTTCGGAGTTTTGCCGAGCGGATAACGGCAAAGGTTTAATGTGCGGAACGCTTTTCAGAGAAGATAAGGTATTTTAGCACAATTCACACCCAGCGGTAATTCAGGAAAATAATATATCCGAATGCTCCACATGATACCATGGTCTTTCGACCGTTGACCATTGTGTCTATTTATTTTGATATGTGCCAGGGAGAGAGAGCAAGACAGCGCTTAGGAGACGGTGAAAGCCTTGTTTTTACTTTCGCCTTGTTCCGAAGAGAAAAAGTGCGCGGCGCGCACGCGAACGGGGCTCGCTCTCTCTCTCTCTCTGCTCGTTCTTCAGTTAAACATGCGCCCTGCTGCTGGACAAAAATTCACTTTGGAGCAGGAGCAGGGCATACAATATCGATGTTTCGTAAAACTTAGAACCGGTTCTCGAGTGGAACCGGTTTTCAATTCCCATCTCAACTCACTAGCAGCACTGACAATCAACAATGAGCAGAGTAACCCACCACAGACTGTTCACATAAAGTCACAATCGGCTCGTTTCGTTTCCCTTCCCTTCGTGTTCTTTCAATGAGGCAAGACTGGGGCAGATAATAATGGACAAAAGGAAATTGGGGGTAACAAATAAGGATTGGTTTATCCCAAATAAGGATTGGAAGAATTTAAATTTTAGTCTCTCTCTCTCATTCAAATGGGCAGTTTGGGCGGCCATCCCGGGCGAGATCGGTCGCAAATATGGCGGCGTTCTACTTGTAGTGACGTAGGTGGCATCTATGAATAGGGTTTACAAACAGGCATTTATAGATCAGTCCCTGCCACCCTCTCTAGATGAGGCAATTATTATTGTTGTCCCAAAACAAGGAAGGAACCCAGAAGAACTGGGTTCTTATAGGCCGATCTCTACTAAATACAGATAAAAAAATTCTGGCAAAAACTTTGGCACATAGATTAAACACAGTAATTAGAAATTTGGTGCACCCTGATCAAACCGGTTTCATACCAAAACGTAACTCTTCTTCTAATCTTAGACGTCTCTTCAACATAATGTACTCTTCCCGAGGCTGGGCGCAAGATTTAGCCATTCTATCATTGGATGCGGAGAAGGCATTCGATCAAATTGAATGGCCTTACCTATTTGCGGTATTGAGGAAGTTTAATCTGGGAGAAAATTTTATTTCAAGGATTAAATTGCTGTATTCTAGTCCGTGTGCAAGAATTCTCACAAATCAAACAATATCTTCTCGTTTTAATTTACATAGAGGTACAAGACAAGGTTGCTCGCTGTCGCCACTTTTGTTTGCACTAGCGATTGAGCCTTTAGCTGAGGCCTACTGGTATTAACCCTCGCCAGAGCGCCGGCGCACTGAAGCGTTTTTTTTTTTAAATAGTTCAAAGTTACTATCAGATTTAATGTTATTACCTTGACAAACTATACATCATTAAAAAGATATAAGTCTCAAGGTTCAGTATTTGACCACTATTGTATTCTGATAAACTTATAGTGACAGTTATGTCTTAATTTGTGTCTGGAGTTATGTAATCAAAAAATGGGTCGATACTTTTAATATGAATTATGAGCGTCAGCCGCTCTCATTCAGAAAAAAACTCCAGTGAGATCGTCATGACAGAGCTTGACAAAACAACGTCCATCAGGGCTTTTAGCTCAAAAATGTGCAGATTTGGAGAAATATTGATAGATTCTCATAGGTTTAGATCAGATTTATAAAGACAGGAATCATATTTATTGAATATATACCCAAATGCGTCGATGTAATCATTATGAGCGCTGGAGACTCTGATCTACTGTGTTATCAATCCATACTGGCAGCCTGAGGGCGCCGGCGCTCTGTGCACAGTATAATAGTCCATATATGGAACACACGAAGAAGTGCCATAATCATGTGACATTCCAGGAACAACAAAGCTAACAGAGATCGCTGTAACATGCATATAAAGATGTTTTGAAGACAATAAACATGATTGCAATGATATTTGATTTACCAATGTTCTTCGAGCCATGTCAGGTATTTTCATAATAATAGATTATATTGATAATGTAATGCTAATCGATATAGACTTTATCGTGCAGAATACTATAAAATAATATATTTTCTATCTGATTTTTTTATCTGAAGCCAAATCAGAGCACAAAATGTTATTTAAAACACTCGACTTGTGCTATAAAGTAAGTTTTAGAGCACAAACATGGTTTTAATCTCATAAATTGTCGTGTATTGGTGGTGTGCTAAGCTAATATGCTAGCTAGCTTGGTGCACCTGCTACCTAGCTGTTATTTTTATGAATATTTTTAAATAGGACTGCTTGCTGAAATGTTTCTTTTTTCAAGAAGGTCATTTTATATAGTTTAAAATGTAAGGTGAGAACTTTCCCTAAAAGAGATTAGGGATTGAAAGAGTGTGAATAGCCAGTCGTTAGTAATTAGGCCTATAATGCAGACAAAAGAAAAGCATATTTAGAGCCATAACCAGGCCGGAGAGGTGTGAATGTGTGCAGGGGAGACTGACACTGAAGATCGTTTACACCACATAAATAAACAGAGACAATAGACTGAATAGATGCTTAGAACATGCCAATAAACATCAGTTTGCATTTTAGAGTCTAATCAAAATAAAGTTGTATGACATGATCTTGAAAAACATTTAACTAAATAAAGAGTTTTAGACTTGTCATCTTCAGATTTTAAATATAACATGGTCAGATATGTGGCTTTAGCTGCAGTGCATTTCTAGATTGATACAATGCCAACTTCAATTTTATTTTCATGAAAATATTACATAAAAATAATTTTCTAATAACTTGACAAAACTTTGAAGCTATAAAAATTTTTTTTCATTATGACAATAATTAATTCTACATTTACAATAAACTGCCAGGTGTCAGCTTTCAAATGAGATCATACTTGTGCTTTTAGAACAAATGGTTTATGAACTGTATCTGTTTCAGTTTGGGTATGCCATTTCTGGGGATTTTTCAAAAGTGGGGTTGCAGCTTAACAGGTTAAAGGCTATAAAACCAGAAATACTGATAATAAATTAGCGTTATATGCAGATGATATAATTTTATTTATATCTGAGCCCAATAGCAGCATTCCAAATATCCTTAATTTGATTAATTTATATGGTACATTTGCAGTATATAAAATTAATTGGGATAAAAGTGTGTTGATGCCAGTCACTATCAAGGATTCTTCTTGGCTTCATCATTTGCCCTTTAAGTTTGCTTCAGAACAATTCACATACCCTATTTTTTTTTTGCTCTCTATCTCAGCTAACCCCTCTTTTTGCCCTTCGATGTTAGACAGTGCATTTGAGATTTGGGGAAATTTAGGGTTACGAAATATAGGGCATTTATATATGAATGGAAAATTAGCTTCCTTTCAACAGCTGTGTAAAACATATAATATTCCCTCAAATAATTTCTTTCGGTACCTTCAAATTAGAGACTTTGTGAGGTCTTCCATCCCTAACTATGTCACTGCCACACATGGGCGTAGATTACGTGTCCCCCCCACTTTTTATGAAATGTAAATTTGTCCCCCGCACTTTTTCATAGGGCAAGTGTGTCTACGACAAGCTGAGGTTTTCGCTGGTGTGTAATGTTATAGCCTACATCGAGATTTAAAATCCAAAGAGTCAAGGATAGTCTATTTACGTGACTTTCACGTTTCCATGGTAATCAGTCACTCGTGCATCACGACACGCCCATGCTCGCACCCGCACCGAATCCATCCGTTTCAAAGAGGTCGCAATGATTTCAAAACGGCACAAAAACTCTTCACTCCTTTTACGCAAAAAAGTCAAGCACTGTAAGTAAGTTGTCATGTATCCGAATTGTGTTGCACAGTGATGAATAACTCTGCCTATTTCTCTTGTTGAATAATTAACATGTGTTGTTGTAGGCTAAATTGAAAATATTCACTACCCGCACAAACGAAACGTGCACTTATTTTCACAGATATGTTATCAAAGCCCTTCAAATTAGAATAAACATAGAGATTGTTAATGCTGAATGTGTATTTTCATGCATTAACCGCCACGATCTGCTTGAATCAGGCAGCGTTGGAACATGTGTAGCCTACGTGATGTTTACCATAATTCGGTAACACTTTTCAATTAGATAAAAAAGTTTATAGACAAACTTTAAGTTCTCTTGAAAATACCTAACTAGAAAGTTTGAAGTAGTTTTAAAAGCTTGAAGTTTGAAGGTTTTCAGTTGGAAAGTTTTAGTTTAGTAAGACAGACTTTGTTTAGGCTATTGAGGAAATATTTGCCAAAGAAGAACTTTTATTTTAAGTAAATGTTATTTTTAAATTAGCTTCAGTGTGATATTTAACCATTATCATGCTTAACACTGATAATTTGAATAATTGTAATGCGATGATCAGATATATCTAAATCAGAAAATATTATATGGTTGGCGGGTGGATTATTTATTTTTAACTGCCCTAATTTATTAAAATTTATATTCGGGGGACTCAAAGTGCACCGGATTAATGAATTTATCTTTAAAATGTACAACATTTTCTTCCGGGGGGGCATGCCCCCGGACCCCCCTAGAACTACCCAGATTCAGCTAGAAAAATACTGTGGGTAGGTAACACAGTAGGCTATATGATAGGCTATATGAACATTTTATTATCTTATTAAAAAACATAAGCCTCCGCCTCGTTTTAAGCCAGAAAAAACCCTGCATGTGCAAAATAAAGCACTGAACATCTGCATTTCTATCTTCCTTCCTGGATCTTCCTACCACCTTGACGGGACTGATCGACCTAGCATTTCGGGTGGACGCTCGATTGTCACGGGTCGAGCGCCGCACCCCCTTTAGAAAGAATTGGTCACCTTTTATTTCTTTTCTGCAAGCTAGTGATTAATGTTTACTATGCCTTCATCACCTGCTTTTACCACAGGATAGCACCTTTGGGTTGAGATTTTGGGTGGGTATTTATTTTTTATTTTTTATTATTGTTACGACCCTAAGGGTCATATGTGTTTGTTTTGGGGTGTGTTTCTCTCTTTCTCTCTCTTAGGTGGTGGCCCCTCCCCCTCCATGTCTCGGCTGCATGTGTGAGTGGCACCAGGTGTGCCTGATTACCACTCAGTACCTGGAGGATAAGAAGACTGTTTTCCCACAGTTTGGGGGAAGTGTTGTTGTGAGGTGTATGCTCTGCTCTGTTCATGTCTCTTCCTTCCAGTTGTGACCACATTAGCAGACCAACTTTATTCAACCTGTGGGTTGAACCAAATCTTGCATCGTGTTGTGAGTCTAAAACAGTGTTTGGTGTTTGTTTGTGTGCTAACCTCCTCAGTGGAGTGAGGATTGTTTAGTAGTTTAGTTAATGTTAAATCTTGTCTTTTCTTAGTTATTTAGTTGGTGTGTATTGTTTGCTTTATCTTGCTTGTTATTGTCCCACTGTGAGAGAGTGGTTTTCTATTGGTTTTTCTTTGTCCATATTGTAATAAATATATGTTTAAACTGCACATGACTCTGACTTCCTGTTCTCTTTTGACCTGGTTATTTTAAATTATTGTTGCTTCCCTTTCCCCTGGATTTACCATTTTGGGGGAACGTAACAATTATTATTATATATATATATATATATATATTCATGCATATATTCATGCATATTGTTAGGATGTAAGTTTTATTTGTTTGTATATATATTTTAAAAAGAAGGTGTAGTTACAAATGATCTTCTGCTGAAATACCAAATAAAAACATTTAAACACTGAGAGAGTAGGTCCCTCCTGATCGGAATCTCCAGAGGAGAGCCAACGAGGAGGGATACTAGGTCCGCAAACCATACTCGGGCCGGCCAGAACGGGGCTGCCAACAATAGACTGACCCCGTCCCGGCGAACCCTCTGCGAACCCCAGAGGGGCTGGAAGGCTTATGGAAAACCAAAGTGGACAGTGTGATGTCTCCCTGGATGCAAATAGGTCTACCTCGGCACGACCGAAATGTTTCCAAAGGAGCTCCACCACCTCGAGATGGAGTCTCCATTCCCCGGGCCTCGGCCCCTGCCTCAACAGGATGTCTGCCCCCTGATTTAAATACCCTGGGATATAAAGCGCCCTCAAAAAAAAAAACGTTCCCTGGGACCACAGAAGGATATGGTGCGCCAGATTGTATAACGGGCGCGAACGCAGACCCCCCTGATGGTTTATGTAGGAGACCACAGATCTGTTGTCTGACTGGACAAGAACATGATGGCCTCTCAGGTCTGGGAGGGAGTGTTTCAGAGTCTGAAACATCACCAACACTACTAGACAATTCATATGCCATGATAGATGATGGTCCTGCCTAGGGCTGAACGATTTTGGAAAATAATCTAATTGCGATTTTTTTTTAACCAATATTGCGATTGCGATTTAATATGCGATTATTTCTTTAAAGTAAAGATTGAAGTTCTTTATCTTCTGTATTAGTCGACAAAGACAAGCAATAAATCATTGTACAGTAGGGATGGGAATCTTTAGGCAGCTCATGATCCGATCTACTTTTTTTTCTTATTATTTAATCTTAATAACATTTAAAATATTTATTTAATTACATGTGTAAATATACATACTTTTAAAAGTGTGTGTGTGTGTGTGTGTGTGTGTGTGTGTGTGTGTGTGAGAAATTAGAAGCAAGCAGAATACGATTGTTTCTAAAGCACGCGCAGCGTCATCACGCATCTGTGTTTAAAAACAAGCTCAGACTCGATACTAAAATTCTCTGAATCGATTGAATAAATAACACAATATCACATACATTAAACATAAACTGTTCTTTCCTGTATGCCAGACCTAAATGCGTAGCATGCCAAGTTGATGCTAGATCAGACTGCTTTTCTCTCGCGTGTCACGTGACCAGTGTAATCGCAGGTTTTGCGGTTAAAAAATTGCGTTTCATCATATCGCGATTTTATCGCAAATGCAATTAATCGTTCAGCCCTAGACCTGCCACAGACCCAGGGCTGGACGACCACTCATGATCGCCCCGCAAATTGTGAGGGAAGCATCTGTCGTTAGCATTACACAGCATTACTTTTCCATTCTGCCAGGAAATCTACTAAGGGTACCAGCCTCTCGAGACTGGCCTCTGGAATATTTTGAGCAACGGCGTGCCGGCAGGTAACAACTGGTTTGCTCTGGATTAAGGGGGTGAGCGTCCCTCGGGAACACGTTCACTGGGACCGTCTACGCCCCGGCATAAAGGCAGGGTTGGTAGAACGGTCCCCTGAGGGCACCAAGAGAGAATGGGCACCATGTGATGCGGTGAACTCCTTTCTCTCGCGGTGGGGACAACCCTCAGCATCCTGATGCCTCTGGCGTCGGGATTTCTTCTTAGACAACGCCTTCTTGGCCACAAAAACTGTCCTCAGATCAGTTTTACCGCCAGAAGACTTCGCATGAGAATGCCATGCCTGGACCCAAAGTTTTGCAGGGGGAGCACGAGACGCGGCACTCTCTAGAGGGGGCGAGCGTCCCTCGGGAACGTGCTCGCTGGGACCGTCTACACCCCGGCATAAAGGCCAGGTTGGCAGAATGGGCCCCTGAGGGCACCGAGAGAGAATGGGCACCGTGTGATGTGGTGAACTCCTTCCTCTTGCGGTGGGGAAAACCCTCAACATCATGACACCGGTGGCGTCAGAACTACTTTTCTTTTTTCTTTTTTTTTTCTTTTTTTCGAAAACTTCATCTGAGAGTGTCACGTCTGGTCCCACTGCAGGGGGACCACGAGACGCGACGCGACGCTCTGCTTTTGTTGCGCCCGGTGTGAGGAGTTTATCAACAGCCGGGACTGCCCCGCCCAGCAGCCCCTATTTTTATTATTTATTTATTTTTTACGCCGGTGCCTTAAAAGATGATGTCGATTCGGCGGAGAGATGGCTCGCAAGCATCTCTTCAGCCTAGACTTCGGCCCATAACCGTGAATTTAAGCCCCAGCAATATTGTAATATGTGGAGGTCTGAGGACTAAAAAATACAGTATGAAACCGGTTTCTTCCAGGACTTCGACGCCTCGGTGAGGAGGTCCGGAAAAAACGTCAGGCACCGTCGTGGAGGTTGTAAACGTGAGTAAGCACATCCATAAGCTCCTCGTGTTCAGGGGAATGAGGTGGCGAGTCCTCATTATCCCCTTTATTTATATAATAATACATATAATAATAATCATTTATTTCTTATTTATTAAATACTAACAACGTCCAGCTCCTCAGAACTGGATAGTTGCAATATAGAGGCCTCAGCCTAGGCAGAAGAAACCGCAGAGCGTGTTTCCAAACCCTGAACTGAGGCACTGGATCTGGCAGGAGAAGACTGAGATAGGGCGGAGCCCATCTCGAACCTCACTGTCAGATCCATTTGCTATCCCCATGAATGAAATGCTCTGCTTCGAGAAACACTCACAACGCTCACAATCAGCCCCCTCGAGAACCAACTGGGCATGTTGCACTCCCAAACAAACAACACATAGTTGATGTGTATCCCCACCCGTAATATAGCGAGTGCAGAGAGGAACACACTTCCTATAGCTGTTCGCTCTCCATAGTAAATATAAATATAGGCTATATTTGCGTGCGCATGCGTTAACCCTAACACAAGCTTACTGAGACAACTCCGTCGAATTGATTCCTAATCCTTGATTTTCTTCTTTCACATTTAGTTATAAACATACATTTTCCAATTTTACAAACGTGTGAACATATCGCGGATACTATTCCTTATAAAAAACAATCAGATTGCTTTGATATCGCTACTTATAACCAACTTTCCGAACTTCTACTACTAGCCTTAGCCCGCTAGCACTGCACGCGTGGTCTCTCGCCTGTCGATCGTCTTATTTACACCCGTATAACTGAAAGCTATAATTCGCCACTATAGCACATCTGCTATAATGGCGAATATATCGGATGTGTGTCTAACGTTACCTCTGAGTGCAGGTGAAGACACCTTTGAGCTGCATTCGGTGCAGTTGGAGCTCGAATCGGTCGAGAGACGGATCCGCGAGCTGTTGGAGAGACAGGCTGAGCTGCGAGATCACGCGCAGGTGCTCACAGGTCAGTGGTTAATAATTTTTTGACTCCGACCTCGTCTACTCCGTGTGTTTCTCTGCACAGGTCCCGAGCAACCAGGACGCGATCATCCCTGGCTTCATTCACTCCGGCACCGACACAGCACCACGGACCCTGGGTGATTCCACGGCGGAAGACGCGAGCCAGGACCAGACCAAGGACCTCCCCACCCCTCCCGGCCTTCGAGATCTCCACCCGGAACCGCTTCTCCCCTCTTCGCGAGTCGGAACGAGACGACGCCGTGATCATCGGCAGTTCCATCATCCGTCATGTCCGCGCTACCTCGGGTAAAGGTAAGGTGCGCACTCACTGCTTTCCTGGTGCTCGTGTTCTCGATGTCGCTGCGCAGGTTCCCGAGATCCTGAACGGTGACGAGCGCGTCGGAGCTGTCGTGCTGCATGTGGGGACGAACGACATCAGGCTGCGGCAGACGGAGGTTCTGAAGGAGGACTACAGGAGCCTGATCGAGACCGTACACAGCACATCGCCTGAAGCAACGATCGTCGTGTCTGGACCGCTTCCCACGTACCGACTAGGACAAGAAAGGTTCAGTAGATTATTTGCTCTAAATGAATGGTTAATGTCATGGTGTAATGAACAGAGACTGCTCTTTGTAAATAATTGGAATCTGTTCTGGGAGCGGCCTAGGCTCTTCCGTGCTGATGGCCTTCACCCCAGCAGAGTCGGAGCGGCTGTGCTGTCGGACAACATCTCCAAGACGCTACACACCATATGACTAGTAAGTCAAAGTCCAAATCACAGTCTTTGCTGTCCCAACTTAATTGATATAAGCACCAATGTAGAACATTATATAGAAACTGTGTCTATTCCTCGTTTAGTAAGGCCAAATAATATATATAATGTAGGATCTAGGAAAAATTTAATTGTAATTAAACCAGAAAATCTCAATATCAGTGATAAACAATTTCTAAAGCTAGGTCTTCTAAACATTAGATCGCTCACACCTAAGGCGGTTATTGTAAATGAAATGGTCACAGATAATAGTTTCGATGTACTGTGCCTTACTGAAACCTGGCTTAAACCAAATGATTATTTCGGTCTAAATGAGTCTACTCCGCAAGGATACTGTTATAAGCATGAGCCCCGTCTGATTGGTCGTGGCGGCGGTGTTGCAACAATCTATAGAGATATTCTTAATGTTACTCAGAAAACAGGTCACAGGTTTAATTCGTTTGAGGTACTTGTGCTAAATGTTACACTATTAGATTTAAGAAAGAAATCCCTATTATCTTTAGCCTTGGCTACTGTATATAGACCTCCAGGGCCTTACGCCGATTTCCTAAAAGAGTTTGCAGACTTTCTATCAAATCTATTGGTCAATGTCGATAAAGCAATAATTGTTGGAGATTTTAACATACACGTAGATAACACAAATGATGCGTTAGCGACTGCGTTTACAGATTTATTAAACTCCTTCGGGGTCACGCAAAACGTCAGTCGTCCCACTCATCGCCTAAATCATACACTAGATTTAATTATATCATATGGAACCAATCCAACCGATATAGATATTGTACCGCAAAGCGATGATGTAACTGATCATTACATGGTAACTTGCATGTTACGTACTGCTGAAAATTGTCATGTTGCGCCACGTTATCGACCAGGCAGAACAATCCTTCCAAACACTATAGATAGATTCTCAAATAGCTTACCTGATCTATCTCAGCTGCTCAGTGAACCCAAACAAACAGATGAACTAGAGGAAATGACTAGCAGTTTGAGCACCATTTTCTCTAGTACATTAGAAATTGTTGCACCAATTAGATTAAAAAAGGTTAGAGAGAAAACTAGAGCACCATGGTACAACAATGCTACGCATGCTATCAAGAGAGAAACTCGTAACTTAGAGCGTAAATGGAAACAAACAAATTTAGAGGTCTTTAGAATCGCATGGAAAGATGGTATGTCACGTTACAAAAAGGCTCTTAAATCAGCCAGGGCTGAGCATCTCCGCAGACTAATAGAAAATAACCAAAATAATCCAAGGTTCTTATTTAACACCGTGGCCAGACTAACAAATAAACAGGCATCACCTGAGCAAAATATTCCGTTACAATGTAGTAGTAATGACTTTATGAATTTCTTCACTGAGAAAATAGAAAACATCAGAAACACAATTGTAAATATACAATCTATTATGGTGTCTTATGATTCAGCCTCAATTATCGCCCCTCAAGAACAACTACACCGCTTTACAACTATAGGACAGGAAGAGCTAAATAAACTTATTATTGCATCTAAACCAACAACTTGTTTATTAGATCCAATACCCACTAAACTACTTAAAGAAGTGTTACCTGTAGTGGAAGAGCCTCTCCTCAATATTATTAATTCATCTTTATTTTTAGGTCACGTTCCAAGAATATTCAAGCTGGCAGTAATAAAACCTCTTATTAAGAAACCACAATTAGATCCAAATAACCTAGCAAATTACAGACCCATTTCAAATCTTCCATTTATGTCTAAAATACTAGAAAAAGTTGTGTCCGCTCAATTGTGCTCTTTCTTGCAAGAAAATGATATCTATGAAAAATTTCAGTCAGGATTCAGACCGTATCATAGCACAGAAACTGCGCTAGTTAAAATTACAAATGATTTACTTTTAGCTTCTGACCAAGGCTGCATCTCAATACTAGTTCTACTCGATCTAAGCGCTGCATTTGATACTATAGATCATAAAATACTCCTGGATCGACTACAAAACTACACTGGTGTTCAGGGACAGGCATTAAGCTGGTTTAGATCGTACTTATCAGACCGTTACCACTTTGTCTGCTTAAATGGGGAAAAATCAAAGATAACGTCAGTAAACTATGGAGTACCGCAAGGATCTGTGTTAGGCCCTCTACTATTCTCAATATATATGCTGCCACTTGGTAATATTATAAGAAAACATGGAATTAATTTTCACTGTTATGCTGATGACACTCAATTATATATTTCATCACGGCCAGATGAAACCACTAACTTATCTAACTTGACAGAATGTCTTAAAGATATAAAATACTGGATGACGTGTAATTTCCTGCTATTAAATTCAGATAAAACAGAGGTATTACTTATTGGTCCAAAAAACTACCCACAAAATCCCTTACAATACAACTTTAATTTAGAAGGATGCCCTGTTACTTTATCCACTACAGTAAAAGACCTGGGTGTCATACTTGACCGCAACTTGACTTTCGAAAATCATATTTCATATGTTACAAGAACAGCCTTTTTCCACCTTAGAAACATTGCTAAGCTACGTAACATGCTATCCGTTTCTGATGCAGAAAAGTTAGTTCATGCATTCATGACCTCGAGACTAGATTACTGTAATGCTTTATTAGCTGGTTGTCCTGTATCCTCAATAAACAAGCTACAGTTAGTCCAAAATGCAGCCGCTAGAGTTCTTACTAGATCAAGAAAATATGATCATATAACACCGATTTTATCATCTCTACATTGGTTACCTATTAAGTTCCGTATCAATTACAAGGTATTGCTACTGACCTATAAAGCCCTAAATGGTTTAGCTCCAGTCTATTTAACGGACCTTCTATCGCCCTACAATCCGTCGCGCTCTTTAAGATCACTAAATTCGAGGCTTCTGGTCATTCCTAGGATATCTAAGTCCACTAAAGGAGGGAGGGCGTTCTCACATTTAGCTCCTAAACTCTGGAATAGCCTTCCTGATATTGTTCGAGGCTCAGACTCGCTGTCCCAGTTTAAAACCAGATTAAAGACGCATCTCTTTAACCAAGCATTCACATAATGCTTACCTTTTATACTACTGCCGAATCAGATCGAATGCATTAATATTATGAACATCAGCTACGCTAATTATTTCTCATCTGCCTTTCTGCTGTTATCTCGGGACGCAAGTTAATAGCGTTCGTCAGCTCCAGTTTGTATCCAGCCTCTCACGGAGACTTCGGATGATCCAACACCTGTGATGAGACGACTAAACGCCTGTGGAGAGACGACTCGACGCCTGTGAAGAGACGACTCGACGCCTGTGAAGAGACGACTCAACGCCGGCGATATGTTATGCCCTAAATTAATACATGATGAACTAACTGTATTTTCTATGTACATTTTTAATGCACTTTCTGTAAAGCTGCTTTGAAACAATGTGTATTGTGAAAAGCGCTATACAAATAAATTTGAATTGAATTGAATTATATTTATTTTCATTTTTTTTTATATATGTGAAAACTCCTGCCTAGTGAAACTAAAACACTGGACAATGATTCACAGACAGAGCGCTTGCTGAAGGCACAGAAGCTGACGCGGTTGTGATTTTGGGGTGCTTTATAGTTTCCTGGTCGATGACGTCACCTGCCTATGACCTTCCGTCTCTCCATTAGACTGATTCCATACGTGCTTCAGGACGCACACACACGCAGGGGCGTTCCCACAGCGTTTCCACGTAGCTCGAGTTCCCTGATAGGAAACTTGTTTTTCCACCTCCAAGAAGAGACTAGTGCCAACCATTATGTCGCCTTGTTGAGGTAAGGTGTTGTTTTCTTTGCTTTACCCTGGGCTTAAAGGAAAAGGTGACTGAAAAATTGAAGTATAATTAAATTAAATCCATTTATGATGAGATTACTACATTTTCATGTAAATCCATGTTCATTTTGACCACGAACCATACGCTGTCACTTTAATTCAGCGCGTGCAGCACAGTAAAAATAGACTTGGTGCAGAAACGATCACTGCACTGCTATATACGCACCACCACCCTAGACTGAACTAGAACTAGACTGCATCCGCGTGCAGTGTGAACGCTCTAACATACGGAAAGAAATACGCACCGCATACGGAGTATGTCTGACACAGGCGTAAGAGTGCAGCCGGAAAATTTTACGCAATTGGAGGAAAGAAAGCATTATTGCATACAGAAAGGCCTTAAAAACTGCTAAATATGATTATTTTCCCACTATCTTAGAAAAAAAAAAACACAACCCTAGGTATTTATTTATTTGATACAGTGTTTAACAAGTAAAAAAAGCTTCAACTTCTGACGTTTCCAAACAGCACAGCAGTAATGACTTTATGAACTTCTTTACTTGCAAGATTGATAATATTAGAGAGAGAATTATAACCATGCAACCGTCTACTACTGTATAGCATCAGACAGTGTGTACCTGAGGAAAAAATCCATTTATTCATTGCTATAGGAAAGGAAGAATTGTCTAAACTCGTTAAATCATCTAAATCAACAACATGTATGTTAGACCCTATACCGACTAAGGCCCTATTCGGACGGGATTAACTTTACAAGGGTAGATGGAGTAATGTATTTTTACCACAGGACGTCTGTAATATTAATGGCCAATTCGCACGGGATAAGACATCTCAGTAAAACTAGCAGAAGTGGGAGGGGTAACTTGATTTTTTTGACATGCATTGCCGTCAACCTACTGTCGTCATGTCCGGATTACGTTTCAAAGTCCAAACGACAGCGCAGCGCGAGCTCACTAGAGCAGATGCGTTTACTCTGATCGGTCTCGGTCACGAGATCCAGTGAGAAGCGCTTGAATTCAGCGAAGAACACAAATGTCTTTGTGATTTAAACCAGTTTAAAGCAGATGAAACAGCACTGACGAACAGGAGAAACACTGCGCGCAACGATACAGTCAGTTCCCATAATTTACCACGGATTTACTGTAACGTTAGCCCACTAATATTAACTGCACTATGAAATGTGGGATATACATATTGAATTGTATTATATTATTAATGTAGACAATGTATTAAAGGACTAATGGAATATAATTACATTATTTAATAATATATTTAGGCTACTGTTTTTCATACAAATACTGGTACCACAGAAACCAAGTAACATTTTGCCATGATAGTGAGGTGCTATAGGCTATGCCTGGTTTTATCTGTGGTTATCATGATCTAAATGCATGATGCTGGATGGCCAATGGTTAATTTTAATAAAAATCAAACAGTCAGAATATTACATTTTACCAAATAAAAATTAGCACATGCAGAAACTAAGAAATATTTTTTTCTATTTAAGGTACAATAATGTAAGAATGTTGTAATAAAATATCCCAAAATCACTTGCACAGTGTGATATTATTTCCTGCAGTTGTGTATTTACAATATCCCAAAAGTCTCCAAAGATTTTTTATTTCAGAGAAATTCCAATTTTAAATAAGTGGCCGTCCAGGAAAAAAATGTTGCCTGTCAATGACGCCATATCCACGGTATCCTCGGTTTCCGCTCGTACTGCCATAGCCATGATGTAACCATGCCAACAGACGTGGACAACTGCATAGTGCGTAACGTTTAGCGGCACGCTGTTCAGACAAAGTCAGTAAAAAAAGTTAAGAAACCAAAAACTGGCTGATGCAGCGACACACAAGTCTGAGAAATACAAGCAGACAATAGAGAGTTATGTGTAGCTGCTGAAACTGTCAAAGCATCAGGGGAAGGTCAAAGACCTTGACCATCTTTACGTACATGCCAAGCTGTGTCAGTAATTCTGTGCTGTTAGCTTGCCCGTCTGTCACTGTCCTCAAAAAACTCATACACATACACACAATTGTCTGTTGTATGCCTAGGCTAATTGGAGACCATTAAATACACATGGCCTCGGGAGTATTGCTGGCATAGTGGATATTGAATAATTTAAAAGCAGTTCATCTAAATAGGAAATTCTGAAGGCTGTTGTTCTTATAACATAATCAACAATGCCATGTTAGTGTTAGAGTCCTTATTACTGTAGCTTGTCTCAAATAGAACTAAAATTGCATAAACAACTACTCAAATTCACGGTGATTTAAAACCTCACAAATCATTTATTAAAGCTGCAGTCCGTAGTTTTTCCTCTTTGTCGCAATCTCTGTTCGAAATCTGCAATTGCAGTTATTTACAGAGTTATCAACTTTACGTGGGTTGTGCCTCGGCACGGCACAGCGCGGATGAATCCAATGTTTTGAGGAGAATGTGCGGTTGTCAGTCACCGGGCCGGTGTGGATACTGCCATTCGAAATCACAGATTCTACTTTTTGGAAGTATGACCAAGATAAGAAATTTCATCAGAAAATGTAATCTGAAAAGTAATTAACATCCACTTTTGTTCTGACCAACTAAGGGGGAAAAAAAGCATTGCAGTAAATCGTGCTGATTAAATCGCTTATATCACGTCAAACCGTGCAAATTATACTATATGTTCTCAAATTGTTCATTTTAACAACATCAGTATTGCATGACTACATTTAATGTGTTTTAGGGCTACCTGTAGTTCAGTTTTTATTTCTGTGCAGTCTATTTCAAATTGTCCAAAAAAAGCCGTTTCTGCGTCTGCTTTGAACCCCTTCAAAACACGGAGTTCACACCACCTTTCAAAAGCCCTTCTGATATTTATCCTTGTTTTCGCATGGGGCCGGTTGCAGTCTCTTTTTTTTTTAAGCCAATCCTAAGTCTTTTGCATTTTACAATGGGTGAATCTTCAGTTGTCACTGGTGCTTGTCGTTTGAACCTTTCTGGATTCTGGATAATTAAGTTTAATTATATCAAGTGCTGTGAGAAAAAGCTATAAATCTCCACCTCCAACATCCTTACAAGCAATATAGCCTACTAGCCGGAACATCTTCTATATGTGTATAGATGTGACATAATGGGCCCTATCTTGCACCCGGCGCAAATTACTTTGTACACCGACGCATGTACCATTCGTATTTTGCACCCGCGCAAAGCGGACTTTTTCCTCCACAGACGCACGTCGGTAAACTAGAGAATGAATTTGCGCTCCCTGGGCGGGTCAGCGCAAAAAAGGAGGTGTGTTCCGGCGCAAACAATCCCTAGTGCTATTTTGCAGTTCCAGAAAACAATTGCGCCACTGACTTTAGACTAGGGTTTTTTTTTGGTCAGTGGCGCAATTGTTTTCTGGACTTCACGCGTTGCGCGTTGTTCATAACGCTATTTTAAGCGCGCATGCTTGGTCATAATACAGAGTGTGAACAATGCGCATACACTGTAGATGATTATCTCATCTACACAGATGCATTTTCCTTTTTGCAAATGATACATTATTATAAGGAAAAATATTAAAACACGAGGGAAATCATTGTGGTGTCCATGACGATGGTAAAAATAGGCATAAAGCTTACATATTTACCCAAATTATTATATGCATGTATAACCAAAGCTAATTTGGGTGGGTTTGTCCCGTCCCCAATGTCACTTCTCTTTCTTTTACGGCCCTGACGAGAACATCGATCTCCTCGGCTGTGAACCGATTCTAAAGCGCGCCTGGTAAATGCGCCAGTATTGCGCCATGGAACAAGCGCACCTCGTTCATCATGCTCTTAAAGGGATATGATGCTCTGATTGGTTTATTTCACGTTACGCCCAAACCACACCTATGAACAATGAAGCCACTTCAGACCAACCCCTTCCCAACCCCAACCCCAACCCTTCAGACCAACCCCGTCGGGCGCAAGAGTCATTTATCCCGCCAGTAAAATAGCAACAGCGCCCAAGACCCGCCCACAAAGTTACTTGCGCTTCGCGCTTGATACTTGCGTTTCAGATCGTTAAAATAGGGCCCAATGACGCAAAGAGATGCTATAAAAGCTGTGGGACACCTGCCTTTTTCAAGAGCCAGAAATAAAATTGATTATAACTGGATTTTGAAACAACATCAATCATGTTCCTACCTATCTGCAGAGTTCATATCCGACCTTGATCTAAAAACGTACGAACATATGTGTTTTAGCTGGGTATCTACCAATCAATCAATGAATAAATCAAATGTCAATTAAATTAAAAATAGTCTGTCTAGCTGATTTTGAATACAAGAAAAACGTCTAAAGCCCTATTTGGATGGGATTGGTTTTTCAAAGGTAGATGGAATAATGTAATTTTACCAAAGGATGTCTGTAATTCACATGGGATAATACATCTCAGTAAAACTAGTAGAAGTGGGAGGGGTAACTCGATTTATGCACCGCCGTTTAGTAACAGTCTATTAATGAAATGATTAAATTAAACAATTATTAATTAAATTAATTAAATTCTGATTGGATTCTGGTGGTAATAGGCACTTCCCTAAAGTTAAAAGGTTTCGTGCCTCTAACAAGTGCTTCCACCTTCTCTTTGATCTGAATAGTATGTGGGAAACACTTTGTGTGGAAGTTTGCCACAGACTTATCCCACCACCTAGAACGCAAATGAATGCTTCTTCAAGTGCCTCCATACTTGAAAAACTGTGGAAAACTACTTTTAAACAGGAAATTATGGAATAATAAGTACATATTTGTAATGAGTAATGTAAGTACATAAGTACGTAATGAGTAATGAGATGGCTCACTCGGACAGGACTAAAATCACTGAGAAGCTCTGGTAATAATTACTTTACCCCATCTCTCCATGTAAAACTAATCCCGTCCAAATAGGGCTAAAGAAATCAATCAGACAATACGTTTGATCAGGGACAGGTAAACCCAAAACCATCCTCAATTTGTTGTGTGGGCAACCCCTAATTTTTGGACATCCCTAGTCAGCAAAAAACTCAAGCTGGCATCAGTGCCAAGTCACTATTTTGGCACAGCCAACACCTCTGTCAGAGTAGCAGCATGGTGTAGGTGTCATTTCCAATGGTGTCTGCTCCTATTCACACCGACAGGTCCCGGGATCAGGCAGCACACACAGTACTGTCATCACTGGCAGTTTAAATAAAGGAGAGAGAAAAAACTGATAACCAGA
The DNA here is from genome assembly GCA_031834385.1 of Semotilus atromaculatus. Taxonomy (NCBI): domain Eukaryota; kingdom Metazoa; phylum Chordata; class Actinopteri; order Cypriniformes; family Leuciscidae; genus Semotilus; species Semotilus atromaculatus. The sequence continues at coordinate 28,289,511 of JAULUF010000001.1, forward strand.
TAACAATGAGCCAGGACACACACACATGCACACACTCCGGCCAAACAGGTGTAGGCAGCTGACAAACAATGAGCCTGTAGGCGACCTTGGTTCCCTTAAGAACTGATTTGCATCTTGGGGCATGAAGTGGGTTACAGGGTGGCCCGCCTATGTTCTTGAGGTAATACAAAGCACTTCAAAGCAGTACCTGCCCTTGCTCTGGCAAAAGCACATCAACAGCCAGAAGTAGTGTGGAGGATGGAGAATGTACCAATGACAGGGTTTTTTGGCATCCTGAATGGTAAATTAACATTATCTACCATTGCTGCAGCCCATTACTCATTTGGAGTATGTCAGACATATGCCAGAGGTGTAATAAGAGGAGCTATAAGAAAGGCAGGATTATGATTTAAAAAGGCAGGATTATATGATTGTAAACTGTTTTTTTTTTCTCCAGCATCTTTTTCTTCATAATTTGTTATTTTCCAATAATGGAAAAAAATCGTACAGTAAACAATCTGCATTAAAGGCTCTTTTTCCATTACACTGAAATATGGGATCCATTAATCATTTCTTCTGAAAAGCATGACTCAAACAGCAGCAGCTCTATAGATAACATTCAGTTTTGAAAATGTAAAGTTTGAATACAGTCTAGATATTGAATCCTTTTATTTCCTGAACCCAAGGCAGTGGTTCAGAGAGAATGATAACATTGGGTGCATGATTTATACAAATTTTCATTATACTATAGCTAAGTTTTAAACAAATGCATTTACATTTCTTTGTAGATGTACCAGGACCTTATCTATGGTTCAACAACTAAAGTGTCACCGTATAGAGAACTGCCAGAAATGTGCATTAGTAAAGTTTGCATCTAGATACTTTTCTATACAGAAGGATCAAAACTCTCTGCCAAGATGCTAGGGCGCTGTGGGTGGTTATCAGAGCATTGCTAAGGTGATATGCGAGGTTTTTAGCTTGTGTTATGGATATGTTAGGGTGTTCTGGGTGGTTGCTTACTGGCCCAAGTCAAAAGACCCCATCTCCAAATCTTCATGATATTCTGGTCCCTATACGTTAAAGATACCCATTTTATCATGTGTCAGGCACTAAACCCAAATGATTTAGAAATGTGATAGCCGTCACGTAACGTGGTGGTAGGAATCACGAGGAGACGAAGAATAACTGGAATCAGGGATTTATTATTCAAGACCTCATAGTCACAGAAACCATGCTACACATTAACCAGAACCAACAAACACTCACTGGACAGAAGGAAACTAAATAGAGATATCAATGCTGACGAGGTGAAAACAGGTGACTCAGATGATCATGACGGAGAAATTGACGGTGGCTAATGAGGAAGTGAGTTCAGGTGAGGAGACAAGCGGGATCCTGGGAAGTGTAGTGATGACAAAGGCAGACTGGTGCAGACTAACATTGTGACAATAGCACTACTTTGTGCTTTGCTGTATTGTTTTATTTTATTATTTTACAAGTACAGAGAAGATGGTGGTCTATCAGAGACGAAAGAAAACATCATTCTTATATTATTGTTTACCTCTGTGCAGCAATTCATTGAGATACGCTGAGATTATCTTTCATTCTTTCTCCTGGTGTTTCTGTGGTTCAGTCTCAGCGGTTAGTGAAAATCCACAGGGATCTCTTCATTCATACAAGACACTCAAGTGTGTAATATACACTTCCTGATTTTCTTGGAGATAAATTGTAGCCTGTCTCAGAGGGCAAATGTGTGGAATGTTTATGGGATATTTTATGCAAACAACTCTCTAATCATGGTTATTCCTGCAGTTGCAAGCTTTCATTTGGGTTCTCAGGGAAGCACACAACTAATTTTTCTGATCCAGGTAGGCTACCAAGTTCCAGTGTATATGTATATTCATTTAAAGATATTTCAGTTAAAATGTTGCACAACAAGTATGTGTAATACGAATACTTTAGATAGGTGTAGATGCGTAGCTCACTGATGGGTCTGTATAATGTATTTCCTTGTTTTTACACAAATTCTTTAGCTACATTGTATTTTTAAGTTAATTTACATTTACATATTTTGGCATTTACACAGTAAGCATAATTGGTCAGGGAATAAGACATGGCATATGTGTACATGCGTCCGTTTCAAATGCGATTGGCTCATGTAATAGTAATATAGATCTATAATAGTAATAACGATTTATAGAACTCTAAAAGATCATTTTCAGCTTTCACCGGCTCTCTGCACTGGCGTCAGGCACAACTGGAAGTGTCTATGCACACACTCGCTAGATCGGAAATCCAACATTGTGGCCATTTGCAACTATAGCCTATTTTACTATTAGTATGAGCAATTTAACAGTGATGCCTGCCTCAGCAAGCACCACCAATTATGCAAAAGTATGTGGCAATTAGGATCACTAGAGACCTGTAGCATGCTGCTGTGACTGGTCACACATAGATGATAATGATGATAACATTCATCATGACAACTGGGACCAGCTGCAAGTGCAATGCCAGCGTGCCTAGTGGGTGAAACCTGTCCTGATGCATTACAGCTCCGTACTAAAGATAAAATGCTACTCTACACCACTGCCACCTGTACTTTTCACTAATCACTCTTATCTGGTTATATGCTCTGTTACCACACATTTGTGACCCCCCCACAACACACACCATGGATGTTTTTTGTATAGGCTGTGGTCCACTGAAAGCATACAGCTAATTTCAGTTGCACATGAGAGCTCTCTGAAGGTTCTAATAACGAGATGTATCAATAGGCCGTCATGGGTGCCGGCATATCTAGTAGTGGTTGTCAAGGTAGCAAATCCACATTGGGAGAGAAGTGATTACTTTCTGTCAATAAAGGATGCTGGGCTGAATGGAGATAACTGGATATAGACCACCAATTATGGTAGTCCCAACAGAAAAAGTAAAGGTTCTCCCAAAAATGCACATTTTGTTATTTACTCTCTCTAATGTAATTTCAAATGGATTATATGGATTTATATATATATATGTGTAATGCAATTCAGATGTTATGGGAAGAAGGAGGTGGGAACAGGTGAACATTCAACTTTAATTGAACACTTTAATAAATAAATAAACGGTTCCACTTTATATTAAGTGGCTTTAAGTACTATGTACTTACATTGAAGTTACTACTTTGATACAATGGACTTATTGTGTACATACATATTTTTACATTGTACTTATATTTTGAAAATACCTGCATGTAATTACAACTGTAATTAATTGATGTAATTACATTTGTAATTACACAGTTGACCCTTCCCTTACACCTTAACCTACCCTTAAATCGACCCATACCAGCACACCTGTCCCTAACCTTACCAGTATCACACCTCAATAGCAGCAAAAGTGTTTTACAATACTACATGAACACAATAAGTACATTGTACTTATTTTTCTATGTAAGTACATAGTACTTAAAGCCACTTAATATAAAGTGGGACCAAATAAACAAATACAACTCAAAAGTAAAAGACAGCAGCCCCTCACGGATGACTGCTGTCACATATAACAAAACAAAACACAAGTCCAGGCCTGGCCTCTCTCAATCTCCACTGCCGTCGCTCCTCCTTTTATGCTTATGCTCCTCCGTGAGAGATACAAGACCGGTGTGTCCCACAGGTGTCGCTTATTAGTAATCACCCCACCGGCCTTGCGTCACTCTCTCACGGCCCTCTGCCTCGTCCTGCTCGCCACATACCCCCAATCGGCCCTCGCAGGCCAGGGGGTACCCACGAGACTGCGTCAACCAACCAACCCCGATTACAGTGCCCGCAGAACTTGGGGGTATGGATAGACGAGGCGAGAGAAAAGGAGATGGAAGCATGAGGAGCGACAGAGACGAGAGAGGAAAAATAAAATTAAAATCTTGGTCCGGTTCCCACAACGCACTGCCATCTGGTCCTCTACCAGCTGGGTAATCTTCTCTGCTGTACCTGGCAGTGGTGCTGGATAGCCCACGGTGGACAGCTCGACACTCCTCCGCCGCCTGGTGGACGGCGACGGCTAATCCGGGTTCGGGCAGTCGGTAGGAGTCCCCCGTTCCCTGCTCCTCCCCATCATGGCGGTTGGCAGCAGGCTCCGGCCCACTGCGAACGGCGGTGACTCGACCGCTCAACTCACTCCAGCACACCGCCTCGAGCGTCCATGGCGACGGACTTTGCTCACCAGGCTCAATGGATTCTCCACAGCGGCGTGGGCTCCTCTGACAGCGCGTCCTTCTTCCCGGGTTTCGGCACCAGTGTACGCAATTCAGATGTTATGGGAAGAAGGAGGCGGGTACCGGCGAACGTTCAACACTTTAATAAATAAATATACAAATACAACACGAAAGTAAAAGACAGCAGACCCTCAAGGACGACTGCTGTCATATATAAAAAAACAAAACACAAGTCCAGGCCCTGCCTCTCTCGATCTCCACTGTCATCGCTCCTCCGTGAAAGATAAGGCCCTCGGCCTCGTCCTGCTCAACACAATATGGAATATATATTTGCAAAAGAAGCTCTAGTAAAAGTGGATGGCCATTAATACTGTTAAGACTACATAATACTATAAAAGTGACATAAAAAGACAATTCATACAACTTGTGTGCTGTATTGCTATAGATAATTATTAAATCTGTCTATAGCGTTGTCTCTAAAATATGAAAGCTGTTTGATAGGTTTATGAGGAACAAACCACATTACGCATGAAATGCATTTATCTTCTTTAGCTGTGCTTAAAGGTGTTCCTTAGACATTTTGTGGTCATACAGATTTTCATCATGGTGACTAAATTATAACATGTTTTGTATAAAAGGGCACCTTCAGAACATATTTTCTCAAGAGTGAGTTTTTTCTCAAGTTCCATAGTGAAGATAATGTTTGATAAATTGTATTATATTAAGAATATCCTTAGATTAGAGAAAAGTAACAAAAATAAAACTAAAAAAATAAAACTGGCCACCAACACACCTCAAATTCACTTTGCCATTTACTGTTCTTTGAAGAAAACAACACTCAACACACAATTATGTTTTGTTTTTAGTCCCCAGACTGAAAAACATAAGAAGTGCCTACTGGAGCTGAACAAAAACACAGAATTTTGACTTATCGCTACAGACAAGAAGAGGAGGGAAGGAATCTCATTATAAATTGTGTTTCCTGTGCCTTAGTTCAGAATGGTTCACACTTCAATACTCCTTCTCTATACATGAGCACAACTACCGGCTGATGCTAATGCTGTTTACTCTGAGCACACTCTTTATCTGAGTAACAGGGAATAACACTGGGAAATCCAGACCTTGTTGTGTGCATTTCGCTAATGTTTAGGAATAAATCATTCTAAAAGTCTATTCATGCAAGTCTGAAACAACATGAACAGCTAAGTGTCTTGTAGAATATTTATATATGCTCATTTTACAAGCAACAGGTTGTATAGCCAAATTGTTATTGTGTTTAAATTTATAGCTCTTCTCTTATTGTAAACTAGAGAACACTCATGCAGTCTTTCCATCTTTATATGAAATATAAACAATGAAAGCTGGGATAGGCTCAGTCATTAAAAACACCTCAAAAGTTAATAAAATCTTTGTATCATACATCATGTTGAGGTTTTGAGAAATGCTTCCTGATAGCATGGAACGCTCTGGCAAGGATCTATTAAGTAGGACAAGAAAGTTTACATGCACATTAGCTCATTAAAAATGATTAATTATGGAACATCATTAAGGTATTGCAATCTAAAATGATCAGGGGAAACTGATTATTCCAAACTCTGATGTGACTTTAAATGTCTTTAGTTTATGTAACTTAAAACACTTCAAGAGATGGTTAAGGCACACAAAAAATATATGTAATAAATATTATCCAGTAATCTTGTTTGTTTAACTAAATCAGATACCAGTTGTCAAGTTTTTAATTACCTTTTCATGGCCAGAAAATTACTCTGTATTTGAGTGAAGTCTCCCTAATCATGACACTATGCTAGTATGCTGCAACAGTACACAATTCTGTACTGTAACATCAAGTATGTCACCACTTTGCTTGCAGTTTTCACGACTGAACAGTTTCAGTTGACACACTGTCAAAATCCTTCGTTCTTACTAACCCATTCACACAAGCACTGACACATACGCAATTCTTCTTCTAGGGTACAAATACAGTCTAATAAATGGAGTTGGCAAAAAGGGCTAAAGCAATTCCATTATAAAAAGGTAAGAACAGCATTGCCAAAGTTCTCCAGAGGGCAGCGCTTTAATTTTGAAACAAACCCAAACTTGTACAGTGTCAAGATGCATTTACACTCGCCTGAACATGCCTGCATGAAATGACCTATCGACCCTGCCACATCAGCACTGCTTCATGTGAGTCACATGTGAGGGTTGACAGGCGGACGGATTGAGGGCGAATGGGGTTTTATGGCTTCTCGCCTCAAATGTCAAAAAGCACATTTATGATACACTTGCTCCAGTAAAGCTCTTTCCCAGGAACGCCGGGGAGCAATATCAGTGCTCCTGCTAGGCCCATGGAACACAAAATAGTCCTGTTGAACAATGTGACAGCTGTGAATGAAGTGAAGGCTTGAGGTTACCGCTAATTAAACATCTAGGTAAGTAATGAGATAAGTAAGAGACCTTGGTTCTCCACAGAATTGGAAGTGGAACCTAAATGAAAATGTACTTATGTGAGGTGGAGACATCGTAAACCAGAGATCGACAGAATCAAGTTGAGTGTGAAACCAGACCAATGCTGCGGGGGGCGCCGGGAAAAATCGCGCTCGGGCTCGGGCCGCAGCAAACGAGCCCAGTGTAAAAGCCACCTAAGACTAAACTGAACTAAAGCACATGAAACAATCACACAGGAATGAAATTAACACAAAAGACATAATAATCCTGACAATTACAGTTGTTTATTGGAAATGTAACAGTGAAACACTGAGCTTGAATTGATATGCAGATAAAATTAACTTTTCTTAACAACAGTAAAAACGGCAGACGTCAAAGGAGAACTGGCCCCCAACTGAGCCTGGGTTCTCCCAAGGTTTTTTTTTCTCCATTGGGTCACCTGATGGAGTTTTTCGGTTCCTTGCCACTGTTGCCTTTGGCTTGCTCAGTTGGGGATATTCAAATTAATTAACCAATCATTAATACCATTGATCAGCTCTACCAAACGTGGATGCTTTTTCCACTAAGAAACGAACATTGTTATGTTGTTTTGATTGATACTGTGAAGCTGCTTTGATACAATCTATATTGTGAAAAGCGCTATATAAATATACTTGACTTGACTGACAGTCATTTACAAAAACCTTATTTTTATAGGGAACATTTTTATAGTCTACTATTAATAAATGTACTATTGTTCGTGTATATAAAAGGAGCACTCTATACTTTAGGCCTGTTGGAATGAATTCCGAAAGTCGAATATAATCAATACTATTCGAATGCTGAAGTTACTATTCGAATACTGCTTTTTTATATATATATATATATATTTTTTTTTTATAGGCAATCTTGCCTTTCTCGCCGCCTTGGCTTACACGCATGTGAAAATTACATGCTTTTGTTTCGTCTGATGAACAATAACGTTTTTTAATCGTAACACAAGTGTGCACGTTATCCACGCTGTATCATCATAATACTGTCAAAAAAAGATAGAGGACTCTATCTTGGAATCTTGTTCATGAGTGAGGGAAGGATGGAACGGGAGATTGACAGACGGATCGGATCCCCTGGGGAAGACCTAGGATACGCTGGACGGATTATGTCTCCCAGCTGACCTGGGAACGCCTTAGTCGTAAGAGCTGGAGGAAGTGTCTAGGGAGAGGGAAGTCTGGGCATCTCTGCTTAGACTGCTGCCCCCATGACCCAGCACAGGATAAGTGGACAGGAATGAAGCAGAAAGTGAATCCAATCGCAAGCACTTTATTAATAAAACAAACAGGTAATCCAGAGTAAACTCAGAACAGGAACATGAAGACAAGAACAGCAAACATCACAACATCAAGAACTCACAAAGACAGGGCTGAAACACAGGGCTTAAATACAAGGGACAAACGAGCTAAACAAGGTAACAAGGGGGCGTGGTTAATAGGAAACATCTGGGAAGACTATTAAACAAAGACGAGGAACACCCGTGGACACTGAGCAACAACATTACAAATGACAAGACACATGGCAGGATCACATGACAAACAGGGAATCACATGACAGACAAGAACAAGGAACAAGACACAAAACCCACACCGTGACAATTGTATACAGGCCACCAGGGCACCATAAAGATTTTACCAAAGAATTTGCGGACTTTCTATCGGAATTAGTATTGGCTGCAGAGAAAGAACTAATTGTACTAAAAAGATGCATTGGGATTGGCATTTAAAGACCGGAATATTAGCAATAACCCGGTCGCACACGGCCATGTAAACACCGGCAAAAACCCGAATACCCTCACATACCGGTTTTTAAAAACCCGAATATTATCCCTGGGGTACCCCTTTTCTAACCCAAATATTTGGTCATGTAAACGCGTATTGGCATATCCCCATCAAAAGGAACAACAGATTTGTGTTCTGCGCATGTTCTATTTGCAAGGAATCTTGGTCTTTCGAATAGAGGAACTTCCGTCTGGCGCATACAAAAACCCGCGTGCAGTGTATCGGAAGTAAACAAGAAGTAGAGGTAAACATGGTGAGACGCAGCACAGCACCATACTTTTGATGCGAGGAGGAAATTAATTTCGATCTATTTCAAAGGCGATCGCTATCTGCCCCGAACTATCCATTATCCGCGTGCTGCTGCTGTTGTTGTTGTCTTTGGATACAGGAAGAAGAATCGGAACTGACGCATATTGCGTCTTAATCCTCTGGGGTCTGAAAACGCGCCGGCGCGTTTTGCCGTTTTTTTTTCACATAGCAGCAACATAGACTTAAAATACTCAGTCATTTATGGTCATACAGAAAAAAGAAACATGAAAAAAGAATCTGTAAGATGTCTACTTTTGTATGTATCCACTTACAATAAAAACAAAACATTGTGCTTTTGTAAAATAAAGAAAATAAACAGCGCTCTGTCTATAAACTGAAACAAAACTCAGCGAATACTTGTCTCACATTTATGAGCCATATATCTTTATAAACATGTAAGTGTGTACTTTTAAATTATCTGATTCAAAACAAAAACAAATATTCTCTGTTTAAAGGTGCCCTATGTCAAAAAATAAATTCATACTCCACATATTCCATACCAGATGGGGGCAGTATACCTCCAGAAAGTTGGCCTACTCTAGTCTGTTTTTTAGTTTCAGGTTAATAATCTTCTAAAACCGTCAAATAGTCTGCTTTGTCCCGCCAAAGCCTATTTTGAACGGTGAGGGATGTAGAATAGAATGACTGCTGCCGCTGCGCTTGACAGGCCGATCATCTCTACTAGCTAATAGTAAAAAAACACGAACACTGTTGAAAGATACAGTATGCTGCAACTTACCAAAATGTATTCCTCATACATAATATCGACCAATAATTTTTTTTAACTCTTCCCTGAACTGAAATGTAGTAGTGGGCTGTACCAAAGTCCTTTTTTGTCCTTTACACGATTGACATCAGGTTCAAGTACGCCCACAAGCCGTGCGAGTTATTCGTGTGTTGCAGTTTGGCTGGTGGTTATGTATGTTGCCCGCATACCGCCTCCCATGGCCGAAACTGGTATTATGACACCGGCCGGGCCGGGGCTAGTCATTTAGCATGCTAATTCAGGTTTATATCTCGGCAGCACTATAACTTGTAATTTTTTTAATGACATTGCACTTATTTCTTCTCATTCTTTTGACACGTGTAGCTAATTTTTTGGATATTTGTACCTCAATTTTTACATATGGCACCTTTAAGTAATTTGTATAAAACCAACAAGATTTCCAGTTTCTCAAACGCTTGCTAATTATTTTTAATGAGCCACGCCCACGCGAGCAAAAGAGATTGATATGCAAATATCCACGTGAAGGAACGCGAACGCCCACATTACCTCAAAAACAACGCACCAAACTTCATCAGTCCAATGCTTTTCACCGAGGTTGGAAAACACGCTGTGATCTTACATTGGATTTAACTTACCTCAGAAGAAGAAGATCGCGATTTGAAGACAAGAAAGATGTAAGGTAAGAAATGTATTATGAATTATATTAGTTAGTGTTATTGTTGAATTGCAATTAAGCTGTTGCTAGACTAAAATGTATGAAATCGACAGAAACATGTTGAAATATGAACTACAGACAGGCAGGCATACATTTCAATGCGAAATTTATATTCATGAACGACACAAAGGTTGTTCTTATGTTTGATAATAAAACACAGCATGATAGGCTAGTAACGTTAGCCTATAGTGTTTACTCTACTATGGTGAATATTATAATGTTTAGATCCGGGTTAACTGTTAAATACGGTGTTTGTGGATATCTGCTCAAACGTAACGTTAGATATGTATAGTTGCTAATATGTTAACAATGTTTCATAGTTGCTCGATCCAGTAAATTTTCTCTGCGCGCGCTCTGAGTTTGAAAAGCAAAACGCACCAAACATTAGGTTTCATGGTTTACGTCAGAACGTCATAACGATTGTAAACATTTGAAGTAACATATCAATAAATTTTTCTCTAGTGTAGTGTTACTAGGCCGCCTGCTATAGACTATTGTTATTATTTTATGCAGCCATACACATTGGCTATATGCATTGCACAACAAACCTGGTGTTAATTTTTAATATATATATAGTATATTGTAAATCATATCAAAACAAATATTCTCTGTTTAAGTAATTCGTATGAAAGCAACGACATGTACAGTTTCTCCAGCCTGAGCTCATTAACGTTAATGTGACCACGCCCACGAGCAACAGCTGTTCGCATACTAATGAGCCACGTGGAGGAACGCAAACTGTTAATGACCTCAAAACAGATAATCCGCGACTTCAGTCTTCAATCCTGCTCTGCTTTTCATGGGTGTGGAATACTGTGCTGTTTATCTTGGATTTACCTCAGAAGAGTTAGAAGAACACGATTTGATTATGAGAACGATTTTTAAAGTAAGACATGTTATTGTTTGTAGCATGTTAGCAGCATGTTATTGTTGCATAAACTTGTAGCTACTAGTTAAACTGGTGCCAGACTAAAATGTACGTTATAAAATGTGATTGGAGTAAAACATGAAGCCTAATGCTAAATGTATATACATAAAACATTCTCGTGTCATAGGCTACGAATGTTTTTATGTTCGATAATTAAACCCAGCACGATATAACAGAAGGGTCGTATGATTGTGAATATTATGTTTAGACCTGTGTTTATTGTTAAATACTGTGTTAGTGGAATGTGGATATCTGCTCACACGTATACGTATATGTATAATTATGTAAGAAAAATGTTTCATAGTTTGGTCCGGCTCGATCGCATTCAGTAAATGTTTGCACGTGCTGAGTTTGAGTCACGCACGCTGTGGGTTTGAAAATGCAAAACAAACATTAGGCTTCATGTTTTTACTCCAGCAATCTCATTTCATAACCTCGTAACGAATGGAAACGTTTGAAGTAACATGATAATCCATATAGTTTTCTCTAATGTAGTGTTACTGAACTTTTTAGTGATTTATAGGCTGCCTGCTACAGGCTATTGTTATTATTTCATGCAGCCCTACATATGCCTACAAGGCACAACACACTTGGGAGGTCATATATATATATATATATAGTGTATGTATGTATTTAGTAAATTTAATCATTTGAACCAGAAAAATCTAAAATAGTTTCTCCTGATATCAGCATGTTCACAGCTGTTTTTTTTTTGTTTGTTTTTCTAAAAAATGTTTTTACAGGGACCAGCACTGATGAGTCCAGCTGACATTCTCTGTACATGAACATCAAACACCTTGGAGATGACAGGTATGTAACCTATATGTTTTAGGAATGGCACAAAGGTGTGTGACTGTCCAAGTCTCTGTCTTTAGATCAGTGTGTTTTACTAATGTGTTTTTTTGTCTTTGGTTGTGTATCTTTTTGGTTGTGTTGTAAATAACTTGGTTGTGTTGTAAATAAATCCAAACAATCTAAAAGCCATTCTTTTTTAAGTCTCTCCTCAATCTTTGTGCAAGGCTTCTCACAATGACAGTACCTGATAGCACCTTATAGGGCCATTAGGGGAGGGCCTTTGTCTTTCTCAGGTGTGAAAACACTATATATTAATGTGTTGTTAACGCCCCTCCGCATAAAGCTTTCTTAAACAATTTGCATTTTTTTTTTATCACTAAACTACTGTCATAAAAGTTAAAGTTTTGTATATACGTTACTCCTGAATAAAAATTAAAATGTGTTTGGACTGATTTTAAAAAACAGTTTTGAACAAATTTGATTGGTTTGTCGATAGTGAGCGCAAATGCAGGTGATAAGCGGTTTTATTAAGCGAGTCATTGAGTCGTCCATTCAAACGATTCGTTCAAACGGCCGATTCATCAAGAATGAGACAGATGTTTGTGAATGGGTCATTGAATCTTTGACTCAACCGATTCGTTCAAACCACTGAATCATTCAAAACACGATTGAGTGTTGCTGTGAGATGCGCTATGCTGTGATCTTTGTTTGGATTCATCGGATCTATTTTCGCTGCTAAAATATACCAAAACAGTAATTATTTCGTCTAAAATGTAAGTGACTTAATAGTATTAACTTGCTTGTTGAACTGTCATATGAAATCAGTGTCCCATTTTCAATCGTGAGGTGATGGTAAATTAAGTGATGGTCAATTGTCAGCTCTCTTGGTCGTCAGGTCGTGTGATGTAGCCTATGTTGCTGACGTGTATTCATTTAACTGCAAAATTTAACTGCAGTATGTCAATTTAGTTTATTTGTGTGTGCTGCGCTCATAGACTTTAGAAAACGGCACTCATTTGTTTGATTTCTCCTCGAGAAGCTGCGCAAGCCTCAAAAGTTTAAGGTCCTTGCACCCTGACTGAATCCGAAACTGTCGTATTCGTTTTTCCATATTCGTCATTTGGTGGCTCTCAATTGTCAAAACTCCTCAAAATATTTTCTACGGATGCCAAAAATGCAGAAAATCGAACCATCCGCATTTATTTTTATGAGCACTGCGCTCGACATTAAGGCTGGTCCGGGACAAGTGGATTTTTTTGTAGGACAAGTGGAAGAGAAAATTATTTGTCCCACTGGACAAGTTAAATTTCAAACAAAATAAAATGCCATGTTACTTCACGTTATGTGCCACTCATTACGTCTATTTTACAGATTTAATTTTACCGATTTGAAACGCACACATTTTTCGCGCGGCCTGTGAATGTCCTGATGTGACTCACAGAAAGACGCGCGCCCGTATAATGCGCATGCACAGACCGCGCGCCAGAATACAGTTCTCTTTTGCGCTTGAACTAACAATTATGCCAAAATGTTGTTTGTCGAGTATCTTAATAACATAAGAGCAGTCTTATGATGGACGTAAAGAGTTGTGACACGTGTGAGATCTGCGTCTCTCAGCAGCGGCTGATCTTAAAGGGCCAGCTGCCAATAAAGCGAATTCTGTCAGTAAAGTTAATCAAAGAACAAAGAGAACAGATAAAATTACTCACTGCTCTTGAACTTGTGTGACGTGTGTGGTTACACAGGGGGGGGGGGGGGGCCCAGCTTGCAAAAGGTTGAGAACCCCTGTTCTAGGCCATGTGATACAATTTTCAAAAGTCTTGTGAAGAAATAATTAGTATGGGTTTTATGACCTTATTTCATTGACAATGTTTTTTTGTTTTTTCACAAACCACACATAAACGTCATTATCTCAAAACTAAAATCTTTTACATACATGCTGCTGACATATTACTGTAGCAGAGTTTGTGATGAATATAGTGTAATCAGAATTTAGCCATGAAAATGTCACAAGTATCAGAAATAAGCACAAATGTCAGAGCATGTCAGAACACCTCCAGGACCCAGAAAACACCTCGGACCCCAGAGGGTTAAAGATGAAAGAAAATAGTCCAATGCCGCGGTACAACGAGCACACTCAGGCCCTTAAGAGAGCAGCCAGAAAAATAGAGCGCAACTGAAAGAAAACAAAGAGGTATTTCAGATTTCATGGAAGGAGAACTTGATTGCTTACAGAGAGGCTTAAAAAGCTGCTAGATCTGCTTATTTTTCAACCCTATTAGAAGAAAATAAACATAATCCTAGGTTTTAATTTGAAACAGTGGCTAAACTAATGAAAAAGAAAGTCTCAAGCCCACAACTTTCCAAGCAACTTCTTCACTTATAAGATTGATAATATCAGGGACAAAATTATAACTATGCAACCGTCTACTACAGTATCGCATCAGGGAGTGCATTGTAGTCTTCCTGAGGAAAAATTTGATTCATTTGTTGCTATAGGAGAGGAAGAATTTTGCAAACTCGTTAATTTATCTAAATCGACAACTTGTATGTTAGACCCTATACCAACTAAGCTACTGAAAGAGATGCTTCCAAATGTCATAGATCCTCTTCTTAATATCATTAATTCATCTTTGTCTCTAGGATATGCACCAAAAACCTTTAAGCTGGCTATGATTAAACCACTTGTTAAAAAAATGCAACTTGAAAATCAGGTCTTAATGCGCATGAGAACACAATCAGCGTTTAGCACAGGTTCGCGTTTAACCCTCTGGGGTCCGAGGTGTTTTCTGGGTCCTGGAGGTGTTCTGACATGCTCTGACATTTGTGCTCATTTCTGATACTTGTGACATTTTCATTGCTAAAGTTTGATTACACTGTATTCAGCACAAACTCTGCTACAGTAATATGTCAGCAGCATGTATGTACAAGTTTTTAGTTTTGAGATAATGACGTTTATGCATGGTTTGTGAAAAAAACAAAAAAACATTGTCACTGAAATAAGGTCATAAAACCCATACTAATTATTTCTTCACAAGACTTTTGAAAATTGTATCATGTGGCCTAGAATATTTGCTTCAAAACTATGTGAAAATCATCCTGACTACTCATTCAGATAAGACAATATATTGACTTAAAATTTGTAAGACGTGTTTTGTGTAAGAAAGCTTTATGCGGATGGGCGTTAACAACCCATGAATATATAGTGTTTTCACACCTGAGAAAGACAAAGGCCCTCCCCTAATGGCCCTATAAGGTGCTATCAGGTGCTGTCATTGTGAGAAGCCTTGCACAAAGAATCAGGAGAGACTTAAAAAAGAATGGCTTTTAGATTGTTTGGATTTATTTACAACACAACCAAGTTATTTACAACACAACCAAAAAGTTACACAATCAAAGACAATAAAGCACATTAGTAAAACACACTGATCTAAAGACAGAGACTTGGACAATCACACACATTTGTGCCATTCTTAAAACATATAGGTTACATACCTGTCATCTCCAAGGTGTTTGATTTTTCACCATGATCATGTACAGAGACTCACGTGAATGTCAGCTGGACTCAGTGCTGGTCCCTGTAAAAACATTAAAAAATAAATAAATAAAAATACAGCTGTGAACATGCTGATATCAGGAGAAACTATTTTAGATTTTTCTGGTTCAAATGATGAAATTTACTAAATACATACATACACTATATATAGGCCTATGAACTCCCAAGTGTGTTGTGCCTTAGGTATATGTGTAGGGCTGCATGAAATAATAACAATAGCCTACAAATCACTAAAAAGTTCAGTAACACTACATTAGAGAAAACTATATGGATTATCATGTTACTTCAAACGTTTCCATTCGTTACGACGTTATGAAATGAGATTGCTGGAGTAAAAACATGAAGCCTAATGTTTGTTTTGTTTTGTTTTTCAAAACCACAGCGCGCGTCCAAACTCAGCGTGTGCAAACATTTACTGAATGCGATCGAGCTGGACCAAACTATGAAGCATTATTCTTACATAATTATACATATCTACGTGTGAGCAGATATCCACATTCCACTAACACAGTATTTAACAATAAACACAGGTCTAAACATTATAATATTCACGATCATACAAGCCTTCTGTTATATCGTGCTGTGTTTAATTATTGAACATAAAAACATTCGTAGCCTTTTATGGATAGCCTATACATTTAGCATTAGGCTTCATGTTTTACTCCAATCACATTTTATAACGTACATTTTAGTCTAGCACCAGTTTAACTAATAGCTACAAGTTTATGCAACAATAACTTGCTGCTAACATGCTACTACAAACAATAACATGTCTTACCTTAAAAATCGTTCTCATAATCAAATCGTATTCTTCTAACTCTTCTGAGGTAAATCCATGATAAACAGCACAGTATTCCACACTCGTGAAACGCAGAGCAGGACTGAAGACTGAAGTCGCGGATGATCTGTTTTGAGAGCGTAACAGTTTGTGTTCCTCCTTGTGGCTCATTAGTATGCGAGCAGCTGTTGCGCGTGGGCGTGGTCACATTAACGTTAATGAGCTCAGGCTGGAGAAACTGTACTTGTCGTTGCTTTCATACGAATTACTTAAACAGAGAATATTTGTTTTTGATATGATTTACATTTAAAAATAGAGACTCAAAGCGTTGTAAAGACATACGTTTCAGGTCTGTGTGACAAACATTTACTGAGTTACAGATAATTTACTGTCGCGTTTCAGAATGAGCTTCACACTGAGAGAGACGGCAGAATGCGCATCATGTTTATTTTCTTTATTTTACGAAAAACACAACATTTTGTTTTTATTATGAGTGTACACAAATAAAAGAAGACATTTAACAGTTTTGAATGATGTAAAACACTTGCCTGTATGACAAAAATAGACGGAGTTAGTTGAGTCTATTTTGCACTGATAAGAAAAAAAGCGAGACAATCGCGCCGGCGCGATAGCCGACCCCAGGGGGTTAAAGTCTGTTTAGAAAGAACGGCGTCGTCTTAGCGGGCCCAAATTTAATAACAAATGATCATTTCGACGGAAGTGAATCAATCAAAACTAATTTTAGTTGGAAAATAACATTATTCAAGAACCGCTATAAAGCCAAAACAATCTCTGTTACCTCAACATCTCTGTAAAGCTGCTTTGAAACAATCTACGAGATGACTTGACTTGACATGTACCGCTCTTATGCCTGGTTCAGATTACACGATTTTTTTGTCTGTTACGATAGTCACTGTGTCAGATTACGCGATTTTGACTCCTAAAATCTTGTCGTGTTGTGGACAAGAAACATGTCAGACTACACGTTGCTTCCTGACCAGTTATCGCGTGCGACGCGCGTGATGTAATGGGTAAGGCGAAACTAGCGAGTGACTTCCGGTGGAAGCAACAAACAATGGATGAAGCAGTGAGTGTTGTATTGGCTGTCCTGTGTTCAGAAAAACATAAAAAAAGAAAGAAAACCCGACTATGGACACGTTCCTGGATTGCTCGAACAGGACAGTATGGGCTGTCAATCCTCCAAAGAGAACTTGAGGTAAAATATTGTTTTCTTATATATTTTTACTTTTAGCCAGTAGTACAAGTAAAATAATGTTGCTTGCTTGCCACAACGATAACATACTACAAAAACAGACTGTTAAAACCTCATACATGTGACGCGACCCGTCGTGGACGACCGTTAAAAAAATTAAACATGCTAGTCTTTTTGTCGTGAAGCATCGCAGACGCGACATAGGTTGTCGCCCACTATGACACACTATACGAGATGATACGATCGAATCTTGCGTCCCGACGCCCGTTGTCGTTTACGAATCCCCACGACACCCTACGTTAAACAGATCGTGCCAAAATCGGGCTAAAATCGTGTAATCTGAACCAGGCATTAGTCTGACCCGTCAACTAGGACCGGTTTGCCTTGGGAGACCCTACCAGGGGCATATAGCCTTGGACAACATAGCTCCTAGGATCGTTCAGATACATAAACCCCTCCACCATGATAAGGTGGCAGTTCAAGGAGGGGCACAATTCATTTTTTTATTTTTTACAAATTACCACATTAAAAATAAATAACATCAAAATTGTATAATATTTAGAGCTTTGAATTGCTGGAAAAAGAAGGAAGCACTTGAAAGCCCTTAAAAAAGAGCTAAAATTTCACTCTCAAAAGGTTGTACAAAGTACTAAGTCTAAGTAAGTCTATGGGCCCTATCTTGCACTCAGCGCAATTGACTTTGTACACTGACGCATGTATCATTCCTATTTTGCACCCGCGCAAAGCGGACTTTTCCCTCCACAGACGCACGTCGGTAAACTAGGAAATTAACTTGCGCTCCCTGGGCGGGTCGGCGCAAAAAAAGAGGCGTGTTTCGGCGCAAACACTCCCTGGTGCTATTTTGCAGTTCCAGAAAACAATTGCGCCACTGACCAGAAAAAACCTAGTCAAAAGTCAGTGGCGCGTTGCGCGTTGTTCATAATGCTATTTTAAGCGCGCATGCTTGGCCATAATGTAGCGGGTGCACAACGCGCATACACTTTGATTCTCTCATCAACACAGATGCAGCAGTTTTTATTTTTGCAAATCATACATTATAACAAGGAAAAATATTAACACATGAGGGAAATCATTGTGGTGTCCATGAAGATGTAAGAAATATGTAGTAAGCCTAAATCTAGCTTACATTTACCCAATTTTTTCAGGCTAATTGTAGTAATGACATGGCTAATGACACCATTTTTGATGCCAGCAACAATGAGTGAAATACGGTTTAATTGAAAACACACAAACACGCTGTGTAATTGAACGAACGTTCGGCATACTGAAACTGCGTTTCAGGTGTTTGAATAGGTCAGGAGGCACTTTACAGTACAGTCCTCAAAAAGTTGTAGCATTCTTTGTGGCATGTTGTGTTTTACACAACATTTCCATAAATCAAGGTTGTGTTGTTGACATAGATGAGGAAACATTAGAGGACTTAAGGAGACGTGATGGTGAACTGCATGTGCCGATGCCACTTAACCCAAATGCCCCAGCAGCAGCACGGGACAGGAGAGCGTATTTGGCAGAAGAGCTGCTTCGTCATCTACATTACAGTATAGTGAGGTAAAGCAAATTAATATCGGTCTAATGTTCGACTACATTTCAAAAATATAACCATGCATATATTCGTGATTCAGAGAGAACGAGTCCAAAACATCCGAAAGTGTTTATTTGTGACATTTCTTTATTTACATTTGTCAAAATGAAAAATCAATATCAAACAGTATATTGATAAAAAAAAAATACAAACGGAAAATTAGGTTGAAAAGAACGTCGGTCTCCTCGGCTGTGAACCGCTCCTGGCGCGCGCCTGGTAAATCCGCCGTATTAATAACAATCCGCCATGCAACATGCGCACCTGCTCTTAAAGGGTATGTTGGATGATGCTCTGATTGGTTTATTTCACGTTACGCCCAAACCACGCCTATGAATAATGAAGCTACTTCAGACCAACCCCTTTTAGATTTGCGCCAGGCGCAAGAGGCATTTATCCTGATGGGAAAATAGCAACAGCGCCGAGACCCGCCCACAAAGGTACTTGCGCTTTGCGCTTTGACACTTGCGTTTCAGATCGTGCGCTGGGTGCAAGATAGGGCCCTATGTTTCTACATTAAATCCATGGTGAATGTTGGAGATTTGTGGACTGAAACCACTTAGCTTTATTCATGACACAATGTTTCTTCTGGTATCCCCATCTGCGCTTGTTTGATCTGATATCTGTGCCTGTGGTTTATAATGTTGGAGAATTTCACTGTCCTATACATGTATTTCACAAATAAAAGTGTGTAGATGAAGTAGTATGAGAAGAAGACCAGGTGTTGGAAAAACACCTAGAAAACCTTGTGTATGCCTATACTTAGAAAAGTCCAAGGTCTATGGGAAGGTACACCTGGAGAAGTACCTAAAAAACATGTATGTATGTATGTACAGTGAAGAAAATAAGTATTTGAACACCCTGCTATTTTGCAAGTTCTCCCACTTAGAAATCATGGAGGGGTCTGAAATTGTCATCGTAGGTGCATGTCCACTGTGAGAGACATAATCTAAAAAAAAAAATCCAGAAACCACAATGTATGATTTTTTAACTATTTATTTGTAAGATACAGCTGCAAATAAGTATTTGAACACCTGAGAAAATAATTGGTACAGTAGCCTTTGTTTGCAATTACAGAGGTCAAACGTTTCCTGTAGTTTTTCACCAGGTTTGCACACACTGCAGGAGGGGTTTTGGCCCACTCCTCCACACAGATCTTCTCTAGATCAGTCAGGTTTCTGGGCTGTCGCTGAGAAACACGGAGTTTGAGCTCCCTCCAAAGATTCTCTTTT
Organism: Semotilus atromaculatus; assembly: GCA_031834385.1. Taxonomy (NCBI): domain Eukaryota; kingdom Metazoa; phylum Chordata; class Actinopteri; order Cypriniformes; family Leuciscidae; genus Semotilus; species Semotilus atromaculatus. The sequence continues at coordinate 28,309,785 of JAULUF010000001.1, forward strand.
GGGTTTAGGTCTGGAGACTGGCTAGGCCACGCCAGAACCTTGATATGCTTCTTACAGAGCCACTCCTTGGTTATCCTGGCTGTGTGCTTCGGGGCATTGTCATGTTGGAAGACACAGCCTCGACCCATCTTCAATGCTCTAACTGAGGGAAGGAGGTTGTTCCCCAAAATCTCGCAATACATGGCCCCGGTCATCCTCTCCTTAATACAGTGTAGTCGCCCTATCCCATGTGCAGAAAAACACCCCCAAAGCATGATGCTACCACCCCCATGCTTCACAGTAGGGATGGTGTTCTTGGGATGGTACTCATCATTCTTCTTCCTCCAAACACGGTTAGTGGAATTATGACCAAAAAGTTATATTTTGGTCTCATCTGACCACATGACTTTCTCCCATGACTCCTCTGATCATCCAAATGGTCATTGGTAAACTTTAGACGGGCCTTGACATGTGCTGGTTTAAGCAGGGGAACCTTCCGAGGCATGCATGATTTCAAACCATGACGTCTTAGTGTATTACCAACAGTAACCTTGGAAACGGTGGTCCCAGCTCTTTTCAGGTCATTGACCAGCTCCTCCCGTGTAGTTCTGGGCTGATTTCTCACCTTTCTTAGGATCATTGAGACCCCACGAGGTGAGATCTTGCATGGAGCCCCAGTCCGAGGGAGATTGACAGTCATGTTTAGCTTCTTCCATTTTCTAATGATTGCTCCAACAGTGGACCTTTTTTCACCAAGCTGCTTGGCAATTTCCCTGTAGCCCTTTCCAGTCTTGTAGAGGTGTACAACTTTGTCTCTAGTGTCTTTGGACATCTCTTTGGTCTTGGCCATGTTAGTAGTTGGATTCTTACTGATTGTATGGGGTGGACAGGGGTCTTTATGCAGCTAACGACCTCAAACAGGTGCATCTCTAATTTAGGATAATAAATGGAGTGGAGGTGGACATTTTAAAGGCAGACTAACAGGTCTTTGAGGGTCAGAATTCTAGCTGATAGACTAGTGTAGATAGCTAGTGTTCAAATACTTATTTGCAGCTGTATCTTACAAATAAATAGTTTAAAAATCATACATTGTGATTTCTGGATTTTTTTTTTTAGATTATGTCTCTCACAGTGGACATGCACCTACGATGACAATTTCAGACCCCTCCATGATTTCTAAGTGGGAGAACTTGCAAAATAGTAGGGTGTTCAAATACTTATTTTCTTCACTGTATTTTTAAAAAAACATGTGTGCTAATGTTTGGCCACAGTTAAAGATGAATCATCAGTATAGAAACATAATTGTGGCGAAATATTGGGGAGGAGCAAAGAGGAAAAGATAACAGAACAAGCCACAATTGGGTGTCTAGAGATAAGAAAAATGTATAAGACCTGAGTACTGATCACTGTAAGATTCAGATGCGTGGCCAACATCTCACTTTGTTGAACTGCTCAATAAAGTTATTCTTCTAAGACCTGAAACCTCGACTCTGAAAGATTTCTCCGAGAGCTGAACCAGACTTTGAAGACGTGAACTAAAGATCAAGAATTTGCTACAACAATAACAGAGAATTCTGCAACGAATGCTTCCCACTAGATCTCGCAGTAGCAGTGTTTATTAATTCTGCAGCAAATTCAAACAGTTTCTAACTGGATCTCCCAGAGCTGTGTAGTAACAATGTCACGTGATCAAGATAGGCCCATGTATGAGCTTGCGCTGCATTGTCTATTAATGCTCCGAGCTGATAAACGGTCTGCGCAACGCAGCTAAAACGAGTAGCAAGGTTCCGTTCCACTTCTGTTTTCAGTTTGATGTATCTCATATGTAACAGAAAAGGCAGCTCTTATCTGCAATGTGGTGGTTGCACCAGTACAACCTCTAACAAAATTTAGTCGCACCAGTAGAAAAGAATTTCGCAAAATACGGCCATTTGGTCGCAGTCTGGAGCCCTGTGTAGATCCTCTAAATAGAGTAAATATACTCATTCACTCCAGTCCTGAAGATTCTAGTAAATGTTTCAGTCACACCTGCACATCTCAACTTATTTATAGATGCATGGCACACTGCCAAAGAACGGCTCTGTCAAACAATGATCAGATGTGATAGCAGCAATGCATAATTTTTTTGATGCTTTTAATTAATCAAAATATAAATGCATTCTTGATGATTCATGTTTGGAGATGGGTTGTCCACACATGGTTCATACAATTTAGTGAAGTGAACTCGGTCAAAATCTATATTTCTTTTTGCAATATTTTAGCAGCAGTGCTTTAAAGAGGATGCATTTTTGAGGTTCAATTTCTTGAATAAGGCTTTAGCTGTGCATGAAAGTCCTTCATGTTTCTATTCTGTTGTGTTCCATCTAGCTGTTGAACACAATCCTAAACCAGCCTAATTATACAGGTTTTCTTCAAGGGCGACTAGTTTTCTGACAGCCCACCAATCCTCTGGGTCAAATGCAGATACGTCACAAGGTTATCAGTGGTTCACCAACATTAACTGGATTTTTGAGAATTATAATTAAGCTTCTTTGTATGCATAGCAATTGCGCATATAATCATGCATTTAATGAATACCCTTATAATAAAAGGAAAAAATCTACACTGCAGGCTTGTCGATAATAATGCAGTACGAGGAGCCATTCGTGCAAGACAGATTTTTGCATTTCTTTAGCTCCATTTTTTTAATTGTTGGCTTATAAACACATGCACTAGATGGGTGTTTAAGTGGTGTGGAGCATTTTGATGTTTTTCTGCTTTGCATACAATGCATATTGTATTTTTAAGAAGGGATGCACCGAAATTTGGGCCGTCGATAATGGTATTTTAGTTTTTTTTGGCCGAAAGAGAAAAAAAACTGAAAATATATATATTTTTTGTAACTTTGTGAGCAGCTCCTCTTTCCCGCTCCGTGTGTGCGCCACGCTCATATAGCCGTGCTGGCAAACGCTGGTAAAATGACACTACCCTCTCATTCACTGATCCACTCCCTGCTATCTGCTCACATGCTCTGATAATAATAGCTTTGTAGGACTATACTTTATTTTGATAAATAGTCAAAAAATAAATCTGTTAAATCTGATTCTGTTGCATAGAACTGAATGAATGATAATATAGAGATATATCAATGTTTAATATTATTTTAATATAGGGCTGTCCAATTTTTGTGTGTTACTTGAAATAAAAGTGTGGTTATTTTATTTTATTGGCTTGTAGTTTTTTTTCATTCAGATTCTGTAAAATTATTGCATTTAAATTTAAATGGCTAATAATAATACAACTATGAAAAATAATATTTAAAACCAGAAATTAATAATTCTTTAAAAAAAAAAAAGAGTAATTTTTACCAAGTAAATTCTGAATTTTCGGTTTCAGCCCAGAATTTTTATTTTTCTGCAGCCCTATTTTTAAGAAGCAGTGTCAAATTAGATTGAATTTTAAAGATATACAAATCATTATTATTGACTTCTACACAGTGACATGCTACACTCATATTAAAATTTTAAAGTGTATGCATTAGGGCTGGGCAATTCCTAAAATTGTTATAGGAACCAGAGGAAGGGTATAACGATACTTGATGGTTACTGTGTTAGTATTCCGCTGAATGGGAGCGGATGATCTGGATTTGAGGGTGTGATGGTTGGTGTGGCCTTTGACAAAAAAAATCTCAATATCTTTCAAAATTTTTTTCCAAATAACATTTGGTCTAGATTAGAATAAGGCAATATACATTCAAATTTTTTGTGCAAAAACATACAGTAAAAAAAAAAAAAAAAATGCAGACCTAGCGACCACTTCTTTTTATCAAAAAGATTGCAAAATAGTCCTTTCTGACAGCTTCTTCAGAGCAATGAATGTGGGGTAAATTGTGTTTTACAATTTTCTAGATAAGAACACAAGTCTATCAATAGTTTCTGGTTTAAGAGATGCTCTGTGGCATGACACTATGTTCCCACTGGGCATAAAAAAAACACTTTCAGATGGGGAACTAGTTGCTGGAACACATAAGTACTTGGCTAGTTTTACAAATTGTCCTCATGGATTCTCCACCAATGAAGTTGATTTGTATCACTGTCAGCACTTGCAGATTGTAAGTAGCTTTCCAGTTCCATCTCAATCACCTCCCTCTGGGATAAAGCTCTAGAGGAAGAGGAGGATGACTCTTTAAAGAAGCTCAGGTGGATCTTCTGCACTTGCTTTTGGACTTACAGGAGGAGACAAGGAGTTTAAATTACCTATTGGTGCCATCTTTGGCACATTAATCTTAATTTTTAACAATATTTGATATTCTGTTATTTTAATAGAGCCCGACCTATATATCGGCAGGCCGATATTAGGCATTTTCCTAACTATCGGTATCGGCATTTATAATGGCCGATAAATTAATATTTTTAAAAATGCGGGTGCGGTGATTCATGTAAGGGTGGCGCAGCTGGCGCTGCCAATAAAGCACCTAAAAGCTGTGACAAATAACTGGCAAACGTAATGATTATGAATACATCAAATATAGCAAGGAGACATTTTAAATGTTTATTAATAAGTGTTTTCAGTAAGTGTCGGCTGCAAAGATGAAGTTGACGACGCTGACTCGCGATCTTTAGTGAACACGCCAGAGAGAAATGCACATTTCAAACGGATTACATAAGCAGAGAGCAGTCTGTCTTTCGTTTTGAATTGTTCTGTTTAAAAGTAGACATTTCAATATAGAAATACAGTGAAGAAAATAAGTATTTGAACACCCTGCTATTTTGCAAGTTCTCCCACTTAGAAATCATGGAGGGGTCTGAAATTGTCATCGTAGGTGCATGTCCACTGTGAGAGACATAATAAAAAAAAAAAAATCCAGAAATCACAATGTATGATTTTTTAACTATTTATTTGTAAGATACAACTGTCGCCCACTATGACACACTATACGAGATGATACGATCGAATCTTGCGTCCCGACGCCCGTTGTCGTTTACGAATCCCCACGACACCCTACGTCAAACAGATCGTGCCAAAATCGGGCTAAAATCGTGTAATCTGAACCAGGCATTAGTCTGACCCGTCAACTAGGACCGGTTTGCCTTGGGAGACCCTACCAGGGGCATATAGCCTTGGACAACATAGCTCCTAGGATCGTTCAGATACTTAAACCCCTCCACCATGATAAGGTGGCAGTTCAAGGAGGGCCACAATTAATTTTTTTATTTTTTTACAAATTACCACATTAAAAATAAATAACATCAAAATTGTATAATATTTAGAGCTTTGAATTGCTGGAAAAAGAAGGAAGCACTTGAAAGCCCTTAAAAAAGAGCTAAAATTTCACTCTCAAAAGGTTGTACAAAGTACTAAGTCTAAGTAAGATGAATAATGTAAAAAAAAACTATTTCTGCTATAATACCAATGGTTGTTTCTACATTAAATCCATGGTGAATGTTGGAGATTTGTGGACTGAAACCACTTAGCTTTATTCATGACACAATGTTTCTTCTGGTATCCCCATCTGCGCTTGTTTGATCTGATATCTGTGCCTGTGGTTTATAATGTTGGAGAATTTCACTGTCCTATACATGTATTTCACAAATAAAAGTGTGTAGATGAAGTAGTATGAGAAGAAGACCAGGTGTTGGAAAAACACCTAGAAAACCTTGTGTATGCCTATACTTAGAAAAGTCCAAGGTCTATGGGAAGGTACACCTGGAGAAGTACCTAAAAAACATGTATGTATGTACAGTGAAGAAAATAAGTATTTGAACACCCTGCTATTTTGCAAGTTCTCCCACTTAGAAATCATGGAGGGGTCTGAAATTGTCATCGTAGGTGCATGTCCACTGTGAGAGACATAATCTAAAAAAAAAAATCCAGAAACCACAATGTATGATTTTTTTACTATTTATTTGTAAGATACAGCTGCAAATAAGTATTTGAACACCTGAGAAAATAATTGGTACAGTAGCCTTTGTTTGCAATTACAGAGGTCAAACGTTTCCTGTAGTTTTTCACCAGGTTTGCACACACTGCAGGAGGGATTTTGGCCCACTCCTCCACACAGATCTTCTCTAGATCAGTCAGGTTTCTGGGCTGTCGCTGAGAAACACGGAGTTTGAGCTCCCTCCAAAGATTCTCTATTGGGTTTAGGTCTGGAGACTGGCTAGGCCACGCCAGAACCTTGATATGCTTCTTACAGAGCCACTCCTTGGTTATCCTGGCTGTGTGCTTCGGGTCATTGTCATGTTGGAAGACACAGCCTCGACCCATCTTCAATGCTCTAACTGAGGGAAGGAGGTTGTTCCCCAAAATCTCGCAATACATGGCCCCGGTCATCCTCTCCTTAATACAGTGTAGTCGCCCTATCCCATGTGCAGAAAAACACCCCCAAAGCATGATGCTACCACCCCCATGCTTCACAGTAGGGATGGTGTTCTTGGGATGGTACTCATCATTCTTCTTCCTCCAAACACGGTTAGTGGAATTATGACCAAAAAGTTATATTTTGGTCTCATCTGACCACATGACTTTCTCCCATGACTCCTCTGATCATCCAAATGGTCATTGGTAAACTTAAGACGGGCCTTGACATGTGCTGGTTTAAGCAGGGGAACCTTCCGAGGCATGCATGATTTCAAACCATGACGTCTTAGTGTATTACCAACAGTAACCTTGGAAACGGTGGTCCCAGCTCTTTTCAGGTCATTGACCAGCTCCTCCCGTGTAGTTCTGGGCTGATTTCTCACCTTTCTTAGGATCATTGAGACCCCACGAGGTGAGATCCGAGGGAGAGGGAGATTGACAGTCATGTTTAGCTTCTTCCATTTTCCAATGATTGCTCCAACAGTGGACCTTTTTTCACCAAGCTGGTTGGCAATTTCCCCGTAGCCCTTTCCAGCCTTTTGGAGGTGTACAATTTTGTCTCTAGTGTCTTTGGACCGCTCTTTGGTCTTGGCCATGTTAGTAGTTGGATTCTTACTGATTGTATGGGGTGGACAGGGGTCTTTATGCAGTTAACCCTCTGGGGTCCGAGGTGTTTTCTGGGTCCTGGAGGTGTTCTGACATGCTCTGACATTTGTGATTATTTCTGATACTTGTGACATTTTCATGGCTAAAGTCTGATTACACTGTATTCAGTACAAACTCTGCTACAGTAATATATCAGCAGCATGTATGTAAAAGTTTTTAGTTTTGAGATAATGACGTTTATGCGTGGTTTGTGAAAAAACAAAAAACAAATGTCAGTGAAATAAGATCATAAAACCCATAATGATTATTTCTTCACAAGACTTTTGAAAATTGTATCACGTGGCCTAGAATATTTGCTTCAAAACTATGTGAAAATCATCCTGACTACTCATTCAGATAAGACAATAAAGTCTTTAAAATTTTGTATGACGTGTTTTGTGTAAGAAAGCTTTATGCGAGAAGGCGTTAACCACTGTGAATCTCTCATTAATATGTATGCTTTTCACACCTGAGGAAGACAAAGACCCCTCCCATAATGGCCATATAAGGTGCTATCAGGCCCTATCATTAGGAGCCTTGCACAAAGAATGAGAGCCTTAAAAAATAATGGCTTTTTGATTGTTTGGATTTATTTACAAAATAATCCAAAGATACACTACAAATGACAAAAAAAAGCACATTATTGAACACACTGATCTTTAGATCACACACACTCTGTTCAACAGCTAGACCTTTGTGCCATTCCTGAAACATAGTACATACCTGTCCATGTTCCATTTACCATGTTCATGTACAGAGACTCATGTGAATGTTTAAGTCAGCAGGACTCAGTGGCTCAGTGGTCCCTGTAAAAAAAAAAAAAAACAACAAACAAAAAAACAACTGTGAATGCTGATATCCAGAGAAAGGCTGCACGGTTTTGGGAATACATTTGAGATTTTTCTGGTTAAAATAGCTTTTTACAATTTATAAAATACACACACACACATAGCCTACATATATAGCCTATATATTTAAAATGAACACCAGGTTTGTTGTGCAATGCATATAGCCAACGTGTATGGCTGCATAAAATAATAACAATAGTCTATAGCAGGCGGCCAAGTAATACACTAGAGAAACATTTATTGATATGTTACTTCAAATGTTTACAATCGTTATGACGTTCTGACGTAAACCATGAAACCTAATGTCTGGTGCGTTTGGCTTTTCAAACTCAGAGCGCGCGCAGAGAAAATTTACTGGATCGAGCAACTATGAAACATTGTTAACATATTATACATATCTAACGTTACGTTTGAGCAGATATCCACAAACACCGTATTTAACAGTAAACCCGGATCTAAACATTATAATATTCACCATAGTAGAGTACCGGTAAACACTATAGGCTAACGTTACTAGCCTACTATATCATGCTTTTATTATCAAACATAAGAACAACCTTGTGTACATGAATATAAATTTCGCATTGAAATGTATGCCTGCCTGTCTGTAGTTCATATTTCAACATGTTTCTGTCGATTTCATACATTTTAGTCTAGCAACAGCTTAATTGCAATTCAACAATAACTAATAATATAATTCATAATACATTTCTTACCTTACATCTTTCTTGTCTTCAAATCGCGATCTTCTTCTTCTTCTGAGGTAAGTTAAATCCAATGTAAGATCACAGCGTGTTTTCCAACCTCGGCGAAAAGCATTGGACTGATGAAGTTTGCTGCTTTGTTTTTGAGGTAATGTGGGCGTTCGCGTTCCTTCACGTGGATATTTGCATATCAATCTCTTTTGCTCGCGTGGGCGTGGCTCATTAAAAATAATTAGCAAGGGTTTGAGAAACTGGAAATCTTGTTGGTTTTATACAAATTACTTAAACAGAGAATATTTGTTTTTGTTTTGAATCAGATAATTTAAAAGTACACACTTACATGTTTATAAAGATATATGGCTCATAAATGTGAGACAAGTATTCGCTGAGTTTTGTTTCAGTTTATAGACATGCTCAAGAAAAAAAAGTTCACAGAGATGGAGAGACAGAACGCATACCCTGTTTATTTTCTTTATTTTACAAAAGCACAATGTTTTGTTTTTATTGTAAGTGGATACATACAAAAGTAGACATCTTACAGATTCTTTTTTCATGTTTCTTTTTTCTGTATGACCATAAATGACTGAGTATTTTAAGTCTATGTTGCTGCTATGTGAAAAAAAAACGGCAAAACGCGCCGGCGCGTTTTCAGACCCCAGAGGGTTAACGATCTCAAACAAGAGCATCTAATTTAGGATAATAAATGGAGTGGAGGTGGACATTTTAAAGGCAGACTAACAGGTCTTTGAGGGTCAGAATTCTAGCTGATAGACAGGTGTTCAAATACTTATTTGCAGCTGTATCTTACAAATAAATAGTTAAAAAATCATACATTGTGATTTCTGGATTTTTTTTTTAGATTATGTCTCTCACAGTGGACATGCACCTAAGATGACAATTTCAGACCCCTCCATGATTTCTAAGTGGGAGAACTTGCAAAATAGCAGGGTGTTCAAATACTTATTTTCTTCACTGTATTTCTCAGGTCTATACACTGAGTTTCGGTTAATTTATGAGACGAGTTGCAGCTCACGCGCCGGCGTCTCCGTGTCGAGATTATCTATCGTCTGCTATATTTACATCTTATTTATTAAATCCAGGCAATTGGTTGATGAAACATTGATTAAAATTAAGATATAATTAATACAAAATTAAATTCACTTTATTACGGAAGCCCTGAACCAAAAAAAAAAAAAAAAAAAAAAGCTATCAAAAAAAAAAAAAAAGCTATCATTTCGAGATTAAAGTCGAAACGTTTCGAGATTAAAGTCGAAACGTTTCGAGATTAAAGTCGAAACGTTTCGAGATTAAAGTCGAAACGTTTCGAGATTAAAGTCGAAACAGTACGAGAATACGTCTTCCGCAGAAGTTGTTTCACATTGCCGCACAGGCATTCTTAATGGTGCGAGTCCACTGGCTCATAGCGAGTGTTTCAAACATGTGTGTACGTGTGTGTGTGCGTGTGTTTGTGTGTGTGAAAAGAAATGCGCTTGTGAAGTCGAACTGCCTCGGACATATGGATCTACGCAAAATAATAGCTTTTTACTTTTATCTGGGCTTTCAACAAAAGGAAATTCAACAGGTGCCAATCTACCAACATTAGGCTACCATTATAGGACGTTATAAAATATACTGCGCCGGAATAGACTTTAGCCTATACAGGCAAAAACACTTTTCAGACTGGATGGAGATATCCAGCTTTATGAATGAATGAATGAATGAATGAGGCATTTATATAATGCTTTCATATGTCTACTAGGCCTACACTCAAAGCGCGTTACAATCATATCAGAGAATCTCTCCTCAACCACCATCAGTGGTTATTAAATCTGAGGAAATCACGGGATCCGGCCAAATGATTGGATACAGAATAATGCACTTAAAATGTATCCAGAACGTATTTACGGTGAAGAGGGAGACAGAACGGTTACTGTTGAGTGTTCTCGACCCAGATGTTGCCTAGACGAGCACGAAAACACCTCAAAAACAATGCCACATAAAAGTTTGGACCAGATTGTGATACCTACTCCGGCGGAGTCTGTGCTCGTCTATAGGCAACGCCATGGTCATTCATGTTGGTAGATTAGCACCTGTGTAGAATTTCCTTTAGTTAAAAGCCCAGATAAAAGTAAAATGCTACTATTTTGTGCTGATCCATGTCCGAGGCAGTTCGACTTCACAAGTGCATTTCTTTACACACACACACACACACACTAATGAATTGGAAACACGCGCTCTGAGCCAGTGGACGCACTCAAAATGTTTCGACTTTAATCTCGAAACATTTCGACTTTAATCTCGAAACATTTCGACTTTAATCTCGAAACATTTCGACTTTAATCTCGAAATGATAGCTTTTTTTTATTTATTTTTTTGCGGTTCAGGGCTTCCGTACTTTATTGAAAGGCTTTTTGTGCTTTCTGTTTGAGGTCTCTGTGAAAGTTTTAAAGCACTTTAGTGGCGCTTTCAGAGCTTGTCACGTCCGTAACATTGTTTTTTCCTCATAAATGCGAACACGAAAAATAAAATGCAAACACCAAAAATAAATAAAATGAATATTTTATGATCGGTTGAGAGCCAACCCTTCTTCATCCGGTGGGTATTAGCCTATTACTTTTGATTTGCGCAGTGTAATTCACAGAATTGATTTCTCTACTACCAGCCTCTGTCACGTATTGTGTGAGCTTGTGACTATTGCAAGCGCGCAGCTGAGAAGTCCTGATTATATTTTCTGCTATATTTACTTCTTATTTATTAAATCCAGTCAATTGGTTGATGAAACATTGATTAAAATGTGTGGCGCGAGCGACAAATCTCCCGACAGTAAACTGATGCCTCATTCTGCTTTGTAACGGGTGCTTTTTTGCGTCTAGGGTAAACAGCTGGTGCGACGCGAGCAATTACGTTACAACATCAAGCAATATTCAAATAATTTATATAATTATAACACTTTATATAGGGCCATTAAGAGTAGTCTAGTTTCAAGTTTACATTTTGCTTACTACTTATTTAAAATAGTATAAAAGTACTGTTGTGTAATTAAAAACGTTTTCATTATGATATTATTAATTTTAACTTTAGTAAGAAGAGTTCTTCCTCCACTGGTAGAGATTAGGGGAATTAAGACTAAAAATAGAAGATAATAAGGTTTTGTCAGTGACACTTTTGATATATTTATTGATACAAGTTATGTTTTATATAACGTGACTAAATTAAAAGACAAAGTCGTTAGTGAAGATTATGCAACAGTATTTAGAATATAATATAATATAACATGCATTGCAAACTAGTTTGGTTACAACTCAAATGTATCATTCTCATTCTATCATTCACCCTGCCTCCATTACATAGCCTATCTTTGTCACACAAGTGTTTGATCACCACATTTGAGTGATCATTACGTTTATATATTTATTCTGTTCATACTGTGTATTCTATATACCACTATATACTATATACCAATAGGAAAGTGTGTCCAAACTTTTGACTGACTGTACTATAATACACATAAACAATATTGTTATTGAGAAGAGCACCAGTTGACGAAGAGGTTCCACTTCAACGCATAGGCATGTCTCATGGACGATGTTCTAGCGGAAGTGATGGTAGCCACCACCACTGGTGGTAGGGTACTCAAACCTACCTCGTCGCATCCAGGAGCCACACGTGGAGGTTCCAAAGATCGGGACAAAGGTCCCATAGGGTGCCCCGTCTCTGAGAAAGAAGGTCCTTCCTCAGAGGAATTGGCTATGGAGGTGCTGTCGCGAGGAGTTCAGAGAACCAGGTCCGGGAACCAGGTAACCAGAGAACCAGGAAACGGGAACCAGGAACCAGAGAACCAGGTCTGGGTTGGCCAATGAGGCGCACCCAAAATAACCTGCTCCTCGTCCTCCCTGATCTTGCACAGGGTCTATGCAAGAAGGCTCACTGGGGGAAACGCATAGTTGTGGAGGCCCCGCGGCCAGCTGTGTGCCAGTGTATCCATGCCGAGCGTGTCCTCAGCCAGAGTGTAAAACAGGTCGCAATGGGACGAGTCGTGGAAGGCAAACAGATCCCAAATCAGCTGAACCGACTGGGGATGGAGTCAGCAATTCTCCAGGAAGAGGCTGAAACCGTGAGAGTTCGTCGACAAATCAGGACCCACGGAATATACATGGCTCGAAGCGACCTCAGATGCTTCTGACTCCAGAAGCGGGTGAGTTGCGACATACGGCGGGAGCGTAGACCACCTTGTCGGTTGATGTAAGCTACTTCGAAGCGGTGCAGAGCGAGACATACTGCCAGCAACTCGAGTCAATTGACATGCCAAAGGCGCTGGGGTCCTGTCCAGGAGCCCGCGGCAGCATGTCTATGGCACATGGCGCCCCAGCCCGTGGTGGACGCATCTGTCGAGACGACAACATGCCTGGATACTCGATCTAAGGGCACTCCAGCCTGTAGAAAAGTGAGGTCCGACCACGGGGTGAAGGTCTGACGGCAGGTCAAAGTAACGCATTTCATAACAAATAATTTGCATAATTCAATCAGCTGTTTCTGAGTAACAATAGAATAAAATACAGGGGATATATGTGTTTCAATTCACAATATAAACAGCTGTTTACCTTGACTTTAGCCTGTAAGGTTAGGTTATGAACATGGTGTTATCTGTTCTGACATACAGTGTTAAAGCATTGGTAAATTTGGCAGTAAAAATCCATTGTTTTGGTCTTGTTTGAGCTTGTGTGTAAAAGAAGTTCAAGCATTTTCAATTTGTGTTAATTGTATGCATTTTGTTTTAAAGCAACAAGAAATGTGTTAATAGTATAGCTTACACAGACGGATGTAGTGCTAACTGTGTTAAGAGTTTTGCAAAATTGTTAAAAGTATTGAAAAATTTGTCATAGCAATCGTAAAAAACTGTAATCTGCCGGGGCGCCGGATGAGCTGCTGGGCCCATCGGTGTCCTCTGAACGCGACTGGTCAGCGAACTCATCCGGAAACCACACAAGTTGCAATGTGTAAGGGGGGGTGTGGACCGAGGATAAATCGTCGGTTTGTTCCACACTAGCTGCCTCAGGTCACCCTGGCCACCAGTGGAGAGAATAGATCGGGTGTGGATGAGGGGACTCTCGCTCTATTGAGCTCATTGAGTCTCGACCATAACACTGCAATGTACAACACACGCTGTTGCAGACCACTGCACAGATAAGCAGGCAGTAATGTGAAAATCGCTGGAATACGCCATCACACCAACACCGACTGGAAGCTGCTCATCTAGAAGCTTCTCAAAGATAATCAGAGAGTAGGCTGCAGGAGTGAAGAGGGCATCTTTGCTCCGAAGCAAAAATATAACTGCGTGTTGCCAGCGTACTTCCTTATATACCCGCGAGGTGGGGCGGAGTTACGCTATGCAAATTCCGCAGACCCATGGCATTTATTTGCCATTGGCTCGTTTTGTAATACTCAAAGTTGATAGGCTTTCTAAGCAAAACCCCATTCGTCGTCACTACGTAACTCCTAGTGACTACGAAAGGGAACACAAGATGCCTGCACTCTGGTGGGTCTCATGACCTATCAATACCATCAGTCAAGTGCCATGTGTGTCACTGTGCATTATCTTTCCTGCCAAGGCATTCCAGCCCTTCAGATGTGACAGGTTTCAAGTTCTCTGCCCTCATCTCTACATACTTTCTTCCACTGGGTAAACAACTTATCTGTTAGCTAACAGTTTAGTGACATGTCATTTTAAGATGCCTCAATTTGATAACCTGCTGCCCTTCCATTGACCGACCGTATTTGATGCCTCAGGTTTGATCAATAGCTAATGCAATCTAAAACTCTGATTAAAAATACTGATTAATGCCAATTAAAATCATAATACCATTATTGTTCTCAATCTGGCTCACCTCCAATCCCAACTGACTCTATATGAAATTATGAGTCTGGAAAAGATTAATAGGGTAGAAATGGAAATTAAAATGTTGACTGGGCTCCGGCAGGCAGGAGAAAATTAGTGTGGTGCAGTCAACATGTAGTTAACGAGGCTTGTGCAGCCACAGGACCAGACGAGTGAAAGGTAGAGAAATGACCAAGGTCTAGGGATGGCTCGATACCACAATTTTGGCTTCGGTACGATACCAGAATCTAATACCTCGGTATCGATACTAAATCGATACCACAGGTAAAAAAATTTAATAAAAAAAAAAGTCTCATTTTAAGTGACACTTAAAAAACACTGCTTGAAACTCTCCACTACCAAATGCGCAAAGAAAAGGTATCAAAATGTACATTTAAAAAAAATTCAGTCAAAATTTTGTTGAAACCCCCCTGAAATTATACAATTAAAATAGGTTACTATCTATAATAATAGATTCACATATAGGCTAATAATAATAATAATAATAGAATAATGAAATGACATGTAAACCATAGCTGTCATGCATCAACAATCACATTATTCATCTTGGTTTGGTTACTGTTTGGGTTCATATTAGTTTATTGCATTGCATAAAGTAATGTTAACCTGCTAAACATGTATTAGTATATTTAATTTTTTAGGTCATTTAATTATTGATTGATATAGATTAATAAATGCTATAATACTGTTAGGTCAGGTTACCTAATGAATGTTGACAAATGTAGCTTAATTGTAACATTAGTAATATTCATATTACTACTATTTCTCTCTCTCTCTCTCGCGCCACAGCGGCACTACTATGCCATTCATTTTACTATCACTAATACTAAGATTAATATTATTCAAATTTTTATTCTTTATTCATTCAAATTCAATTAATATATGTTTGTTTGAAAGTATAACAATGATGAGACCTAAACTGAATTGGTTCTACCGTGTCATGCAAGCAGATTTGAGCTTTCGTGTTTACCGTATCATATAATTGATAAGCTCTTATGTATGTGCGCTGTTCAGTGTTCAATAAAAGTCTAAATTAAATCAGTTGAATGATGGACTAACCTGTCGATCTCTGAACTCTTTGAACAAGTCAAGATGAGCAACTGACAAGTCAAGTGCTTCGGCAGATTTGATGTTTGCAGAGTGGTGCATTGAGATCTGTTTCTTTACTTTTCTCATGACTTTTGTAGGAAAAGTAATGCCTTATTTCACTCATACTGCTCTCTCTATTTATTAATTTCGGGCGTGTAGAAATTCGAATGAACTTCGTTTGATCCATCGTGATCCATCGTGTTCCTCTGTTGTCACCGTTTGCCGGTTTCGCATGACCCGCGTCAGTTTAGATAGCGCACTGCCACCTAGCGGTGAACTTCGAAACAGCAGCGCATCAAATACCGAATTGAACAAAATTATGATATTGTACCGTTTGAAATATAATATATACCGGTATTTTTGCAGTACCGGTATACCGCGCATCCCTACCAAGGTCTGAGTAGTTGTCCCAATCTGTGCCTGAAGACCACAATGTTTAGTGGGTTGAATTTTTATGGACGAGTCCAGGTCATTATATGCTTGTGAGCAGGCAGCCACCGAAAAGTCTGGGAAGATGATAAGTAGTTAAGCTGTGGGGAGAATGTGAGGCTGTGACCTCAAATTTTTTTTTTAACCTAAAATGAATTCTGTCCTTATCTTTAACTTTGCAAGTCTTCGGTTTTCCATTTTGTCTCTTCAACTTCCAAGTTCAGCAGTCAATAAAAAATTGAACAAAGAAAAAAAGGTTTTATTTTGGAAGAGCATGCATGTCCCCTTCAAACTGGTCTTATCAAACAATATTTGTTCTAGACAGATTAACATTAAGTCAAAACAATCACTTGAAGCTACTAAAAAATAACATTATCTACATTAGGGCTGCATGATTTGGGGAAAATGTCATATTGCGATTATTGAGGTCAATATTGCAACTGCGACATGCAATTGCAATATAATAAACAAATGGTTTCATGAGTTAACTTGCTTGGTTCTCAAGGAAAATGCACACACAGATTAGTGATAATGCTGAAATGTGTATTTCTCAACTCAAACTAGCAACAACTAAATGATTGATAACACCTATAATGATCAATAAGCCATTGAGGTCTGGATAAAAATGCAGAAAGTCAGATCTGCGCCTCATTCTCTCACGAGTCACAACTCTTTACTTTTTGTCTTGTCGCACATGAATGGTTTAAAAGCATTTGCATGAATAAGAACAGGATCTGGTAACACTAGACAAAGGATGATACAAATTAACAGATGGTGCGTTAATTGCGTTAACAGCCCCAATTTGTTTATTTCATATAAAATCGCAGCATTTTTTGCATCATATAATCGCATAGGCTTGACATGGCGATTGCGATATGATTAATCGTGCAGCACTAATCTACATGCTAAAATGTTTGACAACTAGCTACCTTTAGAAGATGAGACGTGTTGGTCAAAGTGTAACTTATATGTACCGGCAGGGAGAGTTGAAGAGAGTCTGAAATTCTAGAATAACATTGCCTAATTGCATTAAAAAATATATATAAAAATGAATTCAGTTTCAATATGTTAATTTTAGTTGCCTGAAAAAGGACAAGCAGTTTTGATATCTTGAGGACAGATGCAAGTTTTAAAAGTTGGTAATAATGGATGGTTGGACCAAACAACAGCACAAACTAATAATTCCTCTTAGTAACTTTGATCACTTTGGGACAATTCCTTTGAAAGTGAAGTGCTAATCTCTCCATGAAGTTAGCAGAACCAAAGCCTTAGAGAGAGAGCAGACATAAACTGTTGCTCACTTCAGTTTTGCAGAGGTGCTGCTGAAAGCGGGTTCATTTTTTTGCTTTAACCTGTTAGTCTTTACCCCTGCTTTTGAAAAAAATCCCAAGAAAGATAAGTAAATAAAGGGGAAAAAAGGGCTAGCTTAATGAGCATATTCCCTTCAAACTGGTCTTTTTAAACAAAGTTTATCGATATTTATTCTAGACAGTTGTAGCCAAGAATAAAATTAAGTCAAAACAGTCCCTTGAATTTACATTATCTACATATTAAAATGTGTGACAACTACCTTTAGAAGATGAGACGTCTTGGTCACTGAAGAGTAAATTCTATGTACTGGCAGGGAACAAATTACAATTACATGTTTTTCTTGCATAGTACATATATAACATATTTGCATGTAAAGTGAAGTAATCCTACTAGATACATTTCTAAATTGTATACGCATTAAATAGATGCACATAAGATTTCCATTTGCTACACCAAATCAGTGATCTTACATATGGCTTAGGTACATGAGCTGAATCATTGAGTCATGAGTGCTATTGACTAACTCTCATCTCTTCCACCTTTCACATCTAAGTCCACTCAGTGCTTGTGCTAGTGAGTGACAAGCCCTTCACTGACCACGGTAAAGTCTTCTTGCCATTAAAAAGCCTCACCAAGTTTACTTCCTGTCAGAATTGATTAACCCACAACTCTACTGTTCTTTCTGTTTATGTGGCTCAAGGGACAGTGATTTAAACTCAAGATGACATCTCTAACACAATTGCTTTAAAGTAAACCAATCTATTTTACTGTATGCTAACAGTTAAGCTATGATTGGTCTTGATTTTGAATAGGAAAAGTCTTTTGTTTATGAAATGGGATGGTTTTTTTAGTTTTATTTTTTTATATAAAATTATTTACAATTACACAGCAACTATCCAGTGTTCAAAAAAAAAAAATCAAAGTCATAAATCATATGACCTCTTAAAGGACACTGAAGTCATTCTGACCGAAGCTAGTATTGCAGTCAGACACAACGTGGCCATGTCTGATCTAAGACAACCAGATACATAAATGTGGCTGTCTGGCACACTCTCCTTTGTGTTTTCCTCCTGCATGCTGACCACATGCAAATTTCAGTGGGGATTGTCAAATAATCCTACTTCAGAGGCATCAAAACTGCTGAGTCATCTAGGAATACCAAATACTAAGGATTTGGAGAGCTCAGACACATTTTTCTACGTTAGAAAAAAGCAGTGCTTTTTTCAGCCATCCCAGTTTGACGTGTAAATCTGGATTTTTCACTTCTTTCCAGCATAGCCACTCAAAAAGAGGCTCTGAGCTCCAAGCACTTGAGAGGTTGAAGTAACAGTGAAAAGTCTGTTTAGAGACAGTCACAGTTAAGAAGTTATCTTGTTATTTGCCTCGCTCTGCCTATGTGATACTGTAAACAAGGTGTAAAGGGTAGGGCAAGGTTAATGCAAAAACCTGCAACGCCATGGTAGATGAGTCATAGCTTATTTAGATTAAAACAGGTGGTCAAATGTCAGAGAGTTGAAGAGGGTCTAAAATTCTGGAATAACATTGTCTCTCTCCACCCCATGAATAAATAAATATATAAAAATGAATTCAGTTTCAATATGTTAATTTTAGTTGCCTGAAAAAGGACAAGAAGTTTTGATATCTTGAGGACAGAGGCAAGTTTTTAAAGTCAGGAATAATGGATGGTTGGACCAAACAACAGCACAAACTAATAATTTCTCCTTGTAACTTTAATCACTTTGGTACCATTCCTTTAAAGTGAAATGCTAATGCACAGCATAAATCTCTCCTTGAAGTTAGCGGAACCAAAGCCTTAGAGAGAGAGAGAGAGAGAGAGAGAGAGAGAGAGAGAGCAGACATAAACTGTTGCTCACTTCAATTTTGCAGAAGTGCTGAAAGCGGGTTCATTTTCTTGCTTTAAGCACTGCATTTGGAGCTATAATTCTAACTTTGGCCTGAGCCAAGCTCACAAGCTAGCTCAAAATGGCTCCCTTGAGGGAGGAGTCTTCTCTCTTTTTTAGGAGCTCACAGGACTTCAGCTTTCAGAACTTAACCTGCCATATTTCTTATCTGCCACAGACCTCATTATCATGACCTTGCCAAGAGATATGGGCTGTGGTCTTCACATCTTTCACACTTCACATCAACGTGGTTTTCAATCTGTTCCAGGCCATTTCACAGCTGTATTTCTATATGCCTTCTCTCCCACCGATTTGTATACACACCAACAGCAATGCTATCTGAGTTAATTTTTCTTAGTGTTGAGCTTTATTGAGCAACCTTTAGTGTAGAATATTTATATAAAATAAAGGTTATAACCGTTAGACTGTAAAAAAAGAAGGACGATGCCCCTTCACTCTCAATTGGTGAAAAGTGAAACCACCAAAGTCCTAAATTGTGCGCTGACATCTTGCGCTGATTTGGGCCCTGATTCTGCACAGTGATGAACACGCAGAAATGGTTAGTACAAAGTTTACTGCAGAGCAACTCATTATATCAGTGTAAAATAAACAGACATGAAGAAAGTCAAGTTGAAGCTCCAATCTCCTCCCGAAAATCCCCCCAAAAGTCCATTGGTGCCTCAATGACTGCTTCGTTTAGAGAAGTTGTCAATCACAGCTGTCAATCATGACATCACATTCCCATTTTTATAGCATCAAGTAATAAACTTAAGATCAAACTTATTTTAAAAAAAAAAACACTTAAACTTACATCAGCGTGATAAAAACTACCTAAAATGACAGAAAACATATTTGGGAAAAAAATATTATAATTGTAATTTGAATGTTTAGTTTCCATCAAGTCCCATTTAGGGCTGGGTAACATTAAACAATTTAGATACCAATACCTTGACTTCGATAACGGTTCCAGAACGATACTTTTTTCGATACCAATTTTATGAAAATTAAAAAAAATTAAAGAAGTTTTAACATTACATTACCACAATAAAACTTTGGTTTTATTTTTTCAGTTTGTTGACTTACATTACCGCAATAAAACTTTGGTTTTATTTTTTCAGCTTGTTGACTTTTTTACACTCATATTTTGAGTCTGTAAAAAAGCATCAATGCTAAAGTTTTCTATGTATCCTAATCATTTAACAAGATGATATTCTTTACTTCAATGAGGTCATTGTTTCTGCCTTAACTTAATGCATAGTTAAACAATGAAAACTGAATGAAAATTTAATTGAAATGGATTACTTACACTCAGTCACCTCTGATAACAGATCACCCTAAATTGTAATTTAGACATGCATTTTCTGTAAAGCTGTTTTGAAACATTATGTATTGTGAAAAATGCTATAGCTACAAATAAATGTGAATTTAATTAAATATAGGCTTTTGGGGGGCAGGATATATCCCTCGCGCTCAGCACACATAAACCTTGCCGCAAAGCACTGGCAAAAGTAGCCTAATGATTATGAATGTGTCGGGAAAAAATAGCAAGGAGAAATTTTAATTGTTTATTAATAAACTAGCGTTTTCTGAGTCTGCAAAGATGAAGATGTTGATGCTGACTCTTCATTCCTGCAGTATAGTGAATGTGACCGCGCTTATAGACCCCTTTTTAGTTGGTAAACATGGTGACGTTTTTATGTAGGAGAAGCTTAGGTGGAGTCAAAACGATCCCTCTGGCCACTTCACTAATGCTAGTTTGTATGTTTTGTTAGCTTGTTTTTTAACAATGACGGCAGAAAATCTGATTTTATCTTAATGTGCAAGGTCACTCACTGTCCAGGACCGCGATTGTTATTTGCAAAAGTTAATTTTAACGGACGGAACCAGATTGGTTTCGGAATTAACGGATTGGAACCAGATTAACGTTACACGCTCAGTCAATGGGACGATCTGACAGGATTAATGTTAACGTTACCTCTGGCGTAACTGTGACGTCGGCACAAAAGGGGTCTATAGAGAGAAATGCACCTTTTTTTTGGATTGCATAATCAAACTGTTTGTTTCAAATTGGTTTGTTTAAAAGTAGACATATTTTAAGCTTCTGTATGGCTATTTATCATGTCTGTGAGGCATGTATCTAGGCATGTGCCGGTATCAAATTTTCATGCTGCGATTAATTGATTGAGGTTTTATCACGGTATACGGTATTATCACGGTATTTTAATTGCACAAGAGAAACGGATGGATTGGGGATGTAAAAAAAAAAATCATCAAAACATTGGGTAACTAAAAATAATTGTATTAAGTTTAGTTACAACATGTTACAATGTTTACATGGTACAATGACTGGTAGGCTACTGTTTGTATTATTGCTTAACACAATTTTCACGATTTCAGTTTAATCTTGATTCAATATTGACTCTATTTGGATACATATTAGGTAGGCTACAGTAGATGTTAAACATGTTCATTTTTCTCAAGAAAAAAATATATCTCACATAATGCTGTTGTTACAGAGGAGGCTCCCGTTCCGCCTCCTCTCCGCCACCAGAGGGAGCCTTCCCCGGAATATTAACCATTGGCCTTGAACTCAAATTCCCATAATGCCTCTTACCTGGAACTGATTGCGCCTCACACCTGCACTGCATTTACACACACACATAAAAGACACCTCCACACACCACTTCTCTGCGAAGTCTTGATTTGCCCTGGTGATCATTTCTGAGCGTTTATTCCCTGTTTCTGGTTTGTGGACTTTGGACTGTTTGTGATTCTACGATTGATATCTGCCTGGCCTGACTCGGACTGTTCCTGAACTTTGATTATTGCTGCCTGCCCTGAACTCTGCCTGTTTTCTGGATTAACCCTGTTGTTTTGCCTGCATTGCTCTGTCTGCCTCGTTTGACCCTGCCTGTACGACCTTCTCCAATAAAAGCTGCAAATGGATTCTTCTGTGTCAAGTGGATCATTACAGAAGACTTCGCCACCTACCAATCCAGCAGCCATCATGCAATTGACCACCGAACTCACAACCCAAGCTTCTCGTTTAGACCTGTATCATCAGCAACTTAATCATCTGACTACCCTCACTGAGCAACTCGTACAGGGGATGCAGGAGCTTCGCACTGCTGTTGGTAATGTACCCAACGCTCCCGCTACACCACCCCCACCAAGTGCTCCTTCTGATACTGTGAGTACAGCAATCAATCCACGACTCGCTTTCCCTGATAAATTCGACGGTACCCCAACCAAATGCAAAGGTTTCCTTTTACAATGCACGCTCTTCGTTGACCAACAACCAGCACTATACTCCACTCATGCTAGTCGCATTGCATTTGTTTGTTCCCTGCTCACCGGCAGAGCACTGGAGTGGGCTACGGCCGTCTGGAGACCAGAAGGCACCACATTTACCACATTTCAAGAATTTATTCAACAGTTTCGTCAGGTTTTTGAACATACCACAGAAGGAGGAGATGCAGGTGAACAACTCTTAAACCTCACCCAGGGAAGGAGAACCACTGCTGAATACGCTCTCACTTTTCGCACACTTGCTGCACAAACTAATTGGGTCGAGGATACCTTGAAAACTCTCTTCAGGAAAGGACTTATTGCTGAACTTCAGTCCGAGTTAGCTTGTCGTGATGAGGGAAAGAACTTAAACGAATATATCGCTCTGGCCATTCAAGTGGACAACCTAATGCGGTCCAGACGCACCACCCGGGCACCAGTCCGTTACTCACTCGAAGCAGCAACCACTCACGAACCTATGCAGCTTGGATTTACACATATTACTCCAGAGGAACGAGAACGTAGATTTCAGAATCGGCTGTGCATGTATTGCGGTCAACCCGGACACATGAAACTCTCCTGCCCTGTCCGACCCTCTACTCGCAATCAATCGGTGAGTCCTCAAAATAAAACGCAAAATTCTGCTTCCTGTCTCACTCTTCCAGTTCGTTTGACCACACAAGATCAATTTATTGATACTACCGCTTTTATAGACTCTGGGGCAGCAGGAAATTTCATTTCTCAGACGTTTGCCAAGCAATGTAATCTCAAATTAAATCCTTGTCATTCTTCCCTGACAGTGGAGGCGCTAGATGGACATCCCATCGGAGAGGGAAAGATCCAGTGTGTGACTGAGAAAGTCCAAATGCACGTTGGATTCCTTCATTCTGAGTACATCCAGTTTTATGTCATTCACGCTCCACATCATTCCATCATTCTTGGTCATCCCTGGCTTCAAACCCATAACCCCCACATTTCTTGGAGAGAAGGTCAAATAATTTGTTGGGATGAGACTTGTAACAACCGCTGTCTGTCCAAAGTCACACGAGTAACCTGTTCCACACCAGAATCTGTCACATCAATACACGAGCTGGGAAACTTGCCTCCTGTTTATGCTGATTTAACTGAAGCCTTCAGCGAAGAAAAGGCTTCGCAACTCCCTGAACACCGCTCAACGGACTGTGCCATTGATTTAATTCCCGGTGCTACTCCTCCAAGAGGAAGAATTTTTCCCCTATCGAAACCTGAATCTGAAGCCATGAAACAATATATAGAAGAAGAGCTTGCTAAAGGTTTCATTCGACCCTCTACCTCACCAGCCGCTGCCGGGTTTTTCTTTGTGAAAAAGAAGGATGGGGGACTCAGACCATGCATTGACTATCGAGGATTAAACGACATCACTGTCAAATATCGTTATCCTCTACCTCTTGTTCCAGCCGCCTTAGAACAGCTTCGTCAGGCTAAATACTACACCAAGCTCGACTTACGCAACGCTTACAACCTGATTCGCATACGTGAAGGTGATGAATGGAAAACTGCCTTTTCCACCACAAGTGGGCACTATGAGTACTTGGTTATGCCTTTTGGTTTGTCTAACAGTCCTTCCGTCTTCCAGGCTTTCATGAATGATGTTTTCCGTGATATGCTGGACAAATGGGTGATCGTGTACATTGATGATATCCTGATATACTCCAACTCACTGGAAGAACACATTCACCATGTCAGATCCGTTCTCCAACGACTAATTCAATTTCATCTCTATGCCAAAATGGAGAAATGTGAGTTTCATCAGACAAGCCTATCTTTTCTGGGTTACATTATCAGTCAGGAGGGAGTAGCAATGGATGAGAAGAAAGTGAAAGGAGTATTGGACTGGCCATTACCACAGACTATAAAGGAATTGCAAAGATTCTTGGGATTCGCAAATTTTTACCGAAGATTCATCAGAAACTTCAGTCTCGTAGCCGCTCCTCTAACAGCTCTAACCAGACGACACAGCTCTCGTATATCGTGGAACCCCGAAGCACAACAAGCATTCCAAGAATTGAAGACACGTTTCACTACTGCACCCATTCTACGTCACCCTGATCCTGAACGTCAATTCATCGTTGAAGTAGATGCTTCCAACACAGGAGTAGGAGCCATCTTATCACAGCGTCAAGGAAATCCAGCCAAGATGTACCTGTGCGCTTTCTTTTCCCGTAAACTTTCTCCAGCTGAACGTAACTATGATGTGGGGAACCGCGAACTTTTAGCCATGAAGCTAGCCCTAGAAGAATGGCGTCACTGGTTGGAGGGAGCGTCTGAACCTTTCGTCATTCTCACGGACCACAAAAATCTAGAATACCTACGATCTGCCAAACGTCTCAACCCCCGTCAAGCTAGATGGGCTCTGTTGTTCACCAGATTCAATTTCACCGTAACATACCGCCCAGGCACCAAGAACACCAAAGCTGATGCTCTCTCCTGTCAATCTGAAGAAACAACCCAGAACTCCAACCCTGAAAGTATCCTGGACCCCACTCTTACTGAAGAGTTTCATAGGACACACCCGGAGAAACCGACCCCGTGGAAGACCCCGACGACAGTTGCCTCCTCGCCGCTCGCAGGGAGGGGGCTCTGTTACAGAGGAGGCTCCCGTTCCGCCTCCTCTCCGCCACCAGAGGGAGCCTTCCCCGGAATATTAACCATTGGCCTTGAACTCAAATTCCCATAATGCCTCTTACCTGGAACTGATTGCGCCTCACACCTGCACTGCATTTACACACACACATAAAAGACACCTCCACACACCACTTCTCTGCGAAGTCTTGATTTGCCCTGGTGATCATTTCTGAGCGTTTATTCCCTGTTTCTGGTTTGTGGACTTTGGACTGTTTGTGATTCTACGATTGATATCTGCCTGGCCTGACTCGGACTGTTCCTGAACTTTGATTATTGCTGCCTGCCCTGAACTCTGCCTGTTTTCTGGATTAACCCTGTTGTTTTGCCTGCATTGCTCTGTCTGCCTCGTTTGACCCTGCCTGTACGACCTTCTCCAATAAAAGCTGCAAATGGATTCTTCTGTGTCAAGTGGATCATTATAGCTGTAAACATACAGAGCCCTATCAGCTGGTATTATTAAAGGTTAAAAATAACAAATTAAATATAATGCGGTTTTCATTATAATAAAAATTATGTAATGACTAGTGGTGGGCCGTTATCGGTTATTAACGTGAGACTCTTATCGGGCGATAAAAAAAATATCGCCGTTAATCTATTCTCAAAGTTGGGTTGGAAGCTGGGTCTATACTACGCAAGCTATGATGACTTTCACCTTAATATTTTAACGTCAAACTACTAGTACATTTAAATGTAAACGAGCTTCTTTGCTTTGCGTTGCTTGAAAAGCTTGCGCCCCAACGTCATTCATCAGGGTTTCTGCACACTTTTTTCATTCAAATTTAAGGCTTTCAAGACTCGATGAAAGTGTTAATTTAACTGTTATATATACTTAATATCACATTTGCTATTGTGGACTGGAAAACGGCCCTCTTGCTGATGTGATAAATGTATGATAACAACATAATATGATATATAGCCTATAAGACAAAAACTCGGGACATGTCTATAACTGCACACGTCACGCAGTGAAAGCACGAGACACAAAAGCGATGTCACCTCACAGTGCCTCGTACATCGTTAAAACAATGATTACAATAGCATAATAGACAATTTTTCCATCGCACACCACTACGGACATAAAGAATGAATTTAACTTTTCAATGCGGACGGGACTCGACACGCTGCAACTCATGTTGCTTTAAGCGCATCATTCTGCGCTCGGGATGCACATAAGCGCTTTGTGCCGCACTGTATTTCATATCATAATATTTTTTTGCGCAATCAAATATTATTAATAGCCTTTCTGTTTTTTTATCTTGTTTTTCATGAATGTATTTTACAACAACACAAAGAGCAATGTGTAACGTTTTATCAAATTTATTAGTTCACTTATTTGTCTCTTACTCTCCACTAAATAATGTTTTTTTTCACTAAATGTTCAGATTTGATCAAATTATTGTTTTATTTAATTATCCACTAATGTAGTTTATAATAGCATTTTTGTCATAGATTATGATACTATATTTTTTTGATTTGTTGTTTTTCTTTGTAACGTCTGTATTTCTTTGTAACGTCTGTATTAAGTAGATTGTGTTTAAGACACAAAAGAGTGATTATCAGTTCAACACACAGAGTTATAGAAATTCTACTTGATAAAAAAAAATAATAATGGCGGTCTAATGCGTCACCTGGAAACCCGTTCTCAAAGACTTACTTTTAGTCATTTTTTGGGTAGCACACATATTCTGAATGCCTTCGGCAGAATTCAAATGAGCCATTTTAATCTAGATTAATCTAGATTCATTCCAATATTACAGTGAGATTAATCTAGATTAAAAAAATGAATCTATGCCCACCCCTAGTAATGACACAAGTAAAACTATAATAAATAGCCTATGTAATATAATGCGCATATTTAGCAAAATACTCCTCTCTATAGCTATTTTTCTAGTCAACTAATGTGCTGGTCATTAAATGGCTTTCCTGAGGTAAATGTAACGTTCTGTGACATATTGTTCTCCTGCAGTTTTACAGACCTCTTTCCGTGGTTGAAAAACA
Organism: Semotilus atromaculatus; assembly: GCA_031834385.1. Classification (NCBI taxonomy): domain Eukaryota; kingdom Metazoa; phylum Chordata; class Actinopteri; order Cypriniformes; family Leuciscidae; genus Semotilus; species Semotilus atromaculatus. The sequence goes on from JAULUF010000001.1 coordinate 28,336,876, forward strand.
CTAATTGAACGATATTATGTATGAGGCATACCTTTCGGTAAGTTGTAGGCTACTTTATCTTTAAATAAAAAGTATCAGATGATCGGTTTACTTGAACTGAGGCGCTACAGCGATCTGTCACGTCACATTTACAAGCGCCAAAACGGCATTTATTGTCTGAATTTCGTAATAAAATGGACAGAACCTGAGTGAGAGCTGATATTTTTTTTCAAATCAAAACTAACCTGCTCTTTCTAGTCTGTCAGTGTCAGTGTCCTCTTTGCTCCGTGATTTTTCTCTGCGTGAGAAAATGGATGTGTGGCGTGAGAGCGTGTGAAAAGTGTCGATTGCGTGAGTCTCAAGCTGAATGCGTGAGTTAGAAGGGGGATTAAATCGTCGGCAGTGTTCCTCCTTCCGCCATGCTTCTTCTCCATGTGAGGATTGTTTATTAGACTAGAGTGCGCACTGCGCCGCATGCACACATAGTGCTACATGTGGGGATTGTTTACATCAGAGTGCCACGTGTTTTGCGCATATACGTATAGCCTACAAATCGCAATACGATTTGTCGTGTCGCTGTTGCCGGTCTTGGCAGCAATCATCTTGTTGCAAATATTGCATTGTGTGCTTTTGGCATCGAGTCTGGTGAAACGTAGCTACACGTTTAAACTTTTCAACATATTTTCCATCTATGTGGGTTGGGATGCTTACACACACATTACAGCCTCACGTGTGAGCCACGTCTCTTTGGGCAACCGCAGAAACTTCAGTATTTTCCTCTATAGCCAATCATGCTGCATGCTTATCGGCTCACTGACGTTCACACTATACTTAATCTCTAACCCCTTAGGTATCGAAATTTGGTAACGAAGAACAAGACGTTTCGATACTCGATAGTTTCGAGGCAATTCGGTCGGTGCCTAAAAATAATCGAATTCGATACCCAGCCCTAGTCCCATTAGACTTCATGGGGAGGGCGGGGTTTATGACCTATACTGGGACCAACCACCTGGGGGGCGATCAAGACGCTTTGGCTTCACTTTTCAGGCCTTGTGCGGCGAGCTTGTTATAACCTAGTTTCTGTATTTCTAAAGACATAGTTAACTAATTTTTTTTAAATTATGTTAGCATTTACTTCCATACTGAAAAAAATTTGTTGTTGGATCAAAGTAAAAAAAATACTTCAATTTGTTACAAGTAATCGATTTACAAGTAAAATTTCATTTACACTATCACATTTCTATAGTCAATTGAATGTAAAAATACTCTTTCAACCAAAGAGATTTGTTTAATTAGCATTAAATTGAAAAAATAAGCTTTTTACACTTTGGAATCACTGTTTATTATAAAGGGCTTTGTTGATACAATTATATATAAATAATCACTCAACTTTTTCAATATTATAATGATTCTTAAGATCCTATTAGCAATGACAGTTCATAGTATGTCCTAGTGACAATATACACTTGCCACATCATGATTTTTCTCTGATCAAAGTGAAAAGACTAGGTTTAAATGCGATCTGAAAAGCTTTCAAGATGCTTTCACTTTATGATGTGATTTGATACACATTCCATATGCAACAGGACAAAATGTAAATGCAAACGGTAAAAAGTAAACGTGTGAGATCACGTTATACTGGCTCCCAGTAGCCAGATTTTACAGCACTACTTGCAACAAGCATATGGCCCACCATAGATGAGCAGAACTGCTGAAAATGAAACTCAATGTTCTGCATTACATCCTGAAGCTCAACACACAGGCATCTTTATTAACAGTGGAACACTAAATTCTCTCTTGTGTTGAGGAGGAGTCTCTCTCTCCTATTACAATCTTTGATCTTGAAATCAGCTGATGACAAATAAAATGCAGCACATCTGTTGCTTTAATTGACTTGAACTCTGTTGACTTTGTATATAGCGCTGGATTGGATTTGTATTCAATTTATGTAGACACATTTTTGACCAAGGGTAAGGATCAATAATGAAGAAGTGTGTCTAAATATGAGCAAACATTAAAAGCAGAGCTGCTTCCATGAGACACAGGACTAAAAATGAACAAGGCCAAGCTCTAAAAATGACCTTTTGAATACCACTGAAGTAGTCTATAGAACGCTGCTAAAATGTTTTATTTTTTATTTTATTTTACACTTTTCTATCAAATTCAAGCCAAAAGACTAGATATATTTTCAATGAATTTCTCTTTTTTCAAACATGGCACTTTAAGGCACATCATACAAGGGCTGATAGTATGTCAAAGATCATACTATTGGATGGATTGTGTCTAATTCACAATGAAATTCAATTAACTTGCAAACATTAATGAGATTTAAATGCTACAGCAAACTGGAAGAATTTAACATTTTCCTTCTGTTCCTCATACAGACCTATGAAATGTCATCAGGATACATGAAATATGCTGCACAGCAGAAAGAAAATCGTGGGAACGACATCTATTCATCCATTTTCCAAACCGCTTGTCCTATGTATGGTTGGGTAGATGGATGGCCAGTTGGGAACAACATGATGATGATTAAATCATGTATTATGTTGGGGTAAATATTCCTTTAACATTAGCCTATAATGAAAACTGCAACAATTTTGATGAGCAACGTGTAATTGCAGGACCTACAATACATGATCAAATGTTTTCATTCATTTCCAAGGCGCTTCATGTTTGCGCACTAAAGACCCATTTCTCTCTCTCTCTCTCTCTCTCTCTCTCTTTAAATAAATATTCAAACGCCTTCCATTCATTCCTGCTTGGAAAGCAAGGACGCTTGCATTAGGAACTGGCTGCATAAGCGCTTTACTTTTGGGCGCATTAATAGAGTAACTCCATAAGAACCAGAATAGGCTATTTGTTGACTGAAACGATTTGTCACGATATGAAAACCAGCGGACAGAACACACAATAAAATACGCACGCGCAACCCAAGTGTTCTCTCTCACACAATCTGCTATCTGACCGATCGATTTTCCAACACTACGATATAGTTTTTTTAACTGAATTAATTCTTAGTCATAATACAATATAGCTATAAGTTCCGAATATGACGACAATATCACATTTCTACCCGACAACACATTGGAATTTTGAATAGAAAAACAAAATCATGAAATGTAGTAGCCTACAAGTTTTCATTC